>CM052900.1:88762477-88833707 GCA_028534135.1 Potos flavus | reverse complement strand
GTTAAGCATCTGCCTTCGGCTCAGGTCATGATCCCGGCGTCCTGGGATCGAGTCCCACATCGGGCTCCCTGCTCGGCAAGCCCTCTTCTCCCTCTCCCTCTGCCTGTTGCTCCCCCTGCTCTCTCTTTCTGTCAAATAAATAAAATCTTAAAAAAAAAATTACTTTCAAGGAGATTTTGTCTACAGACTAGATCAGCAAAAATAAAATCAAATGTCTCTCTGTTTCCTTAATAAGCTCCTCATGATCTCCACCAAATACACATTTTTGTCTGACACTAAAGCACTGGGCTCTAATAAAGATGCATAAGGCCAAAAAAGAGGGGTTTTTTCCTTCTTATTGCTTAAGACAACCTTCATATAAATCAACCCTTCCAATGGGGAGAAATCTACTCCCCTGCTCCTCCTCTTTCTCTGCCCTTTCCCTTAACTCTCACACAGTTTTGAAAAGTATCCCTTGGTAAGTTCTCCTGTCCTTGCATTCCTTCCCTTGCCTCCATTGTCAATGCAGTGATGTTGCTGTGCTAGCCATCACAAATCGAATACACAATAGAGTCCAAATTAGAGTTCACAGAAAAAGTGAGATTAAGGTGCCCATAGCCATACTGAGCTGATGCCTGGTTCTTAATGAGAAGTGGGAAAAGATCAAAAGCTCCTCACACTCACCAAAATCCACAGGTGTTTTGACTTGTGCCTCTAATGTAGATTGTGGGGAGCTCATCAATATCCTCTCATAATAATAACTGTCAAGTCTACGGGACCTGAGTTTGGCCTGTATCAGGAAAGTAAGCGCAAGAAACTTCTGTAGCTATGTTGGGCAGCCAGATAAACAGATTCAAAATACTTATGGCACTTGTGAGCATAGCATAGTAGAGAGAAGTTGAATCACTATGTTGTACACCTGAAACTATTGTAACATTGTGTATCAACTGTACTCATATCAAAAAAAATTTAAAAACTTACAGAAATTTATCCTTGCCAAAAGGCAACAGGGCAACCTATCACTTGGGGATAAGCTCATCATCTTGTTCTCACTTAGTCAAATAAGTGAACTGTTGTTTTTTTACAGGGTGTGATTATATTAAAGTGCTTGGGAAATCTCATGGCAAATCTGCATGGCATGGATTATTTTACTTAATGAAAATGGTGGAGCGTGACTTTTTTCCTGCTGTAAAGCTTTCAAAAACAAAAAATTGATTTTTAAATTTTCTTTTGTGGAAATCTTACATTTTCTGTATTGACTAAATATGGAGTTGGGGGTGTTCAGACTTTCCAGTGCATAAGAACTTTCTAAAATAATTTAAATTTTTAAAAATTAGATTAGTGGACCACTCCTGCATTCTGATTCGGTAAGACTATTGTGAGACCCAAGAGTATGCATTTTAAAATAGGATCTGGAGTCACAAGACTGAGATTTGACTTCCAGCTTTGCTACCTATTAGCTACGTGTCTGGTCAAAACGTTCACTCTTCTTGAGCTTCAAGTTTTTACCTATAAAGTCAGAATAATATTCACACTTAATTTCACAGTATTGTTGAGCAAATCAAAAAATATATTAATAGCAGCTAACATTCAGTGAGTTAATAAGTGCTTACTGTATGCCACTCAAGTTGTAAGGGTTTTACATGTGCCTACCCTATTTTCATCCCAACCCTCAAGGTTGGCACTATTTTTGCCCAATTATATGGATGAAAAAATAAACATACAGTGGTTAATTAATTCTTCTAAAGTCATATAACTGGTGTATGGCAAGCAAGATTCTAAACCTAGGTAGTTAGACTCCAGATTTGGAGCTTGTAGGAACTGTTTTATATTCCTTTAAATGAAAAAATAGATGTGACTTCGGTAAGTGCTATATAAATATAATCATATGATAGTTTGTAGATTTGGTGATCACATGTACCTGGATTTCTTGATTAGTCTTGACTGTAAATATTTAATTACATTGTCCTGGTTACTCTGATTACATAACAAGTTACCCTAGAAATTAATGGCTTAAAAAAATCACATCATACATCTTTCATGGTTGCTGTAGATCAGGCATTGAGACAGGTTACTAGGAGGATGGACTTTTTTGTTTCATAATATTGGAGATCTCATCTAAAAGACTCAAAGATCTACGTGGAATGGAATCATCTGAAGGCTCTTGTACTCATAGTATAAGAGAAACTGCCTTTCCTTTTTTTTTTTTTTTTTTTTTTTGTTTTTTTGAGATTTATTCATTTATTTGAGAGAGAGCCTGAGGGGAGGAGGGGGAGAACAGGGGAGTGGAGCAGAAGGGGAGGGGGAGGGACAAGTAGGCTCTGTGCTGAGCATGGAGCCCAGCGTGGGGCTGGATCCCATGACTCTGAGATGATGACCTGAGCCCAGACCACGAGTCAGACGCTCAACTGACTGAGTCACCCAGGGACCCCAGAAACTTCCTTTTAATAAGCATGGAAATAATTTAGAAATAACATAATCCAATGCTCCCAGGCACATTGTTTTCTAAATATTTTTCTATATGTAATCTATATTTATACATTTCTAATAACAGTATATCTATATTCTAATTTTCCCATAATATAAATAGGAATCATGTGTTAGGATAAGCTGTTTATGTGAAGCATAACCTTCACAATCCTTTGTGCTGCCATGGTTCTGAGTCTTTGTTCATATTATTTACATGGTATAAATACCCTAGTTTTCCCCAAAGTAATTCCTACCTATCTCCCAAATTATTTGAAATGTCATTGTGTCTTAGGACATATTACCTGAGACTCATCCTACCTCCTCCAAAGTTAAGAGTATTTCCTCTGTATCCTCACCTCCACATGAGAACTTACAAAAATGTCCATCAATCTCGCTTCAGTGGATGCTTGTGAATGGCTCTTTTTCTCTTCCAGCTGTGTGGGAAAACCCTACCTAATAAAAATGACTTGATTGCACTACTGAGAGTAGAAATTCCAATAGCTTCTCAGAGGCTCTGCAAATTATCTAGCATGTAGTGTTCACTCCAGTTTTCTGTTATTGCTCAAATCTGGATCTCTTTATATTTTGTCTCCATCATTGCATTCTCCTTTCTGTGCCTTATTGGTCTAAGCATGGAACAGAGTTCCATCTCCTTCAATTACCCAAGCAACACTAACACAAAGCTGTGTTGATTAGAGGCAAGGATAAAGTTTGTGGAGTGTGCATTCTGCAGAACACAAAACAAAAATAAAACTGAATATTAAATAATTTTCTATTATTACCTAAACTCCCATCAACCATGTCCTCTCCTGAAAGAATTTGTTTTACATGCTCTATGGTTTCAGATTACTCCTATCTTTTTGGACCTTGCTCTCTAGAACCATCACTTCCCATAGTTCCGCAAGCCTCTCTCTCTCATGCTACTTGGGTTCGGGTGACAGCTCTTAAATATATGCTACCTTTTTATACAGAGAAATTGGTTTTCCTCTTTGTTTTATTTTCATTCCATACTGGGTCTAAGAAGGTGGGGGAATTGGAGTGAAAAAGCCAAGTTTCTTTTATTTAAGGAACATTATGACAGAAAATTTTAAGCAATATTTGATGATTTATGTCATCAAATATTTATATCATCCGCTATTCAATATAAAAAAATGGGTTCACGGATGGACGAATGGACATTACCTCATTTTCTATTATATTATAATTATATTATCATTTAATGGCTGCTTATTATTATAATAAATAATTACCATTATTTACTCAGTCTTGCCCTTCTAAGAGAAGATTTGGGTTGTTTTGCATTATGGTAATAATATTAATAGTAGGTAATATTTATTGAGTGCTCACTGTTGTCAAGACACAATTAAATGAATTTGTTTGTTACTTACAAAACTACGATGTGGGTGCTATAATTATCCCAATTTACACATAAAGAAAATGAAGAGCAGAGAGGTTAAAATGTTATCCAGTTGTTACCCGGCTAGCAAGTTGTTAATGATTTGAACTTAGTAAATCTAATTCTGGACTCCATATTTGTAATTTCATATACTCATTTTCATATACCTATTTCATATACCTCTTTTTGTTTTGGTTATCGTTGCTCTATTTCCTGATGGCCAGTTTTGTGACCCAGCCTCACCCTGGCCACTGACTGGGAACTTGGGTGTCGTTAGTCCCATCAAGACCATCAGCACAAACATTCCTTAATGTTATACACATCACAGCACGTGCTGCTTTTGCTAAAGCAGAAGAGAGCTTTGGCCCACTTGTGTGAAAGGTTATTGGGGGTCCCTGCTGAGTTTTCTCATTCACTCAGTTTCTTGTATTGCTCCCTGGAACATATTAGAGGAAACTCTTATTAGACTCACTCTCTCAGTTTCTTACAGCTGCATCTCTCAAGGTATTTGTAACACATTTCCCTGAGGCTGGAGAGAATCGGAGTGTCTTTCTCAAGTATTCATCCAAATCATCCTCCCATTCCAAGAATCAGTGCCTTTGCCAGGGTAAATCCCAGATGCTTTGTCTCTCTCTATCTAGGATAAATATAAAATAAAATAAAAATAAAAAATAAATAAAAATGGAGTCCTTGTGGAGAGACTGATAGTAGAGAGAGCGGTGGTTCTTTTTGTCCTTGTTTTGGTGTTTAGTCCGAATTTTAGTGTTTCTTATACATTATAGTGCCAAGATAGGCCTCATTTTGTAAAATCTCTGCAATGCCTTGAAAAAAGAAAAAACCAAAACTGTCTTTAAAAAATAAGCCAGTGCACAACTGGTACAAACACCATCCGGTATTATAGCAGGTAAAGAGAAAGATGGCAGCTCAGCCACTAAGTCTCCTAGAATTTTTATTCCCAAGAAACTAACACACTTGCTAGTTTGTTTGTTAGTTTACAGACATTTTTCAAAGCTAAAATTGGATGAATGAAATCATATAGGGAAGCAAACAGTTAAAGGTAATTTATATTAGAGGCATTTTTTGAAAGTAGCTTCTTTTATTCATTTGTTCATCCAACAAATGTGTTCGTTGCTCCTTAGTAATAAGACATGTTGGACCTGCAGAGAGAGTTATACACAGTCCATACCCTTCGGGACTCAAAATTGTAGATATAAATCTAAATCATGCTCTTTCAGAACCTGATTTGCAAATTTGAGTGTATCTTCATGAAGACAATGATACTGGTAAGGACCTTTGGAACAGTGGAGAAAAAAAATAAAATTCATGAGGTGCAGGATATCTGTCTCTATGTATACGAAAGGCTATTATGATAAACGAGTGGACTCAGTGTGTGTTGCTTCAGAAGGCAAAGTTAAAGAGAAACAGACTTGAGACCATCACAAGGATATTTATATCAACTAGAGTATTAAGAAAAGATGGGGAAAAGTATGGAGGCTTAAAAAAATCAATGGTTGTCAGGTGTTGGGTTGGGAGAGAGATAAAGAGATAAATAGGCAGAGCACAGAGGATTTTTAAGGCAGTGAAAATACTCTGTACTATTCTATGATGAGGATCTCTGTCATTGCACATTTGTTTAGTCCCGTGGAATATACAATACCAAGAGTGAACTCTAAGGTAAACTATGAATTTTGAGCGACAATGATGTGTTAATGTAGAGTCATCCTTGGCAAAAAGTGTACCACTGTGGTAAGTGATTTCAATAATGGAGGAGGCTATGCATGTTTTTGTAACAGGGGAGTATAGGAAATCTCTGTACCTTCCTTTTAACTTAACTGTAAACTTAAAGCTGTTCTTAAAAAATAAAGTCTTCAGGGCACCTGGGTGGCTCAGTTGGTTAAGGGTCCAACTCTAGTTTTGGCCCAGGTCATGATCTCAGGGTTGTGAGATGGAGCCCTAGCGCATCAGGCTCATTGCTCAGCCAGGAGCCTGCTTCTCCCTCTTCTCCTCATTCATGTACTCTATTGCTATCTCTGTCACTCTGTCTGTCTGTCTGTCTCTCAAGTAAATAAATAAAATCTTAAAAAGTCTTCAAAAAAGAAAAAAAGAAAAGATGGATTTCCTTAAGAAGAAAGCTCCCTGTGGTGAAAGTTTTCAAGAAAGGTAAATAGAAGTCTTTTGTTGTTGCTATTGTGTTTTGTTTCATTTTGTTACTGGTGAGGGGTTACACTTAAATTACTTTTAGAACGTTTTGGATGATCAAACTTTATAATAACCAGGTGTTATCACAGCCTCTATCCCTATGGTGATTATCTTTTCTGTTATATAATTTTCATCTAATTCTTAAATCAGTCATAAAAAGAGTACTAATCCCTAATCTATAAAAATTATAGTAAAATTATAATCAGGTGACTGAATCAGTGAAAAGTATACAATCTGCTTTTTATTTCCATCTTAATTTGATCTACACTTATAAGCATATACACATGGGTATGGGAATTTTTATGGGTTGAAAGGAGTGTAGAAGTGCTTTGAATGTATTTGTGATAGGTGAGTACATGTCTTTTCCCTAATGTTCAGAAACAAGTTATAGAAAGACATTTCCAGACAATGGTATAAAACAGCGAGACCTGGGCCAATGAGAGACCAGCAACAAAACATGGGACTTTAGGGGTTACTTTTGTTCTTAGCTTTTACTCATTTTTTCAGAACTATGATAAAGCTGTGCTAACCTGAGGATCCATAGCATGTTGATAAGTCTTTCAAAAGAACATTATTTTTTAGCTCTCTGTGCAGGTCCTTTTCACATTCCCTCTCTTGAGCTTTGAAAAAATCTGAGTCTTGATTTAAATTTTTTTTCACCCGTATACGTGTCACTTTTGTTCAATAGTGAGTCTCAGTAGTGATGGAGGCAAATGCAGATATTTTTGGTGGCACACATCCCTTGACATTCCCCAGATACCACTAAACACTAGTTATGTATATGTATGTTTGTATCTATATAGCTATAGCCATATCCATACCAAGATCTAATCTACTTTGTATCTATCTAAATACATCTATCTGGCTATCTAAGCCTTGGAAACTGACCATCAAAATGGTGGTTACAGGGGCACCTGGGTGTCTCAGTCGTTTCAATGTCCCACCCTTGGTTTAGGTGTGGATCATGATCTCAGAGTTGTGGGATGGAGCCCCATAATGGGGGCTCTGTGCTCAGTAGGGAGTCTGCCTAGGGTTCTCTCCCTCTCCCTCTGCTCCTCCCCCCCTCCAAATAAATAAATGAATCTTTAAAAAAAATGGTGGTTACAATACAGTGTGGTGTATATTCTGAATCTGTGTCAGTGGGCACGTTTGTACCCTGGAGAACAATAGGCTGTAGGTCAAACGCAAAGAGTTGACTCACTAAATCCTGCGACACTGTGGGGTCCAAGGAACACTACTGTGAGACCGTCTTAACAGAAGGAAGTGTGCCTTTTCCCATTTCATGTTAAAGAAAATTGTGAAGGTAAGATGAAAACCCCAGCAGATCAGAAGCCCAGATCCCATGCGTTTGACAGGAGTTTGCCTCTGCAGTGGAGATCAGCCAGAGCAGGGGCAGAGTTCTTGGTGACTACGGATGTTTGAGGCAGAGCTCGACCCGTAGCATCACAGTAGGGAGAGTGAAAAGCAGCAGCATGGCTGCAGCAAATGGTGGTGTGGCTATGTGGCTTAGCAGGGAGTCGTGGGGCAGATTGCAGTCCAGATGGAATCACAGACTGAATCACAGACGGTGAGAATCTCACTTGGGTCTCCTAGAAACATGCCAGTGGGGAGAGAATTTTATAGGTAGAGCTGAAAGACTGTAGTTAAATATTTGGCAATAACAAGTTCACGAATGTGACCTCATTCGTGTCCAGGAATGGAGCTGGTGAGGCCCGTGTGACCTTAAGTTATCTCTGGTACCCCACTTATTTATGCTGTGACCTGATGATGGCATTGATGGCCTTCAGAGCATGCTGCTCCACAATATGGCATCTCGGGATATTGAATATTTTAAGCAGAAGAAATTTGAGACATGGCAAGTGCAGGAAGGACCTTCACCTGAAGCAGGTCATTAAACCCTTATGTGAGAGGTGCCCTCCCTACACCCGGAAGAAAGGAGCATCCTTATCTCCGAAGGTGGAGGGACAGGCCTTGCTAAGTTTCTCCCCGTTTATTACACTTAGCTCGTACTCCTTGTCCTCTCACATTTTTTCAGGATTCTGTACTATTCATTGAACCCACCGGAAAAACACTCAGGTTTAACTATTTCTTGAAGTCTTCCATCTCTTCATTTCCTTTCCATGTAACATAAAGCATGTATTAAATAAATGTGTAGGCTTTTCTCTTGTTAATCTGTCTTTTGTTACAGGGGTCCCAGTCTAAAACAGAAAAGTAGAGGTAAAGGATATTTTTTCTCCTCTACCAGGTTATAAAAGGAAGGAAGAAACTAGCAACAATGAAAAAGTTAAAATCCTGTGGACATTTTATTGATTAATTGATTTTTAAAGATTTTATTTATTTATTTGAGAGAGAGAGAGTGTTTGAGTGAGAGCACAAGACGGGGTGGGGGAGGAGGGGCAGAGGCAGAGGGAAAGCAGGCTCCCACTGAGCAGAGAGCCCCATGTGGGTCTTGACCCCAGGATCCTGGGATCATGACCTGAGCCAAAGGCAGATGCTTAACCAAACTGAGCCACCTAGGCGCCCCCCTCCCATAGACATTTAAAGAACTTTGTGACGTATATGATATTTCAGAAGTTATAATCTACGAAGAGGTAAAGAAATACCTATGTTAAAACATAACTAACACTTGCTGAAACTGAAGTATAACTTTGGTTCAAAGTAGGGCGTTTATATAAGCTGCTTCTTCAAAGCAGCTGGGTAACATTTTCAAGCTGTTAGAGCTCTCAGAGTAGAAGACCAGAAGTATACTCCCTTACCCTTAAAAAGATACCAATAAAAATAACTTATGTATGTAAAGCACTTGATAATTTTCCACATTCATATTTATCATCTCATTTATAATTCACAACAGGCCTCTCAAGAACATATGGGATTCCTGGGTGGCTCAGTCGTTAAGCATCTGCCTTCAGCTCAGGTCATGACCCCAGGGTCCTGGGTTGAGCCCCCCATCGGGCTCCCTGCTCGGCAGTAAACCTGCTTCTCCCTCACCCACTCCCTCTGCTTGTGTTCCCTCTCTTGCTGTGTCTCTCTCTGTCAAATAAATAAAATCTTAAAAAAAAAGAAAAGAAAATATTTCACTCCAATTTTCTAGTTAAGGAAATCAAAGTGAAGAAAGATGAAATCACCCAAGGTCACAAGAATTTTAAATTTAAGTATCTGGATTCCAATTATAACTGCCTAGTTATGAGTATGGGCTTATGCCCAGAATGTGTCTTAATCATTTTAGGGTAATAGGATATTTGCGAAGCTAAAGAAAGTGCTAAGTCCTCTTCTCAGGAACCTACACAGACGTGCATGTATACAAAACTGGAATATTCTTTCAGAAACAATTCTGAAATGTATTTAGGAATACCCTACAAATCTAAACACTCCAGGATAAGAAACCCAGGCTGAGTCAGTGGTTTATTGTGGTGCTGTAACAGTTAGTTTTAATAAGTGGAAAGTTTATATGAAAAAGCAAAGCAACAAAAGATTTAAAACCTCTTCCCTCCCTGCCTCTACCCCCATAATTGCTGAAAGTCAGGAGATTTAATTTTACAATTGACGTCTCACATCTTGAGTTCTAGGGTGATATTACCAAGTGTTTCCTCCTAATGGAATTTAAATATTCATACAGGGGCAAGGAGTTTCCTGTGTAGTTGTTGTTTCCCTTCTATGTATCCTCATGTCACATCTTTCATCTTTCTCTGCTCCTGTTGCAGTAATCCACACGATCACTACATGGAGCAGTCATTTGCAGTTCCATTATTTTATGGACTTGCTACGATTTTTCCAATTACTACTAGACAATTGCCTGTCATAATTGCTAGCCATAGGGTAAACCGGTCTTTGATGTGTGTGGTACAATATGAGGACTCTTAAATTATTTTCTTCCAACAGTCAATGAATAAATTCCTGGAGAGAGATCTTTGATAATAGCATTGCACTACAAGAACGTACACTTCCATTCTTGCTTTGTTCTTGGAAAAAAGAAGAAAAATAATTAAGAATGGCCTTTAGTCTTTTAGCAATTAGACCATAATTTCCTCTGGGGCTAATAACAGCGACTGCTGCAAGCAACCATTTACAACTCTGACTCTTAGAGCACCTTAGGATGGAAATAATCTGTGGATGTCTGCGCTCAAAAACATACAGGACTGACAAAATCCTCAGCTTTCTAGTCCCGTGTCCCTTAACAGGACACTGGGCCGTTATGATGATCTTTTGCACGTGTCGACTCAGCTAGGCTGTAGTCCCGTTTTCAATGAGACATGAACCTAGGTGTTCTGTGAAAGTGTTTTTCTGATGTGATTATAGTTTGTAATATTGACTATAAATAAAAAGGGATGCTATTCCAGATTTTTTAGTGGGCCTGAATCAATCAGTTGAAAAACCTGAAAATTGAACTGAGGCTTACCTTAAGAGAAGAAATCCCACCTGTGAATAGCAGCTTCAGTCCATGCTGTGAGTTTCAGCCTGCCCTTTCTGATAACCGGTCGTACAGATTTTGGACTTGCCGATCCAGCAACGATTGTGTATAAGAGAATTATTTGTAATAAATCTCTTATATACCTCCTGTTGGTTCTGCTTCTCTGGTTAAACATTGACTGACAGTGGAACATATATACAAATATCAACTGAGGTAGAACAATAACTTCAGGTATCTACATAGCCCTCAGGAAATATATAAACCCAGTATAAGGAATGACCCTGAGGTAGAGAAAAATGATTTCCTTGTAGGTTTCAAAACACTAAACAGGTCTGTCTCAGAAAGCTTCTATTGTAGATACATCGTTTTCTCTTATTCTCAATTTGCAAATGTATTTTCAGTCTTTGTTATAGTATTTTCTTAAGTAAAAAATGTATAGATGTACGTAGCTATATCTGTATTTATATATCATCTATTGTACATCTCTTGCTATATATCTAATACCCCTCAAAATGTATTTCCATAGGAACAGCCAAAGAAGAATCACTGCTATTGCATACTGATATATTTAATGACATTATATCTAACGTAATAAAACTCTAGAAATAAAATTTATTTACATCATATTACTACCCTAATCTCCTGATTAAGATAAAAGTTTTGCTTCTTGCAGTATTGCCTAATAATTTATGGTAAAGCAATCCTGACACAATATTTCATTGAAAGTTATGTCCCTACTAATTTTATTAATAAAGCAGTGGCTAGATTTTTGATATGTTAGTATCTTAAAACAATCTATCGTACCTCTATTTTATATTTCTTTGAGCATGAATTATATATATATCAATTGTTTCTTTTAAGATTTTATTTTTAAGTAATCTCTACACCCAGCGTGGGACTTGAACTCACAGCCCTGAGTATGAGTCGTGAACTCTACTGACTGAGCCAGCCAGGGGCCCTGTAACATGAATTATATTTAATTATTGCCAATACCTAGAAAAATAAGCTCTGAGAATGAAACATTTTATCAATTTATCATGGATCAAAACATACACATAGAAGTTTACACATAAAGGCTCTTAATTCTATAAGAATTGCCCATCACTTTATTATATTAATAATCTAAAGAAAGATACAGAAATTAAGAGGAGCAGGTGCTGGAGGTGGTCAGAAGAGATAAAGAAAAGAATCAGAGACAAACTTAGTACCTGTTCAAGCATTATTTAAAGAAGGAGGTCCATTGAGAAAACTGTTTCTAATCTAGAGGTAGATGAATATAACTCCTTATTTTGATTCCACATGTACATCTGCCCATCTTCTCTATTCCCCATTCTGACACCCTCTGACATTTCATTAAAAGTACCTGGGGCAGATGCTATTGATCATCAGGCACTAGAATATATGATAATTGATCGTTAACTATGTTCCAGTCACTATGCAAAACACATATGCATTATGAAATTTAAAGTTGACCATAAAACTGATTGTCATCATAATATTATTATATAACATATATATAATAATATGTAATATATATATAATACTAAATGTGATTATCTTAATTTTATAATTAAAAAGTAGTGATTCATAGAAGTAAAGTTACTTGCCTAAGATTACGTAAATAGATTACCTGGTATTATACGTTTATCTGAATTCATTGCTCATAATAAAAAGACACAATACATACAATACTGAAATTCTGATTGTACTGTAGGATCTAATAGATATGTAATTGGACCATATGAGCATACAGGGGACTACTGATTTTGATAAAGTTGGAATCAAACAGAACAGACTTACCTTCCCTTCTGATAAATTTTAAAATTGGATAAAATATGTACAGCAAGGATTTTTAACAACATTGGACACCAGGCTACAAAGGATAATGATTCTGGAGAGATAGGAAAAAATCCAGTTTCTTTATTTGCTCAACAAGAGAATAGACAATCTAACTTGTAGGTTCTGTTTTATGTGAAATGACAGTATATGCTATGGGGATACTTTAGCATATAGTAAATCTTAATATATGGCTTGTATTACTGTAATAGTCCAGGATAGGCCAGGAACTATTTGGATTAGCATAGCTTTTTAGCACCTTAATTTTCCTATTTTAGGTTGCATAAGAGTCAGTTTTACCTGATAAAAACCTGTAACAACCACCATAACATATATTTTGGAAGATCAAATGAGACAAGCGAATAAATTTTGAATTAGTAATTGTGAATGCTCTGTGAGCATTTATAACTTACTTTCTACTGAAGTTTATGTTGTAAGAATACACAAAGACAGAGGTATTTGTATCTTTTTTTGGCAAAATAATTATTTTAAATAAATCACAATAGTTTCTTTCCTATCTTAATATTCCAGGTGTATGCAGCTTAGACCTTATAATAAACTAGAGACCGACTTAATGAATCATTCATGATTAGTTTGAACTAATCATCAGAGTGATCAGACGTTGGCAGGGGTTCTTGCGATGAAAGGAAATGATCTACTATTGTAAGTGCCTCAGCATTCTGAAGGTTCTTAGCTTTTTTTTTCCCCCCAACACTTAGTCATTCTCTATAGCCATTTATCTTGAACAAGCCAAAAGAAGGAAAGGTCAGCCAGATTCAAGACTTCAAAGGTGCCATTTCTTTAACAAACATGCTCTGTTCTTGATAGATTTTGAAATATTCTGCATTTATAAAGGGTTCATTCAGAATTATAAATTATAAGATCTTCCAGTCTTTAAACTTAGATCATGTTTTGAGCTTGAGTCAGCAAAACCATTCAAACTCAGTTTTCTTTGTCTAGTAGTAAAAGGATTGTATTTGCTGCAATAGACACCCAAATTTTATGGGGACAGTAAAGTCATATTGTAAATTGAAAGGAATTGATTGGGATATTTGTTTTTTTTTTTTAAATAAAACTAAAATATACAGATGCTTAAATTTCTTCAAAGGACCTAAAAAGATTTTAAATATTCAACGTATGGCTACCTTTTTTTTTAAAGCATTTTATTTTTTAATTTTAATTTTGCTTTTTTAAAGACTTTATTTATTTAAAAGAGAGAGAAAGAGAGAGAGAGAACGCACAGGCAGGGGGAGTGGAAGAGGGAGAAGCAGGGAGCCCAGTGGGAGACTCGATCCCAGGACCCCAAATCCTGACCTCAGCCAAAGGCAGATACTTAACCGACCGAGCCACCCTGGGACCCCAATATATAGCTATCTTTTTAAAAAATACTTTCTTACTGGTTCTCTTGGCTATAAATTATTGTTTAAATAGTAACTTGGCCATACTATTTGCAGCTGAGCTGCCTAGGAAACACATACCCCAGCTTTTAGGACTTAGCTCAAGAACACTGTCTCTGATTCCTTCCATTCTCCTTTACTGGACTAACTTGTTTACATATCAGTACTTTCTGGCTAATGTACAGAATCCCTGATTTACTTCACCTCTATTATTTAGTTAACTAGTACTTAATACAGTTCTGTGTTAGGGCTAGATATTTTATTTTATTTATTTTAATTTTATTTATTTAATTTATTTTTTAAAGATTTTGTTTATTGAGAGAGAGAGAGAATGAGAGAGAGAGCAGGAGCGGGACGGAAGGGCAGAGGGAGAGGGAGAGGTAGACTTCCCATTGAGCAGGGAGCCCATCTTAGGGTTCAGTCCGGGACCTGGAATCATGACCTGAGCTGAACGCAGATGCTTAATCCACTGAGCCACCGAGGAGCCTCCATAATTTATTTTAAAGCAACACATTTTTGTGAGGAGATGGTAAATATAATTACTATCACATTCGATGCTTACTCAAAAAACAGTTATAGAACATACCTGTGGAATGAAAGAAGAAAAAGACTGTAGGAGAGCTATTGAATCACAAACATATTCAGGACAGATCCCCTTTTTCAAAAAATTTGTAATCTAATAATGAGAATACCAAGGTGAGTAAAATTTATAGGAGGGGATGATTTAGGCACTTAGCATGCTAGCATTTGTTCCATTGTTCATTCATTCATATATTTATTCACACTTTAGGTTGGGCTCTTTAGGTTGCTAGTAAGAAGATAATCTCAGGCTGTCCTTAAAAAAATGCTGCAATTGAAAATCATAAGGAATCTAGGCATCTCAGGAGACTGGCGATTCTCATAATCTCTTTCATGGTCTAGAGCCACATAGGTCAGTGTGATGGCCACTAGTCAGTGGGGGCTATTTAAGCCCTTGAAACCCATCTAGTCTAAATTGAAAGTTTCTGTCGTCCTAGTTGAAATGTCTAAACTGGGAGATCCTTTAAGTGTAAAATGCATACTGGGTTTCCAAGATGTAGTAGTGAAAAAGAATATAAAATTTCTCAATTTTTTTTATTAACGACATTGAAATGATAGCATTTTGGACACATTAGTTTAAATAAAATATATTAATGAGTCTAATTTCACTTGTTCATTTTAGCTTTTTTATTTGCTAATAGAAAATGTCACATTGCATGTGTGGCTTCCATCACCTTTGTTCTGGACAGCAGTACACCAGAACAGAGACTAAAAAACTATTGACTTGTGGATCATAAAAGTAAGAAAGTGACAAATATAGATCCATATAGTTGGCAACAACCAGCTCATATGCTAGGTCCTGGAAAGAAAGTCTTTAAATGAAGGATCTGAGAAGAGAAAAAGGATTGGTTGAGAAATAAGAAAGTAGGGGAAATTGTTCAGCTTTCTGGCTTCTTTTTACTTTGATGTTCATGAATTATAGTGTTAATATTGTATGTAAAATGGGGTTTATTCCTAAGATACATTCATATTTGAGTATAAATGTATATTCTAACATAAATTTAAAATGACCTTTGAATTATCCATTTAAAATTATTTTAATGATACTACCATTTCTTTTATAATTAAGAACTGACCAAAGTGCCTACCCATTTGAATAGAGTAGTAGCCAAATGCAAATTGCTGTTCTATCTTTTGTTACAAAATTAAATAAATTGTCCATTTTCACTGTAAAAAGATTTACTTCAAATTTAGATGTAGGAATGTGTAACTTCTACTTACAATTTTTATTTTAGAGATAATATGAGTAAATGCATAAAATTTGCTAATATAGATGGGTATATATTACTATTGTGAAATCAAAGTGAATTTCATTCAATTTCTAGAGACATGAAATACTGTTTCTTGCTTGTAAAGAACATGTACCAGAAAATGTTTTAATTTAGGTTTAAAATATCCCTGAATAATTTTATAGCTTTCCTAAGTTGAGTTCTTGAGTGTCAATAACGATTTTTGCTTTGAAGCAGCAACTCTACTTTAAACATTTCAAACTAGAAAAACGTAATCGCCTAACATAAAGATAAACTAAGTGAAAGGTAAAAAATAGTGTTTCTGAAGTTTAGTCGGTAGATCATAATTGACTCCTTCTCAGTGAGGAAGCCCACCTTTTTTTTTATTCCACCTTAAAGGAGAAGTGTGGTGATGTGGATCAGTCGAAATTTAAAATACCTTATCGGATACTTTGCTAAAAAGTAACATTTTCACATGATCTCTATCGCTAAGTATGACTATTTTCTAGGTTGTTCCTTTAATGGATGTTGCTCTTTCCCATCATGTTTTGAATCAGAATACACTGTGTTGTGGTGATGTGTGATCATTCAGTGTATCAAACTCAGTTTGAATGAGGGAAGTAGGGGAGAAGAATGAAAGACTGAGCTAACTATATGGCTTGCTTCATTATGAGGTCATATTATACAGAGTAGGTTTTCTATAGGGTTCCTTTGGCATGCTAAAATTCTAAAATTCTGAGATTGAAATCTTAGCTTATAAGAAAAATGTTAAATTGTTTTGCTGCTACGGTACCTAAATTTCCTGTGGGGATTCAAATGGAAAAATAAGTTGTTGGATCAAAGCAGGATTCATGCATTTCTGGATTTGCTGAACATCATCATGATACTACTTTAGCTATTTTGGAATTGGGAAATGGAGATGAATCCAGTTTATAAAAAAATCTCTCTTCTAAAACTCTATTATCCTGGGCTATTCCTTATTCAAGTTAGGACACTCTATATCTCATTCCTTGTCAAACCTACTTGACATTCATTATTTATTTAACCTGCCTCTGCTGCTTTATGGAAACACTAAAGTTTCTAACAAATTCATGATCACCAACTGTGAAAACTTGACTTCAGCACTATTTGACGTGTATGTACAATTTTTACTTGCCCATCCTCTATTTTTTTTTTTTTTCCCCTACTCTTGGTTTCTAAGACAATTGTCCCTTAGGACTGTTTCCCTAGATCTCCAACCATTTTTGCCATGTTTCCCCTGGTGAAGCCTTCTCCTTACCTGTTGGAGTTCTATAGCTTTGAGTCCTTTATGTTTCATTTCTAACTATGAATATATGTCAAGATAATCTCATTTATTCAGTGCTTTCAACTACCTTCAATGAGTTGATGCCTCTCAAATTTATGTTTTCAGTCTTGAGAACTTTATATGCTTTCCATCTAATTGCTTCTTGATTATACTTCAGTTTCTTCAAATATTACAGTTACCAAGTTGAAGCATCATGATTTCCCATTACCATCACCTCCAAAGTCTATTCCTGTTCTTGTATTCTTTATCCCGGTTAAGGACATCACCATCCACCATTAAGCTACAAATCACAGAGTTACTAAGCTTTTCTATTTCTCATATTAGTCACGAAATTCTGTCAATTTTACTTCACAGTTCTTTCTTACATCTACCATCATTCAATCCAAAATACCTTTTCAGGACTTTTCTTGGAATTTTCTGTTACTAGTCCTTTTCCTTGCAGTATGAATTCTACAGTGCCACCATGGTAATCTTACTAAAACAAAATCTTCTTAAAGTCCTCCTTTAGCTCTTTGATTACAAGATGAAATTAAGACTCTCTTATATGCCATATAAAGCTTTACAATCTGGTCCCGACCTACCGAGCTAGTCCAGTCCCGTCTCTCCTCACTCACTTCAATCCATAAAACCATTTGTCTTTAGTTCCAGCTACACCACACCTTCCACTGGGTCCTCAAACATCAGTTGTTTTAAAACCCCATGCCTTTTTCCATCTTGTTCTCTTGCCGTTAATACTCTACCCTTGCCTTCTTTTCTTAGGAATTATCTGTTTGCCTTCTAATAGTCAAACCTTCCGTTTTTTTCCTTGCAACTCCTGCCAGAGCTCTACCTTCTTTGGGCCAGTGAACACATTCAACATTAAATACAAATGTGGCTTTGGAAATTTTGAGTGTGCAGGTGATAGCTTATTTATTTTACCTAGCCTAACTAATATCAAGGGAAAGCCCTGATATTTTGAATGGACCTTTGCAATTCTTCAAATGTCTGTTTTGCATAGACTTTATAGGAAATGGAGGAAGAGAGAAGGCTTTTTTTTTTTTTTCATCTTTTTGGTCTTAAACTATTTTAAGCCATTGCCCATACGTAAGAATATCATACTGTGTTTTAGCAAATGCTTTATATCTCTCTTTTCCCTATTGGATAGTGAGCTCCTTCAAGATAGAGATTACCCATCCTAATAATATCAAAGAAAACTTAGAGGAAAAACTCAGGAATGCTAGTCTCACTTTTTCTTTTGATTCCACAAAACCTCTTTTGCCATTATACATAGAAGAATCCCTCTTTCCCTCTAAACAACAGTCCAGTACATGGTCAGTGTTCAGTGTTCATTAATAGGTCAAATAAACTCAATTTCATGGCTATCCTTCTAAAGACATTCTTTGGGAGGGGCTCTTGTAAGGGATACACTTATGGAAGCCAGTCTCATATCTTTATAGATTAATTCAATAGATGGGGATTCTTGTGATTAACGTTTTATCTTTTTACTTTTTAAATTTTTTCATCAGCCAAACCCTACAAACTTTGTCATATTTTACTTTTTAATTATTGCCTTTAGCTAGCTTACCTCTTTGAAGCCCACTTTTGGTGCTGGTGTTTTGAATTAGAGCGGAATGGTTGAAATGGCAAAAAGTGAATGTAGCAGGCAAAATCAAGAGGAACGGAAATGGAATTGAAAAAGAGAAGGTGTCAAGGGTGACTTCTAGGTTTCTGGCCTGCACAAGTGGATGGATAGTAGCATCCATCACTGGGGCTGAAAATATTAGAACAAACCAAGTGCCATGAGGCCACATGGAAGAAAGCAAACAATTCTGTTAAGTGGATGAGTCTGGAGTATAAGGATGAGAAAATGTAATAGAAATTAGGTAATTTTAACTAGATCTTGATAGAATATTGAGCGTTGTCATTCTTAACTGAGTGAACAAATAAGTACATTCTCAGAAGCATTAAACTCATGGTATACTTGAGAACCAGCAAATGTTCCTATTGGGAAGGATACAGTCAGGTGAGGGATGCTTTTCCTGCATCTCTAATTGCTGGGAAGAGGAACCCTTGAAAGCACCACTCATCAATTTTTCTCTTTCTGATAAGCTTACATTTTGCAATTCAACCAATTTTCTCATCATAACAAAATTAGGTTGATAAACTTCTAGACTCAATTTTATCTCCTTTCGTACATGCACTTATGTCTTTGTAAATATTCTGTGGTTTTAGGCATTCTGATTGTATCTGATACAAAGTGCCCACATAGTGCTTTGAAAAGCTTATTATCATAGTGCATGATTTCCAGTAGGGAATCCTTGTATGCCTGATAATATAAAACATATAGGTATGCATTCATAAGACGATTCCAGAGCTAATTACTGCCTGATAAGTATAAGATAATTTTACAGCTGGAGTTTCTACTCAAAGTATAGTAAGTAAAGCCTTTTAGTTGGTGTTTTGATTGCTGCAAAGTGAAAGATGTTTGAAGAACACTTAGACTGAATGCTCATATAATGTACTCCATCACAGTACTAGAGAGAGTGAAGATCAGAAAGTAAATAGGTTAGGAAACACCAAAGGGACAGTATGAAAGCTACATAGCAGGAAACTCTGAATACATATGAAAATTATCTTCACCTTCACATTAAACCACACAGAGGAATTCATAGATTAAAAAAATTAAAAATCCAATCCAATTTTCTGTTATAGTCTAGCCATCTAATTGTTACTATTTTGTCACCAAATAGGACTGAAATAATAATATGTATGACTAGCTATTACACCAGAGAATAGCTACAGAAATTAAATAATAATATTTAGTTTACATGTACTTTCTCTTTCCTCTTTAAAAATTAAAAAAATATATAAACAGTAGATGTTACAGAAATGAAGTCTTTCTGCGAAGAAACTGAAAAAGTCGGAAGTGAAAGGATAATTCCTAAGGCTGTAGGTTCTTCAAAAGCTACAAACTATTACAACTGACAAATCGCCATGTCCGAGCATCATATATCTAAGAATAGTAAGGAAGTGAGAATGGAAATTAGAGAAACTTTAGACAATACTTAAGTGTGTTTAATTGAGGAAATATCCCAGTGGAGAGAAAGATGGTAATACAGTGCTTGCATTTAGCCAACAACCAGAGCAAAATGTGAGTGCACAGCAGAAAAGGGATACAGCAACTATGCATTAAGCAATGATTGGTATGGTAAATGAATGAATTTTAGGGGTGCAGTTGCATTCAGGAAGCGGCATTGGTGAGTAAATGGTTTAGATGACCTGTTCTGCCTCTAGTTTTGAGCCCACAGTAGACGACCCGATTTCCCTGAAACACTGAAACTTTTAAAAGTATGATGGGAAAACAGACTTTATGCTTCATTTAATACTGACAATTTGAATTACACGTTAGTTGTGTCTACTGTTTTTATTAGCTTGGAATTTTTTATCGAATTTCACATTTAAAAATCATTGCAATTTTAGTAAGTGATACACTCTTTCATTTATGTAACCTGTCGTAATCGATTAACTTTTTCTTAGTGGTTCTTTTCTACACCATGAAGTAGTAGGCATGACTGATATTATTGGTCCCATTTACTCAGAAAAAGTAGGCTCTGAGAGGTCTAATGGTTTTTCCAACTCAGACTATTTTTTAGCGTTAAAGTCAAGATCATTCCACTAATTCAGAGTCCTTTTTGAAATACTACATTGTAGATTTTGGGGTCAGGAGAGCATAAAGATTAAGATGCATCTTAAGTTTTCTTCAGGACATGAGTAAACTTTTTATCATAATTTTAGAATGTGGTTTTATTTGTTCTCTCTGAGTAGACAATGAAGATTAGATATGGAGATGACATAGGAAGAATTTCCTAGCTAAAATGTATGAGCAGGAGAGTAGACTCCTGAGGAAAAGTCATTTACTCCTCCTTGAAATACAGCATGTATGGCCTCTAATTGACTTGAAAATGCAATTTTCAGTGAGATAGTTTTAAAGCTTTCTACCAATAAGATGGCCCCAGGAGGTGCTTTGGAACCGCTAAGAACTGCATCTGTCTGAAGCTACTATATACATAGACATTTATACTGCTTTCCTTTTAAACAATACTATAGAAATAAATTTTTTTTTTTTTGGTGTTAAATATACTAGAGGTTGGAAACATAAAGCTGCACTAGATATGCCCCAGACCTCAAAACCACATACGTCTGAATCCCAATGCATTCTTGCTTCCTTCTCACCCTTTTTTTCCCTTTTATTTTTTAAAGTGAAAGTTGAATTTAGAAGCATAACAGTGGGAAAGGACTGGCACAAGTGGGATGTATTGCTTACCATGAGCTGTAACAATAATTCATATACTTTACCAAGCACTTCTATATCCCAAGCACTGTGCTAGGCTTATAAAACAGTCACAGTAACCCTATGCAATGGGCATGTAAATATCATTTAATGCAGAAAATTAGGCTTAGATAGGTTAACTGATTTATCTAGAATTGGGAATTTGAATCAAGATTAGGTTTCTCTTGTGTTTCAATATAGAAATTACACATTTAAAAAGGTTGCACAGCAAGTTGGGGCGCCTGGGTGGCTCAGTGGGTTAAAGCCTCTGCCTTCGGCTCAGGTCATGATCTCGGGTCCTGGGATCGAGCCCCGCATCGGGTTCTCTGCTCAGCGGGGAGCCTGCTTCCCCCTCTCTCTCT
Source organism: Potos flavus (assembly GCA_028534135.1). Lineage (NCBI taxonomy): Eukaryota > Metazoa > Chordata > Mammalia > Carnivora > Procyonidae > Potos > Potos flavus. The sequence continues at coordinate 88,812,238 of CM052900.1, read as the reverse complement.
GCCTGCTTCTCTGTCTACTTGTGATCTCTCTGTGTCAAATAAATAAATAAAATCTTTAAAAAGGTTGCACAGCAAGTTAGAAAGGTGGATCAATCCTGAATGAGGCTAGATGAGTGCGAGGTCAAGATATAAATAACAGGGTGATATTAATCTCTCTTTAGTTTCTTTGAATTCAGAATCTGGTCTTCAGAATCATAGTCTCATTTGTGCCTAAAAGTCAACTCAATTGTTGTTTGTTGATATATGTTAACCAAATTCACAAAAGAGTGATGTATGTGATAAAAATGCACATTTATAATTTCCCATGAGAAATATGACAGGTGGATTGGATATTTGCATTGGACTGACCTGTAATTTTCAGAAGTTGCTTCAAGCAAAGGAAATCAAAGTCAAAAGGCTTAGTTATATAGTTCAAATAACACCAGTGTCTGATACCCTTTAGTTTCTCTGCAGATGGTAACACTGACATGTGTTTCTGTTGTAATATGATACTTGGATTCTTGAAAGACTGCATTCTGCAAAACTGTGTACCAAAAATCACAGGGCTTATGGAGAAAATGGGGACAAACCACCCAAAACCTGTGTAACTGTGTATCCAGAACACTAACAAAAATAATAAATGGTACCTTGAGAATTTGCTTGGATAACTGGGGGTGAGAGCTTACATTAGCTGTAATTTGTACCATGACATACTGTAAATGCCCACAGACACTCAGGGTAAATGCTGACTCGTGAGCCTGGGGCAGTGCATATGGAAGCATAACTCAGGATCATTGTCCCTGCTTTTTAAAGCTGGGCACTGTGGTAAATGCAACCTTCCACAACCGAGAACAAGGCTGGGACTACGCCTTACTGGGAAGGTGACCTGTATACAGGGGCTCATTATCATTCTACTCGCATGATTACAGTTCCACATGCCTAGAAAAAAACATAATTTATAAAGCAACATATTTGTGTTATATTAACATTACTCCTATATTTGCCAATCATATAAGAGCTACTTGGTCTTACAGAAGATGTGTTGTAACAGAATGGTCTGCTTGTGTTTGTACCCCTCCCCCTTGGTAGCTCTCAGGGTGGGGGAGAGCATTGTCAAATTGCCGCAGTGATTCTTTTTTTATATTTATGATTGGTCAGTTCTCCATATTCTTATTCTTCCATATTATTATTCTGACACTTTCTTAAGCTCTGTAATATCCTCTGTCAGAGCATGTCATTGTCACCCTCTACAGATGGAAGAAGATTAGAGTTAACTAGAATCATAGAGCTCTGCCACTTCAACTGAGGAAATTCTATCACAGCTTCCATAGCCCATGTTAACCAGTCTTTGCTTGAACTCTTACAGAGATGAGGAGTTCACAGGCTCTGAGCTCCAGTTTTTTATCTACTCATAAAAACACATTTGTTCATGATATTTCTGAATTTTTGAGTATTTGGAAAAGACATAATATATTTAAAAGAGTCTATGGTTTAAGAATAAATTGAATAGAAAGAAAATTCTGATTCTAATAATTCAGATCCTCTGATGAGATTTACCTAGGTAATATATGTAGATTGTCACAGGAAGACTCATTTACAGAACTGGCAAAAGAGGATGATGGGGATAACAAAAGTGTCCCTGAAGTGTATTTTTATAAGATTAATGACTTTTATATACTCCTCAAGCAGTTAATGGTGTTTTTAAGTGAAGAATCTAAAAGAGAAGCTAATTTTATTAGATGTAATTTTACATCTAATTTGTAAATAGAAGAAATTTAAGGTGGCTAAACCAAATGACCTAAGTCTTTTGTAAATTACTGTAACATATTTAAGATGATACTGTATTCACTATTCTATTAAATTTTGCCTTCAGTACTTGATTCTTGAACCTATTATATACCATGTGTCAAACCTTGTTAGTCAAAAAGAGCAGATCCATAAATAATCATTTTTAACATTAGATGTCTTTGCTGAAAAAGAAATCCTTTAAAAATATTTGATTGTAGTAAATAAAATGAGGTTAGAGATAGAAGAAAACCAGTATAGAAATACTTTTCCTAATGACATTGGTAACTGACAGACTAAAGGACTATGTAAAAAGAAGTCATTACTATTGTTTTAATTTGTAATCTTTCAGTGTTTCACAGAAGAGAAGATAAAGATTTACTGCAGATAGCAAGGGGAGACCATGCATTAGTAAAAAGCAAATTCCCCTAATAGACTGGAAGTGATAGAGTAGGCAGTTAGACAAGAGCTGGAGGCAAGAACGGTGATAAATAGGTTTCACATTAGAAGCCTGGGGCACAAGATCCTGACTTTGTGGCTTCCAAGACCCCTCAACATCCTGGCCTTGTGGCTTTCAAGACCCCGGGGCTAATGGACCACAGGTGCAGAACATATGCTGTCCCTTTCCACCTCTGATTCAGGGTAACACCTAGACTCATTATGATGCATTTGCATTGCAGTTTTAGCTCCTGCTCTTTGGGGAGGGGTGCCTTGACAGTGCTGGTACAAACCTTTTAGGGTCAAAACCTTCTCCTCCCAACCTGTGAGGGGAGTTCTTCCAAGTGACTGGGAGCAGCCTACATTAGAGACCACATTGTCCATGACCCAAGATGCCACTCACATAAAAGGAAAAGACCCCTGTAACTCCTCAGGGCAGTTGCCACCTCTGGGCCTTCCCACTCTCCCTTCTTGAGAGTGTACTGTCCTTAATAAACTGTCTTGTGCTTGCTACTTTCCCTTTGGCAGTCTATTCTAGCGCAGATCCTCAGGTAAATTTTTTGCGGCGAATCTAAGAACTGAGACCCTCTTTCACACAACACAGACTCTTCCAAGGTCACTAACCAATATATTTGCACGACCGAAAGATATAATTTATAAAATGACCCAGGAAGCTGTACATGAAACATCACAGAAGAGTTCAGCTTTAGAGCTAGTATTTTAAAAAAACAAACTAGAAAGTAAGCAACCATGTAACAATGTATACGTTGAGAAGAGTGGGAAGTTCTATGATGACTTCAGGGTTGAACTACTTAGCTTCCTTTCACGTCTTCTTGGGTTCTTTTCTAACACTCCTAATAGCCTCAATTTCATCTAGTCACACTCCTCTCAGCTTTTTTCATTTATTCTCTAAGATCCTCGAATTACCCACTTTTTTTTTTTTTTAGCACCATTTCTGTCTTCTAAGTGATAGGTGTAGAAGTGTTTTCTAAAGTTGAAAAGTTCACTGTTTCAGTCACTTCTCGTTAGTCATCAGCATATTCTTTTTTTTTTTTTTTTTGAAGGATCAGTGTTGGAAGGGGAAGGGGTGGTGGTTAGACTACAGGGATTGCAATGTTTGTGGAGATTCACAATTCAGTGCTATAAAACGTATGGAATTTTGACTAGATATTATACAACTGCCCCTGCCCCCACCTCTATTTTTGATCTGCACTACCTAGCAAAGCACTTCCTTCTGGGGAGACTGACAAATGATTAATTAATGTAAGTCATGATTAGTAAAGTCAGTTATGTTGGTTTTTTCCCCTTTTTTCAAATACGGAAACACCGAATAAAAAAAAATTTGACCCCTGATAATGACTTTTGTAGAATGAATTTTGTTTTGTTCTCTAACTAGTTTGTTGAACATAAAGGATATGTGAATTATGATCAAAATGTAACTTTTTTCTGACGTTAACTGGTCCTTAATACTTTATTCAATGGGGCGAACTTCTCTGTCCCAGAATATATGTTCTAGCAGGTTCCAGGGTTTTTATATTTTGACAAAATAACAGAGAGCTCTAATATTACTTCAAATAACAGTCCTAATTCGGAAATTAGCGTGTTCTCTGCAATGATTAAAGAACAGAAACTTCTCTGTGTTAAATGTTCTCTCACCCATCTCTACCTAGTTTTAAACTGAAAGCCTATAGCATGGTTAGTAGCTCTTTATCCTTTCAACCTGTTTGTTTCCATCCTTCTGGGATAGTTTATTCCCTGCCAAAATCGAAGTTTGAGGGTGGTGCATAGAGAGGGAGCAGCAATGGGGATAAACCCATTCTTACTTTGCCAGGTGTTTTTGTGCTCATTGGGCTGCCAGCTAAATTTGAAATCTTTGTGTGGGGATACAGTTGATGAAAGCTGACTGTCTCATTGTGTGACTTGGTGGGCTCTCTTGTAATTCAACTGGGTTTAGTAGATGTGCCATGTGTAAACTGGAGTTCTTTTCTCTGCCCTAGACAGCTAGTAGTATAACTGCAGACTCTTTCTCTTGAAGTCTCCTCATGCTTCTGGGCCAGGATTCAAAAGCTTCCTAATGCATGTCTTCCCCATTGCCACTCAGTGTGTGGGAAAATTTCATGTATCCTTTTCCCTAACAAACACTAGGAGTGCAGGCACATTCTGTTTTCACTCTCAGAAGAAATCTCTCCACCAGTTTTGAGTTTTGTTGTTGTTTTTTCATTTCCCCTCTCAGAAACTCTATGTCCTTGAGCTTAGGGGGAAGTCTAAGAGAAGGGAAGAGATTTTAATTCATTTCTTCTGTAAATTCCTCATATGGGGTTGGAGGTCTATCTGTCATCTGAAAGGCTTCTCAGTGGACACTGTGGAAAGGAAGAGATTCAGTCTAGTATCCTTTTATACTGTCATCACAGCAGTTATCAAATGTGTTGTAAATATTGATTTAGAGATGAGTTTATTCTGCCAAGGATAACCATGGGCTCTTCTTACTCATGTTTATATTTCCAGGAACTAGTACAGTGCCTGCGATGGACAGATATTCAAAAACGATAGTAAAAACAAAATCAATAGCCATGTGGCATGGCTTTCACTTTCAATGATATAAACCTGATCATTGATTGTTTCTTCAGTTCAGCTAATATTGAGCTAGCTATATTGAGCTAGTTCATAGAGGGATTCCTAAATTAGTCTTGCAGCAGATTGTAGATGGTGGTGGTGGTGGTGGTGGTAAATGTGTGTGAAAGCAGGTTTGGGTGGAGCATGGTATATATTTCAGGCCAACCGAACAGCAAGTGACAAAACATGGAGGTGTGAGGAGGAGCATGTTGGGACCCTTGGATATTGATGGAGTGGGTGACAGGATAAGAAAGGCAAGGCGTGAGATCAGGTAACAGTATGGGGGTTTTCTATGCCACATTGAGAGTTTGCATTTTTATCTTTAGGATAATGACAGGCTTTTGAAGAATTTGGAAGTGGAAAACATGTTAATTGAGTAGAAGATGTTTTCATCAATTTGGAAGTGAAAGACTTAATGCAGAGAATTCATTAATTGAAAGTACAGTATGTTTTGAAACATTCATCATTAAAGCCTTGTGTTTTTATTGGCTAAATATGTAAAACTTTGAATGGACCTCCTCTATTATCAAGCCATTGTAACTTTTTGACCACCAGTTTTAGAAAAAAAAAATGTTTGCTATTTTCACCTCATAATCATGAAGGGAAGGACCTTGGGGATTTTGCTCTTCACTCCTTGAAAGCCGATCATTTCCATAAGCACTGATTTAATTCTGAGTAAAAGGAAATAAAATCCAATTCAGGGACATCAACATGCCAGTAAGCAGGAGAAATACATTTTTATTTTAAACAAGTTGGTAGAAAACAAGGGAGGAAAATAAAACTGGGTAAGATGAAAGGCAAAGCTACAAGGAGACTGGTGTTTATCCATATCCCCCTGTCAATACACAAGGGATATATCCTGTCACGTAGGTAAAGTGTAAAGGGTCATTTCTGAGACAGCAAATGAGACAGCACAAGCAACTCAAATCTGTGTCGGGCTCAAAAGAGGAAGATCATTCAAAACTTGTTTAAATTGTAATGCCATTTAAAAGCTGAGAAAATTACACAGACAGCAATGCTTTTAGGGAGAGAGCAACATTTAAGGCCATTAAAGGACATTAAAAAAATACAGAAGTAGTAATTGGAATTTCCTCAGTGCTCAGGAAATAGTGCTTTGTTATTTGTGGCAAAAGTTCTCCAAGTCCCTTGAATGAGTGCACTATAGTGTGTGTATATGCCCAGGCTAATAGGAACTGCCACTCTGGGGCAGAAAAGGATCAAAAGAAGGATGAAGGTTATAGAATTAAAGTATGAGCTGCTAAACAGGGCAAAGATGGTGAGGGAAGGCAAAAAAAACAAAAAAAAACAAAAAACGGTATTTCTGGAGAATTAGCTATTAAATCATGCATGTTTATTATAGCCAGACTTGGCAGTACAGTTGCTGCTAAAAGCATGTCAGAGGTTTCAGTATAAAACTCCTATTAAAAGCGGTTATTGTGTAAAATTAGCTATCCAGATCTTGGAGCATCCCACACCATCTGGCAGACACGTACAAACCCAGATGTCCTGAGTCTTTATGCAGAGTTTAGAGTCACTAGGTATCATACCAAAACCCACAGATAGCTCATTCTGGGGAAAAGCTAAGATTTTATTCACAGCTTCAACTTATTCTCTGATTAGCTCAAATAATATGATGTATTTATTTATAGTAACCACTGTATTATAACCAATATCTTCATGTACTGAAGAGGCACCTATTATCAATTTGACCTTCAGATCCACTCTCTAACCTTCTCCTCCTGCAGCATATTTTGGAGAAGGGCTGCTGATAACTGGCTCCTGGCTGGATTTGGCTAGTGGGAGGTACTGGTACGACATCAGAAGGCAGAAGGAAAGTGAAGCTGATATATTCATTCCTTTCTGCCTTTACCCTAAGTCCTAGTTTATTTTGGGTGAACCTTTCTCATGGGTGTGTATCTCTCCAGTTAAGGTAACTGCTAACTCCCATTCCCTTTTAGGCTTGGGATAGTCCTTGCTCACTTCTGCTGTTAGCCCCAAGGCACTAACCATCTCTTGTTGGTTCCCTTAACTTTCAAATCCTTTGGTATATGAATCTTTAAAAGTTCCTTATTTGAATTTGCCACCTGTTTCTTTCCAGGATTCTGATTGATAGGTATCCATTTACTAAAAAATAAAAGGCTTAGTTTCTGAGGAAATATTTTCATGTGGTACACTGATCTGTGTGAGGAAAACATAAAAGATGACCGAAGACCAGTTAACCGAGCAAGAGAACAGAGAGTAAGTTCTCGCACTCCGTTTTACACTTAACAAAGTGTTTGGAGTTCTTTACTGAGATTTTGGCTTGGCATTTTCTTATTTTCAGTTAACACACTGATATGAGGGCTTAATTTTAGATGAGCTTCTGAAATTTGAGGGATCTTTGTATATTTCAAATACTGTTCCTTTTTTTTAATTGTTAGTCTCATTTTAGTTGAATATAGTTCTTATATCTGACAACTGGGTAAAATTCACATATAAAAATGAATATAAGTTCCCAAAGAAAAATGTTCTGAATGTTTACTATGGAGATTAAGGCAAATATGGTAATTTCATTAGTATTTTATTTCTCTACCTCTCTGGCTATTATTTCTCTGTCCTGTTTGTTAATTAACTTCCATCAGTTCCTATTCATATTGGAGTTCCTCTAGGCTTACATTGACCTGCCCTTTTTTATCTGCTATACTACTTCTTTTGGGATCTAATACACATTCAGGATTTCAATAACTACCTATATTCAAATTTGCATTTGTTTATATCTCTGATATAAACAAATTTGCATTTGTTTATATCTCTGATAAAAACAAATTTGCATTTGTTTATATGTCTGAGTTCTAATCCAACTGTCTACTGATGTCTATTTATAAATGTCTTCCGTGTATACATATATATATATATGTATATGTACATATATACACATACATTCAATTTATTTGTTTATTTATTTATTTATTTGAGATAGAGTGAGAGCAAGCAAGAGAGAGAGCATGAGGGTGGGGGCAGAGGGCGAGGGAGAAGCAGGCTCCCCACTGAGCAAGGAGCCTGGCGCGGGGCTCGATTCCAGGACTCTGGTATCATGACCTGAGCTGAAGGCAGACGCTTAACCGACTGAGCCAAGTAGGCACCCCATTTTTGTTTTTGTTTTTTATTTTAATATCTTCCTTATTTATAAAAGTCGGTAACAGTTTTCCACTTAACTTTGACTAGCACCCAAATACCATGACCTCTATGGTTGTATTTGATTTGCCTTCTACTTTCCTTTGTTAGAGTGCAGTCTAAGCTGATGTATCAAAAAGACAAAAAATAGCTTAAGCAAGATAGAAGTTTATTTCTCCCTTATGTAGCAGTCAAATGTCAGTTGTCCAGGACTATAGTGATAGAAGGTTCTGCTAATCACTTACACACAGCTTTCCTCTTTGGATCCAAGGTAGTTGCTCAAGGTCCTGCCTTGTCATTTATAGTCAATGGGAAAGGGAAAATGACAAGAGGACTAGAGAAGTACATACCATCCATTTTAAGGACATGGCCTGGGAGTGGAATAACTTATTAACAGAAAAAGAAGGTTTCTTGGGAATCCTGTTACAAAAGTTACACTGATGGGAGTTCAGATTCCATTCGCACACTAGACTATATTTTTCCATCCCGATACATCCTGAGTAATAGTGCTGATTTAAGTAAGTGTAACTCTTTTTCCTTTAGAGGTGTTTGGGTGGTTGCTGTGTATCGGTCATTGTTCACAGTACCCTTCCTTCAGCTCCCAGGATCTTCTTTTATTCTTTTCACCTTTACCACAGATCCTTTTCATTAAAGTTAGTTGCCTGTTGCTTTTGGATGAAGCATGTTTGGAGGCCCCTAACTTCCTGTGTGTTTCAAGTTTCAGGAAGTCAGCTGGCCAATTGGTTTATTTTGTTCATTTAACAGTAGTCCATGATGCTTCGATTTCAACAAGGTGGAAAAAGGCAACAAAACCAGAGCTTGTCATCCTGTCTAGTTATTATGAGCCTGCATACCGGAAAGGATGACATACAACTTTACGTGATTCCTCATATTTTAAGAGCCTCCTATTTCTATGAGTTTATACCTTCTCTGTCTATACAATATGTTTGGCACCAGCTTCAGTGATCTTATGATTTTTTTTTTTTCACAATTACCTTACTCATAGAGAGGAAAACACCACATCATAAATAATTATGTTTCAAGAGATTTCCAAGTCATTTAACTGGAATGCAGAGAACATAGGTTTCAAAGAAACGATGATCTGAAGGAAGCTTAGATTTTCTGACTAACACACAGTCTTATATTAAATCCACAACATAGCTAATATATAGCACTAACTTCAGTTCTGGATCTTAAGAATAGGGTGCCATTGTGTAAAAGGAACTTATTGAGAGGAAAGAAGACTTTTTCTCTGATTTTTAAGGAAAGAAAATGGCTTTAGAACTCCTTCCCCATTTCCATGTGTATCCCTGCTGTCATAAGTCTACTATTTGGAAAAGGCAGAAATAAAACTAACTCCTACTCTGCTGAGTCCTCCCATTGCCTTCACATTAGCTACTCCTCCTACATCAAATTGGTCCAATCTCTGAATAACCTCAGTCTAAAAGGCAGAATGCTATATGATTGAATAAACTCCACTTATGTATGAACAGAAGGCAATAGCTAGCTCTGTAGCATTCTTGGAGATAATTGTAGTTTTCAAAGGATGATGACTTCATCATGAATTTCTTGATTAGTAGAATTATAGTAAGGATAACAAGGAAGTCAAATGAAATCAGGAAGCAGAGACACTAGAAATTTAAATTGGCAACACTCCTGCTTGGGGTAGCTCCACTGGGGCATTCCCTGCATTTTTATTGCTTCTCCTGTCTCTCCTTCAAGGTTTATGGATTCTCTGAGGTTTTCAGTTGCTCTTTTGGCAATGGTATTAGTGAACAAGAGTGAGCAGCCTTCATGTGGTAGGACTATTTTTGTGATTTCATTTACCTGGCTTCTAAACTAGAGAAGCCATGTCTTACATTTCTTATTATTCTCATAAAGGGCCAAGCACATTGACCTATTCAAAGAGGTACCCAATTAAAGGTTATGGAATAGTTGAGTCAAAGTACTTAAGCTTTTTTCTTCATTTAAAGGATCCATTTCCTTTCTGACTTATTCTGACTTCAATAATATGCAGCCAATTCTAACATCTTAGGTGGGATTCTCTATTTCTAGGTCCAGCAATCAGTAATGTTATCCATGAGCATAAATCTTTTTTGGATTTGCCTTCTTATTGATTTTATTCCCCTTTGGGCTGTTTTTTTTTCTCTACATAGAATATGGTGTATAGAAGTCAGGAAGGAGGTTGTCAGTTTCAGAATGATGGTGAAAATAAGTGAGTCAGAGCCATGAAAAAATACTGGGACTAGAATAAAGGAAGTGGTATTTCCAGATGGAGAATTAAATATAAATGAGCGCTTCTTGGGGCGCCTGGGGGCTCAGTCGATTAAGCTTCTGACTCTTGATTTTAGCTCAGGTCATGATCGCAGGGTCCTGAGATAGAGCCCCATCTCAGGTTCTGCACTCCTTGGGGAGTCTGCTTGAGATACTTTCCTCTGCCTCTCCCCCGCCCACACACATACTCTCTCCCTCTCTCAAATAAATAAATCTTTAAAAAAAATGGGAGCTTCTTATCCCTATTAGTAAGTTAGCAAGGGAGGTCTGGAGGATTGATGGACACCTGAGTTCCCTTAGGGTCCCCTCATGTACCTTTCAGGCTACAGGTTGCCGTTTTGTTACAATAGACTCTTCATATTTTTTTTTTTCTTTTTAAGATTTTTCTTGGTATTTATTTACTTAAGGCATTACTATAACACATACTTGGGGTAGGGAATAGGAGAGAATGGGGAGAAGACAATGTTTTGTCTAAACACTATTCCCTACTAAATAATTACTTCTTTCCTTTCTCTCTTCCATCTGTCGCTTTCACTTTCTTCTCTCCTCCCTCCCTTCTTTCCTTTCTTGCTTGTTCCTTCTTTAACAAACATTTACTGGAGTACCTGCTTCCTGTCAGGCATTTTGCCAGGCTCTGGGGATGTGAATAATGAACACAGGACACTGATTCACATCTTTAAGATTCTTACTTTCTAACGGGGAAGCAAGCACAAACATAGGAAAATTATAATAAAAATAGCTTTTGTAATGATTTTCCAAAATACAAAGGAAGAAAAGGAATTCCCCAAATTTTCTGCTAGAGTAGGCTTCACACAGAGGAATAGTTTAAGTTAAGCACAGGTAGGAATTTGCAAGGTAGAATAACTTGGGGAGGAGGATATTCCCATAAGAAGGAATAACGTATGCATTTAAGTAGAAGGTGGCATTACATATAATCGTGTTTTGAATTTTAAAGCACATTAGTGCTAGGCATAATATGTGGGGTAGCTGAGTGATGGGAAATGAACAATGTATAACCAGATGATGAAAGTTGTATGCAAGAGAAGGAGTTTAGATTTTCTTCTGAGATAATGAAAATGTTTTCAAGGCTTTTGATTAAGATTCTGAAATAATTACATGTTCAGCCATTGTCAGAAAGATTGTGCTGAGAGCAGTGCTGAGGATGTACTAAGAAAACAGAGTATGGGAGACAAGTGGGCATCAATTGTTCTGGTCCAGGTGAGAGGAAATGAGGTCCTGAGCTAGGGCAGCCACAGAATTGGAGTGGAAGGAAAGATTAAGTCACATTAATGGTGCAGATATGAAAGGGATTGGTAATCACTTGAATGTGAGATTAGAGAGAGGGGGATTTAGGATAACTCGTGCATTAGGATTTAGCAGGGCCCTAGGCTTTTCTTTTCAGCTGTATTCAGCCAAATGTGAAATGTGGAATGGCAATTTATCCTGAATCAGTTGTGAAGACTTCAGAATGCTAGAACCTCATTTTCAAGTCAGCCCCCCATACACTCCGTTTTGATAATATAATATAATAATCCTTGTTACTAATTAGAGAATAGCCACACTCATTGACAGACCTCTGATGACCAGACTGCATTCTTTTTTTTTTTTTTTAAGATTTTATTTATTTATTTGACAGAGAGAGAGACAGTGAGAGAGAGAGAACACAAGCCAGGGGAGAGGGAGAGGGAGAAGCAGGCTTCCCTCTGAGCGGGGAGCCTGATCTGGGGCTCAATTCCAGACCCTGGTATCATGACCTGAGCTGAAGGCAGATGCTTAACCAACTGAGCCACCCAGGTGCCCCTCTAGACTGCATTCTTAATAATTTACAAAAAGACAAAAATTCCGAAGTAAAGTTCTGAAATTTGAAGTAAAGCAAAACAATTTCTGCATTCAATTTAAATGTTTGTTGAATAAATGATTTAATTGGAGTATATGGTATTGTTTTCAATATTAAAGTTATATGTGAGGCCCAATCAGACCAGACTTTAGCATGACCCAGAGATGTCCAGGATGATGCTATAGTTCAAGAGTAGAGCTAACAGAAAAATCTTAATTTGGTCAGATCATTTTTTATTTTTATTTTTTCATTTATTATAAGGTAAGTTGTTAGGAGCATAAGGCATATTCCAAAGAGAAATAAAGGAATAGCTTTCTTTTATGTAGTTTATATACCAGTAGGATGAAATCTAATTTAGTTTTGCTTTAAGTATTTTAGATGTGTGTTTGTGTGTGCATACACTGTGAATGTGTGTGTGTTCCTAAACTTGACTTTAAGATAAATTTTAAAATGTCAACTGTTGAGTTCATAGTTCATAAATATTTTTAAAAGATTTTATTTATTTGAGAGAGAGCGCGAGAGAACTTGTACACAGGTGCATGCAAGTGGCGGGGGGTAGGGGGTAGGGAAGGAAAGAGGGAAAGAATCCCAGGCAGACTCTGTGTTGAGTTGAGCACAGAGCCTGACACAGGACTTGATCCCATGACCCTGAGATCATGACCTGAGCCAAAACCAAAAGTCAGTCGCTTAACTGAAGCCACCCAGGTACCCCTCAGTAAATACTTTTTAAATTGGATTTTTATCTCTGCAGATCTATAACAATGTGGCAAAGCTAGTATTTTTTAAGTTTATTGTTCAATTTGTCTCAAGTCCCTGACATTTAATTTTACTGCTTTCATAGTCCTTTGAAAAAGTAATGGTGATATGGCACCTATTGTTCCTTGGGCAGTTTGGGTGTTACTGTCTCACAGAGGACCATCCTGTGATATTTCCAGGAGGATATTTAAAACTTCAGTTTATAATGGACATTGTGCCTTTTTAAATACCAGACATTTTTATGGTAATGTTGTAAATTCCGCTATTCTTCATGCATTTCAGTGGCAGAAACAGAAATTTAGTGCAATGATCTTGATATACGAATTGTATTCCTTTTTCAATTTGATGAATATTTTTTTCCAGTGGATTATCTTATCCAGTTGAAGTGTTTATTATCTTTCATTGGCTAATTCCTGAGATAGACTAAAGTCTAATGTTGATCTGGATGTTATTCTCGAAAACATTTTAGAGATGACTGAATCCAGCCTCTTTAGTTTCAAATGAAGTCATTGAATTCCAGAGAGCTCATTGAGGGTATACTGTTGAGTCAACACTGGTGACCCAGAACTAGAACTTCAGTGCCCTGGGCCACTGTCCAGTACTTCCGCTGAGTTGGGTCCTTGGTATGAAGGATCCACAACTGTTAGAAAGAGGAAGGTCTACATTCTGTTTTAAAAGATTAATTATTTTCTAAAATCACCTCTATGCTAAAAAGTTAAGATCCCTCTCACCTGGAGAGAACAAGCTGTTGCTTTTTTGAATTTGGATTGTTTATATCACAAAAAGTGAGTTTATGGGTGTATCAATCTTAGTTCTTGCAACAACCCCTTATTGAGAGCTACTGTGTGCCTCCTCTGGGGCAATTGCAAAAATAAAGAAGGTCAGATTTCATCTCCTGATGTTCATGAAGGAGTCTCACACAAACACAAATGACTCTAAAAGATTAGGCCGTTTAAATGTTATAGCAAAAATAAAAACAATGTTCTACGGTCCCTTGGAAGAAAAAGCAAATTCTTTCCAGGCAGAGTGAAACTGTGAAGGGTCAATAGGTTTTAAGAGTTAAAGAATAGAAATATTGGTCTTTAAAGCAAAAGAAATATCACAAAGCAAAGAAATAGAGACTCTAACAGCATAGATTGTTTTAAATAGTGTATCTTTTGCTAAGGTTATGGCAGAAAGTGTCAATGGACTAGAAAGAGAGATGAGGTGACAGTGTGGAGGATTTTACATGGAATGCTACTTTTTTTTTCTGAAGAAAATTTAGGATTATTGAAGGTTTCGATAAGAGGAGCAGATGGAAAATAAACTTGCTTTGATTTAATGTTTTCCCAGGGCTTTTGAAATCACACAACCTAAACTTTTCACTCTTACAAAAGATCACTACACTCTAAGATTTTTTGTTCACTTGCCAAATTTCTTTCTGCTCAGCTTCAAGACAAAGTTAATGTCATAGGTGTACAATATTTTCTTGACTCTCTGATAGTGCTTCTCATTTCTGTTAACTCACACAGGTTCTGTACCACTAATAAAGAATTTAGTGCTCGGAACATGACAGGTGCTCAAAAAATATTTGACAATTATTGCTTAGATATTTTCACTTGCTGAGTCTAGGTTTTATGCTTCCTTGTCAATGACTAGTATTTTACTCATTAATGATCTGTGAAATAAATTAGTGCATGAATGCATGACTTAATGTCTTCTAGGGTTTTGGATATTTCTCTATAAAATATATTGCTTAAAATCAGCCTATCATAATTAACTAATTTTAGGAGCTGCAACTATACCATAAATATTTTGGTATCATCCCCCAGATCTCATGATTTTGAAACTATAGAGGTAATGCCTCAAGGATTCTGACACCTCAGTTGCCCCAGTGGTACCCTTATTTTCTTCAGTTTTGGACATTGTCTCAGTGTTGCTCCCTCCATAATTTTATCTTTATGCCACTGTGGAGATGTTATAAATTTCCTCTTACCCACGTGCAATTACTCACGGGCAATTTGCAAATGTATGTTATTTTGCTATTTATTTATCTATTGTTAATTCAGTCTGTTCCACAACTAGACTGTAAGCCCCATGAATCAGGGACTCTCTTAATATCCTCTTGAAGCATGTTCTTTGAAACAAGATGGAGGATGCATAAGAAATGAGAAACAACTCTATTTCTTCTACATGGTCCCTCATTCTTCCTTTCAAAAAGAGGAAATTCAGTAACAGAGCTTCATGTTTTTGCTGTTGTTCATGTGCTTGATGTCACTGTTGATGATGTCAGAAAAGCTCTTGCTCTGTCACCCTTACTGTGGAACTTGTCTACTGAGTTGATTATGACTTTACCATAACTAATGGGAAGCCAGTATGAAGTTATCAATAAATGCTCCACATAGGGATGTACTTTACAGATTAAAGTACTTTACAGATGAAAGCATGTGATTCTCCCTGTTCCACAGAAGCAAATTATTTCAATGATCTAAATTAACTCCATATCCATGTTTCTTCCAGGCGTAGTTACTATTTGGAGACAATTATGTGTGTATATGTACTGTCCTGTAATATTTAGATTAACATTTAAATTGGCACAGCAACATACTTACATAGTCCCATGGCCAGAAAGTAATTGTCAGGCTAAATCACATGTATGCTTTAAATTTTTAGAATGAATTTTAGCTCTCTCTGCTTGACTTATTTCACTCAGCATAATCTCTTCCAGTCCCGTCCATGTTGATACAAAAGTTGGGTATTCATCCTTTCTGATGGAGGCATAATATTCCATTGTATATATGGACCATATCTTCTTTATCCATTCGTCTGTTGAAGGGCATCTAGGCTCTTTCCACAGTTTGGCGATTGTAAGTCAAGAAGAGAGAGTCAATTATCATATGGTGTCACTTACTTGTGGAGCATAAGGAAAAACATGGAGGACATTGGGAGAAAGAAAGGAAGGGCGAATTGGGGGAAATCGGAGGGGGAGATGAACCATGAGAGACTGTGAACTCTGAGCAACAAACTGAAGGTTTTGGAGGGGAGGGGATGGGGGGTTGGGCGAGCCTGGTGGTGGTGGGTATTGAGGAGGGCACATATTGCATGGAGCACTGGGTGTGGTACATGAACAATGAATCTTGTAACACTGAAAAAATAAAATTAAAGTATTTGGGGGAAAAATGAATTTTAGCTCATTATTTGTGCACTGAGGTTTTTACCTGTATGGAACCACAAGGAATAGCCTTTGGACATTAAAGAATGTCCAAAAGTAAACACTTTTTAAAAAGTTTTATTTTGTTTTGTTTTTGAATTATGTCATTTTCCTAGAGGTAGAGAAGTTCACAAAATAACTGAAATAATTTGCTTTGTTTCCTAAAAGAACCTTTTTCAGGGGGTGGCTTTCTGACTTATATATAGCCAGTCTTTTTTTTTTTTTTTTCCAAAACTATCAATGTTTCTTGAGGATAAAAATAGCACCATTTCAGCCAGCAAAATGCCATTTGGAACTGCAAGTGACCATTGTCACATTGTCATAGGAAAATGGAAACCACTTATTATTAATGCTTGTAACACAAATGACACAATGATTTCATAAGCGATTGCTATTTCCATATAGATGGAAATTATCAAAAAGAGATAATAAAAGTAAGAGAAAGGCAGCAGAATGTGGCTCATTGCATAGAGGATACGCTCTTCAGGAAAAATACTTAGAACACAAGAAGCAATGGAATATGCATATACAGAGAGTTGCCAAAGGAGGGGAAAACAATATAGAACAATGACAGAAAGAGCATAAAAGAAAGCCATGTAGGAAGGAAAGTACAGGAGGAATGAAGAACAAGATTTAAGACTGCTGTAAGTTAACAAAAGAATAACTGCAGTTTAGTGACCATTATTTCAATGGGGCATTTTAAACTCTTTGAAAAAGTAATAAGACAGGACAGAAAAGGACATATGATTAAGAGACAGAAGTTCCCCAGACACTAGGACATAATGTGATTTGTAATTAGTGATATGTGTTTGTTTAGCTTTTTCATTAGTCTTTTAAGATAAATTTACCTAATATGTAATTAGGTAATTTCCAATTACTTTGTTTTGTGGTTAAATCCCACTTATGGAACTCTGACCTGTTATTTTCAGGAGAATTAAATGTATCCAGGTGGATTGTAGTGACCATCTGGTCATTGGATGGATGCCCAGGAGTGGACAGACTACTGCTCATTGTTAGCTGCACCCACGCCTTTTCTACTCTGTAAAATGCTCAAATGGAGAGGGCTTACATAATGGGTAACCTGAAAAGAGACAGTTACACACATAAAAATACTAATACCAATAATATAATTAGCTATCAGGCTATAATTGGTATTAGCATCTTTATTGTCCTCATCTTATTGTGTTTCAGATACTCCCAGGAAATATTATCTCATATACTTCCCCACAACAATCTTATGAGATATGTTTCACTTTACCCTGAATTTACATATCAGTAAAATCAGGTTTGTAGAGGTTAATTTCTCAAGGTTCCATAGCTAATAAGTAGAAATTCTTGATCAAGTTCAATTCTTTATCATGAATTTTTAACTACCATGCTATATTCCCTAAACTAAAAAAAATTTTTGAAGGTTTTATTATATGTTGGACTCCGGGAAGGATATAACTTTTCCACCCTTCCCCTATTTATTGAGGATTTTAAAATGCTTTATACATTTATTAATATGATTTACTTGGCATAATGTAAAATATACTTTATTAAGAACTATATAATGAAGAAGAAGGAGCTATTGCAGTATACATCTCTATTTCATGGACAGTCTGGCTTAACATATTGGTATATTCAAACAGCCTTCCCTGAATTATTTGGTCTCAACAATGCTTCAGTAAAATTTGGGTAATAGTGAACTAGAAATTTTACTCTCTGGAAATTTCAATGGTAGTTATACAAACTATATGTTTTAACAACTGTGCTAGTGGTAGAATTAACGTCCTTTATTAAAATGGAAGAGTCCAAAATGATTAGTAATTAAATAATATTCATTTGGGGGTTTCAATCAACCTTTTCCTAATTCTCAACGTTCTCATCTTAACAGTTGGGAAAAGTTTTCAGATGATCCAGTGACTGACTTTATTCTATTCTCACATCTTTTTTTTTTTTTAAAGATTTTATTTATTTATTTGACTGAGGGAGAGAGATCACAAGTAGGCAGAGAGGCAGGCAGGGAGAGAGAGGGGGAAGCAGGCTCCCTGCTGAGCAGAGAGCCCGATACGGGGCTCGATCCTAGGACCCTGAGACCATGACCTGAGCCAAAGACAGAGGCTTTAACCCACTGAGCCACCCAGGCACCCCTATTCTCACATCTTTAATTAATCTTCAAGTTGAGATATTTTATTTTGCTAAAGAGCTGGACCACGGTCAACTGAAATTTAGATCTGTTTGTATTTCTCTTTTTCTTGAACACGGACTATGATTCTAGATAAAAACCAAATGGACATGCCTACAAAAAAGAGCATAGAAAATTGGAACAAACTAAAATCACAGCTTGTGGGGGACCTGAATGAACATGTGCTTAGCAAAGATTTGTTGAAATGAAACACCATACATCCCAGCATTGGAAGAAGATTTAGGAAGCATTTGCTCAATTCTATCTTACTTTCTGAAAAGAATTTCAACACAACAAGCAGTGTTCAAGAGATAAGAGATGATCTGTAAATGAGTAAAGATAGAACCTATAAAATTGCCTCCTTCCAATCCTCATTTGTTAATACTATGGGAAATCATTGGTTATTATCTTTTTTTTTTTTAAATACTTACACTCTTGATTTATTCCCACAAGCATAGCCTTTTCTATTTGAAGGGTCTTTTTTCTTTTGTCCTAAATATAAACACGTTCACACCACTGTTTCAAAAGATAATCTAAAAAAAATTAAACTTTATGAGAATGGGGCCAGGAGCAGGTAGAGTTTCTGAAAAGAATAGATATCTTTTAGTTTTTCATAAGAAAAATTGAGAATCATGTAAAATTGGATAAGGTGATTGAATGAGTAATGTCAGGTTACAGATTACTGCATTAGTTAAGAAGGAGGACATATAGCACAAGCAATGTTTTTGAATACTAATTACTGAAAAATAAGCTGCCATTCATTTAGCACTTATTAAATGCTAGGCAGTGGACTTGGTGCTTCAAAATGCTATTTAACCTTCATGTAGTCCCATGAGGGAGGTATTGTTTCTCCATTATATTACCAAGAAATATGTGATTTAGACAGAAGTAACATGCTTCAAGTAAGGCACATAATTTCTTAAAATTTCAATCAAGAAATGTTATTTACTGCAATTTCCCATCATCTGGATCATATAGTAACTATGATAGAGGTTAAAAATAGTGTTTTCGTTGCATAAAAAGAAAAAAAGGCAGAAAAGCAAGGAAGGAAGGAAATAAACTTTTTTGCTGTAAACAGAATTTTGATGGGGAATTTAAATCACCCATGCTCATTTAATTGATAGGATAATTTAAAAGTGATCTCATCTATTTTTTCAATGAGTTCTAAAGCTCTCTATTAGGCAACAGTTCAAATAAAATTTGTAGGAGTAACTTAGATTATTATGTGAATTGGAAATAATCAAGATGCATTTAAAAATATTTTGTAATTCATGCTGTTCACTTCTATAATTTATGTAATAAATTTTGATTGTTGATTTTTTGCTTTAGTAGTTGCCAGATGAAACTTTCCCTTCTTTACACACAAGCACACATATGCACAAATACATCAGCACATGTTTTAATTTTTCTATTTCCCGATTCTTATTTCAACATCATTATATTACCTTACAATTCCTTTTACTCTGTTGTAATGTTACCTCATAGTAAGAAAATGAGAAGAATGTCACATCGATCTTTTTTTTCTTTTGCTTGCTTTAGTCACATAAAATTAAACTTAACATTTTTCTTCCGTTATGTTTGTTGGATAACTAGAAAGACATTGTATAATAGATTAAAAGACATATGTGAGCCATGTCTCCTTTAGACATATGCTAGAGCAGAAATAAATTGCTAAATATAACAAACTACAAATTACTTTCCATTAATGTAGTACACTGAAATAAGATTTTATTTTGGTCTCAGGATTTGTGGGAGAAACAAAAGTGAACTCAATTTTCTTGTATGTGTTTGGTGGGACTGTTACAATATGTTCTCATGGATGTGGGAAAATTGCTAATTAGAACTGATAGCTTCCATATCAGCCAGCAATACAACTTTTTTGTATTGCTTTAAAAATGTTCCAAGAAAATTTTCAGGGTAGAGGTTTGGCCCAATAGGGTTAAAATATACAATCCCACTGGCTGGCAGCTGTGCCTGTCTTTCTCGGTTATATCATATCAACTTCAAAGACTCAATAGATGAGTCTTCCCTTGAGTATGATGTGACATCTAAGATAAATCTGGCCCAAAGTGTGGGGGAAAGGAGTGATACATCTTTTCACTTTCTGTAATACTCTGTGTTGAATGCCCTTCAACTAGTTTATGGCTTTGTACATTTTCCACATCAAGAAAGATTTGGGCTGGCTAAACTTCTTCATAGACTCAGTGAAAAAATAACTAGTTCCCAGGGAAAACTCAGACTTGTCTTTCAATGTACATGAAAGATTCATTATCGATTTAATGCAGACAGCAACATGTGAGAAACTCACAATCAATCATTAGTGACATTCCCTCATGTCTACTCACTTCTCTGAAAATTTCTTCACCTTTTTACTTTTATTGAAATCTCGTTCTCCCCTGAGTAGACAGCTGCCTCTAAGGCACTCCCAAGCCCTTTGCCACACTCCTCTATCACAGCCTGACAGTGGAGAAGCTGTCCTTTTTGCTCCTAATTGCAGTTTTCAGGACATTATTCTTTTCTTCTTTCTACCAATAACCCATCATCACTCTCAGCTGATGACCATGCTTTCCATTTCACTGAGAAGATGAAAGCAATTACAAGAGAGCTTTCATGTGTCTGCACTCCCCTATCTAAACTACAAAGAGCATTAATACACATACTTTGTCTTCCCACCTGTTCCCATAGAAGAATTCTCTGTGATCCTATTTAAAACCATTCATGATTATTCGTGATTATTATCAGATTATAACATGGTGTTATTTCTTCCATTTTAGACATCAACAAAACCAAGCATGTCTGATACCATATCCTCCTCTAGGTTTACCCTATTTCTCTTCTCTTCATGGCAGAACTCCTCAGAAGTCTTATTTATATCTGTTTGTTACCTATAATTCTTCTTCCTTTATACTTTATTGAATCCATTAAGATGAGGATTTGCCACCAACAGTGTACTGAATCCTCTTATCAATCTCACCAGTGATTCCATTTCTAAAGAGGATTCATTTTCGATTTTCATATTGCTTGGCCCAGTTGGAGCATATGGTAATTTAAAAATTTAATCATCTTTTTCTCCTTGAGACATTTCATTCACATTGTTTTCAGGACAGTATCTTCTCCAACTTTTCTTCCTGTTTCATAGGCTCTTTCTCAGTCTCTATTATTTGTTTTCCCTCAGGTTTTTGCCTTTCAATATTTGAGGCATTGTGTTCAGGCCACTTCTCTCGCTGATCCCCTCCAGTTTTATGGGCTTGAGTACTATCTACATATTAATGATTCTCAAAATGATATATTTAGTTCAGATCTCTCTTCTGAGCTCTAAATACCAACTGCCTACTCAACAATACCACTTGGATGTCTAATAGACATTTCAAACTTAACAACTCTAAAATATAACTCCTGATCTCCTCTCCCAGTGTGTTTTGTATCTTGAGAGACATATTTCTTTCCAAGTTGCTCAAGCAAAAAAACTTCTATTGCCAATTTTCAACTCATTGAATAAATTCTGTTAGCTACGCCACCACTAATTTAATTTTTTATACCACCTGGTCTCTCTTCTTTTTCCCTTATCACCAGAAGTAAAATAATATGTCACATCTGTGCTCAAAACACACAAGTATCTTCCCATCCCACAGACTCCTTCAGACCACTTACAGGAATCCACATGATCGCTCCCCCTGCTAAATTGCTGATCTTATTTCCTATTAGTTTCCTTTTTGTTCATTTCACTTGTTCACTAGCCTCCTTGCCTTTTCTCAAACCTGCCACTTGTGTGCTTTTACTTTTTGAATTTGTACTTGAAATTTTCTGTTCTTGGAACTCTCTTCTGCCAGCTATCTACATAGTTTACTACCTCACCTTCATATCTCTGCTCAAGTATCAGGTTTATTGTGGGACCTATTCTGTTTGTTTCTACCTTACAAAATGTCACTGCCTCTTACTCTTCTTCATTTTATTTTCCTTCCACGTAAGTATTATCATGTGACACACACTTTGCTTTTTGTTTGTTGTTTATTTGAGTTACATTTTTAGCATTATGAGAGCAGAGACTTTTGTTTCATTGGTCACTGCTGTATCCTTAGATTCCAGTTAATGCCTGGTGCATGGCAGACATTCTAAAACTGCATTGAAAATCTTCCACCATAAGTGCCTGGTGATGCAAATGTCATTTGCATCGAAACTTGCATAGCAGGCTTACCAGAGTCATTTTGGTATTTTGTTGCAACATGGCAACCAGTTTTACATTGTTTGAACTTTTCTTCTCCAACTTTTAACATTATGATGGGGTTTTATTGTGTTTTTTGAATGAATAGAAAAAAGAAAGGAAGAAAATGAGTAAAGAAGGAAGGAAGGAAAAGGAAAACTAAAGATGAAAGAAATTCCAAGATGAAAAACCTTTGCATGATGAAAAAAATCTGGTCAATAGAATTTGAAATCAATATGCAACTTGACTTAAAGGTTTAGGTGATGTCAAATTGCAAGCCAGTCTGACCAAACCAGAATCATCTTATAACTAGATGAGAATATAGTAGAAGATCATTTGTGTGGGGGAGACTATCTTGACAACAGACTTGTTATAAAAAGATTTACCATGGTTTTAATTATTGAGTAATAATAATTTTCATATATGATGGTGATGGTGCAATCCACAGTGTGCAAGGAATCTCTAGTCATGGGTTATAGGGGAGCCTAATCAGCATGATATGGATTAGGCAGGAATAAACCATCACAATGAAATCATAGAGATCTTGGGGTAAGATGTGTTGGGATTCTTCTCAGTAACTTATGTTTTGATGATTAAAATAGGTAGATGTTACAAAGCTAGCTAGCTAGGTAGACAGAGATGAGACTGGATAGAAAGAGATAATAGAGATACTTAGATATAGAACCATATGTATACTTTTTTAATCTTATTATTATCTTAGGTAATTTTATGTGTCAACTTGGCTGAGCTATGGTACACCAGATATTTGGTCAAACATTACCTTGAGTGTCTCTGTGACAGTGTTTCTGGATGACATTAACAGTTGAATTGGTATACTGAGTAAAGCAGATTCCTCTCCCTAATGTAGGTGGGCCTCACCCAAACAGTTGGAGTCCTGAATAGAAATAAAGGGCTTAGTAAAAGAAAATTTCTGCCTAACTGCCTTTGAGTTGGGACATTGATTTTTTTCCCCCTACCTTTGGACTCCAACTAAAACATTGGCTCTTTCTAGGTCTTGAGCTTGCAGGCTTTTGGATTGGAATGACACTAGGGGCTCTCCTGGATCTCCAGCTTGCTGACTACGTATCTGGGGAAATATCCATCACATGGGCCAATTCCTCGTAATCAATATTTTTATATATTATGTATGATATATATATATATATTCACATATATATGTGTGCACATGAGCACATGTGTGCACACGCACACACATACCCTACACATCCTGTTGATTTTGCTTCTCTGGATAACTCTAACCACAACTGTGTTTCATTTATTTGTTTTGGGTTAAAGTAATTAAAGTCCAGAAATATGTTTCAGTCTGGTACATGTAAAATCTTGGACCCTTTAGGTAATCATTTTTCTACCATTGTAATGCTACCAAGAGCTCTCTTTTACATCAACTTCTCCTACTTCTCATAAAATTAGTAGTAAAAGAACTCAAGTCATGTTGAAAGCTCTAAAGTGTTTCACATGCTCTTTTATATCTCTGTGACTTCATATGGGCTGTTGCCTTTTAATAGAATATCCCTTTCTTCCCTCATTGTCTTGCTGATCTTCCTTTAAGCATCACTCCCCCCAAGAAATTTTCTCTTATGCCTAGCCTGTTGTAGATGTTCATTCTCTATCCCCGACTTGTGTCCTATGTGAGTGTCTGTTATAGGACATATATAGTACTACCATTATTAATATATCTGATTGAGTTCTCTGGTAGAAAATATTAAGGGCTTTTTGAGAGTAGTAACTATATACCTTTTAAAAATTGTTTTATCTCCAATTCCTACAATATTGTCAGGCATGAGTATTTGTTGAAAAAAATTATCCTAATATGAATGTAATATGAATGTAACATGTGTTAATTAAGATCATTGAGAGTAATTAATTTCTGGACTAATTGTTTTCTTCACTTTGTAAATTTTCCTAAAGCTAAAAACAAATCCCAATTATTTAAAATTAAAGAAGCAAATTCAAAAACACAATTTTCTTCTTCAATTGCACATAAAAGGGATGGGTCTTGCTTATACTTTGTGGAATATCATTAAGCAATCATTGCGTTTGACCATGCCTTTATTGCGTAACATGCATTGGTTCTCTAAACAAAATTGCTTTCATCTGAAGACAAGCCAGTGCCTTTGTTAGATCAAATTTGACTGATGAAAAGAAGGAGTTGTCTTCATCATTTTACTAAATCATAAGTAGCCAATTTATTTGCATTTTCACTGTAGATGACAAATCCAGTATAAAGAACGTGGCATCAAATGCTTTTAAGATCTTAGGTTGGCAACGAAACGAAATGACAACCACTTAGTTCTTAGATTGAGAGTGAGGTTCTACAGGCAAATTTTACCTAACAACAACTGAAAAACTTACTTGTATCTTATAAATGTCAGCTAAGGAAAGCAGTTACCTATCATGTAATTAAATTAAGGTTATGTATAATCTAATTAGTCTTCTTTAGAAGCAATTTTTCATCTATATTATCTAACTCTAATTTTTAGAATTCACTGTAATTTCACATCTATTGTTTCTCTAACGTTAATATTCACAAGCATAGACTATAACATTATTTGGCTAACTGGTATTTCATGTTTACGTAGTAATTACTGTCATTTAGAGTCATGTATTTGTTTCCCATTGCTGATATAAGACATTACTCTAAACTTAGTGGTTTAAAACAACCCAAGTTTGGTGTCTTACAGTTCTAGAGGGCAGAAATATGAAGTTCTGTGAGGTTAAAATGAAAGTGTTAGCAAGGCTGTATTCTTTGCTGAATTCTATAGAGAAGCACCCATTTTTTTTGGCCATCCAGCTTCTAGAGGCAGCCTACATTCCTTGGCTTTGGCCCCCTTTTCCATCTTTAAAGTGACTCCCTCCAATCTCTGCTCTGTCATACTCTCTTCTTTTTCTGATTCTAAGCATCCAGCCATTCTTTTATAAGGTCCTTTTTTATTACGTTGGGTCCATCAGAAAATCTAGGACAATCTTCCCATCTCAGAATTTTTAATTTAGTCACATTTGGCAGAGTAAGATAACAAACATATTCACAGTTTCTGGGGATTAGGATGTGAACATCATTGGTGGGGACATTATTCTGTCTACCACAGTCCATATACTTTTTTTTCTTTTATTGTATTTAGCCAAACAATGAATCATAATTCAGTAGTAGAAAATATCGCTGGAAGTCATAACTTGAATTAAAAAGAAACTTTGTAATTATTTTTTGGTTAAAAATAATCCAGTCCCTTGAATACTGTCCCACTCCTCAATAATAGAAACATATGGACAGAAGCTCGCTAGCCATCCTTCATTTATGTTATGGAGATTATTCCTTTATGCAAAAATAAAATTGGTGGTCTCTCTATTTCTTATAACTCTTAGAGTCTCTTTTGTTTTAACTACTGTCAGATAAAGAAACACAATGTCCTTCACTCATTTATTTTTCACTGAATCTTCAAAAGCTAATAACAAGGAAGGGTGCAAAATAAAGATTAAATATTCTATAATGTTTGAGATGTGAAATGAGCTTATATATTTTATATTTATTTTTGTGTAACTGTGTATATGACTAAGTTACCATGATTTTCTTGATGATATGATGATATTAACTTTGATTTTCAGCAGTAAAGTAAAAGAGACTTGGGTTTTACCTTTAATTTTAACAATATGAGAGTCTATGAGCAGATGGAAGGATGAAAGAATGATGAGCTACATTTATAAGAGATGAATGTGCCCAATTTTAGGAGGACCTACCCATAAAAAAAAAAAGTATTTGGCTCAGCATCTTCATTTTGTACGTGAGGAAATGGAAACCAAAAAAAT
This sequence comes from Potos flavus, assembly GCA_028534135.1. Lineage (NCBI taxonomy): Eukaryota > Metazoa > Chordata > Mammalia > Carnivora > Procyonidae > Potos > Potos flavus. The sequence continues at coordinate 88,786,023 of CM052900.1, read as the reverse complement.
TTAATGATCTGTCCAAAGCCATACAACTAGACAGTTGCAGAACTGATATTAGGCCCCAGCTTTTTTAATTCCTAATTTAGTACTCTGTCTGTAACACTGTAAACTTTCCAATTTCCTAATTATTATGTAATTTGCTTTGATTTGGTATGGTTCCTCTCTTCCTTTATTTTCATTTTACATATTAAATTAATATTAATTATGTTGAGTCCTTGAGAGGTATCTTTTTCCAAAAGAAATAATTACAAATGGACAAAATATGATCACCTTTCTATTGCCTCTCTTTTTGCAAAGGTAAGATGCAAGAAAGAAAAAGGAAATAAAGGATGTTTTCATTGCCTTTCCCTTCCATTTCTTTTTACTAAGAGATATTAAAGATAAGTTGAACTAAATTAGAGACTTTGTTCTAAAAGTGAATGCCAACAGTAAGAAAATGGTAACCAGTTCTCAGATTAATGAATGCAGTCATTCCGTGTGTGTGTAGGGGGGGAAGGCAGTAAACCACTTGAAATAACTTAAATACATGTTGGCAGATGAACATATCATCTGTAAAAGCCTCAATCTATGCCAGCGTGTAAACAAATACTTATCTCCTCTCAACCCTTCTTTTTCTTTTAGCTATATATGAATGTATCCACCTCTGCCGCGTATAAGCTCATTTATAATTTTATCACTTCTTACGATCTTATTCCATTTTATTTTAGGCCAAATATTTAGAGTTGGAGTCTTTATTGCTTTGACTGACAGGAAAGTCATGGTGCTTTGGAACAAATAAGGGCAGCATGTGTAAATTATTGATTGATCCCATTCACTTGATTCCTTACTCTCACATATCTTATGTCCAGTTTTGAGTTATAATAGCTGCTTTTTTGGCATGAGCTTCATAAGTCTCTCTACATTTCCTCCTGCTTATCCCTAGAGTGCTTTAAGGTATATGGCAATCAAACTAGAGTTATTTTATTCTCTGACTTTGTCTAGCATTCAGCTTGTTGTAAAAAGTAGAATATATCTGTAGCACAATATAAATAATAAATGATAAGTATAATCAAAAGCCTTCATTGGGTCTTGAGCCAGATAATATTTCTGTTTATTTAGTACTATAATGATATGCACTAAGATGCAGTGATCATGCCACAAAACGTACGTAGGTGTAAAAATACTTACCATCAGTACTATTTACAGATAAACAATTCCCCTAGCAGCCATAGACACAGATCATTCCCAGAAGTGGTGGTGTCTTTTTTAAGTTAATATTTCACCCATGACATTTTGGTGCCAGTGAATCAACATTTCCAATACTGATTCTCTATTTGAAGAAATCCTGCTGTCTGGAATTGGTCCCTCTAGTAATGCTATTTGAATCATCATGGGATAATGCTTCTTAATCACCTTCAACTTAGTTGGAAAAATAAAAAGGATCATCTATTCAATTTATGCACTCCCTTTGGGGTTATCTAGGTATCTGTTTGTTTGTGCTGTTAGGACAATTTATTACTGACATTTCTTTCCAGAGCATTTTAGCCTACAAAGTTAATCATGAAAATATTGAATTTCTGATGATATTTAGAAGTTAAAATTCAGCTGATTTTTTTTAATTCCACTCTACCTATATTTGCTCTTAATCATTTAATATTATTTTGTATCATGGTGTTGTGCTCGTTTAGTAATGTAGTACAAATATAGAGGCAATATTACTTTTCTTTATATAGTACTATTATAAGAACGTAAGAGAATAATTTTAAGAGAATATTTTATATTCTTAAAAAAATAATAGAGTCCCTAAAAAGAAATGGAGAAATGTCAGTAATACACTAATCAGATAAGGCTAAGACATTACATAAAATAAAGTTAGTCAAGACGTAGTACACATTAATAAACTGTTCAGATTTATAAACCTATGCAAATAAAATGGATGCTTATACATACACCAAGGAATAAGCAGACGTACTAACATTACCACCAAGTATCAGGAAACACAGCAGGTAATTCTCAAGAGTATTAAGGTTGTAGCATCCCAGAGAGCTATGAAAAGTCAAAAATAGCACTAAAGATGGTGAGGTAGGACTGGAAATTAGTCAAAAATTTTAAAAAGACATAATCTTGCAGCATCTTTTAAGATAAATAACCTGATATAAGAAGTCCGAGCCCTTGAAAAGATTCTTAAAATTTATCTTACTTTCCTGCCCCTAATATCTTTTCTCGTGAGAGCGTGGACCCTAAACACGTATTTAACCTAGGATTTTAAGTTTTTTTAAGTGTTCCTTGACTTATTTTTTTTCTTTATCTATTCATTTGTTCATTCAACAAATACTTGCTAAATATTTTCCCTGAATAGATACTATGCTAGTCACTAGATGGGAAAAGATAAGATAATGACTAAGACAGGGTCTGCCCTCCGTTACCTTACAGTTTATTCGGGGAGACATAATACAATCAATACCCAATTGGGAAAAAAAAAAAGGAAAGTGTAATAAAAGTGATTAGAAATAGAGTGCAATAGAAGAGAGCAAATTTGGGGGGAAAAGAAATCCAACTCAGTCTGTGTTCACTGAACACCTATTCTGTGTCAGAGACCGTGCTAGTGGCTGTAAATGCAAAGATGAATAAAACATGACTCTTTTCTTATAGGAGTTCTTAGTTCATCAGGATTACCTCTTCCTGGGGTATAAGGAGTGTTAGGGAAGGATTTATGGAAGAAGCGACATTTGAGTTGCATCTTAAAATATAGGTAAAATTTTGACATATGGAGAAGAGGGAAAGAGCTTTCCAAGGAGAGGCAAAAGGAGGAACACAACAGCATCTGTGATCCTCTTTCTGAACTTATTTTTATTCTTCTGAAGGCTTGGTATAAGAATGATGGAAAGTATAGCCTTGTGATACATACTTTAGAACACCTTGTTTTTAAAACATAAAAAATAAATGTTTTTAGAAAACTCTATTTTTTAATTCTAAGAATATTTTTGAGTATTTTTATTAGCACCAGTCAAATTAGCGGCACTCTTAATAGAGATGGTCTTACACTGTTCCTATATTTCGGACACCCCCCCCTTCCCAAAAGGGTTTGCCACCTCTTGTAGCAAGTAACAGAAATAAGTTAAATCTGATGGCGTGCAAATATTTCTCAAATAATACATTTCTTAAATTTAGTTTTTCATGAGTAGGGTCTATCCTAAAAATTATGTAGTTGTCCTTATCTGTTTTTACCCTTTATATTATTTACATGGGTTGAACGGAGAAAAGAAAGAATCAATTCATGAGTTACTCAGGTGGACTTGCTTTTGGATGAGTAACATTAGAAGAAGTATTATTAAGTGGCTAATTAAGGGTTAGGTCTTTTCAAGCACTTTGTAAAAGTCTCTGTTAAAAAGAGCAGGAAACCCAGTATAAACAGAGGGACTAGGAAAGCAATCCAAGAGATAGGAGCAGAGAAATTATGCTCATAAAGTTGTCATTTCTTCATGACTGCTATGTTTTGAACGTTCGTGTCCTTCCTACCTGCCTAAATTGTTGATATCCTAATGCCCAGTGTGATGGTTTTAGGAGGTTTAGGAGGTTTTAGGAGGGGCTTTGGGAAGTGATTAGGTCATTAAGGGGGAGCCTTTATTGAATGAGATTAGTGCCCTTATAAAAAGAGATTCCGGAGAGCTCCCTAGCCCCTATTACATGTGAGAGCACAGTGAGAGGAAACCAGCTATGAACCAGGGAAAGGACCCTTACCAAAACTTAACCATGCTGGTGCCTTGATCCTAGACTTCCCATCCTCCAGAACTGAGAGCAATAAATTTCTGTTAACCCAGTCTGTGGTATTTTGTTATTGCAGCCTGAAAGGACCAAGGCAATGACCTTCTGCCCTGAACATATTTAGACTGAGTAACTTGAGAAAATCCCTTTCTAAATCTTATTTCTTTAATATTTTTAAATCATAGAGAGGATTTAAACTACTTAATAGGGGCACCTATGTGCCTCAGTTGGTTAAGCATCTGCCTTTGGCTCGGGTCATGATCCCAGGGTCCTGGGATCGAGCCCTGCATCGGGTTCCTTAGTCAATAGGGAGTCGGCTTCTCCCTCTCTCTCTGCCTGCCACTCTGCCTGCTTGTGCTCTCTCTCTCTGTCCAATGAATAAATAAATAAAATCTAAAAAAAAATAAACTACTTTATCATTGGTATACTTTGCAAAGACACAAGAAGCCTACATTTTTCATGCTGGTCAAAAAAGCAATTTTATCTGTTGATAGATCTTTGTTTAAATATATCCATCCTCTCTGTGATCCACTCTCCATGATTAGTTTAAAAGCTCTTTTCTGGATGTTGTTTGGCTCTGATATTATGGAACCACTCTGCATGTCTTGTATTTTTTTTCTAACAAATTTGTAAGCGGTGCCTTTTGGGATATAAGTATGATGTAAATTTTCAAGGTGATATTTTGAAATTGGAGCTTTGACCAAAACTATGGGCTGATTCTGAGAAATTCTGCTGATCACATAGAAATATGACATTCACTTTTCTGAAAGCTGAGAAGAAGGAATAGCAAAGAAAAAAAGAGGCATGAGAGGCCTGTTTTTATTATGATCTTAATATCTGATACAAAACAGACTTTAGATTTGGTTATAGATTGACTGGTGTTATGAAATATTTGTATAAAAACTTATGGATTTTTATATAAATGATTCATAGATACATATGATACATAAAATTATATGTATAATTAATAATGGTATAAATTCTATAGCTATTCCATCTAGTCCATAGTTAAGAAAACTGAACCTTAGAGAGGTTAAGTGTCTTACTGAAATGTTGCACAATTAGGCTTTAAAACTCTGTTAGGCCTTAAAGTCATGGTTTCATGTCCAGCTTGCCTTTTTACATTGAATTAATTTGGTATACAATTTAAAAATTATATTGGAGAATTACCATGATAATACTAGTTTCATAGAAAATCTCCTTAAAGGTTTTTAATTGGTAGGTGGCATAGACTGAGTAAATGGGTGACTAATTTCAAGAATATAGTTTAGATTTAAACCTGGGATCTAGGTAGTAAATGTTTAGATAATTTTTGATGTTACTTTAATATATTAATGCCACTGTGAAATCATCTGTTCATATACATACACATAAATGCATTCACATAAATGCACAGATGATCCCAAAGACTCACTGTCATCTCATCTAACCTACAAAGACAGCTGTCTGGTTTTGTACCTCCTCTATTAATTTCACTGATGCCAATTTATTTAAAGTAAAATGTGACTAATTAATACTTCAGTAAATCAAATGCCAAGTCTTAGCTTTATCCAGTCTCATTTTTTTCCTTACATATTTTGTTAGTACATCCTCAAGGATGTTCCTGCTTGGAAAGAGTCAGCAAAGAATAAGCAGGACCTTTTATAATTAGCCCTCCCAAATACCCCCGACATCTCCTCATCACACTAGCAATTCCCTTCATATGAGAAATAAGTTTTTACTTCCACTTTTCACTAGAGAATTTTTCATTAAATAAGGGACTTAGAGATGAAGCAAGAAACGTGTTGGTTTTCAGATCCACTCCACAGTCTTGTCGGGTGAGTAAAGTTTGATGGGTAAATGAATAAACCCAAGTACATGGATCATGTATGCGGAGATAGGAGGGAAGGAGAGGATGGTACATGAAGAAGTAGAAAACTGAAGCTTTGTTGAATGCCGAACACAGAAGAGGAAAACTTCATGATATTATCTTGGCAGGCTGATCCCCAGATGTCACAAAGTTTATGATCTTAGAAACTATACCCTACAAAATGATTTGCTAATTTTTCATGAATGATCAAATATGATTAAATAAAGTATCATTCTCTGTGTGGGCTGCTGTAACAACGTTCTCCACTGAGTGGCTTATAAACATATTTATTTCTCACAATTCTGGAGGCTGGAAGTTTAAGATCTGGGTGCCAGCTGGTCAGGTGGGGATCCTCTCCCAGGTTGTAGACTCCTATTTGTATCCTCGCATCATGGAAAGAATGAGCTTTCTCTCTGGAGCCTCTTATATCAGGGCACTAATCTCATTTATGAAGGCTCCATCTTCAGGACCTAATTACCTCCCCAAAGCCTCAGGTCTTAATACCCTCACTTTGGGTATTAGGTTTCAATATATGAATGGGGTTGGGAGGGTTGAGGACCCACAAACATGCAAAGCATAGCATGGGGTCTCCTAGAGTTTAACAAAGAACTGTTAAGAATGTGTAGGCTTCACATTTTACAGGTGAGATCACAGCTTTCTCAGTGCGGTCCCCGTATATACATGTACACACACGCGCGCGCGCACACACACACATACACACACACACACACACACACACGCACACAAGTATAGTGGCAAAGTAGGGATGGAAAATAAAGGACCCTGCATCCTGACCCCTATACTTCTCACTTTTGCACCTCTTTCCCTCCCAACAGAGAACTATCAATCCTCACGACAGCCATTTTTTAAGAGAGTAATTGCAAAATTACATGGGATAGAATTTTAAAAGAAAAATAAATGAAAACAGTACCATTTTAACCTTTTCAAATTGCCAAGAGAGTGAGAAAGAATATTTACTTTCTCTAGAATAAGAATTTAATTGGGTTAAGGAGGATGGCATAAAATCAAAGTAAGAAAGTAATTTGTTTCTTCAAAACATGGATGGGCTGCGTTGAACTTTTCACTTTTTACCATATCCGGATTTACGGGTGTATAATAGCAGGTTTTGCCGAATGCCATCAATCCATATTTTCTGTGCTAATTTGAGTTGGTCCTGTTGTGTAGAGGGTGTGTCTGGCATACAGAAGATACAGGAGAAGATAGATTTTTAAAGTGAATTTTACAACAAATTTATCTCAGATTTTTCTCTTGCTGCTTTTGCTTTTTATTAATTTCATTTAAAAGTTGAAAGAACAAGACCTTTAGGTTTATGTACACAAGCCACCATAGCCAATTTAGGTCCTTGATACTTTTCTTTAGCAATACCAAAACGCAAAGGCATGTATACCTGGTGAGTTACATTATGAAGCATTAAAAATATAATGACTGAAAGTCTCTTAGTTTTCATCATCTTTATGTGGCTTTAAAGCAACTGTCTTATTTAATGCAAGAGTTCTAACTGGCTGGGCTGTTTTGGACAGAAAGAACAGTTTGGTGTTGGAGATTATTGCTGAATCACTGTTACATTTTATGTTTGTGGTGTGAGCAAGTAGCATGGTGATAAGTTCTTTAATGTATTTCTAGGTAAGGAGATAGTGAATGCTTTCTCCATCTAAGTGTCCATCTAAGTGTGTTAGGGCATTTTTCAATCTATTTATCACAGAAGTACAACTGCTTTAAAGTTCAACAGTCATTGCAATGTGTGGCTATGCCTTTGTCACTGCTTTTTAATTGTTCCCCAAGTATCTGACTCTGGTATAAATGTTCTGCTTAAAACCTGCACAGCCACATTTATTTCTTCCTTTCTTCCGGTTTCAGCATTGCAGAGCAGAGAAATTCATGGTTCTGATTCACAGGAATTACTATTTTGTTATAATGTTCAAATAATGGTCTGCTAAAAATCTTGTAAAAGAAAAAGAGGTTCACTCTCCTACTATCAAGGTCATTACTGAACTCAGTGTGTTTAGTTTAAAAGCACAGAGATGCCATCTAGCAGCCATTCTCAGGAATTTCTGGCACTGAAATATTCCTTTCTCCATAAAACTAAGCAATAATTGAATTCCTACAAGCTTTCAGGTTTTTAAAAATTTACTTGTTAAATGAATGATGGTTTGGCACATTGCCTCTAATTCAGGTACTCCATTACAAATAAAATTAATTTCTCTTAAAATAGGTAAAATAATATATTTATGAGTTTTTCTAAATGGAACTAGAAACTTGTTAATAAGATTTTAATTAAGAAAACATAGTTCTCATAATTTTTCTGAGGAAAATTGATAACCTGTCTTTATAAAAATACAAATAATTAATTAGTGGCGAATTGCCTTTCTTTGCTGAAAGAAAATACTAATTTTGCCAATTTTCTGATATATCAAATGAGAAAAAAGGAAGTGAGTTTATGCTGAAAGTAAGTCCATCCTATAAATATAGAAGTTTGGGCATTTTTTTTTTTAATTTAAAAATAAAATTGACTTTCAAGTAACTTATCTCACCATAAGATGGCGATACTAAAGCACTTCATAAATTGTCATATAAGATCTGGAAGTTTCAATCTCAGGAAAAATGACCATAAACATAAACATTATCTAGTCTTCCATGAAATGGAATTGGCACTGTTATTAGAAAGCCTTATCATTTTTAGATTAATTAATATACAATGATCACTAAGGTTTAGATTTTCAATATTTGATCTATGTGGCAATCCTATACCTGAAAAAAAAAAAACCCTATTCTTAAGAGCTCTCCTATTTTGCCAAGTGGTGGGTCTGCATGTGTGATTATACATATATATTTAGTAAAAACAAAGTGTAACAATATAGAAGAATATTTGAATGCATTTATTTAAAAATGATTATGAAATATATCAGTTCTAGCATATAAGTATATTAAAAAACATCAACTGTTTAGAATTTCTATAAATTTAACTGTCATCACTTAATTATTACTTACTGTCCAAGAACTGTGGTCTTATACATTTCTATATCATTGGATTTTTATTTCAATATCATCACACATAATTTGCATTATGAATGCTAATTTTATTACCTAAATCCTTAAGTAGTTAATGCAATAAGAAATAAAATTTGAGAAAATTCTTAGTTCATAACCTAATTGACAATTATCTTGAGAATTCATTGGTACCATTTATGATTTGGTTGGAAGGGATGCTATAGTTTGGTGATCAAGAAAAGTTTGCTAAAACATACAAAAGCAGCTTTTACTCACTTTTTAAAAGCAATATTTTGCCAACTAGTTCCAAAAGTTTTTAGACATTAAAATCGTTTGCTATGAACATTTTAATATTTTCTATAATGTCATATATGGTGTAGAACAAAATATCTCTTCTCTACACACTGTATTGCAGTATCTAGATTCTGAAAAGGACAATTTGAAAAATTCATGTACATGTTTTTTTCCCTGGATTTCTCAGCTTACTTGTACTAAACAGCCCCACTTCAGTCTAAAGAAAAGTTATATATAGTTGAATACACAGAAATAAACTTATTAATACTAGAGAAGATCATATTAACTAAAATGAGTCGTTTATTTGGGGGATTTAACAGCCCTTTTATTTATTAGCTCTTTTTTTTGTTTATATATATCTAATTTGGGAAAGAGTGGGGTCCAATAATTCAAGAAGGTGTTCATACACTGAAGATACCAGACAAATCAGATCACACATGCAGTTCCTGGTAAAGCTCTACATTTCTGAATTCATTTTAAAGAACGACAAAACTCACTTTAAGTGATTCTTTTTTCCCCCCTGAGGTAATTCAGTAACTGGCTTTGCTTTAAAAAAATCATGAATATTCCAAGAGAGATATATAATTGTATATGTTCAAAAGTGGTAACCAACATAATATAATGAGAGTGGCAGTAGGACGTGTCACTATAAATCCAGAGACAAAAGGAATAAAAAAAGATTTAAAAATATAAAAACAAAGTCAACACTTTTTACCTGGATGTAAAGCTACCCCTTAGTATGTAAAATACTCTACTAAGATCATTAAGGTGGCATTCACACATTGTGTGGACATTTCACAGTGACAATATCAGCATAACTGTACCTTTAAAATAAAATTATTCCCATCAGGTCTCTCTAAAAATGAAAAGTGCAAAGAAATAACTACAAATATATATGATATGATTCTAAGTTTTCACTACATACTATATTCGGCCTAGAAATATTCAGTCAACCATAAATTAGATTATGCTTGGTTACATATTAGTTCTATCCAATTATGAAAAGGAACTTCATTTCTCTACACTGCACAGATAATGTTAAGCTTCAAAAATAACTTTGCAATATTCCAAAATGCAGCTTTATGTGATTTTGTAACATGGTATCATTTTTTTCTGTTTTGTCAAAGTGCTCTTGACCAGCTAAATAAGTAAAATTATTTCAAAAATTGTATCTCTTACTCTTTTTACCAGATGCCTTATTTCTTATTCCAGATAATTGTGATTTTCTTAGAATGCTGAAGCTCTCAGATTATCTCACTTTACTGTGAAAACATTTCTCGCACACAACTGAAAATATTTCTCCATATTTTTCTACCTTTTTATCAAAAGAGCTTAGCGTTCACTTTAATTACCAGTACTGGATAATTTTCGGAGTTCAAGAGCTATGAGACAACTCATCCTTCCTCTTTCCCTCCCTAGTTTGACAGGGTTCTCACTTCCTGTTTCTTAACACTGATAATCAGAACTTCCCCAGTGCTTCCTAATTTTCTTAATAAAAAGAAAGAAGCAAATAAACACAAGCTCCTTTCACGAATGGCTCTCAGCCATGCAGAGTATAGCTCTGCTGCTCGGCCGTGTGTGTTACCAGCAGCATCCTAAATGTTTTGGACACAAACCGCAGCACGTCTGCGATGGGAGTATTATTGACCAGGAGCAGCTGGAAAACGCTTCTCGCTTTCAACAAAGAAACAGTGCACCATCTCCCGATACGTGTTTACAAATTGCATTGTTTCAACTGCTAACTCCTTTGCATTACCCGTCCGACTTCAAAAGAGAACATTAAGCACTTGGATACGGAATAAGGTAAATTCCCCAGAGAGCCGCATAGTCCTCTGCCCATACACATTATATTCGCTCTTGGTCCCTCCCCCAACCCCTCCTCGCCTGAACTCTACCTTGAGAAGCTATTCCTCCGGTAGTTCACCTTGTTATCTTAGCAGTAGGGGTAAGGCAGGCACCACAAGATAGCCGGAAGAGCTGTCTTTCGTGCCTTTTTTTTTCTCCATATTTATTTGCATTTTTGGTAGGTTTGTTACATATTGCACATTTATTTCAAACAAGAGTTAAATATTGCCCGTACCTTGGAAGGATCTAATCCAGCAAGCAAAGACAGCAGCAGGAGATTGAGTAGGTTGGACGTCGCCTGCATTCTGATCTGGGTTTTTGCCCTCTCTTTACTCTCTTTTATGTAGCCACTCCACTCTCACTGCAGAGACCTTTTCCTCGTCAGTTGCACTTTCTGCCTGCCAGTCAGAGCAGAGTAGAGACAGAGGCGGTGGCTGGAGCAGGAGCAAGAGCAGCAGCAGCGGTAGCAGTAGCAGCGGTAGCAGTAGCGGCAGCAGCGGCAGCCGCCCTGGGGGGCGATCATTCCGCAGGCATTCTCAGAGCTGGGAGTCCGCGCGAGCTCAGGAGGGTGGGTTGGGCTGCAGTGGGCGCTGACCGAGGTGCTGAAGCTCCTCCAACCCGAGCCCTAGTTTACCCTCTCCCGCTGCTATCTAGCCAGCCCACCTCAAAAGTTTTGACCCAAGAAAAAGATAGAGGGAGTAACTGCTGAGAGAGGTGTGGAGACCTGGGCAACGGATATGACATCACTACAGCTCCTGGGGGTTTGGGGGTATATGTTGCTGGGAATTTGTTAACCAAACAAGGATTGACTCTCACGCTCCAGTTCAGCATTTGGTGGCAACTTGATCTGCAAAGGAGAAGTAAAGAGTCAGCTAGATAGAGGATTATGAAACAAATAGTGCCTGGAACCTTCTGCTGTCATTGACAGAGGACTTGATATCGTATTTAGTGCTTTAAACAAAGTTTGCAGTGCAGACTATCAATGTGAATTTTCTGTTCAAGGCACCCAATCTGTAGCTATTATATATGCATATATGCACTGTCATTTATAAATAGCCTATTAAAATAATCTATTTGGTTAGGTATTAATGTATATTTTTCTGTCTAGGACTTTCTAAAAATACTATGCATAAATAAATGAAGAAGCTTTCTTGTCCATCATAAATGGGATATTCCATTAGTGACCTCCCCCACCCCACACACAGCTGAAATCTCTCTTCCTCACACACAGCCACAGCCATAGCCAGAAATATAATTTCCCTGTCTATCTGACTTGTGTTTATGCCTGAGGAAGAATTCAGTGATGGATGGACAGTGGGATGGGAAAAATGAATATTTTTGAGTTTCCAAATATTTCTGTTTTCCCGAGCTCAAGAAAAGAGGCAGAACAGCTGCCTCACAAGAGCAAGAAAGGGTAAATAACAAACTAACACTCTCATACACCTTATGTTGTTTAACTATACTTAAGCGACTTCTTTTCTTTGAAGCTGGGAAAAAGCAAGTGTTTGCCATAAGATAAAAACGTGGAGAGGAGTTTGCAACCACCTTGAAACCTCTCTTGAAAACTATAATCAGTAAAGATTATACCTTTAATGCTCCTTGAGTCATGTCTTCTGTTGAGTTTTCTAGAAATGTTGTTTCCTAAGGACTAAAATATGTGAATTGATGATATGGCCATTGCTTCCACTATAAAAAAGAAGATAAATTGTTTGAGATATTAGATACACACTGTGTACAAAATCTCACCAGTCTTTTACTGAAAACTCTTCACATTTTTCAATGCAATATATCTCATTTAGGAATCAAATGTCTTAAAAGTTATAATCCCCAAGGATTTGCATCATGTTACATCTATTTTTATCCTGATATTATGAGTATGTATACATGTGCTATGTCATTACTTGAGATCTTTTTTCCTTATGAAACATAAATAATGAGAAGAAAAGTAAATACGAAAATTCCTTTTGAAGAAATAGATCATGCATAGAAAAGAGATTAAAGAATAAGAGAAAGAAGGTAGAATTATCTGAAGGCTCTTAGTTTAATGATAACTCTAGAGATCATAACAACAGTTGGAAATTCCCTTTATTTCCTAGCAGAAACAGATAAGAGAAATTTTCTTTCAAGGTAATAAAACTGCAGAGTTATGTCTGACACCCTTTGGGATAACTTTCTAGAGCATATTTGGAGTGCTTCCCCCCCTTTTTACATTTGTTTCTTAACCCAATCTCTATTTTTATCCATCCATCTAAGATAAATCAGCATAGATTATGTTTTTTGATGATTCATACATGAAAATTGTTGAAAATTGTATTCCATATCCATTTCTAAACATTTCAAATCATTGCACAATTTGAAAATGAATTGCAGTGGTTCAGTAGCTGGATGGGTATAGTAGTGCATTTGTATTACCTATACTAAATACAACATAATTGTTTATTTTTATGCATGCTCTTCTCTCTTCTCAGAATTTCTTCTACCATCTTTTTCCATCTCCACCTCTCATCACACAGTGTAGCATGCTTATTTGAATATGAGGAACTGTGCTTAACAGACATACAAGAAAGTAATGTGAAATCATAACCATCATAAACAAAAGATCAATAGTTGTTCTTTTAATAATAATGTTTTTTTCCTAGGGATAAAAAATATTCTGATCTCATACATGGTTTACAATATTAATAATGATTGGACCAAAACTCCTATATGAGCACATTTTTTTTCCCCTTTAAGTCTCCATTTCCCAAGGTGCCTGAGTGGGTCAGTCAGTTAAGTGTCTGCCTTTGGCTCAGGTCATGATCCCAGGGTCCTGGGATCCAACCCCAAGACTTGGGCCCCCTGCTCAGTGGGGAGTCTGCTTCTCCCTCTTCTCTTGCTCTCTCTCTCTCTTTCTCTCTCTCTATCTCATATGCCCCTCTCGTCTCTAATAAATAAATTAAATAAATAAATAATAAATAAATAAAATAAAAAAAAATTCTCTATTTCCCCATATTTTGAGGCACTGGATCATCATTTGTAACAAGGAGTTAATAAGAATACAAATTCTGTGGCACTTTGACGGAAAAAATGTGATGGAAGATGGTAACACTTAAAGTATGCAATGTATGGTAATTATGTTACAAATGCAAACAGATGATCTTAGTATACTTTCCACACATTGCCATAAGAAAATCTTGGTCATTTGTAGAGAACACCAAGTTTAGTAACCAAAAACTTTATTAAACGTGCCAGCAAAAAACAAAAGCTGTATCTAAACAGCACAAATGCACCAATAACCTACTACTTCGCTCTCTCGTTAAAATAAAACAGAACAAACTGCAACTAGTTTTTCTATAAGGAATTCTGACTACTGATTTTAGTCATTTGTTTTATAATCAAACTCCCTTATAATACATTTTCATAAAATCAATTTAATGACATTATAGGCCATATCGTATCTTATCTATACATAGCAATTTATACATCATTTCTCCATAAAAAAGTCCATGAAGCTCTTCCATTAGCTATTCAAAAGAGTTCTGTGGTGGAAAGGAAATGGTATATCTACTTTTGTCTTCACAGTCACTTCATATTGCTTACTAACTGAAATTTAGAACAAAATGATAAAATATACATAGCATAGATTTAGAAATTTTACATTTTTCAATACATGAATGAGAAAATATTTGATATTTATGTATCTAATTAAAGTTAGCCCTCTGTGCCTACAATAGGTACAAAATATCTCTGAGATTTATAAAGCACTACACAAATTTTAACCAGTACTATCTATAGAGGCATGCATGAAAATAAGCTTAAATGACATTGTGTACATATATAATACCTAGGGCAAAAATATAACTTTAAAAAAATTCTATCTATTTATCTATCTATCATCTATCTATCTATCTATCTATCTATCTATCTATCTATCTATTTTAGAGAGAGAGCTTGGGGGGGCTCAGGGGGAAGGAGAGGAAAAAGGAGAAAATCTCCAGCAGACTTCCCACAGAGTGCAAAGCCTAATGCAGGACTCCATCTCAAGACCCTGAGATCATGATCTGACCTGAAACCATAAATTCCCAAACTTAATCAACTGAACCACCCAGGAACCTCAAAAGTGTGACTTTTTAAATATCTATACCTAATATTACAAAAGTAGATTCTTGGGGCGCCTGGGTGGCTCAGTGGGTTAGGGCCTCTGCCTTTGGCTCAGGTCATGATCTCAGGGTCCTGGGATCAAGCCCCGCATCGGGCTCTCTGCTTGGCGGGGAGCCTGCTTCCCCCTCTCCCTCTGCCTGCCTCTCTGCCTACTTGTGATCTCTCTCTCTCTCTGTCAAATAAATAAATAAAATCTTTTTAAAAAAGTAGATTCTTAGTTATATAATAGATTATATTATTAGATGACTGTTTTTTTCTATTAGTCTTCTTTTGTATGATATATTGCTTCTGGATGTGTTATATTGCTTCAGCATTACAGAGATGCTACATTATGTCAAAAAATTCTCTTACCTATATTGACTTTCACCTATTATTTAACATTGATGGACTTAGTTATCTTAGAACAATAAAAAGAATTATCTAGCAGATTATATAAATCCTTGAGAAAATTTTCACCTTTCATTAGATAAATGAAATAATCTCTGATTCATTTTCTAATGTACTTGATCTATGAAAATACATCTGTGCCACACTTTCATTTTCTCTTCTGTTCTCTCTTGAGGTGACTTTTCTACCTTGTTTGCTTTTAAGCCATTTCCATCTAGATCCCCTACCTCTCCTAACTACCCAAACTAAAATAACACCACAACCACTCTCTATTTATGTTATTTTTTCTTAGGTAGATTATTTACTGTCTCTTTTATTACAATATATTTAATAAAGTGTCTTTGGTATTCTACTCTAATCCAATCACCTAGAGTAGTGCCTGGCACCTGGTAGTCACTTAATCAATAATGATTTAATGAATGAATGAATGAGTTATTTTCTGACCCTAATTCTTTCACGCATGATAATTATGTACCCAAGGTTTGCTAAATGTCACTAACTTAATTTTTTGCAGGTACCTTAAACTCAATATTTCAAATCAACATTTTTCCTCAATCATATTAGTTTGTAACACAATTTTCTCTAGATTACAAAGCAATAAGCATGAAAATCACGCTTGATTCCTCCCTCATTTGCATTCAATCCATCAAAAATTCTGTTAATTTTTTTCTCCATTTTTTTTTCTCTACAATACCTCTACATCCATCCCACTTCTCTGTGCATACATAGGTCAGGACCTCATTTTCTATCATATGAATTATTACAATGGTTTCTTTCCCCTGCTTTATCACCAGTATTTCTTTTACTTCTACTTTCAACCTGCAATTTATTATCCACACAGGACCTGAGATGGTTGATTTAAAGACTAATTTGGCCAAGTTACTTCTCAGCTTAAAGGCCTTCAGTGTCTATCTTCTACATGACCAAATGCAGACTCATTAAAATGGCTTATTCATGACCCTGCATGATATGGCCGCTTGTTTTTCTCTTCAATCTCGATTCTAACCATTGTCTCCCAATAATTTGAATTCAGTAAAATCGTAATGCTTGTAGTTCCCTTAATAGTGTTCTGCTCTGCCATTAATAGCTTTTCTTTTCCTTGAACGGTTCTTTTGCTGCTTTTAAGTTTCATTCTCAATGTCATCTCATCTAGAAATTATTTCTTGGGCCCCCAGTACTTTTTCTCAAGGTTTTTCTTAACACTTGATTATAGAGACCATTTCAAGAACTAGTATTTTAAAAGACCTAGCAGAAACTTGAAGGATTCTTATGACCTAGACTTAAAAGTCCCAAGAGTCATATTTGCTGCATTTTTGTTTGTTTGAGCAAGTAACTAAAGCCAGCCTAGATATAAGGGAAGATAATTAGGCTCCATCTCTCAGTGTAAGACATAGTATGTGCTAACAGGGAGGGAAGAAGTTCATGGTATCCATATTTGAAAATATGTAACAAAATAATTATTTTATGCACTCATTTAAAGGCTCCATTGTGTCCCTGTTAATCGCTAATAAGTCTGAGCTAGGATTTTGAAGGTGAATTTTGATTTTGATATAATTAAGCAGGGATAAAGAAAAAAAATCCTGTAAGGAATTTTGTAAGGAAAGTAAGGAAGATGTGCATACTTATAAATAAACACCAATATTATAAAGGACTTCTACTTCTAGTGATGGAAGTCTAGATAATTATGACCAGCTCTCTGACTGAGAATGACTAGAAGAGCCAGGAAAATACTAATGCAACAATTTGAGGGCCTTGGAACACTAAAATGGCAATCATGAAGTACAGGACCAAGATCTGGGAGAGTAAAAAAAAAGAAAACAAACCTGGCATTTATGGCCAATTTCCTATTAAGAGCACCTGCCACCTTCAGAAGAGGCTCCTTGAGACTAAGAAAATTAGCAGAGCTCTGGTGGCCAGCCTCACAGGGCTAGGGGGACGCAAATTGAAATTCCAGATTTTACCATTAAGATAGTACCCTGTAATGCCTTCCTATACCCCCACCCCCGGCTTTTGTCCTTCGTTTGAGTGAGATACTAAAGTACTAAACCCCCCATAAGCAAGAGTGAAGCCAAAATAGAACAGTCTTCTAATCATCTCCATCCCTAACAGTGTATTAAGATGGCCTGGGATTACTAGTAACCATAGACCCCTGACAAAGGTCGTTTTGGTCCTCATTCTGAATTAGAGTATCTATTTCTTTAATACTTACTTTAAGGATGACTTGAAGGAACTGTGTGCCTAATTGTAAGTTAATTGAAATTTCAATGTTGTGCATAAAGTGATTTATCAGTAATTTTTAAAAAATCATAAAGCACATCTGTTATATTAATTTTAGGGAAAGTGGGGAAACATTTCATTTGATTATATACTGTGTAATTAAAAAATAAAAATAGATGAAAAGTTCACTAGTAACCAAAAAAATGAAATTAAAAAATGAGATAAACTTTTGTATTCCTAAATTTAGAAAAAAATGTAAGAATCCGAAAATTTTAAGTGTTAGCTGGGATTTGGGAAAAAATGTAGTGCTCATATACTGCTAGCGGAATGCAATGTAGAGAATTAATGGGAAAATAATTAGGTAATATAAAGCTAAAAAGGTGCATAGACTGTGAAACAGAATTTGTAATACTTTGTATATACTTTAGAGAATGTATCACACATGTACATAAGGACCATTTAGATGCTTTTTGCATAACTGCTGGTAATAGGGAAATTAGAGAAACTGCCTAAATATTCTCAACAGTAAAAGAAGAAATAAAATATTATAAATCTATTTCTAAAATAAATGAACTTGGTTTAAATAAAGTTGAAAATATATGTCAAGATGATGCAATTTATATAAATAAAACATGCAAAAATATTACTATCATCTGTAGACACTAATAAATAAGAAAAATATAATAAGGTGGTTTGGAAAATAACAAACTGTAGTCATGATTGCAAGTGCCCCTGGGAATGGAGGGAAATAATGGTTTCAACATGATTAGTAATGTTTGATTTCTTTTATGCATATTACACGTATTTACAAACCATAAACAACCAAAATCCATCAACATATTAATATTGGGTGTGAACTTCTCTGTATATTTTTTAACATTTTCAAAATGAATGTGTGGAGAAAGAATTAAATTTGTATGCATTAAATAAGGGCAAGTGTCAAGAGCCGTAGGGTATGATCTTCTTAAACAATAATCTTGTGAAATTTTGTAAGTACCACTGGGAAGACTGTGTAGCAATCATCTAACTTTCAAGTAATTAGAATTTCCAAACATCACACATACCAGTTTTCCATTTAGAAGTAATTTTTTATGTGTTAGAATCTCAGGTCATCCAAGGTTGCTGAAGGGCAGTACTATGCTAATAACATTATAAGCCACCATAGGCAAATAAATAAATACCTTAGGGAAAGTGCATTCTAAGTTCTTATTTTTGTACTCTGAAGACCTATTTTCAGGCTGCTGTGTGAAGAAAGGTGCTTCGTTTTTTCATCTCAGCCCTGAGTTTTAAGTATCAGGAAGTGGCTTTTTTGTCCAGAACCAATAACTCCTTCAGGCAAAAGACTAGTTAGAAGGGTAAGAAGGAGGAAGGGGTAAAGGTCTGGTAGGCTAAGGAGGCAGACAGTATGACAGTAATACCTTCTGTTGATACGAATTTCTAATTAGTTATTTTCTTCGGCATTACTTTCGTTTTTTTGCTGAGCTTCTGGAATTTGGCATGTGGCATTATAACATGTTATTGCATCTAGTTAAGTGTTTCCTTTCAGTGACACTAATTAGGGGAAAAAACTGATTTCCAGAAGGAATATTCAAAATATGTAGCAAATGTATGGTGCAGACCTGTGGAACCTTTAGTTACTGGTGCCTGCAGATATCCTAGGGCTTGTTGGGAAAGGCAAAGTTCCAAGTGGGTACTGAAGCAGTCCTATCTGTAGAGTGGCCTGTAGGGAAATCCAGGTATTTTTGTCATGATGTTGAGTTATTACTTATGGTTTTGTATATGTAATATGTATATTATTAAAAACTAGTTGATTTATATACACCATTATTATGTCTTTATACACTATATATTCCCAGTGGGGCAGCTATCGTTTAATTGGTAGGGAAGTATAGTAAAACCCAGCCACATCGTAACAAGCAGGACTCTAAAATTTGAGTTGCAAAGATGCAAGTTTGCATCATTTTGGAGTTTAGAAAATAGCAGATATAAACCTGCTCTAGGGGGCATGCGCAAAGAGCCGGTTTGATTATATGCAAATTTGCATTTTATGTCAATATTTCAACAACTGATGGACCTTACCAGTGCACTTATGGCACATTCCCAAAATGAATATTGATTAGTCCTGCTCATTCCCATCTCTTTGCATTTCCATGAAGATGGACTTTACTAGAGAAACATTTCTGTTCTTTCTGCCTCCCCTTATTCACTTATCATTATGGAAGGAAGAAGGAAATACCTGATAACTGAATTTGGGAGATGTCACTGGTCATAATTATTTAAACCCTTTTCTGTCTTTGTCTTTTTGTTTTTGATATCTGTCTTTGATTGTAAATGTATAGGGAAATAAAAATATAGTAAAACTAATATATACTTAGTATACTGTAATTAAGAAAACTGATAATTAAAGGGTCTCATGTCTATAAAAATATTATCGAGAGTACTTTGAATAGTGCCTGCTTTTTCTCCTGGTATAACACGGTACAGAGTGGGCATCTTTTGTACACTTTGGAGGATTGTCTTACTCTACTCTAAGTTTGAAAAGGCTTTCAAAATTTCTGGGGGTATTTGCACAGTCAGTGTCCTAAAATATCTCTCAGAGTTGCTTTAATGTGAAGTTTTCTGGTGTTGTCTCTTCCTCTGGAAGTCTCTCCCTCTTCATCATAATCATTTTCTTCCTTTTTTTTTTTTTTATCAGAGAAGGAGGGAGAGGGGGAGGGTCAGAGGGAGAAGGAGAGAGAATCTTAAGCAGGCTGCATGCCCAACATGGGGCTTGATCCCACAACCCTGAGATCAATACCTGAGCTGAAATCAAGAGTCAGTCATTTAATGACTGAGCCACCCAGGTGCACCCAACACTTTCTTCCTTGATGTCCCTAATTACTAATACTAATTCCCTTGCCTGCTTTTGAGCCATGATGGTGTCAACATTGCCACAATCAGATGTTTCTTATGTCATTTCATTTACTTGGGATTTGAATTTTATTTCTACCAACATCACTTTTCATTTATTTGCTGTACTTTCATCTTTACTGGCCAATTCCCTTTTTTGATTATTGATTTTATAAAATATAAGTTTATCACTTGGAGAAAAGGAAGCAACACAACTATACTTTTTGCTGAGAACTGAATTTTAGATGAACGATGATAAGCTATTGATAGACTTTGAAAAAAGTGATGTGATTGATCACTAATCATGATGTACATCTCCTATGTACATGGTGATTTGTGGACTGAAGAGCAGAATCAAATCGATCTTTATGTAATTACTTAGAGGTATTACAACATGGTAAATGAAATTTTTTTTTTAAGATTTTATTTATTTATTTGACAGAGAGAGAGAGATCACAAGTAGGCAGAGAGGCAGGCAGAGAGAGAGAGGGGGAAGCAGGCTCCCCGCCGAGCAGAGAGCCCGATATGGGGCTCGATCCCAGGATCCTGGGATCATGACCTGAGCTGAAGGCAGAGGCTTTAACCCACTGAGCCACCCAGGTGCCCCTGGTAAATGAAATTTTAACCATGTTGTTGGATTGATGTTATTTAACTAACCCATGGTGAAATCTGTCCACATAGAGCTATGCAAAGACAGGGCTTTTGGATTGTATATATTCCTTAAGAATGGAAATTCATACATAAATAACTCATTTAGAAATGTTTAAATATATGTTTAAAACATATACTGAGAAAATAAAAATAATAATGTTAAAGAACATTTTTTTCCCCTTTTTATCTTCTTCTCTACCACTTTCAACTCAGGTTGGAGTGAGGATCTTGATAAGATAAAGAGGAGAGACCTTTGTTAACATAATAATGCATCAAATTTAAAACATATGATAAAAGTTTATTGTCCACATATACACCCCACTTTTTAAAAAAAGTTAAAGCCACTTTCTGGAATGGGAACTTACAGCAACCTTGAAAAGCATATATAGCGTGTATTCATAATGGAGGTGATACTGTCCCAAGGAGGTAAAAGTTGGCTTTGGGAGGAAGAAAAAAAAATTACATATTACAATGTATCATGGCCCTCCAAAGTACAATCTTAAATGACAAAATCTTATTTCTTAGTACTTAATTATACACATTAATTAGTATCTTAAGGTTAATTTTTGTCTTAGGACAGCAAAAATAAAGTTTGAGGAACTCTGAGCTGTAATAAAGCTTAAAACCTGAAGAGTCTTGAAGCTTTGTTGAGTTAGAACTAGAGGAAGTGTAGAGTGAATTTTAAAAAGACTAAGCTAGATTAAGGAAAACAAATCAAGAAGGCGTCCTTCGTCATCTACTTGAGGTCCACTACACATAAACCTCATGGGGAGAGTAAAAAATTGTTAGTACTGTTTTTTGAACCCTGGGTGTTTCTGTGATTAATTAATGGAAAGATTGTTGGTTTTCTGATAATGAACTGTACCTGAAAACATTTTTAGACACTGTGTGAATTAATTAAATCATCAAATCAAATATTTAAATTTCTATTCTCTATAAAGCCTTCTTCTTCTTTTTTTTTTTTTATAAAGCCTTATTCTATGGATGATACAAAGTCCCAGTATTTACGAACTATACCTTAGGTTGAGAAGACAGGCATTAATATTTGAAAAATTAAATAGCATACAAAGACAAATATATTCCAGTGCTGTGCAAGATCAATTATTAAATAAATTGTTGGTTCATAAGGGCTCTGAGTTCAGAGAAATGAAAAATTTTTAAATTGATTTTGAAAAGCCTTGATCTAGGCTTTAAAAGATGTATATTGTATGGACAAGAATTTTAAAATGTTATAGAAAAAATATTAAAGCAAGCTGATTTTTAAAAATACATTTCAGGATCTGATTTTAAAAGTTTAAAAAATCAGTTTGAAAACTGCAGGTCACTTCGTATTTAAGCTTTATAAATTTAAAAAGCAACTTTCCGATTGCCTTATAAAAAAAGCATATGGACCAAATGATTTTACCTAAAATCACCGTGAGTATTTTTCCAAAATAACTATTTTAATGAGGTGCAGGCTATAAAATGATATTTTCGTAAGTGTGCAAAAATCATGGCTCTCAACAAAATGTGAAATAAATATATGTCAAAAATTTTATTTAACTCATTAATTAATAAGGGAACCAGAAAAATGGTTCGAAGGAGAATCCACAGAGTAAAACACATGTACAGGCCATTAGAAATCCTGAAATGAATTTGCTTAACAGGTGCAAACTGACTTTTTCTACAGTGGGGAAAGGTAATCAATTGGACTTCCCCCAGAGAGATTTTGCATTTCTATGGACAAGAATGATTTGCACAGTTATCAATTTTTCTACAAATTAATTTCTCTCTTTCCAGGGTTGTAAAATAGTGTAGTCAAAACAAAAAGCAAAGATAACCTGGAAAGTTGACTAGAAATCTTTCCTATGATTCTTTTACAAGACAGACGGAAAGTTACTTTTGAACTTTATAAAGCTTAATCTAAATACTAATTGACTTGTAATTTACAAAGGATTTTTTAAACTTTTAAAATTAGATCCTGAAATACTCCCAGATATGCCCTGTGAGAGGTAGGACCCAAAAATTCCTAGAGGGTACTTCTAGCTATTTACTCTATGAACTGGACATGGAATCTCAAGACACCAGGACCCAAGAGTAATTGAACAATCAGTAACTTCAGGAGGCTTATTAAAGTGTACAAGAATTCCAATAAGCTGAACTTAATCTGTTCCTCTGACAGTATGTGGTTTTACAAGGCTACTGTGTGCTTTTCTTCAAGAAAACTATTCAGGGAATGACACTAGAAGCATAGGCAACAAAAAAATATAGATAAATTGGACTTCATCAAGATTTAAAATGTCCTTCAACATATAGTATCAAGAAAGTGAAAATTCAAACCACAGAATGGGATAAAATATTTGCAAATCATATGGCTGGTAAGAGATTAATATCCAGAATATATAAAGAACTTCTACAACTTAAGAACAACAACAACAAAAACCAACCCAATTTAAAAATGGGCATACTACCTGAATAGATGTTTCTCTAAAGAAGATTGGCTCCAAATGGTCAATAAACACATGAGAAGGTGCTCAACATCACTAAT
>CM052900.1:88660114-88761977 GCA_028534135.1 Potos flavus | reverse complement strand
TAATACTTACAAATGGTAATTTCAGAAAATAAAGTTCAACTGAAATCAGAGAACTAGATCTGAGCCAGTCTGTGATTAGATGTCTCTAATCACAGAAAAATAATTCTCTAATAACATAATTTGAATCTTTTCATTTATAGAAACCTTAATCTCATGCATTTTAAGATCCTTAAATCTGTAGCTATTAACTTTGAGTACTAATTGAAGATTACTACAATAGAGCCCCACCCGAAACAAGAAAGAGACATCAGTGATGTATGACTTTTTTTTCTTTTTGTAAAAGAACTTATAAAATTTTTTTGAAAAAATTTTTTGAGGTTACAGAACTGTCATTTTTAATTTGATGCCTGAAAGAATACTTGAACAGACCATTAATCAACTTTGACAAGACCTTGATGATCACGGGTACTAGATAATAATCGACATTGTTGTGTGAAGCTCAAATCTTATAAATCTAATAAAATCTTAAGATAGTGGACTTGGTAAAGGAAGTTACAAAACAAAAACCAAAACTTTGAGTTAGCAGAGATTTTGATTTGGGCTTGGATGACAAAATGATCAATTTAGAAAAATAGTCTAGATTAGGCTCACTGCATAAAAATAAATCCATGTTCACCACATGACTTATTTTTTATCCATTCACTTTGTTCCATTCAACATCTATGTCTTTCTCCAACCCATGGTAGTGTCTTGATACAGACTCTTGTGAGGGAACTCACAGCTTGATATTTTGGAAGTGTTTAAAGAAGATAAAATTTGCTGAAATTTGGTGTAGATCCTGAAGCTTGTCGGAAGGATGGCATTAATAATCTTTGATTTTTTTTTCCCCTATGGTTCATACACCTTAATATCCAGTCCTTTAGTAGTTATTCAGACATGACAGAAATGTGGTAAATTTTTAGGCTTATGAGGCTATGCCATGGGTCTGTTCTCTAATTAGCCTTAATCTTCTGCAACTCCGTGAATTCAAGTTCAGCAAAGAGACTATTATTTATATAGTCATGACTGAGCATTTAATAAGAATGTGATCTTTCCAAAATGTAAATCCGATCCTTCCAAAAATTCTTTAATGGCTCCCTATTAACTCCATGACAAAAATATAAATTCTTCAGCATGACAGACAAAAGTTTTAGCATTTGGACCCAACCGTCTTCTCTAGAAACAAATTTCCTAGTTATGTACAAATAGTCTAGTTACATTGATTTGGTGCTAACTTCCCAAATGCCACACATTCTCTCACAGTAGTCCCTTACACAGATAGCTCCCTCTGCCTTGAATATCTTTTCCCAACTTTTGTTTTTAATTTTACATCTCGACTTACTTCTTTCCTATTTCCTTCAGAATGAATCTAGCCCTTTTCTAGATTTCTGTGATATGCTAAGCTTGAGTCTGCCATAGCATTTATCACATTGAATTATACTTGTGTATCTGCATCTCTATTTTCCTCACTAGACAATGAACACTTTCAGACTTGAAAATGTATCTTTTACATCTTTTCCCACAACATTTAACATAGTGCTCAAAGTAGGCACTAAATGAAAGATTAATGATATAATGTTTTTGCATTTATACCCCATAACAACCCTCTAGTGTAGATAGTTTCATTCTTATTTTACATTTGAAGAAACAGGTTCAAAAAGAACTGGTGAACACTCTCTTTTCGTTACCTAACGGGACATAGCCAATGAGTGGCAGAATCAGAATTCAACACAAACCCTCTGATTTTAAATAATGCTACCACCCAAATAATTCCTTCAAGCATGTATCCATGAAAAACAGACATGTATAAATTTCTCATTTCTCAGTTGTTGCCATTCAAAGAACATTAACTATTGGAAGAAAATCAATACCATTGTTTGTGTTTGGTGAGTAAAAACTATTATTAAAAAAAAAATTTATGCCTTATAAATATCACCAAACATTGATTATATCTCAGGCAGAGGCTTCACAATTATATATTAATTACTCCTCTCTTCATTAATATATGGATCTCAAGAAATGCTATTTTAAATATTGGCTTCCAATGAACCAATTTTTCAAGGTAAACAACAGAAGAAAAGCCTGTTCTTTTCTTTAGGATATTGTTGAGCTTTTTGACTAAGTAAAAGAGGGTCCAGATTAGCCTGATAGGAGAGGGAGAGCTATATTATTTTAAATAAAAAAGTAATAGGAATTTTTGGTTTTTAACTAATGGTTTAAAAGGAGGTTATTAGTTGGGTATGGGGGATTGGAATAGAGAGAGATAAATGTAGAGATGAAAGAAGATAGAAAAAAAAATGATTTTCTTTAGAGAGGGAACAGTATCCTAGCAATATGTCATAAGGACAACATAGAGGAGGATTATATGGGACGAAGGTGAATGAGCTGAAGTAAGCATAGGATATAATATTAAATATACATATATATAATACAATGATTATACATTCATGTTATATATATATAATATGTATATATATGAGGAAGAAATAAAATGTTATAATTTCACTTTATTACACCCCAAACATCAGTAAATTATCTGCCACACTACACAGCATTTGATAGTGAACCTTTGGTAGTAAGAAATTATTTTTTGTGTTTGTAATTTTCTTAATATTTGGGTGCAAAAGTCAATCAGAGAAAGCAGCATGCAGGATCATGGGCAGCTAAATAACAGAAGATACAAAGAGTAGGAATTCGGGAGATTATAGGTAGGCACATGAGAGTAGGAATTCGGGAGATTATAGGTAGGCACATGATAATGAAAACAGCACCTCTCAACTTCACCCTACATCTCATCCCATTTCTAGGGCTACGTAGAAATAATGGGAAAGGCACTAGACCCATTGAAAAAGTTTGTTGGTGTGAAGTTTAAGTGATTTTTTTTTTTAAATATCAGTAAGTAGTTTTTGGGTAGGATGAAGCTGTTTGTGGCTGAAAAATGCTCACACTGAGAAAACTAAGGCTTAATAATACACAAAAAACCCATCTGATGAAATATATCTAAAAGTTGCATTTAAAGACTAGTTGATAACTTGTAACTCTTTTGCCTTGGGGATATTTGCCAATTCTGAGAATTAAGAATCTGGGTGTGGACAGATACACTGTTGGAGCAGAGAAACCAGCAGAGCTTTTGGCATTTCTATGGAATTGGAGTAACAAAATAGGGAGTTTTAAGTAGAATCAATGAACAGCTGGTTTCTCCTGGCAGACATTTGCCTAATTCTGAAGCTCTGCAAGGTGGTAGGGTAATCAGATAAACTGACGACTTCTGAAATGCAGAGTGGAATTACTTCCGGTCTAATGGTGCTCAAGAGGCAAAGATGTGCTAGGATCCAGAAATCTATTGAAAACACTAGTTCAAAGCATGAAGAACATCTAAGATCAGGGGCATTTAGGAATACTCTTAGTTTTAGCAAAGTTGTAGCCTAAACTCCACTGTTTCTAGATTAAGATGCAAACAACCGATCATTTATCTGCTAAGCAGAAGTAAATGTGAACCCACTCTGATCAAAGATAATATCATATGGGGAAGCCTGGGTGGCTCAGTGGGTTAAAGCCTCTGCCTTCGGCTCAGGTCATGATCTCAGGGTCCTGGGATCAAGCCCTGCATCGGGCTCTCTGCTCAGCAGGGAGCCTGCTTCCCCCACCTCTCTCTCCCTGCCTCTCTGCCTACTTGTGATCTCTCTCTCTGTGAAATAAATAAATAAAATCTTAAAAAAAAAAAGGTAACACCATATGGAATTACTAATGTTTGTATTACTATTCCTGGCATTCAATCAAAATTATTAGGCATGCCAATAGAAAAAAAAATAGATAATAGAAACAGATGCATATGACTAAGATAGAAATGATAGGAACTTTGAAATAATTTTTATAAATATGTTAAAATAGAGTAAAAAGAAAGTGGACAAAATGATTTAAAAGATACGGAATTTCATCAATAAAATGGAATATGTAAAAAAATCAGACATTCTTAAACTTGAAAATTATAATGTCTAAAATTTTGATTTCATGAAACAGAATTAGCAGCAGCCTGGAAACAGCAGAAAACACATCGGCAAATTCAAGGGCAGTCCATAGAAAATACACGTGGTGTAGAAAAACAAAAATAAAAGGAGTGGAAAAAAAAGAGATCATAAGACACACGTGGGACACAGTCAAGCATACGTGTTTCGGAATCCCTAATGTATATATAACTGAAGTCTCGGAAGGGTAGGAAAGAAAACAAAAACTTATATAAAACTTAAGGAAGATAACCAACAGTTTCAAGAAGCTCAGTGAAGCTAAAGCACAACATAATAATACTGCTGGAAACTAAAGACAAAGAAAAGAATTTTAAAATTAGCCAAAGGGAGAAATTACTTTCAAAGGAACAGGGCTATTTATCAATACTAAAGATGGAAGTCGTATGATAGTGAAATGACACTTGTAAAATGTTAAAAGATAATTCAGATCAAACTCATACCCAGAAAAAAAGATTCAGAAAAGTTGAAAGTAAAAGGATAAATACCATTCAAACCTTAACCCCAAGAAGGCTCATGTAGATATATTGCTGTCAGACAGACAAAGCGAATTATAAAATGCATCACTATGAATTCAAGGAGTTCTTTTTTTATTCAACAGTCAGTCCATCAGGTAGATAAAACAGTTCTAAATCTATATTACCTAGTAACACAGTTCTAAATACATAAAGCAAAAATGGACAGAATTAAAAGCGGAAATAGACAAAACCATCATCAGAATGGGAGAATTTAATGTCTTTATCAGTAGCTGACAGAATAAAATGACAAAATCTAAACAACACAACTTATAAATTGACCTAATTGACATATTTAGAAACTGAATCCAATAATGACAAAAGCCACATTACTTTCAAGTTCATGTGTAATTTTTACCAAAATTGATTATATTCAGTAACTTCAGATTCCAGATCTTCTTGGTACTGGTGCCTCACAGCTGCGTATCTGATTTGTTTGGGTCCTTCCTAGTTCCTTCCTACTACTCTCTACACTATCTTTAGTTATCTGTCTTGCTTTTCTCTTTGATAGGTGAGTACTTCCGGCTTTCAGTAGCCTTCAAAATATTGCATTATTTTGACCTATATGTTCCCTCTACATTCAAGACTTTTGGTTTCTTAATGGTTTCCTGGTTTGACATCTCTCTTTGCTATAAATTTCAGGGTTCTATCAGGAGCTAATGTCTGATTAGTAGTGAATCTTCCCATTATCCTCCTGAAATCCAGGCAGAGCAATGAGAAAAACAATCTATTTTCCTTTTTCTTTTCCCAAATGGCATTAATATTTTGAAAAATCAGAAATAAGTATACATATAAAAGCATAGATATATATGACTAATAGGAACTGATAGAGTCATGCCAAAGAACATAGAAGCCTATATAAATAGGCTCTCATTGGCCAAATTTAGAGCAGAAAAATTTAAATAATAATGACTGTAATTGAATGAAATGTGTTGAATAAATAAAAAATAATTTGTCCATAAGACTACTTAAAGAAGAAAAAGCTAAAAAAAGCAAAGAGAAAAAGCAAAATAAGATATATTACCGGTTGAAGCTATTAAAATATCCTAAGAAATTGAGATGTTACTGATGCTTTTATTTTGTAATAAATTCTTATTGTTTGCTAAACAAAATTGCATACTTTTTGAATTTTTTTTTTCTAGTATCTTTAGGGACTTAAAATGAGATTCTTAATCACTATTGTAGTTTCTTTTAATTGATCTTTTATACAACAAAAAACTAACAGTTAAAAAAATTAGCCAATTAGTTCCTTGGGGTAAACTTGCATGTACTGACAAATTATGAATGTAGTCTGTTACTAATAGATAATAAATCTGAATATAAAACCATTATAATACTTACTGTGATGTTTGAAATGTCTTAGCATTTTAATAGGGTTATCAGAGATAGGCAGTAGTAAATGTGTGTTGATATTGCCTCAGAAAGAATTTTAATCCAGTAGATAGTTTATTTTTTGCTTTTCTTTTAAAATCGGCATTTGTTTTTTTATAACTGACAAACCATAGTAGCAAGCAATATTTATAGGAGTTTTCAACTGATATTATGAATATCAAAGACAAATCTTTTAAAAATTCAGTTATTTCATTTAATTTTCACTGTTAAACACTATGACTAGATTACCTTCTCATCCTTGTAGCTATCTATTCCTAAAGATTGACTCCCAAATTAATGAACTGTTTAATGACTGTATCAATTTAATTTTTTTTGTATCAATTTAATTTTTTTTGTATCAATTTAATTTTAAGAAGCAAATTCTTGAAGGAAAACAGATGTATCTATGTGTAAACAAAGTTCTCTACCAATATAAAATCACACACCTCTTATTTTTTTATTTCGTTATACTTGCTAATCTTTAAGCAAATTACGGATTTACTCTTTCATTTGTTCAATTAATCTTTCACACTATGAAACAACTCACAGAAAAAATGGCTAGTATGGAACCTGGTAGTTATATTAAAAGGCTTTGCTACAGAGAAGAGAAAAATGTTGCAATTCTTTAAGTCTTCAACTATTTAGTAAACCTATAAACTAAAATCCTGTTACAAAATATCTTTTTTATCCCCTAGAAGACTATTTTGAATTTTTCCTTATATTTTTGTTATATTAACAAATTCCAGAATGCATTATATACTCGTATTTCCCTAAACAAATAGTGTAATATCATTACCCTAAAGTGTCTTTTCCATGATTATATTGAAAATTGGAGCTTTTGTTCTAGAATTACAAAGAAACAACAGAGAACTACCAATTTCTATTATAATTTTATGTAATTTGTAGCATACAATCAAATTCAAAAGTATTTAATTTCAAATTTTAATTAAATTATAATGTCTCTGTTCAATAAATACACAATTTTATTGTAATAATGGTATAGTGGTAAAATATGCAGAAACTGAAAACATTGTTTTCAAGAAACAGCATCTATACTAGGATTAATAATGCAACATACATTTGTATTGCGAATGATAGATCTAAGTGTTTTAGCCCTTCAGAGGTAATACACCGTATGTTATTGATATGAATAAAACCATGCATGTTGTGTACAACTGAGTAGGTATGAAGATTGAGGAACACAATCCATGATGGGAGTGTAGATAACGAAAAAAGAAACCAGGCATTTTAAGGGTATTTTGAGGTGAAAGATAAACTTGTTTTTCACAAAAGGTTATGCCCATAGAGAGAAAGAGAGAGAGATGTGAGGGGAGAAGCTGGCAAAAAGAATATTAGGTCTGAAAAACAGAATGCAATAAAAGTATGGAAGATCATGAGTGGTAGTGCACTAAGAAATTTGGAACTCATTTTGTAGGTAATAGGAAGCCATTAAACATTTTTGAACAGTATAAAAGCAATATCTGACAGAATGGAATAGTTGGAGAGGAAGTTTGAAGGCAGAAATAATTGTAGTAGTTGAGGTGTGAAATGGAAGTTCTGGCCTAGGGTAGAGACACCAAAAAATGAAAAGAAAAGACAGGCAGAAGAAATCGGGTGGTTGAATAGGGAAGGATGGACTTGGGGAGGAATGAATGAGGA
Source organism: Potos flavus (assembly GCA_028534135.1). Classification (NCBI taxonomy): domain Eukaryota; kingdom Metazoa; phylum Chordata; class Mammalia; order Carnivora; family Procyonidae; genus Potos; species Potos flavus. The sequence continues at coordinate 88,754,431 of CM052900.1, read as the reverse complement.
AAAGAGAAATTAAAATGGCTTTCTATATTCTCAGAGGTAACTAGGACATTGAAGAGACTGTAAAAAAGTATGTGCATGTCCTAGGTAGAACCTGAAATCATGCAAAGCCCCAAATGCGTCATATGAATATAATTGTTCTCTCTGTACAAAGTGCAGTCATAAAACTTTTGTAAAGACATTATCTCTATCTCTACTACTATTGGCAACTGAGTGGGTTTTTGGATATCGCATTATGCATCATATGTAGAAATACTTTAATATTCTTAATGTTAAGTGATATCCTCCTAACCACCTGTCAGATGAATTCTGCCATTGGTATAAGGTTTTATTCTGGGATCTAAGAGCCTCAAGACTAGATACATTGATGGATAGATAATAGATAGTAAGTTTTTCCTTTTCTTTGTTACCTCTGAAAATGATCAGCTAGTAATTAGCCATTTTTTTTAACTCAAGGAACAAAAAGGATAATACTTTTTAATTTTACCCCTCCACAATTAAATAGGATCATCAAATTCCTATTAGTAGTTAAGTAAAAGAGAGGGTGTGGGTTACTATAAATATGCCTCCGAAGAACTCACTCCTCTGTCCAGGAAATGTCTATCATGATAACTATGTGTGCCCTCTCCTAGTTACACTGAAGCCAAATGTCATAAATTTCTTAAAACAGTTAAAGCCTTATTGTACAATTACTGGCCTCTCTACTTCTTCTTTGTACTTTTTACCTTTAAACTTTGGACTTTTTCCTTCTTCCCTTTGCTTTACACTTTTTCTTTCTCTCATTATTCTCTTTGATTCTCTCTGCCACATCCTGCTGCTCCTTTTCCTCCCCCGCCTTACCACTTTCAAAGGACATTCACCTACTTGCTTTATATCTCTGAGAGCCTACTCTTAAAATCTATAAAGTGAAAAATCAAGCATCACGGTTTGTCTGTGGAAATGGGTGACAATGTACCTGCTGTTATTTTGGAGAAATATTCAAATTGCATTGGACATCTACTCATTTATTCATTTTCCTTTCCTCTGCAATCTGTTCCACCCCTAACTACCAGGGAGACTCATGCACATGGTTCTGGATGATCAATGAGTGTATACTCTGACGTCTGGTCCCCACATCATGGTTGTCTGGCCTATGTTTGAGCATCTGTCCCAAGCTTTGAGACTCCAGTTCATTTTCTAATATTTTTGTTTTAGAACCTACAGAAGTTAGTTGTGCTCAGGCCAGTTGGCTACAGCAGTAAAAAATTAAATTTTGCATATTTTTATTGACCATATTTCCTTGTCTTGTGAAGAAAGCTGGACCACAGAAAGAAGAATGAAGGCTGAAAATAGAACCAGAGATCCAGATGAAGTGAGAGTCTGATATATTCTAGACTCTGCCTTGTCATTATTTAGTTCCAGTGTTAAATTTGGGTTCAATGATATTACCTGATATTTTAAAATAATTAATTGGATTTATGTATGTATAACTAAAAATCTTAGCAGTTCTTTGAATATGGCAGACCATTTATATTTGTAACATTTGTAAAAATTAATTATCTGCTTAAAATGAACACTTCTAAAGCCCTTATCTTGTTATTTAAAAATAAGCTGAAATTTATTAATCATGTTTACATAGTTGTAGAGGTTAGTTCCTATATTAGCAATCTAATTCTTCGACCCTTAGAAAATCTAAGATATTTCTACAAACCAGATTATTAGATTATACAATTAACTTCCATTTAATAACCAAATTAAAAGCAAATTTCCACTTATTCAAAACATTATTGATCACAAAATTTAAACTTTAAGACATAAAATTTTTAACACTTTGGTAATACTTCCTATGCGCCAAGTTCTCTTCTAAGTACTTTACAGATAGTAGCCATTTAATCTGAGACCTCATCCTGTGAAATTAGATGCTAATTTCCTATAATTTTATGCATTTTATTTATAAAGAAACTAAAGGATAAGGAAGCTCAATAATTTGTCCATAATCACAGAACTTATAAATGATAGAACAGGGATTTGAACAAGACTGTAGTCCTCTTAATGTTAATCAGTCTTTCTACGGATGGTACTTTCTATGTTCTTATGTTCACCTGTGTCCTCTGTTCCCTATAATAAGGAATTAGATTAATTGTGGTTAAGTTTATTTTAAAGAGACAGATATAAGTAATCTACTGTATAACACAGAATATAAAACTTCTTAATCCATGTAGACACTAAGGACGAGAGTTTCCATTCTGGAAATATAGATATTCCACTATTGAATCTTTAGTCTTGGCAGAGGGAAATTTGTATCTGATGTGGGAGATGTTTCACAAAGAAAAAAGATAATCAAGTGACTTGAAATTTTATTTACCTCATTTGGAAGGCATTCTCAAATGTCTGACTGATTCATAAACATCATAAACCTCTTTTTGTAAATGTAATCTGGAGTAGCAACAGAAGCATTTGAAATTTTACTGACCAAATCACCAAGGTATGAATTACTTACTGATTTCAGATTTGATGTTACTACCTTCCTACCACAATTATGTAGAAGAACCTGGTCTCCTATGGCAGAAAGGAGTAATTAACGAAAGTATTAAAGTGACAGAAAGCAGTCTTTCTTTTCTTCTTTGACAGAGAACTAACTGAGATACTGTTTGAGAATGAAAATAAAGTCCAAGGCATTTTTTGAGTTCTGTAAGAGTTTGATATAATTGACCAATTAATTGGAAATAAATAATCTGGAATGTAATGAAAGAATTAAAAAGAGGCTACAAAAAGAACAGTCTATTTACATGTTGTATTGAAATGATTTAATATAGCTCAAAAAGAACAGAATTATATTGATTGGTCTTTCAAAATTACCATATTTCAAATTTCCTTAGGGCAAATATCTTCTTTAAAATTAGAGTATATAATAAAGATAAACTCAAAATGAATGAAAGACCTAAATGTGAGAGAGAGGAATCCATCAAAATCCTAGAGGAGAACACAGGTAGTAACCTTTTTGACCTTGGCCACAGCAACCTCTTGCAAGACACGTCTCTGAAGGCAAGGGAAACAAAAGCAAAAATGAACTATTGGGACTTCATCAAGATAAAAAGCTTTCTGCACAGCAAATGAAACAGTCAACAAAACTAAAAGGCAACCTACAGGATGAGAGAAGATATTTGCAAATGACATATCAGATAAAGGGCTGGTATCCAAGATCTATAAAGAACTTCTCAAACTCAACACCCAAAAAACAAATAATCCAATCACCCAAAAAACAAATAATCCAATCAAGAAATGGGCAGAAGACATGAACAGATACTTCTCCAAAGAAGACATACAAATGACCAATAGACACATGAAAAAATGCTCCAGATCACTTGTCATCAGGGGAATCAAAATCAAAATCACAATGAGATACCACTTTACACCAGTTAAAATTAACAAGACAGGAAACAACAGATGTTGGCAAGGATGTAGAGAAAGGGGAACCCTTTTACACTGTTGGTGGGAATGCAGTGTACCATTGTTTGTGGTACAGCTATTCTGGAAAACAGTACAGAGGTTCCTTAAGAAGTTAAAAATATAGCTACCCGATGACCCAGAAATTGCACTACTGGGTGTTTACCCCAAAGATATAGATGCAGTGAAAAGAAGGGGCACCTGTACCCCAATGTTCATAGCAGCAATGTCCACAACGGCCAAACTGTGGAACAAGCCAAGATGTCCATCAACAGATGAATGGATAAAGAAGATGTGGTTCATATATACAATGGAATATTACTCAGCCATCAGCATGAATGTATAATTACCATTTACATTGACATGGATGGGACTGGAGAGGATTATGCTAAATGATCTAAGTCAAGCAGAGAAAGACAATTATCATATGGTTTCATTCATATGTGGAACATAAGAAATAGCACAGAGGATCATAGGGGAAGGGAGGGAAAACTGAATGGGAAGAAATCAGAGAGGGAGACAAACCATAACAGACTCTTGACTCTGTTGTTGTGGAAGGGGAGGTTGGTGGGGAGATGGGGTAACTGGGTGAAGGGCATTAAGGAGGCTATGTGATGTGATGAGCACTGGATGTTATATGTAACTAATGAATTGTTGAATACTACATCAAAAACTAATGATGTAGTATATGTTGGCTAATTTAAATAAATTTAAAAAAATTAGGATTTAAAAGTGTTCATATGAATATTTTGTAGGATATTAGAAATGTCTTTTATGCAAATTTTCCTTCTAAATGGTTATCTATTAGGTTGTCTTTTCTTTGGCTAACATAAGCCATAATATTCACCAACTCATGTTAAATGACGGAGTATGTTGATATATGGGAAAAGAGATTTTTACAGGTGGAATTAAGGTCTAATAAATTGCCTTTACAATAAGGAGATTATCCTGGATTGTCACATGGATTTTTATGAAAAAAAGAAGGCAGCAGAGTCAGTCAGAGAGAGGTGTGGTAGAAGAGTAGGAGACAGGAGAGATGAGGTATGAGAAGGACTCAGGCCACTGCTGCTGGTTTTGAAGATTAAGGCGGCTGTGAGCCAAGAAATGCGGACAGTGTCGGGGTGCCTGGGTGGCTCAGTCAATTAAGCATCTGCCTTAGCTCGGGTCATGGGATGGAGCCCCATATTGTGCCCCTTTCTCAGTGGGGAGCCTGCTTCTCCCTCTTCCTCTGCCTACTGCTCCCCCTGTTTGTGTTCTCTCTCTCACTTTCTCTGTGTCAAATAAGTAAATAAAATCTTTTAAAAAGAAAAGAAAAGACATGTGAACAGTCTCTAGAAACTGCGAATGACTCTAGTGCACAGCCAGCAACAAAACAGGGACCTCAGTCCTATAGTTCCATGGAACTAAATTCTCTAGTTAACCTCCATGAATCTAGAGGTGAATTATCCCTCAGAGCTTTCGGCAAGGAATGGAGCCCTGTCCGTACCTTGATTTTAGTCCAATGGGCTCCTTTTGAATTTTTTGACATAAAGAAATACGAGATAATAAAGTCATGTTGTTTGTAATTATTAAGCTTGTGGTAATTTGTTATATCAATAGAAAACTAATGCAATTGTCCACTTCATTGTAAGCATTTTTTTTTTTTTTTGGGACTTCTACAGTTGTCTTCAGGAGAGGTTAGATGGAAATAAGCTTACATTTTCTGAAACTATTTTGTAAAATGTAGAGATTGTAGAGAGTATAAAGAGGCCTTAAGGATAATTTACATAGTTGTCATTATTTGGTTGTGATGAGAGAAAAGAAGAAATACTGAGGACAACTGGTAGATGCAGAAAAATTGCAAAAGAACAGGGAGATCAAAGGAATGTAGCAGTGCTGTGTATACTTTAGTGTTAGAGAATTACCAAGAAATACCAGAGTACATCACAATTATATTAGATACTGTATAATTAGCCAACCATCTTACTATGGTTACTCACTACTACCAGGGCTTTCATTAGAACATTTATTTATCAAGCAATACATCATAAAGTTTGTGTACTAGGAAAGACATGTGGGAAAGAGATGGTGTGTGATTTGGGTCCTCAACACCCTCCAAGTAGGTATTCCCTTTATGGACCTATTATATTGATGATGGAATTAAGACAAAGAGTACAAGTGACTTCTCATTGTGATACAGCTAGAAAAAAGAACCTGTAACTGAACCTGAGTCTAGAACTTAAATTTGAATTCAGGTTTTCTATGTCAAAGTTGAATTCAGTAATTTAATTCAGGTCTTATGTCTCAAAACACATGTTTGATAAATAGCATGCTATTGTGCAATGTTATTGCCACTACTCTTAAGGAGACTCTTGGGGTTGGGGTTGTCAGAAGGGACTATATACAAGATTATGATTTTATTTTTTTTTCAAGATCATTATTTTAATTTGAAGTTAAAAATTAAAAAGGAAGATACTTTTATTACTGGCCATGCAGTTGCCAGGGAAATAAATCGTTTGATTAGACCTGTACATAAAGAACCTGGGTATCAAAAGTCTCAATTTCATGTAAAGGTGCCTTAATGAAATGTTTAAAATTAATTTTGAAAATAAAGAGAATCACATGTTTATTTTTAACTTCCCTGTTTTATGTTTTTATTTTAGTCTCTTGCATGCAGCTTCTATCATCACAGGCAGCAAATCTATTAAAGGAAAATGGTGTTTGATATGGACAATTTTGTTTAAGAAAATTAACTTAGAAACTTAACTTTTAGTTCCTCGTTACTTTTCCTATAGGTATGCAGTCAATTTTCTCAGAATTCGATTATTTAATAATCATAATGGATATTTAGTCAGTCATTGCTACCGATCATAAAACTTTGTTACGATTAAAACAATTTAAACGACTCTGTAATCAAATATAACAATAGATTTATGAATATTAATTAGAAGCTGAGATTAAATAAAATCTTATTAGCTTCTGCTTTCTGCAGAGTTGATTTTTTTGATTTTTAAATTTTTTATATCTGAGTACAGTTGACACATAGTGCTACATTAGTTTCAGATATGCAACATAGTAATTCAACTTGTCTCTCTGATATGTTATGCTCCCAAGTGTAGTTATTATCTGTCACCATAGAGCACTATTACAATATCATTAACTCTGTTTTTTATGCTCTGCCTTTTACTTCCAGGACTTATTTATTCCATAGTGAGTAGCCTGTATCTCCCATTCCCCTTCACCCATTTTGCCCATCCCCTCCTCTGGCGACCATCAGTTTGTTCTCTGTATTTATAGTCTAATTCGTCTTTTTCTTCATTTATTGTGTTTTTGGATTCCACATATGAATAAAACCATGTGGTATTTTTCTTTCTCAGTCTGACTTATTTAACTTAACATAATTCCTTTTAGCTCCATCCACGTTATTGCAAATAGCATGATCTCATCCTTTCTTATGACTGCATAACTTTCCCGTGTGAGTGCGTGTGTGTGTGTGTGTGTGTGTGTGTGTGTGTGTTTTCCTTATCTACTCATCTGTCAGGGGGCACTTGGGTTGCTTCCACATCTTAGCTATTGCACATAATGTTGCAGTAAATATAGTGGTGCATGTGTGTTTTCCAATTAGTGTTTTCGTATTCTTTGGCTAAATACCCAGTAGTGGAATTACTGGATCATATGGTATTTTTATTTTTAATTTTGTGAGGAACCGCTATACTGTTTTCTATAGGCTGTACCAATTTACATTCCCGTCAACAGTGCACGAGGGTTTCTTTTTCTTCACATTCTTGTCTTTTTGATTTTAGCCATTCTGACAGACGTAAGGTGATATCTCATTGTGTTTTTGATTTGTATTGGTCTGATGCCAAGTGATGTGGAGCATCTTTTTGAGTCTGTTGGCCATCTGTATGTCTTCTTTGGAAAAATGTCTATTCAGGTCCTCTGACCATTTTTAAATTTGATTGTTTGTGAGGTGTTGAGTAACATACATTCTTTATATAGTTTGGATATTAACCCCTTATTAGATGTAATTCAATACCAACCCCACCACAACATGTTTATACTTTTCTTAGGGCATGGTGCCCTACCAAGTCTCCCTTTGGTATAGCTTATGCAGTTGTGAGATTTGCTGAGTGCTCAGATCCAAAGCAATTCAGCCAAAATGTAGCTACTTCACTGAAAATGAATATAGAATAGATTATCTTTGTCACCTGAAAATTGTTCTGGTCATTTAGAAATCTTAAGCTGCTAGTTTTTGTGTTACCTTGGTTTATATATTTTCTCATTCTTCCTCAGTTGGTAAAGATCAAGTTTTTCTCGCAAGCTGTCCTTGGATACTCTTTATACAAATCAAGAAATAAATTATTTGAATCATTGATTTAAGAAACTGGAACAAACCATGCTTAGTTCTCTTATTTTTAGGCTAAGCTATATCATAGAAAGCAATAATGAAAAAATGGCTGCTTTATACATTATCCATTTTCCACTATTCTTTCAAAGAGAAAAATTAAATAATTCAAAACAATATCTATTCCAAACATCTTGTCTGTTTGGATTTGGTATTTTTTCTTGTGTATGTGTTTACATTGGAAAATAATTATAGACATCCAGTTCAAGATAACAAACTGAACATGTGTGTTTATTGCTTCTCCCTCCAGTTATTGTCTTAAATATATAGGATATGAATTTTTAAGGATGTTGTATAAGGTAAGAAGAGCAGATATATTAAAGGAAATGAGGTTTCAATAAAAATGTGCAAGACAAATAAGTATTAATGGTAGAAAACAGGAAAGAGGAAAAAACCCTCAACTTCAAGTGTGGAAACCAGAGAGATCCTCATTTTGACTGACGGAGTTCTGCCTGTTGGAACTCCAGCAGTGGATTAATACAAGGGAATTAATTAAAGATCTGTATAGAGGATAGCCTGCTTTCTATTCCTCTCACATATCCCTGGCCCACAGAGCAAAGGAGCCCAGTGATTACCCTCAGGACAAAAATAAACAAGATTGTTCTCTTAAACATCCAAGAAGCATCTTGGGAGTAGGAGGGAAGTAAGCGTGAGTGTTAGCAGAGCAATTAAAGCCTCCTCAGTTTAGCCCTTCATACCCCCACACCTCCCCCACACCCCAGAATACAGCTGCCCACATTCTTACTCACACATGGAACTCCCAGTTTTCCTATTTTTTAATTATGTTTTAAAATGATTTTATTTTGGTGGGACATTTTCTATGTACAAAGTAATAAATACAATACAGATAAATAAGTCACAACACATAATAACAGAAGCTAAATATACATAGTTACATAGAGCATCATGGTCTGTGCTTTTTCTCACTGACATCCTACCCCCTCTACCCTGAGGGTAATCACAATTTCAAATCTTGGTCTATTATATTTCTGTTTTTCACAGTTGTGTTGGCCAAGAAAAGAGGAAGAACTGAAATAAAGCGAAAGCATTTATTTGAAGTCTTACAATTTCAACTCAGGGAGCACGGATTTGGGGAGCAACCCAAATTGTGTTCCACTGAGGAGTAAAAGCTAGGGGGTCTTTATTAGCAAATTGTGAAAATATTAGGAAAGTTACATAATTTGTTTTCCAAAAGTTATGATCAGAAGTTGTAATTATGTTTTCATAACCATTTATTGGTTTTCTATGTAGATTATGTCACTTACTAAAAAAATATCTTACAGAGCATCCAGTTTTTTTTTAAAGATTTTATTTATTTATTTGACTGAGGGAGAGAGATCACAAGTAGGCAGAGAGGCCGGCGGGGGGCGGGGGGGGGAAGCAGGCTCCCTGCTGAGCAGAGAGCCTGAGGCGGGGCTCAATCCCAGGACCCTGATCAGGATCATGACCTGAGCCAAAGGCAGAGGCTTTAACCCAGTGAGCCACTCAGGCACCCCAAGCGTCCAGTTTTTATCAAGAATGTGGATGCAGGGACCTCTGGGTGGCTCTGTAGGTTAAGCATCTGACTCTTGATTTCTGCTCAGGTCATGATTTTAGGGTCCTAGGATCAAGTGCCCAGGGTCCAGCTCTGCGCTCAGGAGTCTGCTTGAAGATTCTCTCCTTCTGCCCCTCCCCACACTCGGACTAGCGCGCGCTCTCTCTCTCTCTCTCTCTAAAATAAATAAATAAATATTTGAGGGGGAAAAAAAAAAAGAATGTGGTTGCAGCAGTCCTTTGTTTGGTCATGTTTTTGCCCAGTTCAGTAGTTCAGTATAGTTCCTGTTTCAAAAACAAGATGAAGTTTTAGTATCAAAATGAGTCTGTCATGTTAGAGGTTCTACACAGGTTCACAATTGTTTTTGTTACTTTAATAGTAAAACAAATGTATATAGGAATTTTTTCTTAATTTTATGTAACTGGCATCATACTGCACATATTCTATCGTTACTGCCTCCTTCACTCGTCAATATTATACTTTTGAGACTTAGCCATACTGCTGCATGGTTCAGTAATAATTCCTTTAATTTGAGTTATAATATTCCATCACAGGAATATGTGTCAAATTGTCATTTACCTATGATAGACATTGGTATAATTTGAAGTCTTCCTTATTACAATACTGCTAATGACTGGTTTTGTATGTGTCTCTTGGTATATTTTTACAAGTATAAGATACATGAAATGACTGGCTCATGTGGCATGAGCCCTGTCAACCATGCTATATAATGTCAAAATGTACTGATGTATGCTTCATTCATTTGTATTCAAGTGTTAATATTTCTAAGCATAAATTATGTGTCAGCCACTATTCTAGGACCTAGGAATGAATCAGTGCACAGAACAAACACAAAAAATCCATGGCCTCATTGGAGCTTATATTCTATTGCCCAACAGAAGTACACAAAAGTTTCTGTTAATAGTGGGGGCACCTGGGTGGCTCATTCAGTTACATGTCTGGCTCTTGGTTTTGGCTCAGGTCATGATCTCAGGGTTGTGAGATCCCGCACCCCACCAGTCCCCATGCTCAGCAGGGAATCTGCTTGTTCCTCTCCCTCTGTCCCCTCACCACGTGCACTCTCTCAAGTGCGCTCTCAAGTAAATAAACTTTTTTTTCTTTTTAAGATTTCATTTATTATTTGACAGAGAGAGACACAGAGAGAGAGGAAACACAAGCAGGGAGAGTGGGAGAGGGAGAAGCAGGCTCTCCGCTGAGCAGAGAGCCTGATGCGGGGCTCGATCCCAGGACCCTGGGATCATGACCTGAGCCGAAGGCAGACACTTAACGACTGAGCCACCCAGGCGCCCCTCAAGTAAATAAACTTTTAAAAAAAGTTTCTTTTATTATGGGATTGTCTATGTCTAATGTTTCGCCAATCTGGTTGGTATAAAATAGTATTAAATTGTATGTTTTAAAATTTTAAAAATAGCATTATTCAGAAAGAAGTAATATGCATTAAATCTGCAAATATTTAAAGAGTGCAATTTGGTAAGCTTTTACATAAATATACACCCATAAAACTATCACCCCAAAAAGATATCCATCACCTCTCCAATTTTTATTATACGCCTTTGTAGTCCCTTCAGGAATTTCCCATAATTTCACATGCAACTGTTGGTAAGCTTCAATGCATATGAATGTACATATCCTGGTAAAGTTATACAAATGGAATCATAGGATTTGTACTCTTTTCTGTTTTTTTTTTCACTTGGAATAATTATTTTGAAATTTCTATATTCTGTAGCATGTTTCAATAGTTCATTCCTTTTTTTTTTAAAGATTTTATTTATTTATTCGACAGAGAGAGAGAGAGAGACAGATCACAAGTAGGCAGAGAGGCAGGCAGAGAGAGAGAGGGGGAAGCAGGCTCCCTGCTGAGCAGAGAGCCTGATGCGGGGCTCAATCCCAGGACCCTGAGATCATGACCTGAGCCTAAGGCAGAGGCTTTAACCCACTAAGCCACCCAGGCGCCCCAACAGTTCATTACTTTTATTGCTGAATAGTATTCTGTTGTATAGATATAATACTTTGTTTATCCATTCACTTGATGGACGTTTGAATTGTAACCAGATTTTATTTATTCCCCAGCAAAGTACTAGCTCTGGCTACAACCTTCAGTACAGTGTTGCACAGAAGGAGAGAGAGAATAGGCATTGCTGATTTATTCTTGATCTCAGGAGGACAGAATTCAGTCTTTCAGCATCAAATGTGATGTCAGAGCTAGGGTTTTCCTACATGCCCTTTATAGATGGAGGAAGTTTTCTTCCATCCCCACTATGTTTGTTTTGTTTTTATTTTAAGTTAGGGATGAATTTTGTTGCACGCTTTTTCTGTGTTTATTGAAATGATTATGAGTGCTTTCTTTTAGTTTGTTAATCGAGTAACTAGAATTACATTGGTTAATTTTCAAATGTTAAATCAACCTATATTCCTAGGATAAAATCCATTTAGTCAAGATATATTATCTTTTTTATTTAGTGCTTGATTCCACATGTCAAAAATTATAGTGTTGTGGTTTTTTTTTTGCATCAATGTCATGAGGGATATTTCTCTGTATTTTTTTTCTTTTAATATCTTTGATTTTGATATATGGGCTCCAGGAATGAATTTGGAAGTATTCCTTCCTCTTGAATTAGATTTGATAGTTTCTTAAAAGTTTGGCAGAATTCATCAGTAGAGCCGTCTGAGCCTTGTGTTTTCTTTGTGGGAAGGTTTTTGACTCTAAGTTCAAATTATTTAATATATACAGAAGTATCCGTGATAATGGTTTCATCTTGAATTTGTATGATAGAATCTTAAAATGCCCACGCTATCCCATATGAATACCTGGGACTGTGAATATGATGAGATATCATGCCTGTGATTGTTTTATATGGCGAAACAGTTTGCAGATATAATTAAGGTTACTTAATTAAGGTTACTTAAGACTTTGAGTCAATTAAAAGAGAGTGCAAACCTACACTAACCACATACTCCTTTTAAAGCAGAAAGTTTCTCCAGCTGGCAGTAGAAGGGAAAAAAAATCAGAGACATTAAATAAAACATGAATAGTATTCAAAGTGCCACTGCTTAGTCAAAGATGCAAGGGGCCATCTTTAAGGAGCAGAAAGCAGTCTAGAGAAGCTGAAAGCCGTCCCCAGCTAAAAGCCAGAAAGAAAAAGGTAACCTCAGTCTTAGAACTATAACAAACTATATTATGCCAACAGCAAACTAGAAAAAGTAGATTCTTTCCCAGAATCTCCATTTAAGAGCTCAGCCAGGTCAATACCTTGATTTTTGGCTTTGTGAGAACCTTGCTAAGTCTGCCTAGATTTCTGGCCTACAGAACTATGAACTAATAAATGATAAGTAAATAAATTTTTGGTAACTTGATATGCAATACTAGAAAGCCAGTACAGAGAACTTTGGTTTGTGTCTTTCAAGGAATTTGTTGTTAAATGTATTGGCATAATTTTTTTTCATAATACTATTCTTAATATCCTTTTATATTTATAGACATGGTACTTCCTCATTCCTGATATTGATGATTATGTCTCTTCTCATTCTTCCTGGTCTAGTTAGACATGGTAGATGGCCCCATTGATCTATACCTCCTGATATACACGCCTTCATATAATTTCACTCGTTGAGTGTGGGCTGAGCCTAATGACTTCTTTCTAATGAATAGAGTACAGCAAAAGTGATGAGATGTCACTTTTAAGGTTAGGTTACAAAATGACACTAGTTTTTCTCTTGCTGTCTCACTCGTCCCATTTCTCTCGCTTCCTCTCTCTTTCTTCTTTCCCTTTTCCTCTCTCACTTTCCTTGCTCTATCAGGCTTCATTCTGGGAGAAACCAGACATCATATTTGTATAGCCTTCTGGAGAGGCCTGCATAGCAAGGAACTGATGTCTCTGGCCAATAGCCAATGAGGATCTGAGGGGCTTGCCAGTAGCCATGTAGGTGACCTTAGGTGCACATTCTGTACACAAGTCAAGCCTAAAGAAGCCTGAAGCTCCAGCCAACACCTAGATTGTAACCTTGTAAGCAACCTTGAGCCAGATACCTTTGTTAATCTATGCCTGGATTCTGACCCGCAGAAACTTTGTCATGTAAAACGAAAAAAAAAATGTTGTTTTAAACCATTAAGTTTTGGAGAAATTTGCATAGATAAGCAATATAGCCTTCCGGTAGTAGGAGTAGACTGATATTCTAACAAATACATAAATAGGTGGGGTGACTTAGGAAGCTGGTAATGAGGAAAGGCTGGAAGATGGTAGTGAGTAAAGGCTGGAAATAGTTTCAGGGTAGTTTTAGAGAAATACTAAATTGTCTTACCTATGATCCAGCAGTTGCGCTACTAGGTATTTACCCCAAAGATATATACATAGTGAAAAGAAGGGACACATGCATCTCAATGTTCATAGCAGCAGTGTCCACAACAGCCAAACTGTAGAAGGAGCCAAGATGCCCTTCAACAGATGATTGGATAAAGAAAATGTGGTTCATATATACAATGGAATATTACTCCACCATCAGAAAGGTTGAATACCCACCAGTTGCATCAACATGAATGGAACCAAAGGGGATTATGCTAAGTGAAAAAGTCAAGCAGAAAAAAACAATTATCATATCGTTCCACACTCGAATGTGGAACATAAGGAATAGCGTGTAGGACCTCAGGGGAAGGAAGGGAAAACTGAATGGGAAGAAATCAGAGAGAGAGATAAGCCATGAGAGACTCTGGACTCCAGGAACCAAACTGAGGGTTAGGGGGCGGGAGGTGTGAGGGATGACGTAACTGGGTGATGTGTAACTGGGTGATGGGTATTAAGGAGGGCAGGTGTGGTGATGAGCATTGGGTGTTATTGCAACTAATGAATCATTGAACACTACATCAAAAAATAATGATGTACTATATGTTGGCTAACCGAACATAATAATAAAAATGTCTTACTGAAAGACTCTTAGTAAAAATCTGGATGTTGAGAAACTTTGCAGGGAGGACTCAAAATAAATGAGGAAAATGTTATTAAAAAATGGAGGAAGGAACATACATTTATGGAGTAGCAGAAGCTTAGCAACAGTATGTACTTCAAAAATATGGAAAGTAGAATGTGCCTAATGAATTGGGTGATACAGCTAAGGAGGTTGGCACCTAGTATTTGAGTGCATGTTGAGAGTTCTGAACACTAACCTCAGGTTTTATGATTTGCTAAAAGGACTCACAGGACTCAGGAAAACATACTCATAGTTACAGTTTATTTCAGTGAAAGGAGACAGGTGAAAATCAGCAAACAGAAAAACCATAGGAGCAAAGAAGTGGCAGGATCCAGAGAAACCATGTAGAATCATCCATGTGTCTTCCCCCAGTGGTGTGGTATGGACATGCTTGGTTACACTTGAGGGCTAAAGAATGCCAACTAAGGAACCTTATCTACACTTGAATCTGATTTAGATGATGAGATTCTGGACTTTCAGCTGATGCTATATGTAATAAGATGAGGTTTAGGGGACTTAAGGAGAGTGAGTGTATTTTGTATGAGGGAGCAATTGAATCATTTAAGAATAGAGAGAAGACTGTGTCAGACAATCTGTAAAAAAAGCTCCCAGTGATCTTAACTTGCTGGTATTCACAAGTTATGCAATCGCCTTCTCAAGTGTATGAGCTGAGCCTCTTAACTTGATTCTAACAAAGAGAAAATGGTATAAGTGATGGGGTGTTACTTTAGAGACCCAAAAATATTCTGGCTTCCATTTTGCTCTCTTGCTCTCATGCTCTCTCTTTCTCTAAGCCCTTGATGAGAGAAAAAAAAACAAGTATGATAAATATAATTCAGGAATACTAGGGGCTGGGGCACCTGGGTGGCTCAGTATGTTAAGTGCCTGCCTTTAGCTTAGAACGTGATCTCGGAGTCCTGGGATCCAGCTCCCCAAGTCGGGCTTCCTGCTCAGTGGGGTCTCAGTGCTTCTCCCTTTTCCTCTGCCCTTCCTCTCTGCTTGTGCATGCTTTCTCTCTCTCTCTCAAATAATTTTTTTTTTTTTTTTAAAGAAAGAAATACTAGATGCTATTTGGTAGAAATACTAGGTGGTTTGTGAGCACAAACCAGGGGCCACCAATTGCATTATACAAGGTTTCTCAAACTCAGCACTGTTGATGTTTAAGGTCGAATAGATCTTTGTCATCTGCAGCTGTTCAGTGCTTTGCAGGATGTTTAACAGCATCTCAGCACTTTACCCTGTAGGTGCCACTTTACCCACTAGGTACCCTCTAGCAACCAAGAATGGCTTCAGATTTTGCCAAATGCCCCTTGGAATATAAAATAACACTTGGCTGAAAACCATGGTTTATGAAACATGCAAAACAAACTAATTAAAAGATGAATACAAGGGGCGCCTGTGTGGCTCAGTCGGTTAAGCGTCTGCCTTTGGCTCAGGTCATGATCCCAGAGTGCTGGATCCCAGCACTCTGTGGATCCCAGATCCAGCCCTATGTCTGGCTCCCTGTGCTCTGTGGGAAGCCTGCTTCTCCCTCTCCTCCCTGCTTACGATCTCTCTTACTTTCTCTGTCACTATCTATCTCTCTCTCAAACAAACAAAATCTTAAAAAAAGAAGAACACAAAATATAACAGAATAGCCAAATTTATCTTAGAAAAAAATAAAAGTACCAAGGTTAAGATTTCTTCTGTTTTTTTCTTTTTTTATTTAATTTTTAAGTAATCTCTACACTCAACATGGGGCTCAAACTCACAATCCCAAGATCAACAGCCCCATGCTCTACCAAGTCAGGCACCCTCTTCTGTCATATTTTAAGAGTTATTAAAGTGGAAGAAATTAAGATACTGGGGTATTAATTCAAGAGTAAACAAATTGATCAATGGAATAAAATGTATTACTAAGAAACAAACCTGTACAGAGAAAGTTCATTTGTGGCAGAAGTGGATTTAAAGGTCAGTAGAGAAATACGAGCTTTTTTTTTTTTTTAATTTTTATTTGTTAGAGAGAGAGAGAGAGAGAGAGCACGAGTAGGGGGAGCAGCAGGCAGAGGAAGAAGCAGGCTCCCCGCTGAGAAGTGAGCCCAATGCAGGGCTCAATCCCAGGACCCTGGGATCATGACATGAGCTGAAGGCAGATGCTTAACTGAGTAACCCAGGCTTTTTAAGAAATATAAAAACAACTAGTAATTCATAAATAGAACAAAAAAGAAATCAAATTCCTATTACATATCGCCATAAGAAGGCTAAAATTAAATAAAACGTAAAATGTAATAATTTTTAGAAAGCATTACATTACAACTTATTTAGGTTAATTTTGATTTTAATATTAATAAAACAACTATCACTTAAGAAGCATCTTCCGTGTACCAAGTACTGTACTTACTATCTCCACTCATCCAAAAATATATAAGGTAAGAATTCTTATCCTCAGTTGGAGATCAGAAAACTGAGTTCCAGTGAAATGATATTCCCATGGTCACCCTGATAGCCAGTGGTCTTGCAATGATTTGATTTCATGAATGTTTGCCTTGGGGAAGATCATATTTTTTGATAATAACACATGTGGACTACAATCTCATTGGACTTAGTATTTTATTTTTAGTATTTAATTTTTTAGCACTACATTTAGTATTTAATTTTTACTTTTATCTTTATTTTTGTATTATTTTATTTGTTTTAATTTTTACTTTTTATTTTAGACCATCAATTGTCTAAACAGGGATTAACCCTTAAGTAGATATTATTTTAAAAAATCATTGGTGAGGTTAAAAGTTTCCTAAGAAGCAAGTTATTCTTGCCTCCTAGTACCCACAATGGATTACTTTCCTGAGTAATAAGATTTCCAGTGTTAGTTTCTGACATCATGACCCTGTCTTCTCAGTCCTGATGCTGTTTAGAGTACCATTACCATTTTTTTACTTTCTTATTATTTAAAGTTGAAAATTTTTATTTTCTGAATGTTCCCATAGCCTACTGTATTCACTTGCCGCCCAGCCTGGCATCTCCTGGCTTCTGGGACACTGCTTTATCAATGTACAACTTTGATATGCAGTGCTCCTCTTTTGAATTCACCAGTTTTAGGGTCCATGCTCTCTGTAGACTTGGACTTCCAGATACTCCCTAAACTCTAATCTATTACCCCAGATCTGCCTTGACTTTTTTGCTTGGTTTTGTTCTGTAGTTGTCTTCTCTCAATGTTACTATTATTGGTTTCTTAGAAATTATTCTCCCTTTCTAAAAAAAAAAAAAAAAAAAAAAGAAAAGAAATTATTCTCCCTTTCTATCCCACAGTATGCCAAGAATTTACTTCGACAATGATGGTAAATCACATGCAAAGAGAAATAGGGGCATTGGGGTAACTCAGTTGATTAAGCATCGACTCTAAATTTTGGCTCAGGTCATGATCTTAAGGTCATGAGATTGAGTTCTGCCTTGGTTAAGGGTCTCTTAAGCTTAAGATTCTCTCTTCCTCTCCCTCTGCCCCTCCCCCTTCCCTGAAAAGAGAAAGAGGGAGAAAAAGAGAGAGCAACAAGGATCTTTTGAAATAGAAATCAAATTGACTAAATTTATGTCAAAACAGGTCCACATTGGGAAATAGGTATATAAAAGAGTGAGCTCTTTTTCTTATTTATCAAAATAGATAGTCTGCAATCTTGAAAGATGTTCTATCGGGTGGGTAGAGTGATGTTTAGTGTATTAGGAATTATAATTTATTTCAAGAGACTGTAGGCCTATGAAAGTGAAGGTGTCTCATGATTACTGGGCAAGCTTTACCAACATCAGTATCATTTCTAGAATTTTAGGACTTAACACTAATTTTAATTTTTAGTGGCATTATGCTTTGGTATGTGTGTGTATGTGTTTCAGGGTACAATCAAAAATCATTACATCCGTTGAACCCTCTTAATATCACATAAAATGTGCAAGGATTAAAATTTTAAAAAACCTACTACGTATAATGTAGTATTGTTTCTTTTTGTGAAACTACTTTTTTACAACTCAGCATTCTGAAAATTAAGTACTATTATAAATTTTTTTTGCTCAAGCCTATTAAAGTTGCCACTGATGCTGAAATTATAATGATTACTTATTGACATTGGCTTGGGTAATGGTAGTGAACAGTCTTACAGTGGTCCAATTAAGCTGGAAACCCTAGATACTGCTAAGATTAAGACTCTTGAAAATGACACTAGAAATAGAAATAAAATGACCAAGAAAGAAGAAATTCACTGGCAAATAGAACAGCAAAGGGCATTTTATAAAATGGATGTATTCATTGTAACAAGTCATTTTATACTTGAATTCCTCTTCCATTTATGCTGATTAGTTTTGAAATGTAGTCTTTGAATAATAGCAAGTAGAATATTATATGACTAGCATATAGACATTATACGTTTTTAGTAGAGAGAGCGAATGAGAGGAGAGAGAGATCAATTGAATTAATAGAGAAGATCTGAGAATATTAAATTGAAGCTCTGTCATTTCCCTTGGAAGTTTGCTAGCATCTAGCAAATTATGATTGATATCACCTATAGCTCTAATTTGTGATTGTACAATACAATGGATTATTTTCCTGATGACACAGAGTTGTTGATTTAAAAGTAAAGGTTGTCCACAAAAAATTCTCATTTAGTTTGTTATTTAATCTTAAATGATAATTAAAAATTCATATATTTTTCTCAGTAAAAAAACAGTAAATTTAGAAAAGCATTGAAAATCTAGCAAGAGTCATATCAAAGCAGAACAAAAACCTTACTACTTTTAACTATTTAGTGGAATTCATAAAAGTCCAGTTTCAAAGTATTTTTCATTTCACACATAAATTTAGATATCTTAATTTTATGCAAATAGCAATAAGAGCAAATATTTTGAGTGATATCTATGTCGGGAATGCTATAATCACCTTATATGCAATATTGTATTCATTACTCACAACAGCCAGGAAAAGTGGGTCATATTATTGTCCTCATTTAACAAAAAAAGAATTGGAGGTACAGAGAAGTAACGTACCTACCCACCCAACATCACTGAGCTAAGCAGTGGTTAACTGGGATCAGGATCCCACTTCAGAACCTAAATGTGGAGCTGACATTTAAATTGCATTATATTTCCTCCCACTTAAATCACTTTTAAAATCTTTTAAAGATATATTTCTAAATATTTGATATATTATCATGTATTACTATATCTATACATAATGTAACTTAACCATAATTTTTTTACTGAATATTTAGGCTATTTTCAATTTGTCATTGTTACAAATAATATTTCAACAAAAATTTTAGACAAAAAGTTTTGTCAGCATTTTATGTTCTATTTTAGAATAAATTATTAAAAGTAGATTTAACGTGTGAAATGGTATAAACATGTTTAGGCTCCCACAAGCGAAGTATGTGATTGCCCATTTCTCAGCAATTTTACCAGCACCACAGTGCAATTTGAAGAAAGCTAGAGATCTTTTTGTTTTCTGTTTTGCAGTGAGAAGGTAAGAGTTTCTTTGCTGTTTCATAAATCTTCAGTTGCTTCAGATAAACTTAGAAAAGACAAGACAAGTAAGGGACTCAATTAGGAGTACTTTCTATTTAGGAACATGCCAACTAGATAAAAAAATAAAGTAAACTCTGATTTTCAGAGGATAGAGGTTCATGTTAATTGGAAATGATCCCATAACACTCATTACACTTTGATATATAGTGTGAGACTAGCAAGGAAAATCAGTAATTAGTGAGGATAAGACATGTTGCTTTATGAAAGTGACTGTGTTTGTGACACAACTCATCCCTGGGGAAATGGTGACTGAATTATGCAGAAAGTAAGATGTTAACAAGACAATCACAATGTGTAACGTTTGTGTTTCTTCAGAGGTTAGGATTTGCTGGTCTGCAATAAGCCAGGTTTGATTTTCTGTGGCTCTCAGACTATTAAATTCAGAAAATGGATTGATTTTGATCCCTCTGCCACCCCCACAAAGGATTACTCAGGAATTTTAGAGCATGGATTGGAGATTACTGACTCTTGGCCCATGTACTGGTAGCTATGAACCCATAAAGATTCAGTACATCTCTGAGAATGTTACAAATCGTTATGCTGTTTTCTCTTGAACAGTTTTCTCATTTTAAAACTCTAACAACTAGCATTTATTTTGAAGTAAAGTTGGACTAAACATAGAGATCAAAAAAGAGAACAAGATAATGAAAATAAATTATGAACTATCTCATGCAATAATATTTGTGAGCAATGATTGCCACAGGTGGTAACCAGCCAAAACTTTCTATTGAGGACTGCTTAGTACCAATCACCACACCAAGTGCCTTATGGATCTCATCTCATGTAATCATTGGAATAAGTTGGAAGAAATTACGTATATTACACACCTAGAAACAGATTCAGAATAGTGCATGACTGATACCAAGTCATATGGATACCAGGTGGCATTCAAGTCGTATAAGTACCAAGTGGCAAGCGGGTCTTCAAACCAAGTTTTTTTTAAATTTCAAGTATCATGACATTCAGACTTTCATGAGAGAAGTCATCATTTATAAAATTACAATCTGTAATTGATTCTTAAGAGCTCAAATATTTTGAAACTGCCTTGGGTATGGAATAAACGTATTTGTTATATAAATTTTTTTAGAGACAGCTTGAATGATGCCATGAGCTGATATACATGTCCAATAGATAAATTCCCAAAGCTTTAAAGAGAAAAAAAATACGTTTTTTCAGTATATTTTTCCTTTGTTTAAATAATTTATTTATCCTCTTTATGTGCAGCATTTTTTATTAACTTTAAGCATCTGATTTCAAGTAGATTTCATTTTTATTGTTTTTAAAAAAATAATTTTCAAACCAAAGCAAATCTTGTTTTGCTCAATATCCATGTTATGCATGGAAGACTTGTGGTTGTACTAACAGTCTTGTTTATTCACATATCCCTAAATCAATAATCAAAGGTTATGCATGCTTCTGTTGCTGATTATTTTCCCTTTCACCAAAGGGGTTGGGAGCCCCAACAAGACTACTCCTTTCTCCTTGAGAGTCCTTTCTTCCTTGGTGTCACAAAGCCAAATAACAAAACCCAAACTGAGCGTTTGACAGCCCAAGCTTTATTCAATGGTCAAAGAATGGAGAAGCAAGAACCAAGTTCATGAATCAAATTCTTATTTGGGTGTGTTTGGAGTAGTTTTATGTTGTATGGATAATAAAGGGGAAGATTATACATCAGCTTTCCTGGAAAGGGTCAGGCTCCTTTTCACAATCTGGGCTCCACCTTTTCTTCTGGGTCAGAAGTGGGTCAAAGCCCCATCTAGTGGCAGGGTGGAGAATTTAGTGTGTTAATTAGGGTGTCATGAGGCTAGGGTTTCCTGAAGGTTAGTTTGGACAGGGTATTACAGGCTGATCCAGTTGCAGC
The DNA here is from genome assembly GCA_028534135.1 of Potos flavus. Lineage (NCBI taxonomy): Eukaryota > Metazoa > Chordata > Mammalia > Carnivora > Procyonidae > Potos > Potos flavus. Next base: position 88,732,702 of record CM052900.1, on the reverse strand, counting down.
TGGTTCTCTGTTTATCTCTTCTTTCTCTTTGTGTGGCTTATTTACAACTGAAGCCAGCACAGTAAGTTTCTTTGAAGTCAGCAAGGGGATGGGGGCCTTAGGACAGCAGACTTAGTAACATTTATTTCCGTATTGTTCTTCAAAATGACTGCTACTGAAGTTGCCATATTTTGCTGAAAATAGCAGAATATGAAGTTGGGAACTATATATTTTTTAATTTTCTGTTGATCTCTCTTGGTTGTCCCATTTGTAGTATGTCAGTCCATCCTTATGTTCACTTGATCAAACAGGTAATATCTATCTTTTATATTTTTATATAAGTTATTTAAAATTTGATTTAAATATAACTATGCCTATACACCAAAACGATGATAGAAATAAAGGTTTTAATTACCAACATAGGTTAGTTGTAAGTAGTAGCTACATTGGTTAGAACATTGGTCTATTACTTTATTGAGTCAAGCTAGATAATTCAATAAATGTCAGAATGTGATTATTTTTGTAACATACCAACAGTCACAGATTTTAATTTGTATTAATACTCAATAAAATTACCTCTCTCTTCTTGGAAAGTAATATATTTGTAAGGTATGTTTAACTACATTCAAAGTATCATAAACTATACAGAAATTTCCTATCCTTGAGTTGTCTTTTATTCTTATTTTTTAAAATATAGTCATTGTATTTAAAGAAGTCATTTGTTTAGAATGATGTAATTAAATGAACTAGTAAATGTTTAATTAAATTTTATGAAATCGAATGTAACCAGACAAAATAGCATTGGTAACTCTCCATTTCCTGCATTGATTTAAATGGATATCTCATGGGTGTGTTTAAGGGAATAGCTGCTAGCTTATACATTTGTCTGAAAATCAAGTAAAAAAATACTATGGGAAGATGTAAAGGAGAGTCTTTTGAAATCCAGTTTTCTGCCTGATTAACTTAACTGGTCATTTTAACAAGAGCCCTTGGCTAAAGTCCTGATCTTGAATCTTTGTGCAGCTGTTCGTTTTACTCTATATCTGCCCGTGCAGGGTCCTTTTATTAATGAGATATTTTGAATAAGCAGTGCAAGTCACTACACTGTCATATCTAGAAAGAAATACAGGCTGCTTAGAATTGTTTGAAATTATTGAAATTTATGAGTTCAATATTCCTGGCGGACTAATTGTAAACTGACTTTTCATTAGTATCTGTTTTTATATATTTATATATTATACATATATTGAAATATATATTTATAGTATGCAATATTATATTTATATTATATCAAAATTATTAGGCATAAATTTTTTTTATTTTATAGCAACCTTTATGAACGTGTGGTCCTCCATCTTTATTACTCTAATCTAGTTTGAGATTGAACTGTGTTTAAATATGGTGACATATCTCATCATGTATAGTCAGTATAGCAGTTTGTGGTGTCAGGGTGCCATTTCTAAAACGTTCTTTATTCACTGGGCTTTATTTCTGTGTTGTGATGTTTGAGGTTTTGAAAGAGAAATAGAACTGACAGGTTATAAGGCTGTAATCTAGAGCTTTAACCAGAAAGAAATATACTCATAAATTATAAACAAGAATAGAAAGAGCATGGTCAGCACCTTCTTTGGATATGCTTTGTTCACTATTCATTTTGGCAGATTCATAAGTGTTGTATCTATAGGATTTTAAAACCTCAAAACTTCAAAACCATATGTCCAAACTTTTAATTCCTTATGACACTCAGTGGAGAAATGAAACTTACTGTGAGTATTCTTTCTTACCTCCAGTAGATCAAGCTTCTCCCCTTTTCTTTTCTTTTCCTTTTCTTTCCTTTCCTTTCCTTTCCTTTCCTTTCTTTTCTTTTTTTTCTTTTCTTTTCTTTTCTTTTCTTTTCTTTTCTTTTCTTTTCTTTCCTTTTCTTTTCTTGTTTTCTTTTTTCTTTTCCCTTCTTCTTCCTCATCGTCATCTTCTCCTTCTTCTTCTTCTGACACTAACGAAATAATGAGGACACTCAGAGTATTCTGTGAAATGGTAAGCTTTAAGACCTATTTGAATGTTGATTTTACTCATTGCCAAACATGTATCTTTCCAGCTTCTCCCGCATGACCCCATTTCCAGCTTTCCTTTCAGGTTGTCTTGCATCTATCTTTTCTACAGGAAATTTAAACCAAAGCATTTAGGTTCATGAAGGGTAAGACAATATCAAATCAATAATTCAAATACACAACTAGTCATGTTTCACCACCAATTATTTAAGTAAAATAATAACATCACAAATATTTTGTAGTATTATTTTGTGTGAAGCACTATGATAAGAATTCCAAGTAACATAATTATGGCCTCCCAAAAAACCCCAATAATATTTAAAATAATACAACACTGGGTGCTCAAAAATGTTAAATTTGTAACATCTGGCAACTAAATAATATATTACCAAACATGGGGAAAAGCAGCAAAATATGACCCACACCCAGGAAAAAAATCAGTCAATACAAATGGACCCAGAAATGAGAGAGAACGGAAGTAGCAGACAAGGATGTTATAACAGATATAAACATACATTATGTGTTCTAGAGGGTGGAGGAACACCTGAATACAATAAGGAAGGAAATGGGAATTATAAAAAAAGGCAAATAGAATTTCTAGGGATGAACAAATAAAATACCTAAAATTAAAATATGCTAGGTAGGATAAAGCAGGGGGAGGATGGTGGAGTAAGAGGATCCTACACTCATCTTATCCCATGGATACAACTGAATAACACCCACATTAATGTAAATAACACAGAAAACTACCAAGAGACTGGAAGAACAGATTCTCCACAGCTAAATGTAGAAAAGAGGCCACATCGAAGAGGGTAGGAAGGGTGGAAAGATGGTCAGGAGCCAGACACCCACAGAACTGCCCATGGGAGGGAAAGACATTGTGGGTGCAGAGAGGGGAGAGAACCAGACCATACATCAGGCACCCCAAACACAATGCACCTGCACTGGAAAGATGGGAAAATGAATCCCCATAGCATTTGGCATTGAAAACTAGAGGGGCCTAACTTCACAAGTTCTTACAATTTTTGAGACATAAACCTAGAACTTTAAATAATTGGTGGGCTTAGTTCTGGAAGAAACGGATGGTGATAAGAAACAGAGTCCCTGCCCTTAAGGAGACAGCATAGCAACCAGCCCTGTTGAGATATAGCATAGAAGCAGCAGTTTGAAAGACACCTCAGGTATACGGGAAAGAGATTTATTTACTAAACTCAAAGTGTGTGCTGGAGGAGCAGGGATCTTTGGGAGATTGCTCCAAGAACAAAAGAGTTGGCAGGCTCTGTTTCCCTTTGCCTCCCAGCCTAGATACACGGGTACTTGTGGGAGCTAGTACGGTGCTAATACTTTCCATTTAGCTTGCTAACAGTGTGCCCCACCCCATGTTCTCTTGTGGGCCTACCTCCTCCAGCCAGGCCTCTGCTCCAGGTCTCCACCCACAGCAGATCTGCTCAAACCCTGCTAACACTGGATGCCCTGCCCCTGCGTTCTTCCATGGAACTGTCCCCTCCAGCATGCCCTCCACAGGAGTCCATTCAAAGTGGAGGCACAAGTGTAGCAGGGTGCAAGTAGCCTCAACAGGGGTCAGCACCACTCCAGAGTAACTCCTGCTCTGGAGAAAGGGGAAGATAATACATAACAGTCCAACTACAGCTCTAGCAGTGGGCTGGAGGGCAGACATGTGGTCTGACTGCAGGATGACCCACCAATGAAAGTTTCTTAGGGGACACCATAGGGAGAACACCCTGCAATTTGGTTTCACTGCAGTTCTAATAAACACCTAGTCTGATCCAGCTCAAGCACAAGGTGGTTATCAACTGGCCCACTAACAACATAGAGACCAAACCCTGCCCACAACAGGCAAAGAGAGCCATTGCTGATGGTTGGACTGAAGGCAACTGTGGCTTAGCCACAAGAATTTAAAGCAATGATCATAAAAATCCTCACTGGTTTTGAGAAACAAGTGGAGGACTTTAGTGAGATCCTAAACAAAGAGATAGAAAACATTAACAAAAAAAATCAGGGATGAAAAAAATCAATAACTGAAATAAAAAATACACTAGAGGAAATAAACACTGGACTAGAGGAAGCAGAAGAATGGACGAGTGACCTGTAGAACTGAATAATGGAAAGCAATCAAGCTGAATAGGAGAAAGAAAAGAATAATGAGTATAGATTAATGGAATTTAGTGACACCATCAAGTGTAATAACATTTGCATTATAGGGCTACCAGAAAAAGAGAGAAAAAGGGGCAGAATATGTATTTGAAGAAATAATAGCTGAAATCTTCCCAAATCTAGGGAAAGAAGCAGAAAACCAGATCTACGAGTCACAGAAAGCCCTCAATAAAACCAACATAATAAGGTCTACACCAAGACATATAGTAATTAAAAAGACAGACAGTAGTGATAAAGAGAGCATTGTAAAAGCAGCAAGAGAAAAGAAAACAGTTACATACAAGTAAAACACCATTAGACTATCAGCTGATTGTTTAGCAGCAACTTTGCAGGCCAAAAGAAAGTGGCATGATATATTCAAAGTGCTAAAAGACAAAAAACTAAAACCAAGAATGCTCTACTCAGCAATAAGTTGAATAAGTTGAGAGATACAGAGTTTCCTGGATAAACAAAAGTTAAAGAAATTCATCACCACTGAACCAGCATTACAAGAAATGTTAAAGGGGACTCTTTGAGTAGAAATGGACGAACATAAGCAGGAATTAGAACAGGCAGAAATACAAAAGCAGTAAAAATAAATATATCTGTAAAAATCAGTGAAGAGACTCCCAAAATAAAAAGGTATAAAGTATGATGCCATATACCTAAAACATGGGGGTGGGGAGAAGAAGTAGTAAAGAATGTGTTTAAACTTAAGTGACCATCAACCTAATATGGACTACTATATGCATAAGATGTTGTATATAAATCTAATAGTACCACAAATCAAAGAACCAGTAATAGATATGCCAAAAATAAAGAGAAAAGAATGCAAGTATATCACTAAAGAAAGCCTGCAAACCAGGAGAGAAGAGAGCAAGAGAAAGAAAGGCAGAGATGAACTACAAAAACAACCATAAAATAAGTAACAACATGGCAGTAAATACATACCTTTCAGTAATGACTTTGAATGTAAATGGACCAAATGCTCCAATCAAAATACAAAGGGTAAGGGAATGGATTAAAAAAAAACAAGACCTGGGGTGCCTGGGTGGCTCAGTTGTTGGGCATCTGCCTTTGGCTCAGGTCATGATCCCAGGGTCCTGGATTCGAGCCCCGTATCAAACTCCCTGCTCAGGAAGAAGCCTGCTTCTCCCTCTCCCATTCCCCCTGCTTGTGTTCCCTCTTTCGCTGTGTCTCTCTGTCAAATAAATAAAATCTTTTAAAAAAATTTAAAAATTAAAAAAAAAAAGTACCTAGCTATATGCTGCGTTAAAAGACTCGCTGTAACCTAAAGACTTATACAGACTGAAAGTGAAGGGTGGAAAAGCATTTTTCATGCAATGGGAATGAAAAAAAGCCAAGATAGCAATACTTTATTGGACAAAATGGAGTCTAAAACAAAGACTGTAACAAGAGACAAAGAAGGACACTACATAAGTATAAAGGGAACAATGCAACAAAAAGATATAACAATTGTAAATATTTATGCAGTCAACATTGGATCACCCAAATACATAAAGCAGCTAACAACAAATATAAAGGAAGTAATCAATAGTAATTAGCACCCCACTTATATCAATGGATAGATCATCCATACAGAAAATCAATAAGGAAACATGGCTTTGAATGACACATTGGACCATGTAGAACTAACAGATATATTCAGAACATTTCATCCTACAACAGTGGAATACACAGTCTTTTCAAGTGCAAATGAAATATTCTCCAGAGTAGATCACATGTTAGGACACAAACAGTCTCAGCAAATTCACAATGACTGAAGTCATACCATGTATCTTTTCTGACCACAATGCTATGAAACAAGAAATCAACCACAAGAAAAAATCTGGAAAGAACACAAATAGAGTTTAAATAATAAACTACCAAATGATGAATGGGTCAAGTAAGAAATCAAAAAGGAAATGAAAAATGCATAGAGACAGATGAAAATGAAAACATAATGGCTCCAAGTCTTTGGGATGTTATAATAGCCATTTTAAGAGGGAAGTTTATAGTAAAACAGGTCTACCTCCGGAAGGAAGAAAAATCTCAAATAAACAATAGAACCTTACACCTAAAAGAGCTGGAGAAAGAACAACAAGCAAAACTAATATCCAGTAGGAGGAAGGAAATAATAAAGATTAGAGCAGATATAAATGAAATAGAAACCAAAAAAACAGACAAATCAAAAAACAATAGAACAGATCAATGAAACTAGGAGCTAGTTCTTTAAAAAGATCAGCCAAGTTGATAAACCTTTAGCCAGACTCATAAAAAAAAAAAAGGAGACACACATACACAACTCAAAAAAAGAGGAGAAATAACACTATCACCACAAAAATACAAAGGATTATAAGAATATTATGAAAAGTATATGTCAACAAATTGGACAACCTAGAAGAAATGGATAAATTCCTAGAAACATATAACCTACCATAACTGAATCAGGAAGAAATAGAATATTTAAGCAGACTGATTACCAGCAAGGAGATTGAATCAGTATTCAAAAATCTCCAAACAAACAAAAGTCCAGGACCAGATGGTAAATTCTACCAAACATTTAAAGAAGAGTTAATACCTATTCTTCTCAAACCATTACAAAAAGTAGAAGAGGGAAGCTTCCAAGTTTATTCTATGAGGTTATAATTACCCTGATACCAAAACCAGATAAAGACACTACAAAAAATAGAACTACAGACCAGTATTTCTAATGAACATAGATGTAAAAATCCTCCACAAAATATTAACAAACCAAATCCAACATTACCTTAAAAAATCATTCACCACGATGAAATGAGATCCCCAGGAGGGATGCAGGGGTGGCCTAATATTCACAAATTAATGAATATATCATATAAATAAGAAAAATGATAGAAAGCATATGATTATTTCAGTAGATGTAGAAAAAGTGTTTGACAAAGGACAACATCCATGTATGATAAAAATCCTCAACAAAGTAGGGTTAGAAGGAACTTACCTCAACATAATAAAGTCCTTATATGAAAAACCCACAGCTTAAATCATACTCAATGGTGAAAACCAAGAACTTTTCTCCTAAGATCAGGAACAAGACAAGGATATCCACTCGCACCACTTTTGTTCAACATAGTACTGGAAATCCAAGCCACAGCAATCAAACAACAAAAAGAAATAAAAGGCATACAAATTGGTAAGCAGAAGGTAAAACTTCACTATTTGCAGATGCCATGATACTATAAACCCTAAAGACTACCAAAAAACAATATAACTGATAAATGAATTCAATAGGGTTTCAGGATACAAAATCAATGTGCAGAAATCTGTTGCCTTTCTATAAACTAATGATTAAGTAGCGGAAAGAGACATTAAGAAAACAATCCTGTTTACAATTGCACCAAAAATAATAAAATATCAGAATAAACTTGCACTACCAGGTATTTACCCAAAGGATGCAAAAATGCTGATTCAAAGGAGAACATACAACCAATATTTTTAGCAGCATTATCAACAATATCCAAATTATGGAAAGAGCCCAAATATCCATTGACTGATGAATGGATAAAGAAGATGTGGTACACACACACACACACACACACACACACACACACAAACGGAATATTACTCAGACATAAAAAAGAATAAAATCTTGCCATTCACAACAATGTGGATGGAGCTAGAGTGTATTATGTTTAACAGAATAAGTCAATCAGAACGTATGATTTCATTCATATGTGGAATTTAAGAAACAAAAGAGATGAACATAGGAGAAGGGGGAAAAAAAAGAGGGAAGCAAACCATAAGAAACTTAACTATAGAGAACTGAGGGTTGATGGAAGGAGGTGGGCAGGGAATTGGCTAAATAGGTGATGGGTATTAAGGAAGACACTTGTGATGAGCACTGGGTGTTACACATAAGTGATGAATCACTAGATTCTATAGCTGAACATATTATTACTCTATATATAAAGTAACTAGAATTTAAATAAAATCTTGAAAAAAAAAGTTGGTAGAAACTTGAACTCTGAAAACTATAAAATATTGATGAAAGAATTTGGAGATGACGCAAAAAAATGGAAAAATAGTCAATGCTCATGGATTAGAAGAAATATTGTTAAAATGTCCATACTACCAAATCAATATGCAGATTTAGTGTAATCCATATCAAAACACCAAAAGCATTTTTCAAAAAACTAGAACAAACAATCTTTGAGTTTTTTTTTTTTAAGATTTTATTCATTTATTTGTCAGAGAGAGAGCACAAGCAGGCAGAGAGGCAGGCAGAGGCAGAAGCAGGCTCCCTGCCGAGCAAGGAGCCCCATGCACGACTCGATCCCAGGACCCTGGGATCATGACCGGAGCCGAAGGCAGTCGCTTAACCAACTGAGCCACCCAGGCATCCCTAGAACAAACAATCTTAAAATTTTTATGGAACTACAAAAGACATTGAATAGCCAAAGGAATCTTGAGAAAGAACAAAACTGGCTGTATCACAATCCCGGATTTCAAGATACACTACAAAGCTGTAGTAATCAAAACAGTATCAGAGTGGCACAAAAATATGCACATAGATTAATAGAACAGAATAGAAAGTCCAGAATTTAACCAATGGACTATATGGCCAAGTAATCTTTGACTAAGGAGGCAAGAATATGCAATGGGAAAAGTCTTTTCAATAAATGGTGATGGGGAAAACTGGACAGCTACATTCAAAAGAATGTAACTAGACCACTTTTCTTTCACCATTCAGAAAAATGAACTCAAAATGGAATCAAAACAAATGTGAGATCTGAAAACATTAAAATCCTAAAAGAGAGCACAGGTAGTAATTTCTCTTATATCAGCCTTAGCAACATTTTTCTAGATATGTCTCCTATAGGAAAGGAAATAAAAGCAAAAGTAAACTATTGGGACTATATAAAAATAAAGAACTTCTGCATAGCGAAGGAAATAATCATTAAAACAAGAAGACAACCTATTCAATGGGAGAAGATATTTCCAAATGACATATTCCATGAGGTATTAGGATTCAAAATATGTAAAGAATTTATATAACTCAACACCCAAAAAACAAATAATCCAGCTAAAACATGGGCAGAAGAGGAACCCCTGGGTGGCTCAGTTGGTTAAACGTCTGCTTTTGGCTCAGGTCATGATCCCAGCGTGCTGGGATGGAGCCCCATATCTGGCTCCCTGCTCAGTGGGGAGTCTGCTTCTCCCTCTCCCTCTGGCCCTCCCCCAACCATGCACACACTTGCTCTCTGTAGGATAAATAAAATCTTTAAAAATGAGCAGAAGAATACAACAAACATTTCTCTAAAGAAGACATACAGATGGCCAACAAACATATGAAAAGATGTTCAAGATCACTCATTAGGGAAATGCAAACCAAAACCGCAGTGAAATACCACCTCACACCTGTCAGAATGGCTAAAACCCAAAGCACAAGAAACAAGTATTTTCAAGGATGTGAAGAAAAAGGAACCCTTGTGCAATAGCGGTTGGAATACAAACTGGTGCAGCCACTGCAATAAAGAGTATAGAGTTTCCTCAAAAAATTAAAAATAGAATTAGCATGTGATGCAGCATTTCTATTAATGGTATCTACCCAAGAATACAAAAACACCAATTCAAGAAGATAGATGCACACCTATGTTTTTTGCAGCATCATTTACAGTAGTCAAATAACAGAAGCAACCCAAGTGTCCACTGATACATGAATAGGTAAACAAGAGGTCACACACACACACACACACTGAATGTAATATTTCTCAGTTATGAAAAAGAAGGAAAATCTTACCATTTGCAACAACGTGGAGGAATCTAGAGGGTATAATGCTAAGTTAAGTATGTCAGCCAGAGAAAGACAAATACCATGTGATTTCACTCATATGTGGAATTTAAGAAACTAAATAAATGAACAGAGAAAAAAGGAGAGGAACAAATAAACAGACTCGTATAGAGAAGACACCAGAGGGGACGTGAGAGGGAGAATGGGTGAAATAGGTGAAGGAGATTAAGAGTACACTTAACGATATAAACACTGAGCAATATATAGAATCAGTATACTGCATACCTGAAACTAATATAACACAGTATGTTAATTATATTGGAATTAAAAAATGCATAAAGCAAAAAAATTCTAGATACGATTAAAGCAGAATAGATATGGCAGAAAAAGATCAGTAAGTTTTAAGGTATAGGAATAGAAACTATTGAAAATCAAAAGTAGACATTAAAAAGATTGATAAAATGGACTTCAGTGAATTGTGAGAATGTGAATCAAAAGTAGTTAGAGAAATGCATTGTGATAGGTTTTGGGCTCTTCCTAAATGCCAGATTCTGTGCAAAACACTGGACATGTATTATCTCATTTGTCACTAGGAGATGGGTACTGCATTTGCCCATTTGTCCCAATTTTATGTAAGGAAAATAAAATCGCAGCAAACTATGACATCAAGCAAATGTTTAATTATAAAATTAAACCTGTTATTTGTATAAGCCTTTAAAATTTTTCAAAGCTTTTATTTTCTTTGAAGCTCACAGTAGAACTAGACATTCAGTGGGTAATTATTATTAACTACAAGATGTTAAGTGTCTTATTTAAGGTAACATAATTAGCAGAACCAAAAAGAGAAATCAAATTTCCTAACTCTTTCTTATTTGCTGTTCCATTTCTATGAATCCTGCTACTGTTACAGCAGGTCAAAAAGGAAGAAAAGAAGTTTTGCCTAAAGTCAGGAAAGCCTCACAGATAAAGTTGGAAAAGGACCAAGTTTAAAAATACCAATCAGAATTTCACAGCAGAAGAGGGTATATAAGGCATTAGAGGCAGAGAGAATACTCAAGGAAAGGCACCAGGAAGAATGCTCTACAAATGCATTTAAGAGGTAACAGATAATAAACATTGGCTGATGTAGAGCATGGAGGGACATGTTAGAAGAAAGCCAGAAAAATAGGTTGAGTCCAAATTACTGAAAACTTTGAATGCCACAAAATTGCAAATAGGAGCAGGGACATTTAAATCTCAACTGTTTGAAATCTGTCTTTTAGGACGGTTAGGCCACAGGAAAACCTGTAGTCTTAGCAGCCATCCCAACAATCGCCCTGAACATCCAGAGGTAATTGAACTTAAGCAGGATGATTTTATTTACATCTAATAGCTCTAATGATTGTATGAAAGGAACCCGACTTTTTTTTTTTTTATCTATAAACCGGAAAGAATGGGAAAAGTGACACTGGCAGGAGATACAAGCATGAAGAATTGAAGAGCCGAAGAGATGGGGGACCGTAATGGCACCAGTAGAAGCCGCATTAGCATGAGCTTTTATTAAAAATTGATGGAGGCTACAAACAAGGGTGCTGCTGGCAGCAGAACAGAGAAAATGTTGTAAAGAGACAGATGATAGAAGAGGCATGGTAAATACGGAGTGACCTACATTTCATCTTTTTTTTAATTCTTTGTGAAACTATTAAATCAGAAATTTAGAAGTGCCATTGAATATCAGCTTTTTTGTCTCATAAAAATGCTAGAAAATTGTCCTTTCCCTTGTTTCTATCCAAACTCCACTGAGAAAGGTCATATTTAGGCAAGATTCCTTTAGGCACATGGAATTCAATATTCTGAATGATTCTTGCATCAGTAGGACTACTAGGGGGCTACATGTGGCAACGACATTAACTTGACTCCCAGTGTGATTCCTTTCATTATAACTTATACTGTAATTTTACATTTTGGTATTATTTCCTGTTAGGTAAGCTGCTACTGTCTGGTTCTCATGATTTCTTCAATAAATCTTCCACTACCACTCAGTATTGAAGTAATAATATTAGCCAGTTTTCTTTACCTTTCTTCCTTACTCACTCTTCCATATAGGAGTGATTATCAGATTAATAAGTTGGCAAAAGTCTGCCACTTTTGGATACAAATTTTTCTTTTGGGTAGTGTGAGAGACAAGTCCTCTCATGTGGCCTTCCATTCTTTTCTTCTTCAAAGCAGCCTGTCGGTTTTCTTTCCTTGGCTTGTCAAATTGGGTGGGCCAGGGTCTGCTCTTGCAGGAAATGTCTACAGTTGTCTTGTTTCCTTTGCAGGGTCTGTGTGGGTAAGAAAATCACCTCTAAAGAGTAGAGAAAGATTATTCAAGGCACCTGATTCCATCTGAAAGTTATTATCCTCCTTAAACTTCCATTACAGCTATTTACTGTTGCATTTGCTATAAGAATGTGGAGGACACTGTCGTATCATTGAACTAAAATCTCCTATGGAAAGCTCTTCTTGAGATTCCTTTAGAATTTTGTAGTGAGAAATTAAATCTTTCTCACAAGCAAATGGTGTGCTGCTTCATTCTGTTTTATAAACAAAACAATATACCAAATTGTGTTTCTCTTGTCGCTTCCTAAAAAACATAGGTCCAGTTTTGAAACTCACCTGATCAACTATTTTGATGTGTGGTTTAGTAATGCAATAGCCTCCTTTTCCATGGTTTTGTTTTTACATTTTTATGCTTTCATTTCATTGTTTATACTTTTGCTATAAGCCATCTCAGATTCTTTGTGGAAAGAGGTAGGGTAGATATAAATGTGATTACAAAAGTGTTGCTGATTTTGCAGAATTCATGATTCAATTAAGAAGATAGGAATGGGAAATTAATAATTATAAGGCATTAGTATAGAGTTACGTACAAAGCTCTGTGAAGGAAAACAAAAGTAACATTGCTTAGGAAAATGGGGAAAGTTTTCCTAGGAGTAAAGACTTTTTATCTGATTAATATAGGATGAGTAGTTTTATCGGTACAGAAAGTTGGGAAAGACATATAAGACATATAAGACATATGACAGAAAGACATATAAGGAAAAGTAGATTTATTTATTGAAAATATGTATTTAATTTTAATTAAATATTGAGGGCAGTGCATTTAATTTTAAGTTTCTATCTTTCAAAATGAAGTAACATAGGATTGTAGACTACAGCCCACGAACCAAATCCGGCCTGTGATTTTTTTTTTTTAGGGCCCTAAAAATGGTTTAAGGTTGTTGAATGAATGGATGAATGAACAAATAAATGAATAAATAAATAGTTCAGACAGACCATATATGACCCACAAAGCCTAGAATTTTTATTACTTAATATTTATAGGAAAAGCTAGTGAGCCCCTGAAGTAGAATATAATATAAAACTAGTATATATATATATGTGTGCTTTATATACATACACACACATACTATATATACTGTGTAGTACTAGTATATACTATAAAACTAAAGAATATATATTGCCTAGAATCGGGTATACAAAAATATCTTCCTATGATGATAAAAAATATCTAGACATTGAATTATGTTTTCTTTAAGAAAATTTACCACAAAGGGCACCTGGGTAGCTCAGTAGGTTAAGCATCTGCCTTCAGCTCAGGTCATGATCCGAGGGTCCTGGGATTGAGCCCTGCATCGGGCTCCCTGCTCAGCAGGGAGTCTGCTTTTCATCTGTCCCTCCCCCCTTCTCGTGCTCTCTCTCTCTGTCTAGCTCTCTCTCAAATAAATAAACAAACAAATAAATATGCTTAAAAAAAAAAAGGAAAAAGAAAATTTACCACAGATTCTTGACGTGGTCAGTTACCACTTATAACCCATGATCAGATGCATTTTAAGTGACCTAGAATGATGGGTGCAGGTTCATATGAAGGAGCATGGTTCTCAATGAGGAGCTCGTTTTTGTGGTATATAAATTGGATGCTATTTTGAATGGTAATTCAGAGTTAAAGAACACTGAAGAAAGCCATTTGGAAAATAACAGCTTTGGCCTTCCATTCTCTACTTAAACCTATAAATACATACATGCATTTACACACAGACACAGTCTTACACATAACTATGCAAAAAACATAGAAATTTCTTTAACTGTACATCCTTTAGTGAACACTTTGAAGACCAAAATCACCATTTAAGAAAATGGTTGACATGCTTTTAAGAAATCAAGTTCTAGTTTCCATTGTAGTTGCTGTACTTTTTACCTCATGTACAATACCATTTTTAGCTGAACCATTATAGAATGTTCCACTCGAGTGCCCAAGAATAACTAACAACTATAATGAAGACACTGAATCATAAAGTAAAAGCTATATTATGTTATTTGGATCCCTTTTAGGAAGGAAAGGAAATATAGAGTGGATTTTACCATGATTTCTCCTCAGCATCTCAAGTGAGACATTAATGAAGGATTTTTGCATTGCCAATATTTTACTTTATATTTTACTTAATTACTTAATTCACTTCTAGTCACCGGATACCAAGTCATTAACTTTAGATTGGTGCCTGTCCTTTTTATAGCTGGAAGTAGAATCTTTTCTGAAATCCTTTAGCATTTTATGTACATCTCTTCAATGGCACATGTCAAGTTAATCCTAGAATTCTAATTATTTTTGTACATGTCTTCATTTTAGACTATCAGGTACTTAAGGAAAAGATCATTTTGTTTTTCATATGTATATTTAAATAGTACTTGTTAATATATTATGTATATTATGTTAAAGAAAAAATATCTTTTAGTTTTTACTGTACAGCTCTTAAATTATTATTGTAAAATATTTCATAGCTTTGTTTTGAGTCTTATAAAAATGTTTATGTACATCTATAACAAGTGTGTGTTAAATTCAGACTTGAAAATTTTCAAATTTTACCCAGTTACAACAGTCTATGTATTAAGCCCTATTTTAATATAACTGATAATTATTTTTTTTGCAAGTATTAATGAGGCTAAGTGATATTGTATATTTAGACTCAAAATCCTATCAAAGCTTGTAACTTTCAATATATATTAGAATTAAGTTTTACCTTAACAAATATCTAACACCACAGGATTTATTTATTTATTTACTTAAAGATTTTATTTATTTATTTGACAGAGAGAGAGAGATCACAAATAGGCAGAGAGGCAGGCAGAGAGGGGGGGGAAGCAGGCTCCCTGCTGAGCAGAGAGCCTGATGCAGGGCTCGATCCCAGGACCCTGAGATCATGACTTAAGCCGAAGGCAGAGGCTTTAACCCACTGAGCCACCCAGGCGTCCCCCAAAGGATTTACTTTAATAGAGTAAGGCATTTGCTCTTGTTTTAATGACTCAGTGGAGTTAAATCTGCGTATCAGTCACTAATGACTGAGATACAAATTTTCTATTTAAAATGCACTAATCAAAGCACCCTTTCAACTCCCAAAGAGTTCAATTTAAAGTGAGATTATTTCACCAAATTTAATATCCATCATTAGTTCATTTTCATATTTATACTCTTGTCTTACTACCCATTCTATCTGTGGGCTTCTTAAGATAACTAAGAATTATAAACCCCAAGTAAAGTCATTTACCATT
The DNA here is from genome assembly GCA_028534135.1 of Potos flavus. Classification (NCBI taxonomy): domain Eukaryota; kingdom Metazoa; phylum Chordata; class Mammalia; order Carnivora; family Procyonidae; genus Potos; species Potos flavus. The sequence goes on along the minus strand of CM052900.1, from coordinate 88,717,183 downwards.
TTTTCATCTCTACAGATTCTCAGTATTGTGGAGCTACAGTTTTTCCTGTACTTCTTCATCCTTGGGGATGTCTATCTAAGGTTAGAATTAATTTGGAAGTTAGTGGCACCATTGGGTCTACATGAGTTTCATGTGAAAAGGCAGACTGTAGAACCTTCAGAGATCTATTTTTCAGACAGCAAGACTGCTTCTTTCCTACCCTTCTGCCAAACCAGTAAGTTAAGTGTTGGTACTCCCAGAGTAGTTCTCCTTTCCTTCAAGATGATTGCTCATTAAGGTTTCATCCTTCACTAAAGGATCGTGCTTTTGGTTAAAATATGAATCATGAGACATTCTCTTCTTCTGTTGATGGATCAGTATGACTACCAGCATGAAGGTCTTAACAATTACAGAGCTTCTCCAGGGCACCAGTGGCCATGGAGCTACTCATTGGTTTGGACAATTTGGATTGTTGAAGCTGGTGATTTAATTCACGATTCTTAGAATTTCATTCTTCAATTTTTATTTTTATTTTTTATTTATTTATTTTTTAAGAAGATTTTATTTATTTATTTGACAGAGAGAGACACAGCAAGAGAGGGAAAACAAGCAGGAGGAGTGGGAGAGGGAGAAGCAGGCTTCCCGCTGAGCGGGGAGCCTGATGTGGGACTCAATCCCATGACTCTGGGATCATGACCTGAGTCGAAGGCAGATGCTTAATGACTGAGCCATTAAGTTAAATGCCCACAGTTTTTAAAACTTTAAAATAATTGTAAAGACTCTTATCTCCCACCACAATTGAAGTCACTTAATCCTAATTTTGCAATTCCATAGCTTCCCAAATTCTGTGATTAAGCAAGAGGGATGTAAGGGGCTCTAATTCAATGCTATAAGACTCAAAATAATCACTCTGTCATATTTCCAGAAATGAATCTTTTTAAAGGAAATGTAAAGGGGAAAACCATCTGACTTGAAGACAAGAAGACATATTTTCAAGTGCCAGCTCTTCCCCTTATTCATTAACCTTAGATATCCCATTTAACTCTGTTGAACTTTCTTCTCATCAAGAAAATTGTGGTAATAATACCAGTTGTGTATGAGAAAATTAAAAATTAATAAATACACTTTCTTTAATATAAGTGTATTAATATAATACACTTTCTTTCTCATCTTAATTCTTTGAAATATTCAGTTCTGTAATTACAGACCCCACATAAAATCTGTCAGCAAATTGGGATCAGTCTGCCCTTCAAATATATCCATTATTAGATAACTTCTTACTATCTCCATCACTACCATCTTGGTCCAAAACTTTATCTTATCTCACTAGATTACCATTGTAGCCTCAATATATTTTCCTGCTTCAGTTCTTTCCCCATATGTAGTCTGTCCTCCAGACCGCAGACAAAGCTATTTTGTAAAACTTAAGTCAGGACATGTTACATATCTTCTCAAAATCATCCAAAGCTTCCTGTATTACTTAGAGCCAAATTCCTCAAATGTCCCATAGAGGCCTACATTTGGCCACATTTTACTTCTCTGACCCTCCCTGATCATTCTATTTAAAATCGACTCACTGATATAATGTGCTTCCTTTCATTGATATATTTATGCCCTTTTCTTGCTTTATTTATTTTTTGTTCTGTAGCATTTATCACAATCTAGGAAACTACATTTTTTGTTCATTGTTGACTTTTTCCATGTGTCAATCACTGTTGTTAACCACTTCAAAATTTGCTCAAATGTTTTTTTTTTCCCCCTGTTCCTCACTTCAGCTTCTTAGATTATACTTTCCAATATATTATTTATATTTAAACTTCCATTTTAGGCTTTGTTTTGTTGGGAAAACCAGGCTAAAACAGTTCGACCCAGAGTTGCCTCGAGAACTGAAACTTTGGAGGTTGATCATTAACTCATCTATCATATGACAGAAAGAAACTTGCAGATGTGAAGCGAGTGCTGAAAAATCCTGGGATGCACACCAACTTCACAATTCTTTTATTTTCTACCTTTAATGGATTCAGATGAAGGAAAGATAAAAAATAAGGCATTATATTACATTGTGACTGTTATATTTGGGAATATAAAGATAATAAATTCTATAAAGATATTAAAAAGGGGCATTGGGATCTCTGAAAAAAAATAAAATTATAGATTCATGTAACCACCAACTGAAGACTAGCCTGTCTCTATGGCAGTTAAAGGAGAGCTTTTTATCCTATAGTTTTCAAGACAGTGCTGAAAATCAGGCCAGCATCTAAGTACAAAGGAGGCAGAATTGCAGAGATGAGTCCATATCCTTAACAGGTGTACTTTTTACTCCTGCTGCAGCTTCTTATTTAAGACCTTGATAGGGGGCGCCTGGGTGGCTCAGTCATTAAGCATCTGCCTTCGGCTCAGGTCAGGTCCTGGGATTGAGCCGGGAGCCTGCTTCTCCCTCTCACACTCCCTCTGCTTGTGTTCCCTCTCTCCCTGTCTCTCTCTCACTCTGTCAAATAAATAAATAAAATCTTAATAAAATAAAATAAAATAAATTTTAAAAAAAGACCTTGATAGGAAGACAGATTCTGAGAACAGGATGGGGACATTTTGGTGAATGATTCTGTGAAACTTAAACCACTAAATTTTCCTCAACTTTATATGTGTTGAAAAATGTCCCCCATTGCCTCACAGAAGAGAGAAATATTTGCTTTCCTGGACACCCCTTAAATACCTCAACTGAAGTTGTGTCTTACAAAGGTAATACTAGAACTCCTCAACCTTCACCCCTGCCATCCCTCATTGGCCTAAGCCAGTCACCCAAATTATATTTTAGCACAGTGATGGTAAATGCAGTTTTACTCCAGGATTTAAATGATTACACATCAAATGAATTATAGGATCAGGCTATTTATGTATCAGCAGGAGAGAGTGTAATGTATAGATGTGATCCTTAAGCAGTTAGACCGAGAAGGTAGGGCAGAATATCAGCCTCTTTTCATGATAATTTTTGAGCTGGTGGCACTCACCCATGTCTCGGCATTCAGTGTTCTGGTGATGATATCTAGACCGGGCCTTCACAGTGGTAGGATGTCTCTCTCAAGCTTGATTATGGCTTTGAGCAAACAAAGTAAAGATGCTAGGATTTTGTGTCATTAAGTAGGAGCAGAAAACTTAAAAAGTCAAACATTTAGATTAGATTAATTATAGAGGACTAGAGAACTGTCACCAGACCATATTCTCTTGGAGGGCACTGATAACACTATCTCTATTATGGAATGCAATGAATTGATGAGATATGTCATAACATATTTAGCTCAGTAGTGGCTGTCATCTGTAAGCTGGGATTGACCATGGTTGATGCTATCATGCTACTGAGCTTTCTTTTTTTTTTTAATATGTGTTTTTTTTTTTTTTAAGATTTTATTTATTTATTTGACAGAGAGTGACACAGCGAGTGGGAACACAGGCAGGGGGAGTGGGAGAAGCAGGCTTCTCGCTGAGTGGGGAGCCTGATGTGGCGCTTGATCCTAGGACCCTGGGGTCATGACCTGAGCCAAAGGCAGATGCTTTATGACTGAATCACCCAGGCGTCCTGCTACTGAGCTTTCTAATATAAATGCGAATGATGCAATTTTTGAAAAGCAGAGACTAAATGGCAGCATTTAATTTCAGAGGTAATATGATCTGATTACTGTAATAAGTAGCAATGTAGGTTTGACAATCAGGCTAATTTGTCCCACAAAAATCTGAGGAGATGGAAAAAATCATAGTATTCTTAGTGGCAAGATAGGATATGCTCAATTTATATTATAAGAAATATTAAGAGCTGGCTAGCAGAGGTATGATATCTGCCATTGAAATGGGAAGTCAAAGTTGTTTTCCTATTTTTGAGACGTGATTAATTTCACAGGCCTAGAACTTAATGATTGAAAGAGAAGGAAAACTCAGTAATAATATTGTAGGCATTTGTGATAAACATTTCCTCAATTGTAAACTTGCACACTGGGCAAAAGGAAATTCTGAAACTTTATGAGAACTGTTGGGTATGGATCTTAATTCAACCTAATACCAGGGAACACAAAAATATAATCAAAGTCTTCTCGTAGGAGAGAGGTTAATGGAAGGCAGGTGATACATGTATTTCTGGCCTAAATCCATTTCATAGCATGTACTAGGAAAGTGGAAAACTGCGTGGTGACTTCCACAGTTTCCAAATATATAATTGGGATAAATATACTTAGCAGTTGGCAGAATTCTCACATAGGTTTCTTGACCTTCTCTAATAAGAGCAATTAAGCAGGAAAGTTCATGGAAGCCATTGCTTCTCAGTCAGCCAGGATTATAAATCAGAAGCCATATTACATCTTCACACTATCAAGAACTTAAAGTAGTTATGGAAGGTGGCCATGATATTTCTATTCCTACTTGTTTGGTCCCTGTAAAAGTGGATGGATTGTGTTGAACTACTGGAAACTTAATTAGATGGTAGCTCCTATGTTCACAGTACTTTTACTGTATTAGGTGAACACAATTTCTGGCACTTGTTTTGCCAATATTATTTTCTCAGTGCATTTTTACTAATTTCCACTATGAAGAAGTTAAAACTGCATTTACATGGAAAAGGATAGCAATGCCCATTCATTCTCTTGACCTAGGGGTTTCTGAACAATAGTGTCTATAGATACCTTGATCACTCTGATAGTTCAGAGATCATAATGCTGGTTCAACATGATGTTAACTGGAGCTAATTTTAAAAAAAAGGCAAGTAGTCTAGAAACCTTAGGAAGGCATGTGTACAAGAGCATGGACTCTCTTGTCCAATATATTTGCTCATTATATTTGTTCAAATCCAATGACATGGAACATCTCCTCTAGAGTAAATTGAAAATTGTTGCTCTTGTAAAAAAGTTATAGTACTTGGTGTGTTTCTTGGGATTTGGGGGGAAATACACAACACGTATTTTTACTGTTCAACCTATTATTGGTGACTCCGAAGCCTCCCAGTTTTAAGTGGGGTCAAGAGAAATAGAGAGCACTGCAGGAGATCCAAGTTGCAGTCATAGGTAATCTGGAATTGTTAGAAATATTCTTAGTGAATAAAATTCTTAGTGCATAAAAAGTAAGACAGACCAGCAGACCTTGTGTGTTGGTTCTATAGGAAAGTTTTAATTTCTGTCATAGTATCATGTGAAAAATTAGCTCCTGTCCCGTTTGGGTACTGTGAAGACTAAGTACCCAACCATGGGATACAAAATCACTATTTGAAGAGAGTTGATATTTTTAGGTCCAATATTTCATAAGATCAGGCAGGTTTAACAATAATCCATTTGCAGCAGAAATGATGCATTCAAGATTGAGTTCCAAAAGGTCCAGAAGCAACAAATAAATTAGGTGCAGGTAGGCTAAATTCCCCACCAAAGACCTTTTCTAGATCATACTTAAAGCCTCATGAGATATTTTCTGTAACCAGCTGATGGGGAGCTTAGTCTAGTTCCTAGATGAGAAAGCATGATATATAGATGCTACATCACAGCCCCTCTCTTAGGTGGCCTAGAGGGTAGAGCTTTAGGAGGAAAAAAGTTCTAAATTATGCATGGATATGCACAGACTTCTGGACAGAAGTGAATGGCTTGGCAGATTAGTCAGAGGTCTGGAAAGAATTAGATTAGAAGATCAGGGAGAAAAATTCTGGGAAGAAATACATGGGCAGACCTGTGGGGCTTGGCACAAAATGCTCATATCTTTGTGTCTCAAGTTAATGACCACAAATGACAATCATCTACTACTGCGAAACCTCTTAATGACCAGATGGAGAGGAAGAATTGTCCTAAGGATGACACTCAGCCTGTCTCCTCAGTTATGACGGTGTTGTGTAAAGGGCCATACTCACAGGGCTATACCACCCTCTCTCCAAAGCTAAAGTAATAACTGTCATGATAAATGCCCAAACTTTATTTTAAGGGGTTAATTTTGAGCCCTTGTTGCATCAGTCTTCAAGAAGACCAGCTTGCCATTCAGTAGCAGTTTGTTGCATCAGATACCTTTTACCCTTGGAGGAACAACAGTTACAAATATGAGTACAAATTTTGAGCACAATTTGAGTACAAATATTTGGAGTAGGTATACCCATAATGCCTCCTCCATCGTGACCAACCGAGGGCTTATAGAAGGCCTAAACTCTTATTAAGGTATCCCATACAACACTTCCTCACAATAAGATCTCTGCTTTATAGCAGAGGATGTCTAAGAGTAGATTTATGGCCATGGAATTTGCAGATGTGAGCAGATATTTCATCAATTGCAAGTAGCTGGTTTAATATACCATGTAATGTCCTGCTAAATACTGGAAGTGATTCAATCCTGTTAAGTTGAGGGCTGATATTCAGAATGTGGTATATATGCTGAAACAACCACTGATACATGGTATTCTGTTTCCAAATGCTAGAATACGCAGGCCAAGGAACCAAGAGACGGAAGTACTCCCAGTGATTCACTTTCACAATCTGTAATTTCTGTCTCCACCACTTTAGGTTCCAGTAGTCAGTCTCCTGATTCTTTTTGATGGAGAGGATGCTTGTGTTTAGGGAAACACTATTTGTTCCATAGAACATTCATACTATTACTTGTTCATGTTGGTCTTTTCATTCCAGCAGAACACCAAGCAATGAAAGGAATGACTGTACTGTCAGGAGTAATTGAGTCCAATTAAAATGAGGAACCAGGATTGCTGTTAAACAATGGAAGAGGAATAGGCAGGAATGCCAGATATTCTCTTTAAAGTTTCTTGAGGCTTTTGAGACTAGTGATAAGTTTGAGTATACGCATTATAGCAACCACAGGCGACAAGGGCAAAACAATGAAGGGAATTTGGGTCTCACAACTTGGAGTAGCCAAGCTGATGGCTGAGGATGAGAAAAACCCAGAAGGGTGTCAAAAGATATATCTAATGAATATTAAATATGATGTAAGGATCAGTGGCTAGATTGTTGACTGTGGCTCATTTTAATAATCTTCCTTCCTCAGTACTTTGCAGACATGTCAATGGACCATCCTCTTGATAGTAACTCTGTATTGGATTGGATTTAAGGGAGGAACAAGTGGAAAAGTATGGTGCAAGGTACCATACTTTTTATATTTGATTTGTACCAGATACCTCTTGTGCACAACTTCATATTTGGTTGTCTTCATTTGTTCATTACTCCAGTCATGGCTGTTGTGAATCAGTTTTGCATGTGCTCTGAGAGTATCTCACATCAGTCCTTTGCTGTATATAATTATTAGTTTCTTGCTCTTTACTGCCATCACAATACACAATAGATTATTAACTTAGAGACCCCTTGATATAGGCCAGATAGAAATAGATTTTACTTCTTACACAATGATCATTTTTCAAGCATGTTTCTAAGTTGACATAATGCTTTCAAAATACATTCTCTCATTTGGTTTTGCAATAGTCCTAGAGGATTTATAAAATGAACTGCATTTTATAAATTTAAGAAATATAAACTCAGGGAAAATTGACTTGAACAATGTCAGTTGAGAAGGGGTTAACAGTTGTGTAAAACATTTTTTTGTAACTTTCAAAGCTTGAACATATTCACTCTACGACCCAGCTCTTTTTCCTGATAATAGTCAATTGTTCACATATAAATATACATTTGGTTATATTTATGTATCCTTCTCAACATTATCTGGCAGATAGACTTGACTAGACCAATTAAGCAGAGACATTTATATGCATATGGAAAATTTAATAAATTAAACTTTATTTCAGTAACATAGACAAATTATTTTCCTCAGGGTTATCATACTTTTCATTCCTTTAAAGCATTTATTTTTAATACTTTTATTATAAAAATTCAAATGTACATAAAAGTTGAAAAGAATTTGAAGTGAACATAATCTTCATTCTACAGTTAACATTTTACCACACTTGTTTATTACATATCTATCCCTCTCTCCATTCTTCTAGTAATCCATCTTCCTCGAGCAGTTATAATTGTGTTTTAAAAGTTTTTCTCTGTAATTCTAACATTTATTTCTTCTGGTATTGGTCTATATTGCATTATTATTTTTTTCTCTTAAGAATGGCTCATATTGGGGCACCTGGGTGGCTCAGTCGTCACGCGTCTGCCTTCGGCTCAGGTCATGATTCCAGGGTCCTGGGATTGAGCCTTACATCGGGCTTCCTCTTTGGTAGGAAGCCTGCTTCTCCTCCTTCTCCTCCTGCAACTCCCCCTGCTTGTATTCCTGCTCTTGCTCTCTCTCTCCCTCTGTCAAATAAATAAATAAACTCTTTAAAAAAAAAAGAAAGGATAATATTTTCTTGTTTCTGTGATATGTTTCTGGATTTCGTCTTGGACATCGTAAATTCTATGTTGTAGAAAATTTGGATTGTTAAGTTCTGCCACAGAGTCATTTTCTAAGCAGCATTTAACTTTGGTAAACCAAACTACAGTGTCTGATTTAATCATCTGCTTTGAGTCTGCTCCGTGCATGTATGGTTCAAATGTCAATCAGGTATTTGGCTATTAGCCTAATTTGAGCTTCTGTTTTCTGGCATCCTTTTTTCAAGGATTTGCATCTTCACTTTTTAGTGGCTGTGGTGCTTCGAACACTGTCCTCTAATTCTGCTAGCCAGTATGACCTTGTGTTTTCCATCAGAGTTTTAGCTAAATCACATGGTGCAGACTGGAGAGCCTACCATTTGGCCAAATGTGATAAAAATAGAAGTTCTCAAGCTCTGTTCTCTTCATCCAAGTCTCAACTTCTCTCCAGTCTGTTTTTATTTATTAACTTTCTAGTGCGCTCAGGTAGCTGTTGTGTGGTTTATTTTGTTTTCTAAATATTCTGTCCAGACTTTATAGTTATTATTTGTTGCATGGTTGTTCTTTTAGGAGTTAATCAGCCATACTAGGAGCAGAACTCACATGGCTACCTTTAACTTAAAAACACATTTCTGTGATCAAAACCCTTTTTGTTTTTATAGGATTTCTTGTAAATATGAATGATCTATTTAAGTCATGTAGCTTATTAAATGTAACAATTTTACCTGTTTATATTCCTACTTCAGGTAGGGTTTTTTTTTTTCCATTGCCTATGTTCATCTGTTTTGTTTCATAAATTACAGAAAGGGGAACCCTCTTACACTGTTGGTAGGAATGCGAATTGTTATAGTCACTCTGGAAAACCACATGGAGGTTCCTCAAAAAGTTAAAAATAGAACTTCCTATGACCCAGCAATTGCACTACTAGGTATTTACCCAAAGGATTCAAACATACTGATTTGAAGGGACACATGCACCCCAATGTTTATAGCAGTACTATCAACAATAGCCAAATTGTAGAAAAAGCCCCAATGTCTGTCCACCAATGAATGAATAAAGAAGATGTGGTATATATATGTATATAACACACACACACAAAGATGGATCTTTTTTTTTTTAAGATTTTATTTATTTGTCAGTGAGAGAGAGAGCATAAGCAAGGGAAGCAGCAGGCAGAGGGAGAAGCAGGCTTCCCTCTGAGCAGGGAGCCCAAGGCAGGACTGAATCCCAGCACCCTGGGATCATGACCTGAACCAAAGGCCGAGTCTTAACCAATTGAGCCACCCAGGGTCCCGAGGTGGCCCTATTTAATTAAACAAATTTGGCCCAAATTTATGATAATCCAAAGTTAAAGGTACAATCAAGAGCTGTTCTTATATCTGTAGTCAATGAGAAATGACAAAGTATTCTCAGAAGCCAAGCTAAAAGAAAGTGCTTACATAGGAAACATCGTACAATTGAATTGAGTGTTTGAGAATTTAGGAAGATCATTCAGTGGGTGGCTGGAGTGATACTGGAAAACAGGATTCTTGACCTTAACCAAGTGAGTTTTGCCTGTGCCACGCTGTTTCTTGATGAAATAAATGACATTAACTTTTCAGCAGTCACGAAATCTTTAATCAGGATGGTCATTTAAAACATTTTAGTCAATTAGGTCAAAGAGGTCTTTTATTGATTTGTTGACATTCAGATAACCTCATTCATTGCCATGAAACCCATTGATATTGTGGTTCTTATTTTGGTTATTGCCTTCTTTCCCACATTCAAAACACAACTAAGCTGTAGGACAATAGGAGTGATTGGTTAGACTGTTTCTATCCAATATCCTTTATGCTAATACCTTCCAGGCAGAATAATAAAGTTACTTTGACATTTTTCTCTAAAGTTAAGGAACTTACTAAATCATACAGAAAGAATGTATTTTAATCATTTCAATATGTGCTTATTTATTGTCTTTCACAGTACTTTATTTACATAATAGAAGTCCAATATTTTAACATAAAATATTTGAGTAATTATAAAACAATGAAAAAGGTCTGTGCTGGCACATCAGGTGACAGCATTTGCAGAGATTTTGTGAATAGAAATAAGCTTTGCAGTAGAGCACTTCAGAAATGTGTCCTGATGGCTGTTTAAAAACTAGTTCACAGAAATCTTTTCTGATGATTATGAATCTTGGGCACAGATTTATCTCAGCATATTCCAAATGGCAACAGCTATCCTGCACAAAACAATTTTTGTCCTGTCACCACTTCACTAATCAAATGTCAGTTCCTTCTCCAGATCTCATGTCTGTATCAACAAAGGCCCAAACAAATTACAGTTGCAAATGCCCATCATAGTGAGCATCTGCTTGTCTCAGTCCAAAGAATGGTTAGCTTGGAGCGAAGCATGCCACTTCTGCTAAAAATCAAAGTGACATGAAGTTTCTGGGGGAAAAAAAATTGGATAAGATGACCTATTTGGAATGATGATTTGCATATCCACATTTTAATGAAAACAGTGCTTATAGTTTGTTTTTCAGTTCCCATGCTACTACTGAATGTTGCCATATGTGGCCATATTATCTTTTGGAAAAAAATGTAGATTATGTACCAAGGTTCCTTTCCTTTAAAATATGGTTTGCTCTCTGACCTTGGAAATAGAAGTAGGTAACTTTAAGCTTAGTTGCTTTGCCCATAAGGGTATTATGGCAAGAAGTAAGGTTTTGTGTATGACAGCTCTTTTCAATACTTACATAGATTTTAGGCTCAGTTTTATTAAAAATCACCCATCTTACTATATGTAATAAGCTACATATGTATATTTTTTCAAACATTTATGGAAGACATATTCAAACAATTAATTTGGGACACTTAAAATTTACACAGGCATGAATAGATATTTTTACCTGCGTTGAGTGAATTTCTGGATAAAGCAAATCAAAGAATGGCTTTGAAAGATGCTGATCTCTATATTAAACACAACCTTCTTGTGTATTTTGTTAAATTGCTTAAAATCTAAAAATACTCTCCTTAATTACATAGAAACCTTGCAGGTAAAAATAGAAGCAACACTGACTATAAGATAGACATTGTGACTAGAGTGTTACAAAATAGTAAGTGAGTCCATCATTCATTTCTTGGATAAGCTAATTACTTGGAAGTGGGTTCATCTTTTCCTCTCAAATTCCTTGTTATTAACATCTGAGGAAATACAGAAATGTATTTCTATTTTGGTTAAAAGAAATCGAGGCAGAAAACTCAGAAGCTAAGTCATGCTGTGTTGATGTCAAGCAATGTCAGATGTCTGAATTAATATATATTCTATTTCGAAACAATGTGAGTATAACAGTAAATAATAATAGACCTCTCTACTTTTATATTTCATAGTTGATGTGGAATTTGCTGCAAACCATAGTAATTCTGTAGAGAAGGAGTTGTGCTCTTAAATCATATAAAATTTTCATTGCCTGTCTTGGCTAATATTTCTTTTGCTCTCAAAGCACTATCAGCTTAAAAACAAGAAAAGAACTCTCTTCACATTTCTGCCACTATTAAAATTAGACACGGTCTCAACTTAGGGCTATAATCTCCCACATTCCAGAATAATTCCTTAAGTAACTATAATTGAAAGAGATGAAATATGCAAAGAAAATCATTAAAAGGAAGCATCTTTCAGACTGTAATTAAATAGATTGGCTGTGAAAAATAAATTAAGAGCAAAGAAAATTAAAATCAGTATAATACAGGGGAGACACAACAGAATGCAAACTATGCAATCAAAAAGATAAATACACTTGACCCTTTTGTTATATTGATAAATATGTATTTTTCTCAGTGGTTTGCCCTTGGACCATTTCAACATGAAGAGGAGTGACTAACTATTTTAGTCATTTTATATAGAAGGAGATTGAAGAAGACTAAGTTTTTAAGGAGCTACCTAAGCAAGTTTTCTCTTTGTAGAATGTCTATAGGAACTCTGGGTTATTGTGAATGTTTCCTTTAGACTGGAAATAGGTTTATCTTTGTTGTGGCAAGCTTCATTCTTGAATGCTTAACCTACTCTAAGGATGGAAATAGGAACAGAAAACAATGTCTTAAAGACATTTCTACACCACCATACTTTTTCAACTTCAATGAAGGATTTTGTTTTGTATATACAAACATTTTGTTTTAGATTAATAGTCTATCCAGCCACATATCTTATTTTTATAATAAATCCAATATATTTTTCATGGGAATATTTATTCTTTTTTTATCCACTCATGTTGTCAACTTTAAATGTCGTATATGTAAAGTTTCAAACCTCAGTTGGTAGATGCTAGTATTATAATCTATAAATTGGCCAAGCCCTACATCCCTTTTCTGTAATGCAATAAATCCATGTAATAGTACTAATTTTATTAATTATTTTAGGAAGTTATTTTATTAAAATAGATAATCATATGACAAGTGTTTCTCTTGTCTTCCAACAAAATTGGTAAAGGATTTATATCTCACTTTCTTACATTATCATAAAGAGACATTTCTGGGTTATTGAATTTTGGGATTGATCTATAAGTCTATGTTATCCTTTCCTTTCTATATCATAAATTTATAAATAATTTCAAGTAACAGAGGTGTAACAACTGTCTAACAACTGTCTCCAGCATGATTGTAAGTGATATTTTATTAAATTACTTCTGTAGAAATGTCATAGGGTAGTTCTGTAAACATGTGATACAAGTCACATCAAAAACGTTAGCAATTATGGAACCAATTCCAGCTTCATTATATGGATATATATGGATTTAGGTAATGTAGACACATTTTTGGTGGAAGAATCTTCTCCAATTCTCATAGCATCAAGTCCGCTAACTGTATTTGTCAGAGAATACTTATTTATGTATATCATTACATGACTCTTTATTTCTTACTAATCAGCCACTGTCACAAAAAACCTAATTGCATTGATCAAAAGCACTGATAAGCCCTTAAAATGTCCTTTAGAAGTTGTTGATTCTGGGGGTGCCTGGGTGGCTCAGTGGGTTGAAGCCTCTGCCTTCTGCTCAGGTCATGATCTCAGGGTCCTGGGATCAAACCCCGCATTGGGCTCTCTGCTCAGCAGGGAGCCTGCTTCCCCCTCTCTCTCTGCCTACCTCTCTGCCTACTCGTGATCTCTCTCTGTCAAATAAATAAATAAAATCTTAAAAAAAAAGTTGTTGATTTTGACCACCTGATATCACAAAGATGGTTTTATCCATCCCCATGCAAAATATTTCTTGTTGTATAAAATTTTGTAAGTTTTAGTTCAAAGTAAAAGTATATCTCTATCTTCCAAGGAGTGCAGTATATACCAGAGTTATATGATTGTGCTGTCAAACCACAACAGGTCAAATTTTGGATAAATACTTAATGTATACTTTTAGATTAGCCCAGTTCATTTATTATAGGGTAATAGTCAGCCTGATTCTGGTTATTAAATGTGTCCACTTAATGCCTCCAAAGACTAACAAAGATTCTTAGACTGAAATCATTTGTAATGGCTATAAAAAACTCAATTAATTTATATTCGTATGATAAATTAAGAGTCAACACACAACAGTGTTATTTATATTAAAGGCATGTCATCACAAAATGTGTAAAGCTATTCTGGTATTTATCGGTTGTCTCTCTACTGAAGTTCTTTAGTTCTAAAATACTACGGAGACTACCTGAGGAGAGTTCCTCTTGCTCTCTTTAAATACATTCAACAAAATATGCATATGACCCACATAATGATACCTAAGAGGAAAAAGCTCAGGAAAACCACATTTCAGTATCATTAAAAATCTCTTTCTCATTAATTCAATTTTCTTTTATAAAAATGTTCCCACCACTGCTAGAGTAATCGGCCTTTCAGATTTATGAGCTATTTTTATGTGAGTATTGTCTTAAAAGATAAAGCACTTTGATCAATTGCCAGATAACTCTTCCAGTCTCCTTTCAACACCCCGTTAATCTAGCACATTAAATTATTTTTAATTAAGTAATCATATTACCGTGAATCTCTCTTTTATGAAATGAAGAAAATTTTGTGATATTTTCTAAATGGACAGACATGAGAATGTACTTAGGTAGGATATAACTGCAGAAGTTGCTACCAATTTAGAACAAAAACAACAACAAAAAAAATAGAAAGGAAGAATGGGCTATTTTCTTAGTTTAGAAGCACAGCCTCCAATGTCTAGAAGTTCCACATTATGGTCCTTTAGTAATGACTGCAAATGTAATTTCGTTGGGCTCAACCTAAGCAGAAACTTCTTTAAGAATTCTGTTGGAAGTTCAGCTTCAGAGAAAAGGAATAAGACATAGTTTCTAATTTTAGTTGGTATGTTGTTACTCCCTGTTTAAAAAGCAAAGCAAAACAAAGCAAACCAATAATCACACAAACACAAAACTCTTGACTTGATGACTTGTGATTCATAAGACAACTCTTGCTGCTATGAAATTACCACAGAAAAATTTTAGATTGAGAAAATAAAATAAAGTATTGGAGTTCCCTATGGGGGAAAATGTTCAAAATTCTGAAATTCAGAAAAAAAGAAAAGAAAAAATGACAATTGTGCTTTGTTCATTGGAGCAATCCCTGTTCTTTGAGAAAATGAGAGAGAGTAATACTAACAGTATGGGAGAGAAAAAGAATGAAAACACTAACAATTTGTCAAGAAAATTAAGTTTTGCAACGTCTCAGGTACCAGAAGACTTATGAGTATAAAAAAAATTATCCACAATTTGGAAATAAGACACAACAAGGTGGGCAGCATACCTTCAGTATCATATGTGGGCAAGAGCTATACAGGGATAGCCTGGAGAAAGTACTAAGTTAATTTCTTCCTTATTATTGATCATAAGTCCCATATGTAGTGGAGTTACTTGTTAACTTGTAGAGTTTTGTCCAGTAGTGATGCAAATAATTTCTACCCAGTGTCATAGATAACTTCAAATCTTTATGGCCTCTTGTGCTTTAAACAGTTTTATATATGTCACTCAGCAATCTTAGCCTAACATTTTCTTTGTATATTGCCTGAGAGTATTCTACTTTTTTAATACTTTGAATCCATCACAACATCTTCTTGGTTTCCTCATCAGTTAAGTTAAATCTAACAGACTAAGAGCAAAGCAGAAAAGTAAATGTATTTTTCTTATCAAATAGAGAATATCCTGGGTAAGAGTATTGATGTATTCAGTATAATCTCATGAAACATCATCTTCCAAACCCAGACTTATTCCATATGGCTCATTTGGAAAAAAAGAAAAGAAAGAAATCAAAAATTAAGTGTTTAATTCAAGAACTTCCAACTAAAAATGCTACAGGTTTTTTATATTTCTCATCTGTTTCCTTGGAAGAGTTGTTTATGTCCTAAGAATTCTTTCAATAAGCATTAATATGCTTATACAAGGATGTATCTCCAGGAAAAGAAAGTTTAGAATTCAAAACAATTTAAGGAAGTAATTCATCATACGTAAGAGAATTTGAACATGAGCTAAATCCCATTATCTTTTTGGTCCATAGAATGAAGATGATATACGTTAATAATTTAATAGCAAGAACCTTAGAAACACATTTTATTATACTTGGAAATGGGTAACTTTACAAATGGTTATGGTTGATTTTACATGATTTCTAACATTGTCATATTTACTTGGCTTTAAATATAGTCAAATAAATGAAAACCTGGTCTATTCTAAGGGGAAATGTTTTGGGTATAGAAAACAGGATTTTAAAGTATCAGTCCAAAAAGGCCACTAGTAAAATAATGTTTGCAGCAACAAAGGATGAGAATGTATTTTTGAAATACCATTCTACTTTTTTCCAAAAAAAAAGATTTTTTTTTTAAGAATGTTCTATTATTCCAAAGAGGAGATTCTTTAACAACCTACCTAAAACTGCTTTCAACCAAACCAAAACTGACAGAAGTCTTAATCACTGGAGCTTCACTTAACTGTTTCATTAAAATTCATTTTCCACAAAGCAAAGCCATTAAAATGCAGAGGCTTTATTTTTTAAGTTCAACTAAGGGTGTATCTGCCAAGAAATATGGCCACTATCATTGTTCTAACCATTTTTAACATTGAATGAACCAGGATTTTGAAAATAACCTTGATGTTTGTAAGGTTAAACTTAAAATTTGAAAGATTAAAAGATAAATTATTTTTGTTAAGAGTAAAAACTATTGAGATTGAAGTTCCCTAGGTGAAAGAAAATGCCTTTCAAGAGCAGTTATTTTTTGTCTAGTGTTTCTGTGACAGAAGTCTATCTATTCTTCAAAGTTCAGGTCAAATGCTATTTCCTAAGATTTCTCTTATTTTTTCCCCTTTAGAGCAGAAGGAAATAATACCATTCTATAATGAAATGCTTTTCAGCAGTTAAGAATTAGCATGCTAGGACCACATGAATGAACAGGAGTAAATTGTAGAATCATCAAGTGAATTAAATAAGGCAAGGTGCACATTTAATCCTCACAGCAACCCTTATTATCCCCATTTTACAGACGAGACCACTGAGGCTTAAGATAAGTGATTTTTCCAAGGTCATGCCAGTTTTAAAGTGGTGGAATATTAAAACACAAGCAAAAATACAGGAACGTATCTTTATAATCTTTTGAAAATATGCTTATTATATTGGAGTTAGAGAAGAATTTCTTTAAAGATATAAATGCACAACAGGAGAAATGAAAGAAAAACAAAAATTGATGAGCTATTCTTCCTAACAAACAAGGGGATACATATCAAGGTAGTGAGACACTACTTAACTGTCATTAGATTTGCAGAAATTCTTAAGGCTGATAATATCTAGTGTTGGCTCGCAAGTGGGAACAGGAACTCAAAAGCAGTGCTAGAGTGAGAATCAGCTGACACAACAACTTTAGAAATTAATTGGATCACATCTAGTTAAATTGAAGCTTATCTACTCTGTGACACAGAAAATGTGGTTATTTATGAGAGAAATTCTTGCACTTATGGCCAAGATGATGAGTAAAATCAGATAACTTCTATCACTCTTTGTCCCAGGGTAGAAAAATTGAGACAAGTAAATGTGCCCCTGTATGGAAAATAGATAAATAACCCCCGATTTAATAATTCAATTCAACTAGTTATTCAATTGCATAATTAACCTGAATGCAGAATTTTAAACAAAATTCATCTGCAAGTATTACTATAAAATTTATTTTAAATAATAGTTCAAAAAATTGCATTGATCAAAACTTTGACTACAGAGTTAAATATTGGTAGTGAAAAAAACTTTATTTTTAATTTTTTTCTAATAATCCTCTTTAAGAATATTGACTTCTGATTTTCATATTTTTTATTGTGCTGATCTTTGTTGTATTCATCTTATATTTTTGAATGTCATCTGCTTCCTAACGTATTTTAATACTTGTGAGTTATTTGCATCTATTGATAAAGTGAAATAGTGGTAACAGAATAGTTAGAAATTGTGAACTTTGAGTAATCAAATTTGGATAGATATAACAGGACTCTGTAATGGATTGGATGGGAGTATGAAAGAGAAAGAAGTGTTAATGATGATTCCATGTTGACTGCTTCAGTAATTAATGTTCAAGTTGGGAATATTTACTACAATTAGAAACACACAGGTGGGAACAGCTTTCTGAGAAACAGTATTTTGGTTTTGCATGTCACAAGGGTGATGTCTACTCGACATCCAAGTTGAGTTGTCCTGTAGACTGTCAGATATATATAAGTCTGGAATTTAAAATAAAGGTCTCTTGAAGATAGAGATCTGAAATTCATTATCATTATTTAGTATTTAAAGCTGTGAGATGAACTTACTCACCTAGCAAATGACCGTAGTTGTAGAAAGGAAAAGGTTCAAGAAAGGAACACTATGGAAGTAAGAAAAGCAGAAAAGTTTAATATCTCAGAAGTCAAGTGAAGGAAATATTTCCAACAGGAGGCAGTGATTATGATTTATTTATTCAAATGATGCCGAGAAGATGAATAATTGAATATTAGATTTGATAATGCAAAGGTTATAGGTGACATTGAATACAGCAAAATGGTACAGATAAAGTCTTGATTGAAAGTGGAAAGTGCCTCCGGGAAACTTTCATAACTAGAAAGAACAACCCTCCTCTAGACTGGAAAGAGTCAGTTGTTCCCCTTTGATTTTTCCTTCATAGATGCCTTTGTGGATGCTCATGAGAAATGTTCCGCTGTTCTCTCCAGCTCTACCATTTTATGTAGGTTCCTTCTCAGTGGATCTTTCACTTTTTAAAGATATTATTTGGCATTGTTTACTTGGACAAATGCTCCTCTCAGCAGCTATTTGGCATTACGTTGGGATGAATTTGAGCTTGGACTATTTCTGGAAGTGCTCTTACCTTTATGGCAATTGTGTTTTATGTGTATTTTAGACTCTACACTTCTATGTATTTATTCTTCCATCAATTTCATCCATCTGCTTTCTATATTTATGGAACTTATCAAAATGGAATTCGCTGAAGCCATCCTTTCTTGCTTTTTGTATTGTTACTAATTTATTTCTATTTATACTATAGTTTCTGACATTTTGAGGAATTTGGCTAGAGGGGAGAAAATACCAAAATTTTCCTTTAAAAATAGCTTTTAAAGGGGCGCCTGGGTGGCTCAGTGGGGTAAAGCCTCTGCTTTTGGCTCAGATCATGATCCCAGGGTCCTGGGATCGAGCCCCGCGTCTGGCTCTCTGCTCAGCAGGGAGCCTGCTTCCCCCTCTCTCTCTGCCTGCCTCTCTGCCTGCTTGTGTTCTCTCTCTCTCTCTGTCAAGTAAATAAAATCTTTAAAAAAAAATAGCTTTTAAAGTAAGCATGGTCTTTACAAAATCTTGACTTATAAAAATCTATGCAACCAATTATTTTAAGTGATAGATTTTTCTGAAGCTTTAATCCTAATCAAAGGCAATGTAGGAGAAATAGATGAATTCACTTAAGCTGAAAAAATATGCTTACTGATGCCAAACCATAGATTTTGTTTAGATTGTTATTGAGAAGTCAAAGAGCTCTGAATAGAATTATTGCATCGAACATGAGAAACAATAAGATGCAGTTCTGATTATACAAATTATAATTAACATTGATGATGAATAAAAAGGATATATTTCGTTAGCTCTCTAATCAGGTTAATGTTCAGAACAAAAGATACCCCTTAAACTATTAGAGAGACGTTTGATAGTGTAGAATTGTTCCAAACTATTTTATAATTATATCTACTATTTGTGTGGGAAGTCAACACACAACACAAAGACAAACATATAAATACACTAAATATGTAAAAAGAGATTTAAAACTGTGCTTTGAGTAAAACTGAAATAGAAAAATGGCTTGGGGTAGAGTATATAATTGCTTTTCATATGAAGCATTATGTTACATTCCTCAATTCTCAACAACCCTTTGAGATATGTCATATTAATATTCTTATTTTTATGGAGAAAAGAACTAAAGCATAGAGCATTTAAAGAACTGATCCAAAGTCACACAGCTTGTTAGTGGCAGAAATAAGATTTGAAGCATGGAAGTCTGGCTCCAGAGTCCACCCTCTTCTTTCAGAGAATGTAGGAAGATTCTTTATATATTGTTTCTTTTATACTTCTAAGCAAAAGAAATTATTTTCAGAATGGAAAAAATAGAGTAATATATGCTTAATTAAATGATAAATGTAGATATATTACAAAATATATAGATATATTACAAAACAATATAGTTTTGTAATAATTTGTTTATGCATTGAAATACAGATCAATCACGTGCCTGAGTACTGAAAGAGTTTTTCATTGTTATTATGGAACTGCCATTGTTTATCTTTGATAAACTATAAAAAATTAGACAATTGTTGTGAAAATGGAAGTAAGTCAATGTCCTTTGTCTTTTATTTATTTATTTATTTATTTATTTTAAGATTTTATTTATTTATTTGACAGAGAGAGAGATCACAAGTAGGCAGAGAGGCAGGCAGAGAGAGAGGGGGAAGCAGGCTCCCTGCTGAGCAGAGAGCCCAATGCGGGGCTCGATCCCAGGACCCTGAGATCATGACCTGAGCTGAAGGCAGAGACTTTAACCCACTGAGCCACCCAGGCGCCCCTCAATGTCCTTTGTCTTTTAAAGAAGAAACAGCAAAATCAAAATCTGTGAACTAAGAGCATGAATAAATCTTTGATCAAAATCTAGTCTTATTGTAGAAACTTCAGCATAGGAATGAACACTGCACACATGAGGCATCACTATAAATTCTAAGAAAAAATTATGCCAATCAAAGAAAAAACATTTTAATTTATTTTGCACTTAATACTGTTGAAAGATGGACCGGAGAGGTATGCCAGGACATCAGTTATACATGTTGAATTTTATAAATTATTTAACTAAAGAACTTATTGTTATTTTTCTGGTCATGGTAAATATTTATGACTCATTTGAAAATTATTCAATATGTTTGCATTTTATCCAACAAAACCAAAATATGTAATAGGTGAATAAGGGAAGTTTGTGATGAGCCTTCATCTTCAACATTTTTATATATATCTTTTTTTTTAAAGATTTTATTTATTTATTTGACAGAGAGGAGAGAGATCACAAGTAGGCAGAGAGGCAGGCAGAGAGAGAGAGAGAGTGAAGCAGGCTCCCTGCTGAGCAGAGAGCCCGATGTGGGGCTCGATCCCAGGACCCTGAGATCATGACCTGAGCCGAAGGCAGAGGCTTTAACCCACTGAGCCACCCAGGCGCCCCTATATATATCTTTGAGGAAAAATATTCCCATGTCTGCTTAATTCGCAGTTGGACATGAAAAAAAAATCAAGAATCTGTGCTTTTAGGGAAGTATATATAAGGGAGTGGGAAGAGGAGTCCAAATTCAACCCTATTCATGATGCATGTCTGTTCTCCTCAGTGGTTTGGGGTAGAGAAATAAATGACCCTGCTTAAGGGTCAATACTATTGGGAGAACCTCCTCTATATAGTGTGAAGAAATGTAGGCAGGCTAAGTTTATCATCTAGGGAATCGGGTGACCACTGATAATAGAGTCCAGGTATAAGGGACATGTCAGAAAGACAGAAAGTGGTAGTTTTCTAGAAGCCAGGCAGAAATCTCATTTCAATAGTGGAAAATTTGGAGTGGGTGATAGAGTGAAAATAAAGATGCCTGGTAGTCTTTATCCAAGAAATGTGTCAGCAGGTAGTGAGATCTTAGCTCCTGGATCAATTTCTTGCAGTTTCTCTGTAAGTAGCATTGGCCATAGAGATTCAGCTTACTGTTTTCTTTTTTCTAAAGTAGAAACTCATTTTTTTCCTTCCTGGGTTTCTCTCTTCTCAACTATGAAGTCAAATATGTTCTCTTAGTAACTTTTTGGGTTTTTATTTATTTATTTTTAAAGATTTATTTATTTGATAGAGAAAGACATAGTGAGAGAGGGAATACAAGCAGGGGGAGTGGCAAAGGGAGAAGCAGGCTTCCCGCCGAGCAGGGAGCCTGATGTGGGGCCCGTTCCCAGGACCCCAGGATCATGACCTGAGCTGAAGGCAGACGCTTAATGACCGAGCCACCCAGGTGCCCCACTTTTTTTTTTTTTTAAATCCAGGAAATTAGATCAGAGGCTGGTCCTCCTTTTAAATATTTTATTGCTAATTATTATTATCCTGGCTCTAACATATTGCATGACCTCAGACAAGTTACTTAAATACATTTTGTTTTGATTTCCTTTTCTCTGAATGAGGCATTGGGAAAATATTAACCTCTTATTTTCATGGCATGGACTAAATAAGCTGATTCATGCTAACTGCTTGAAACAGAGTGTGGAACCTGGCTGACACCTTGATTTTATTTAGCCCAGTGAAGCCCATGTCAAACTTCTGACCTATGTAATTATAAGACAATAAATTTATGGGAATTCGAAGTAATTTATTATAGCAGCAATAGAAAACTATAGTAGCTCTGTTTCCTATTATTACTTTGGAAGAGATATACACAAATAGAAAAGAGTAGAGCTGTTAAAAAACTTAAAATTTTCTCATAATTAATTTGACTTCTTGACTACTGCCACAGAATGATCTTTGAGCATGTTATTTGAAGTGAGATCAGGATTACAGTTCTGATTATGTATTTTATGCAGCATGTGACTTTGGGCAAGTCACCATTTCTTTGAGCATCTTTTTCCTCATCTTTAAAATGGTAATAAAATATTTACCTGTGCTAAAGAAAATTTATTTATTTATTTATTTGTTTATTTATATTAACATATAATGTATTATTTGCTTCAGGGGTACAGGTCTGTGAATCATCAGTCTTACACAATTTACAGCACTCACCATAGCACATACCCTCCTCAATGTACATAACCCAGCCACCCTATCCCTCCCCTCCACCCCCCAGCAACCCTCAGTTTGTTTCCTGAGATTAAGAGTCTCTTAGGGTTTATCTCCCTCCCAATCCCATCTTGTTTCATTTTTTCCCTCCCTGCCCCACACGACCCCTTGCCCTGCCTCTCAAATTCCTCATATCAGAGAGATCATATGATGATTGTCCTTCCTTGATTGACTTCTTTCTCTTAGCATAATACCCTCTAGTTCCATCCATGTTGTTGCAAATGGCAAGATTTCATGTTTTTTTGATAGCTGCATAGTATTTCATTGTATATATATATATACCACATCTTCTTTATTCATTCATCTGTTGATGGACATCTAGGTTCTTTCCATAGTTTGGCTATTGTGGACATTGCTGCTATAAACATTTGGGTGCACGTGCCCCTTCGGATCACTACATTTGTATCTTTAGGGTAAATACCCAGTAGTGCGCATGCTGGGTGGTAGGATAGCTCTATTTTCAACTTCTTGAGGAACCTCCATACTGTTTCCCAGAGTGGCTGCACCAGCTGCATTCCCACCAACAGTGTAGGAGGGTTCCCCTTTCTCCACATCCTTGCCAACATCTGTCATTTCCTGACTTGTTAATTTTAGCCATTCTGACTGGCGTGAGGTGGTATCTCACTGTGGATTTGACTTGTATTTCCCTGATGCCAAGTGATGTTGAGCACTTTTTCATGTGTCTGTTGTCCATTTGGATGTCTTCTTTGCAGAAATGTCTGTTCATGTCTAAGGAAAATATTTTTTAAAATATTTCACATTTACCAACATATATTAGGCATATAATGAATTATAACTACTATCTTCATTGTTTTTATTACCCTTAGAAATTATAAGGCAAACCCTATTTAAATAATCTTTTATTTTCATTGTACATATTAGATATCTGATAACTAGTATGCTCTATTTTATTTGGGGAAACTATGGTCAATATAGTTTTTATTCCTCAAAAATTTTGTCTGATTGTTTGTTGTAGATACGGGCTAACACGAGTTCTTTTTTGCTATTAATTGTTTATTCCCGTTGGTTTGCAAACTCCGTGGGAGCTTCCCAGGTATAATCTGAAACTGGCTCCCTACGTGGAAGTCAGAAGAGACCAGAGAAAGAGGCAAGCCACTCCAGAGTAGTACTGAGCAATTTTAATAAGCAAGGGAAATTATCTATAAGGTTTGTCATGGGTGGCCACAAGGTGAGAAGATCTCTGCCTCTGGCTGACAAATCTTAAAAGTTTATATAAAGGCCTTAACTGGGTTTATCACATACACCTTCTGGATAGTCTCAGCACCACGATTGCTCTTTCAAGGCTGTGCCCTTGGGGTGGCTTCTGAGAGCAGGAAAGGAATGGAACCCACATTCCAAACACAGGGGAAAAGGTAAGAGGCCTCTGATTGCCTGAGTCCAGCTATGTGTCACCTGGCTGTCATGTCCTCTTGATGACTTTCCCTATGATTGCTGAAGCCATAGAGATGTGACTCAGTCCTCCCGATAGCTTCTGAAAAGTCCTCATTCCTGGCTGGTTTATTCCCACCTCAGAGACTGATCTGTGGAGAGGAGTCATTTGTGATTTGGTGTATCAAACATATTGTCATAGACAAAGGGTGAGTTTGTAACCCAGAGCAAGTCCAGATTTATTATTCTTCCTCAGATTCTCTTTTCATTACACAGAATGTTTATTTTAATTCATTTTCTTGTATCTCACATTCCTGTACCTCAGATTCTCTATTAAAAGGAAAAAGGTAGAGCAATGAATGTCCCAAAATTTCAACCCTGCCCTAGGAACTCCTGTCAATAGATGCCTAGTGAACAAAATCATGGGATTAGTTAGTCATTACATGATTTTTCATCCTCCTAAAAAACATAAACATATCTTGGAATCTCTTTAGGCTTTTTTTATCAGGTAAAATTTGTTCCTTTCTTATAGATATTCTAGCTATAATTAAGATGAAATGCTTAAACAATGCAGGAGATTATGTTCTTTGTGTTTCATTTGAGCCTCAATTACATTTGTTCATTTGAAAAATTTCAAATAAATTATTCACATTTTTGGTACATGCAGAGTTTTCTCATTTAATTAAGTATAGTACTAGTATTTCTGTAATATAATCACATATTTCTGCTTAAAAATTTTAAATGCCTCCCTTAGTTCAGTTCTTGGTTAATACTGAGATGCTTAGTGGGTTGCTAAAATAGGATCATTAAGGCAACCAGAAGAAAATTTGTATCAGCCCAACAAGCAGACCATTTCCTACTGCTCTATATTTCAAGATTTACAGGAATACATATACATATGTGTGTATATATGTGTGTGTATGTATCAACAGGAACACACACACACACACACACACACACACACACATATATATGTGATTAGGCAAAACAGACAAAAATGCATAAATAAATAAAAGAAAAATCAGGCCAAAATTCACTTAATTCAATTTCTCTGGGCTTGTATTTCAGTAAAGAAGTATAGCTCCAATAACATCATTAGCCACCGAACCTCTTCTGTGTCCCTTACCCATTGTCACTTTTAGGAATGGAAAGCCTATCCTTGAACACCAACATGATGGACATGTAGGTGGTGTGATGGGATGGAATGGCCAGTGCTTTGAAGCCACATTGACTTCTTAAAAAATTTCATCTACCATTTACCACCGGTGGGATGTTAAATTAGTTACTCTTCCTCTCTGGGATTGCTTCCTTTATCTAAAAATTGACAATAATATCTACTTCACATTGTTGTTATATTTTTAAAGAACAATGGCATAGCACCTGGTATACAATATGTGTTCAGTACCTATCAAGTCCTTCATTTTCCTTCATGCCATTTATGGAGACTCTTGAGACATATATCCCTGCCTTGATTTCTTAGTATCTCTTCCTCAGATTGTTGTCACTGTGCTGTGTCCACCTACTGGAACATTTCAAGATGGAATTTGGGAAAATCAGTTTTGGTTTTGTCTGTTTTCTTCATTTTGGCCATTCTGCTCTTGCTTCCAGGAAGTCTCCAAGTATAATTTCAGGGCACTTAACAAGAAATTGATATCCAAAATCTCCTCAAAAGAAAAGCAATATATTCCTAAATGGGAAAATAGATTTTCAGAACCCAAGGCCTCTGAATTTCTGGAAAATTACAGAACATAAAAACAATCTGTGGAAGTTCTACCCATGATATTGACATACAGGAAAAGTTTGAACATTTGTATTTTTACTGCTTTTTGATTACAAAGTGTTGTTCAGCTATCGAATTCTAAGCTAGATGTAGATTAGACTCAAATACCTCTTCTGAAAACAATCATTGACTCTAATCAAGAAGGTCAGAAAGCATATTTCAAGGAAGTAATCAACACTGAGGAAGTATAAAGAGAACCTTGATTTGTGAATTTCTTCATTGAGATTTCCTTCTGGGAACATTAGATCTCATATGCTCTAAGTTCTGCAATGGCAAGTATTTGACCGAGTAAGGACAGATGAATGAATGAAAAGGGCAAACTTGACTCTCTAAACAATCATAGATGTGGGACATGGGGAATTAAACAGTTAAGGGATCTCAAATAATTAAAGTATATTATTTAATCTATTCATTTTTAAAGGATAGATATGTAAGTGTTTAAAAAAATAACGTAATTAATAATTTAGAGCAAGTTTCTATCACTGCATCTAGCATTCATGAGCCATATTAGAATTGTTGTGTTAGGAGTTTTCCACATTTCTTTATACTTATGAGTATCTATTATACACATCGGACCCTACCAGTTATTATGTATATTCTAAAAAGTATAATATCTAGTCAGTGTTTTAAAGAACATAGGAAGTTAAATAATACCATGACATGAAGGAAGTATCATAAATTTAATAAAGGCTTCAAAGAAATGGTGAAGCTTGAAGTGAATCTGAAAGATGGGTAAGATTTATAAATGGAGCAGGGAGAGTATTGTTGCTGGGGGACGGGGTGCATAACAGTAATAAATGAATATTGCTCTTTCAGGAGTTCAGCACTCTGATTTAAATGCCAGATTTTGAGAATCAGAGGTGGTTTTACTTTAAGAAAAGATAGAATGTTATTAAGCAATATATCTAAAGTCAGATTATCTTTTGAGATATATAAAATGGAGAAGTGTCTGTTCATGTCTTCTGCCCATTTTTTGCCTGGATTATTTGTTTTTTGGGTGTTGCATTTGAATAGTTCTTTATAGATCTTGGATACCAGCCCTTTATCTGTAATGCCATTTGCAAAAATCTTCTCCCATTCCGTGGGTTGCCTCTTAGTTTGTTGACTGTTTCCTTTGCTGTTCAGAAGCTTTTTATCTTGATGAAGTCCCCAAAGTCCATTTTTGCTTTTGTTTCCCTTGTCTTTGGACACATGTCTTGAAAGAAGTTACTGTGGCCAATGTCGACGAGGTTACTGCCTATGTTCTCCTCTAGGATTCTGATGGATTCCTGTCTCACATTGAGGTCTTTCATCTATTTTGAGTTTATCTTTGTGTATGGTGTAAGAGAATGGTCCAGTTTCATTCTTCTGCATGTGGCTGGCTTCTCCAAAGAAGACATACAAATGGCTAACAGACACATGAAAAAATGTTCAACATCACTAACCATCAGGGAAATACAAATCAAATCCACAATGAGATACCACCTTATAGCAGTTAGAATGGCAAAAATTAGGCAGGAAACAACAAGTGTTGGTGAAGGTGTTGGAGAAAAGGGAACCCTCTTACACTATTGATGGAATGCAAACTGGTACAGCTACTCTGGAAAACAGTATGGAAGTTCTTCAAGAAGTTAAAAATAGAGCTACAATATGACCCAGCAATTGCACTACTAGGTAATTACCCCAAAGATACAGACATAGTGAAAAGAAGGGGCACATGCACCCCAATGTTCATAGCAGCAATGTCCACAATAGCCAAACTACTGAAGGAGCTGAGATGCCCTTCAACAGATGAATGGGTAAAGAAGATGTAGTTCAAACATACAACAGGGGCGCCTGGGTGGCTCAGTTGGTTAAGCGACTGCCTTCGGCTCGGGTCGTGATCCCGGAGTCCCAGGATCAAGCCCCACATCGGGCTCCCAGCTCCACGGGGAGTCTGCTTCTCCCTCTGAACTTCTCCCCTCTCATGCTGTCTCTCACTCTCCCTCTCTCTCTCTCTCTAATAAATAAATAAAATCTTAAAAAAAAAAAAAAACATACAACAGAACATTGCGCAGCCATCAGTAAGCATGAATACCCACCATTTGCTTCGACATGGTTGGAACTGGAGGGGATTATGCGAAGTGAAATAAGTCAAGCAGAGAAAGACAATTATCATATGGTTTCATTCTTATATAGAACATAAGGAATAGCGCAGAGGATGACAGGGGAAGGGAGGGAAAACTGAATGAGAAGAAATCAAAGAGGGAGACAAACTAAGAGAGACTCTGGACTCAGGAAACAAACTGAGGGTTACGGAAGGGAGGGGTGTGGGGAGATGGGGTAGCCAGGTCATGGGTATTAAGGAGGGCATGTATTGTGATAAGAACTGGGTGTTATATGCAACTAATGAATTGTTGAATAGTACAGCAAAAACTAATGATGTACTACATGTTGGCTAACTGAACATAATAAAAAAATTTAAAAAAGAAAGGAGATATCTAAAATAGGAACCTTGGAAATAACGTTATCTGATACCTCCATTTTACACTTGGAAGGTGACAGTCAGAGAAAAGGGTTACTTGGTTTGGCCAGGCAAGGTAACATGAATGTTCAGTGTTCTTGTCTGCAACGTCCAATGTTTAAAAATACTGAAATACTATAATAAGTGAGGTCAAGCCAAATATTTAAAGATAAGAATGTCTTAAAATGGCCAACTGAATAGTTGAAAATTAACAGAGACTTATAATATATTACATATATACACATATGTTCCATTAAAGAAGTTCGGCCAAAGTAGGATGCTAGGGGATATCTTTGAGATAAATCATAATTATCAAAAAGTGAAACAAACATAAATAAATACAGTTACTATACATGGGTCATTATTATAAAAGTTGTATACCGTACACTAAAATCTTGGTCCTAGAATTTAGTTAAATGGGATTAAATTATAGTACTATGTATTATGTGGCTTATTATCACCTGGAAGTTCCAGGGTGTATTAATAATGTCCATATAACTTTTTTTTAAGTAAAGGTAACATTTTATATATGAAATTAAGTAGGACTTAAAAATTTAAATCTTCCTACAAATATTTCATAAGAAGGTAGAAATACTTTGTCAAGAGACAAAGATTACAAAGGGAAATATGGTATTGACCTTGATCTTCAAACACAAATTTAAAAATTTTGCATTTGATTAGAAAGGTCAGAAAGATGGATCGGGTATCAAATATGTCAAACCATTGAATATGAAATAACATTCAGATAAAGCATTTTGGTATTTCTTTTTAGGATTCAAGTAAAGAAAGTATAATATATATCTTGCCTAATTTCATGATTTATTGTCATCAAATTGCATACAACATTTTTTTGCTTGAATGTAGCTTAGAGTGAACATTAAGATATAATTAAGGGTGTTTGTGTTCAATACACACATTTAGAAACCTGAAAGATCTGTAGGAAGATTATTACTATCTTAATCTATCAATGCTATTGTTTGAAGTATATGTTGGAGATAATTACAATGAAATTGCTGGAGCAGTTATTATATAACAAAGTTAAACCTCTTTCATGTAAACTTTGTTTTTCCATTCTTCTGAACCGTATTAAAATACCTAATATTTTTAAAAATATGTAACTCAGTTTTTCAACCAATATCATCATGTTTCTGAACTCAGATCTATCAAAGGGACAAGCAGGAAGGTATAGAACTCTCACATCATTTTTGTATATGGCCTTTTACTGCTTGCTGGCATAGAACAGGTCACTACTCATACAATATTTTAGTGATATCAGATGAATTACACAGAGCCTTTTTCAGTGGTAAATAAGAGTTTGCACTGAGAGGTAATAAAAAGTTGTAAACTTTATAAGAACTTGATATGATTTGCAAAAATGTACAAGACACAAAAAAAGTAAGGGATAGAGCTCACAACAGGAATGTATTTAAAGGTCATCTTTGAAGTTGTGTTTGTTTTTTTTATTAGCAAATTAGATGTTCTTATGATTATAAATAACAATTATAACATTGCAGTACCAACTATACCATGTCAAAAATAATATTTCTAGTTTAAAGACAAAACTTGCGACACAGAAAGAATTGGGACAATTTTGAGAGAGGAAGAGGAGCTATAAATAACAATGCCAGGACAGCAGCCATAAGATGAAACTGTTTTAGAAAAAAATGTATTCCAATCTTCTTTTTAAAGATGATTCAAGAGAATATTTGTGATTTGTCATCATCATGTGACACATTAGTGTCAGAGCTAAAAGTAAAACCCTGATTTTGTGATCCACATTTGAGCCTCTGGAAACCCACAGTAGCCACATTGAAGTAGTAAAAATTCAACATATCATATCAGAGAATTTTCAAAATATTTTTATCTACTTAAGAAATTCATTATTGTCAAGGTTTTGCTATTAACATCACAAAACAAAGTAAAGGCAGTCATTTTTGTATGGTTCTTCAGTGCACAAATTTCAGTTACCATGGTGTAGGTAAATGACACTAGGCTTCTAAGAACAAGGTTCAAATTTCCACCACCACAGTATAATAACTGTGAATAAATGCATAAAGTACAAATTTCTTTACTAGCCCTTCAGTCCACAATTCATAACTGGTGCATATCATGATCATTGACCACTTTATTCAGTCTATCAGTGATTAGTCACTGTGCATCTCTTCCTTAGTTCATGTACAGAGAACAAAACATGTGGTCGTGTTGCCTCCCTTTCTGCCAGTGATAAATCCACTTGATATTTTACAAAAATGAATGATAGAAATAGGAAATTGGCCAATACATATGAAAGTGCAGCAAAGAAACAAAATTATACTAGAAGCAAAATTTAAATTGAATAAAAAATGAGTTACAGAAGGAAATAGCTGACTAGGACAATGTTGACATTGCCTCCATTCAGAGGATTAGATATGTAGCCACTGAAACTTAATGAAGGTGAAATTACCAACATAAATGAGGAAAGTGATCTTGTTGAAATGATGAAGATGTTCCAGGGGAAGTGACACCAGCAAAAAAAAGTCACATGTAAGAAACATTTGGGGGTCTAATAAAACCTTAGCCATAAGACCCTTCAGATGTACATCAGTGGGCCATATGCTTGGAGGATGATTGCTAACATATACCTTGGCGGGTAGAGATAGAGGAAGTCCCAAAGGAATTTTTAGATTTTAAAGTAGACTTATAGGATCTTGGGAGTTGGGCTAAGATTGCCTTTTACCCTTAAGAAAGTATTAACATTGAGGCAGCTGAGTTCCTAGAAGAATGTCACTCTGCCTGTCTCAAGGACTTGTCAATGGGCTGTAAGTAGAAAGGAAATTTATTTTTTTTCTTTAGCTTTTGTTGTCAGTATCAATAATGATGATTTTTTTTTACAAAGCTTACTCTTTGACATCACCAAAATTCATATAGCAGCAATTTCTAAAATTAAATGTGATTTAATTATACTATTCATTGTTAATGTAATAGATTCTCTGTTGACAGGTGTAAGGAAGTTATTTATTTTTTCATCCTGATTCTGTGCTAGATTTACACTGAATTGTTGGATTGTTATTCTTTCCTGACCCAGAATTTGTCCAATTTGACAAAAATGTATTAAGTACAATTACTTGCAATGTGCTGGGAAAATGCTATAGGGGATGATTAAAGAGGAAAATTTCCCTAACTTTTATAAAATAACAAATTTCCCAGTTATTTGCCCTTCAAGGCAATGCATAGCTATTAATAGAAAGGAAGTGAAGATAATGAAAGAGAGAAAAGAGATCAAGGTATGAGGAAATTATCATAATTCTAGAGCTCTGTAATTTTGCCAAGCAAAGATATATTAGCTAACCTAGAGACCTCTATATCTTGTATCCTCTTACTCATATGATCTCTCTGGAAAGCAGACAGAATAAGGATATCTGTCTTGTCCCTGAAGCCCAACCAGGAGTCACAATAACCTCGAAAAATGCAAGGTAACACTGAGTCTCTAAGAAAAGTGCATGAGAAAGAGTTTGCAGTATATTAATCAGAGTTTAAAGAAGGCATAAATTGTCAAGTTTAAAGAAAACAGGGTAGATATTAGAGATATTATAGAAATTTAAAGTTAATATATTTATTGCATATGTAATTGATACGTTTTCAAGAAAACAGTGTACTAAAATATATAAATAACAATCATTAAATTAATTATATACACTGAGGTAACTGGAATAAAATAGATGATTTAGGTCTAGAATGGAAAACTATGTTTTCAGTGGCCTGTTCTCAGAAGGGTGTATGTTTTTTCAGTAACTGGGAAAATTCAATTTGTGCTAAGATATGAGAAGGCATGAACATTCCCCATGAATAATAGCATAATTCCTTTGTAAATATTTTTTGGAAGCTTTCTGTTTTAAAAATACATGCATGAGATTCCTCTGCCTTTGAAGATGGTATTTGGGAAGATTTTGTTTCCTTTTCTTTCTTTTTTATTTTTATTTTTTTCCTTCTAAAGTATGGAGGTAGTTGGAAAGGCCAATTTAGGACAGGACATCGTGGCTTTCCACTAAAGCTTACTTCTCGCAGCAGTCAGTCACTTTCTGTAGGCACCACAGCTCTTTGAAGCCCTATAGTCTGACCTCACAAGCCACATTTCTCTATGACTTAAAATAGGAAGTCCTTTATGAAATGACTGCACACTGGTTGACCCTGTTCTCTCAAGATGCTGTTACCTCCCAAAACCCACTGAGCCAATAAGGTCAAGTATAGAAATGGATCTGAAATATTTGAAACCCTCTTGATTCCATTGCTCAGTGGTTTCGTTTTTGTTTTTTTTTTAAGCAGCAAAACTCACTACAAAAAAAATAGTAGAATGTTGAATTTATAAAAGTGTTAAAAATGGAATAGTTCTATATGAAGAAGAAGTGGAATTTCTACCTTCCCTCTTAGAACCTTCCCCTCTGGCAGTTTTCTCAGGTGCTTTCTCAGCAACTTCTTGTATCCCTCATGCACTGTTTGAAAGCCATTGGAAAGCTTTGGAAAGAATGGAACAGGCGGCATCCAAAGAAGGTAAAATGGCTACAGGCAGACCTACTTTCTTTACTAATTTTATATATATATATATATATATATATATATATATATTTTTTTTTTTTTTTTTTTTTTTTTCCCCCATTTCTGCAGGCTAGCATTTGCCTGGACACTGAAGGAATTTGAGTTGCCAATTCTGAACTAAAGCTTCCATTCTTCACTTTCTTTTTCACCACACATTAACTTCTCAATTCTTGTAAGTGTAAACTTGTTCTATCCTAGCTAAAGCTTTTGTCTAGTGACAGCATTATTAAAAATTATTCAGAGTAAATTATTGGCAAATGTACTTTACATTTCAAAGGACAGTGTTTCTAATCCCAGGTTAGAATATACTAACTGATAATTATGGAAACGGTTAGCATTTCAAAGCCTCAGTTTTCTTATGTATAAAAAAGGAATTCATGGGGCGCCTGGGTGACTCAGTGGGTTAAAGCCTCTGCCTTCTGCTCAGGTCATGATCTCAGAGCCCGCATCGGGCTCTCTGCTCAGCAGGAAGCCTGCTTCCCCCTCTGTCTCTGCCTGCCTCTCTACCTACTTGTGATCTCTGTCAAATAAATAAATAAAATCTTTTAAAAAAAAATGTTGATACCATAAAAGTTCATTGTGCTCTGCCCTATTTCTATTCCTTTCTTCTCTTCTCAGTACAATTTTTAAAATTTTTATGTATCTTTAAATAACATTTCCTGTGTACCCTTTCAACAATATACGGCGTAATTTGGACATTTCACAAATACATGTGAATGTACTTATTCTTTTTCCCCCTTCCAATTTTATTTTTGCATTAAATTATTGTATTTTCCACATTAAAATGGGAAAATAAAGGGGCACCTGGGTGACTCAGCAGGTTAAGCCTCTGCCTTCGGCTCAGGTCATGGTCTCAGGGTCCTGGGATCAAGCCCCGCGTCAGGCTCTCTGCTCAGCGGGGAGCCTGCTTCCCCCTCTTTCTCTGCCTGACTCTCTGCCTACTTGTGATCTCTCTCTCTCTCTGTCAAAAAAATAAATAAAATCTTAAAAAAAAAAAAGAATTTTAAAATGGGAAAATAAAAAAGTCACAGGAAAACCCAATTGCCATAGATTTGTTTACTCTGTTCTCCATTTATTATTTAAATTAATATTTATAGTCATAATAAGGAAGAAAAGTAAGAATTAATGAACAACTCTTTCGTGCCAGGCATTGTGTTAAGCATTTTGTTTCCATTATCTCATTTTGTTTTTAATGCAGTGCTATCGACATCATTAAACATCATTAAGAATAAAGACTTCGGTTACTGATGGGGTTACAAGTAGCTATAAAACTAGATCTTAATTATCAGGAGGGCTATAATGTAGGTAGAACAGGAGGATATTGATATAAAACCACAAATAATACAAATTAGTATATGTAAAGTGCTAAAAGAATAGTCATCAAGGAAGCACCAACAGTAATAAGAGTTTAATGTTATAAATATTTACCAATGTTAGGGAAGGATTCATGGATCCATCTAATGTTTGCATTAAATGTAACAATAAATTCTCAGTTTTCAACCTGCCTTCAGTGTTTTCTGGTAGTCATTCCAACAGTTCTTGAACAAAATATTTTTACTCCTCAAGCTTTACCACACTTTTCAAGCCTTCATTCAACTACCTTGCTTCTTAGGCCCAGTAAAAGTTTCACAGAAAATAGAGCTCATCTGCAAAGAATCACTGGTTTCTTCCACTCTATAAAGCATGTAGAGTTCAGTGTCCCTTGTTGCTGTTGATTTCTTGCTTGGCCATATAATTTACTTTGTGAAGCTAAGAGGTGTGTTGTGAGCAGAGACTTGAAATGTGCTTGCATGTTTCGGCTTATATTTTTGCATTCCTTCTTTTGCCATGAGGTACATCTGCCTTGAGTAGCCACCGATCCAAGGAGGCTAAGGTAGATAAAGCAGAGCTGGAACTAATCTCTATGTTGGAGGCAATCCCATCTGTGTACAACCTGTATCAGCTGAAGCCTACCTCATCAACAGATGCAAGAGCCAAGAAGCATAAAGTCCTATTTTTGCATGCCACTAAAATCTTTAGACAGTTAGTGTAGCATTATTGTGGCAATAGCCTACTGATGCAGCCCACCCCCACGCCTCCAATTTTTAAAGTATTATGAACACATTTTTTTCTTGAGTCCATCTACATAAAATATACTGATGGTGAGTTAATTCATGTCTTATACACCTATCTAATCATTCTCTTGAGTGTTAAAATATGCAAATGCCAATTAATTATAACAGATATCTTTTACTCAACCAGTTTGAAGTTGAACCAATTATTTCTTTTCCCACCACTCTTATAAATCATCTTCTTTACAATTTCCCCACCCAGTTAATATCATTTCACCTATTACCCAAATCAGAACCATGGAAGATACCACTGACTCATTCCTCTTTCCATTACTACTCCATCCAATTATTCACTAAGAGCTTTGATTTTATTTCCTAAGTATCTCTTGAATCTTCCCCCTGTGTCCTCTCTACTTTATTGTAGACCCTTGTTATATATCTTTCTCTTTGCTTCCTGGCCCACTCTGTGTAACCCTCCAATCATTTCTCTTTATCACTGCTATAGTCTGAAAACCTAAGTGTGATCATGTCATTGTCTCTGCTAATACCCTCAGCGATCCCCGCTGCCAAGACACAGTAAGCATGCTAAGCATGTCTAAGGCACATGAGAAACCAAGCCTACCTTAAGGGGTTCACCCTCTGCCATTTTTCCTTTCTTGAATTACTCAATCCAGGCATCAAAAACTGCTTACTGTATTGAGTATTCTATGCTTCTCTAATATCTTTAAACTTTCATATATGCTCTGCCAACAACATGCTCCCTAGTAATCTATTCGCTTTTTAGTCTGATTAAATATCATTTATATTTTTCAAATCAAATTTTCAATTTAATTTTATCAAAATTTCTTCTTTAGGAAGACTTCTCTGAGCAAACTTTCCCTCATCTCCGCCTACCTCCCCCCACTATCTGTTATATAAAGAATCAGGACTGGGACTTTTCTGTTTCCCTATCTCACTTATAACCTTATATCTACCTTATTCTAACTATGGCATCATATGATGTCTGTATTTTTACTTTGTTTCAATATCATAACACCCAGAGTTCTCTTTTACTCTAATTCTTCTGGTACCTACAACAATGATTGGCACATAGTAGGCGCCATGAATGAATATAGACAGGGAAGAAAGAGGTTAGTGTTATTTAAAAAAGTTCTCAGTTTCTCCTTTTAATTTTTTTAAACGGCAGCTATTCACATATATTTTGCCTTGAAGTTCTCCTTACAGTTAAATTGCTGGTATATTGGAAAAGAAAATTTTACTACTTTTGACAATTCTGCTTAAATGTAAAATCTTTACTATTTAGCAAACTTTGCTTCTGACAAATATGTCATTGATATAATGGTGTTGAAAATCTAAGGACAGAGGAAAATAATAGTTGTGGGGTGTCTGTTATACATCACATGTTTTTGTTGGGAACGCAAAGTTTTACCTTGACCTTCTCAGAATTTTTTTTGACTGGGCCTGAGAGTTAGGTTGACATAAGACAGATCAACAGAGAAAACCATACACACTTATTTAATACTAGTTTCACATGACATGGGAGCCTTTATAAGAAACGAAGACCCAAATATATGGTATAACCTACTTCCTTATTTATATTAGGCTGAACAAAGAAAGGCACTACATATTCAATGTAAATAATTATTTAATGTAATGGGAGACTGTGATGACAAGGTATTATCTAGTAAAAAATAAAAAGAACTTAAATAGGAATTCCGGATATAATGAGCAGTTGCCACTCCTTAGGCTAAGATAGAGCGCCCCATGAAGAACTTTGCTGTGATCAAGAGCGTTTTGGTGAGAGTTCTGTTGGCTTAATAGCAGAGAAATTGCTCCAATGGCATGGTGGTGGGACATGGAAATCTGTCCTTGCAGGGGCTAGCAAAAGCTATTTATGAGAAAGTGCCTTCCTGGAGAGTGCCATGGGAAGCTGCTTGAGCTGCCGGCCACCATGTACTGCAGGAGCCCGGTGTTAATGAAAGTGCCTGCACCAGAGGAGCTGGTAAGGTGGAACATACGTGTACTACCAGAGCCAGCCTAGAGGCACCACAGAACCAGTAAGCAGACCCTTTGCTCCTGCAATAGCCTCTAGCACTCTTTATTGACGCATGGCGGAGGAAAATTATTTAAAAGATTAAATGACACTTTCCCAGAGCAGATGACTAAGAGTGAATTTGGAGCTGGAGGCAATAAATTAATAACTAGCACAGTAAGCATCACCATCTAGTTTTTAAAAGTGAGAGCAATGAGTCTTAGAAGGGTTTACAAAGGCTCTAAGCTCATACATTTTTGGAACTAAAGAAGGTGGAAAGTGAGGGATATCGGTTGGATAAATGACATAGATATTTGTTTTGAGATCTCTAGAATGATTCTCCAATTAGGAAATACAATACCTTCAAAATAAAAGTTAGTTGGTTTCTCAATAAGGGTAACCTTTATATGTAGTTATTACGTTATTAAGGTCAAAATAACCTTTTTATCAGATTATCACATTTCATCTGA
This sequence comes from Potos flavus, assembly GCA_028534135.1. Taxonomy (NCBI): domain Eukaryota; kingdom Metazoa; phylum Chordata; class Mammalia; order Carnivora; family Procyonidae; genus Potos; species Potos flavus. Next base: position 88,679,766 of record CM052900.1, on the reverse strand, counting down.
TCAATTAGTATTGGCAGAATTGTGTAATATTACCTATTCTCAGTTAGATTCATTTGCTCATTCATTCAACAAACATTACTAAGTGATGATTATGTTACATATATAATTTTAATTATGTTACATATATAATTTTATTTTTTGTATTATTTGGTAATAATACCAAAATTTTATTTTTGATAAAATTATAAAAATTAACTTTTATTTTTGAGATTATAATTTTATTTTTGGTATTATTTTATAAAAATAGAATTAAAAATATAAATACTATGTTTTCAACTTGAACTCTAATTCTAAAATCCAATTTAACTTTCTGTATTTGATATCACCATTTGTTTTCTGAGTGGCGAAAACACAAAACAAAAACAAATAAAAAAATCAAAATCCTCCCATTTATTATTTATTTATTATTATTTTAGAAAGTGAGGGTTGAACCTATTTGGAGATTACAGGACAGATGACTGGAGTTTTTCTGTTTGTTTTCTCACCGAGTTTTACTTTTACACTTCTGATAGTTTCTGCTTTGAGAATGTAAATATGTTCAGACTAAATGAAGTCGGTCTTTACTAGAAAGATTCTGAGAGTGCCACAAAATATGATAAGACCTAGAGTATATCAGTGTTCTAAGTTGGTTTAACAGTGAATGGTACCTATGACCGGTATAAATTATTTTGCTTTCATGAGAAAGGTACTGAAGAGTAAGTAGTTATTTTTTTTTCCACAAGGAACCTATATACTCAATGAATTAGAATTCATTCAAACTTATTTAAAATATTTTTCCCAAAAGCAGCAAATACTTCCTGTCATTTATAGTTTTTTTTTTTTAATAAGTTACATATTTCTTTTTTAAGTACAGCCATTCTGGTCTCATTTCTCAGAAGGTACATTACTTACATAATAGAGAATAACTATTGGTTGTGCTGGCACATTTTAAAACAGGACTAGTAACAAATGTTCCATTAAGTCCGTTTACTTGGTCCATTGTCAAACTGTGAATGGGGTCACTGTAGTTCATCTGATTGATGTGAAATTATTTGAAAGTGTCATTTTCAAAAGCAGTGAGAAGTTTTCTGTAATTTTTCCCTATTCCTGGAACTTGTCAGTCTCTGGTCATATCATATTAGTAAGTAAAATTTTTGATAGCTGCAAGGATCTATAGTCACCTGAGCCTGTGGCATTTGGTACAATGTATCATTTATACTGCCATACTTAAAATCCATACAAAAAGCATTGGGAACTGTAGCTACTCTGAAAGTAGCCTTTTCTAGAAGTTAAATGACTTTGAAGTGTCAACATTTATAGTAGAAGGCAGCATCTAACATTAAGGATCTTGTGAATTACTCTATCGTTGATATGATTGTGAGAATAGAATCTAATCCGTAAAATTTCACTAGAATCCTTAAATGTATCTTAAAAATTGGAATTTATAGTAACTATGCATCAACCTTTAAGAAAAGTGCCTTCCTAAGGAGCCACATATTTCATCTATATTGTGGATCTACAATATACATCAGATGTGCTTTTGAAACTTTTCTTACATTTTAAAAGCTTTCTCTGTGTCCTTTCTATTTTCACGGATTTTCCAGGGAGTCAGTAAAATAGTAAAAATTTTCATTAAGAATGGCCTGCAAACAGAATATTTTGATTGTTAAATATCCTTGTTCTAGGTGCCTTTATTTATCAAAAACAATTCTATTTCAATCCATAAGTTTAATTATTTCTATTTTTATTTTTCTAATTTATGAACTATTAAATTGCATAATTTAAAATATTTTAATAATTAATGTATAATCACACTCTTCTGTTTAGTATCACCTCTGTCAAAGCAGTTTCCATAAATGTTCTATAAGCATGTCTTTTTTAAATTATGAAGCCGTTTGTGTGGGTGCTTCTATTAATTACATGTGTTTCCTAGTAGTAGCACAGTATCTGCCCTCAAAATAAGTTCTCTTTCAGCAATTATGTGATAGTCACTATCCACTGCCCAAATTATCCAGAATGTAACCCAGGCTCTGGAGTAATTAAAAAAAAATCTGTGTAGCCTCTATGCTAACTGAAAGCCCTTGCTCTTACAGTCTTCATTTAGCAGAAACTCTCTTTAGTGATCGTGAACAATTAATTTATTTTCTTAATCTGTAGCAGACTAAAGCAAGAAAGTACAATTGTAGGAAGAGAATCAGGAGCTATAATTTACAATCATAGTATGTTAAAGCCAGGAGGTATCTTAAAGATTATTGCATCAAAAACTCTTTATTGTTTAGGAAATTTAGGCCTATCTAGGGGTGTGTTCTCAGGAAAACACACTTTCAGATGGAGATTGCATTTAGGCAGTTTACTGAGGAATGCTCTAGGAGAGAAAGCTGGGAGTGACTACAGGAAACAGGATTGAGTGAAGAGAGAAATTTGCCTGAGATGAAATTGTAGCTGGAGATCTAAGCCAGGCTAAGAAGAGCTCTGGAACTGGGAAGCCTCTACAGAGTTCTCCCAAGTTGAGTTCAGTGCTTTGTACTCCTGATCAACTAGTCACTGGAACTGGTAAAGGAGCATACTCTTGGGTGAGGGAACTCCCTACTGTGAACTTCTCTATTCCCAGAGTGGGTCCCAGCTATGAGGCGTTAATAGTCAACTCTCCTGGTATCTGGGAAAGTGAGTACCTTTCTGAAGTAGGGAAGGGAGGGGGGCTTGGATAGAGCATCCCGTGGGTCTTTAAGGTTATAGGGCAGTCCAGTATGTGGTCTTTTCCACCATACAATATTTCTTAAGGTAGCTGTCAATACACAGATGGCATGAATAACATCTAGGAGAAAACTCTCTGCACCTGCATTGCTTCAGTTCCTGCCTAACTCTTAGAGAGAATGAAAGCAATAAGAAGTGTTATTTTTAAATGCCACTGCCACAGAATAATGAAAGGTAGTGCTGGTGGGGTATTAGCTACAAATATTTTCCCTGTTCGAAGGACCATGATAGTTTGGTAATTGGAAATATATTCACCAAAGCACCCAAGTTCCCCAGTTTTGAGATGTTTCCTCATTCACACTGATGGCTATTTGCTGTTTTGAGGAGACATTAATCATTCTGGATGCTCCAGCAGAGGAAATTCCAAGTTTAGCAGATTATTTTCCCCAAAGCTACCATAAAACTTTTTTTTTTTTTTCCCTCTTTGACATGACCAGAGATTTGAGCTGAGAAACAACCTACAGGGAGAAAAAAGAAAGCCTGAAATAAATTACTTGGGGCTTGACATTTAGAGATTTGAGGGTTTAAAAAAAGAAATGGATATAAAATACAAGTTGATGGTAATTTTAATTTGCTTTTCTTTCAATCTACTACCCCAAGGGATTCTTCCTTTGTGGTTTAGCCTTTCTAATTAAACCGTACCATGAATACTATAAACTTTTAATAAAATGTATTGATTATTTTAATTGTAGACCATGATAGAGTGTTATATAAATAGGCAAAAATACCTGGGAATAGGATTTTCTCCTTATCTTTTTCTTTTCTTCTTAAATATTTTCAGTTCATTGGGATCCAGGATTAGCATAAAAAAGCATAAACAATCCTGGTTCACAGAATTTTTTAACTTTGTGAGCCTCTACCCCCTTTTAATGAGATATAATTGACATAAAACATCGTGTAAGAGGCACAATGTGATGATTTAATACACGTATGTATTATGAAACGATTAACACATTAGGGTTGACACGTCTCTCAGCTCACATAATTATTCTTTGTGTGTGTGTGTGTAGTGAGAGCATTTAAAATTTACTCTCTTAGCAACTTTAAGTATATATAATACAGTATTGTTAACTATAGCCACCATGCTGTACATCGATTCCTCATGACTTATTTATCTTAAAACTGGAAATTTATACCCTTTGACCAACACCTCCCTGTTTCCCACATCTCCCAGCCCTGGGCAACCACTATTCTATTTTCTGTTTCCGTGAGTTTGGCTTTTTAAGATTCCATTTGTGAGTTTATACTGTATTTGACTTTCTCTGTCTGACTAATTTCACTTAGCTTAAGTGCCTCAAGGTCCATCCATGTTGTTGTAAATGGCAGAATTTCCTTCTCTTTTCTTTCTTTCTTTCTTTCTTTCTTTCTTTCTTTCTTTCTTTCTTTCTTTCTTTCTTTCTTTCTTTTTTCCTTCTTTCTCATAGCATAATAATATAATGCTGTGTGTGTGTGTGTGTGTGTGTGTGTGTGTGTGTGTATACCACATTTATCCATCCATCCACTGATAGAAACTTAGATTGTTTCCATGTCCTGGCTATTGTGAATAATGCCACAATGAATATTGGAGTGCATATATGTCTTTGAGATCCCGATTTCATTTCCTTTGGATATACACCCAGCAGTGGTTTTGCTGGATTATATGGTAGCTTTACTTTTAATATTTTGAGGAATTTGCATACTTTTCTCCATAGTAGCTGCACCAATTTACACTCCTATCAGCAGTGCACCGGGGTTCTCTTTTCTTGACACCCTCACCAGTACTTGTTCTCGCTTGTTTTTTTGATAATGGTTATTCTTATCAGGGTGTGAGGTGATGCATTGTTGTAGTTTTGATTGGCATTTCCCTGATAGTGATATTGAACCTCTTTTCACACATCTCTTGGCCATTTGTATGTCTTCTTTGGAAAAAAAATAATTGGACTATTTGTTCTTTTTGTTTTGTCTTGTTTCATTTTTTTTTTTTTTAGTTAATAAGTTGTATGTGTTTCTTATTTATTTTGGGTATTAACCTCTTATAAGATGGATGGTTTATAAATATTTTTCCCATTCCGTAGGTTGCCTTTTCATTCTGTTGTTTCTTTTGTTGTGCAGAAGCTTTTAAGTTCGATGTAGTCCTTCTTATTTTTGCTTTTGTTGCTTGTACTTTTGGTATCATGTTCAAAAAATCATTGACAAGACCAATGTCAAGGAGATTTTTTTCATATGTTTTCTTTTAGGAGTTTTGTGGTTTCAGGTCTTATATTCAAATCTTTAATCCATTTCCAGTTAATTTTTGTGGGTGGTGAAAGATTGGGGTTCAATTCCATTCTTCTGCATGTGGTCATCCAGTTTTCCCAGCACCGTGTATTGAAGAGACTGTCCTTACCTCATTGAGTATTCTTGGCTTCTTTGTCAAATATTAGTTGAGTGTATATGCAAGTGTTTGCATATACATACTCTTGTTTCTGTTCCATTGGTCTACTTCTATGTCAGTATCATGCTGTTTTGATTATTATTGCCTTGTAATATATTTTGAAATCAGGAAATACAATGCTTCCAGCTTTGGTTTTCTTTCTCAGAATTGCTTTGGCTGGGGCGCCTTGGTGGCTCAGTCGGTTAAGCACCTGCCTTCAGCTCAGGTCATGATCCCAGAGTCCTTGGATCAAGCCCTGCATTGGGCTCCCTTCTCAGTGGAGAACCTGCTTCTCCCTCTCCCTCTGCTGCTCCTCCTGCTTTATATGCTCTTTCTCTCTCTGTGTCAAATAAATTAATAAAATCTTAAAAAAAAAAAAAGGAATTGCTTTGACTATTTGAGGTCTTTCTGTGGTTCTGAATGAATTTTAGTATTTGTTCTATTTCCATAAAAAAATGCTTTGGGATTTTTATGGAGATTGCATTGAATCTAGAGATGAGGTGAAGTTTGAACATTTTAACACTATTCATTCCTCTGATCCATTAACATGGGACATGTTTCCATTTATTTGTGTCTTCAATTTTTTTTTTTTTCCTTCCATCAAGGTCTTACAGTTTTCATTATGCAGATCTTTCACCTCTTTGGTTAAATTTATCTCTATTTACTGGTTTTGATGCTATCTAAATGGGATTGTTTTCTTTATTTCTTTCAAAATATTTTGTTTTAGTATATAGAAATAATTTAATAGCTATCTATATGTTGATTTTGTATCTTGTAAATTTACTGAATTAGTTTTTGAGTTCTAACAGGTTTTGGGTGGAGTCTTTAGGATTTTCTCTATATAAAATCATATGATATGCAAACAGAGACAATTTTATTTTTTTGTTTTTGATTTAATTTGGATGCCTTTCTTAATCTCCTACCTGGATACACAAAGGCATTTTTGTTTTTGGATGAATGCTAAGTTGTTGTTAAGGGGGGATACATTGAAGAATATCTGATTGGGTCATCGTGCTGACATCTCTCTACTTACTTATTTTTCATGTCCCAATGCCTGAGACATTACAGAACATAGCTTAAAAGTATACATTTAAATAAGCCCCTATATGACAGATCGATTTTAGCCTCTTCCTATAACCAGTGCAGCTAAGGATATTCTCAAGTGAATATTTTGACGCCACCTTCATATCAAATCCAAAATGTTTATCTTAGAGAGTCTCGTTTTATCTTCTGCTTGCTAATTCTTATCATTTGGTGATATTCACAAATTAGTCAAATATCTTGGTGTCTGAGATGTCACTCTTGTCCCCCTTTAGGTCCAACACTAACAGATTAAATGATAGAAAGTTTGTATAGACTCAAAATATTAACAAAAGTTAAATATGATGGCAGAGATCTTTTATATTACCTAATACAAGAGACTTTTCAGGAAAAGAATGGGTTGATAAAATGGTCTACCTACGTATCTCACAAGTGTAGGTGGAACTGGAACTGATCACATACAGGACTTCAGGGGACCCCAGTCAATTGTTTCCTTTATAAGACATGAAGTCACCTGAATGTCTAGTAGTCAGACAGTTTGGATTGTAGGTATGCTCTATAGAACTGTATATAAGCTCTCTGGCTCTCTGGTATTAAGTATTTATGCTATGAAAAAATCCTATGAAATTATATGCAAATACATAAACTAAGATAGAACATTTATATCTTAGGATGTCCTTAAGTAGAGTGCTTTGTTCATGCTTTTTCTTTTTTTTTTAATATTTTATTTATTTACTTGAGAGAGAGAGAGAGCACAGAGGGAGAGGGAGTAGCAAACTCCCCACTGAGCAGGGAGCCCAATGTGGGGCTCAATCCCAGGACCCCTAGGGTCATAACCTGAGCCGAAGGCAGACACTTAACCAATTGAGCCACCCGGGCACCTTGTTCATGCTTTTTCTAACAACAATAGTTCATTTACACAAGCAAAATTTAAAGAAGCATTTTAGTACAATGCTATTGAAGATGAATCTTTTAGCATTTTGCCATATTAATATATGACCTTGTGTTTCCTAAATTTTCTTTCTGGGCTCTGAATAATATCAAGAATTGCCTCAAGTGAGTTTTTGCTTCTCTTTCTTAGCTACAAAAGGCACTTTGATCCCTGAATCAGAAATATTTCTAGCTTAATAAAAACATTTTACTTTTGATTAACAGCAAAATGTCTAACAAGTAGGTATATATTAAGATGTATTCAGATTCTAATAGTAATTCTGTATTGAAAGCATTATTGATAGCATTCATATAATCATTCTGAAAGCATTATTTTTTGTTAAGAATAAGTAGAAAATATTTAAATTTCATTCTATAAGGCAAGATATAGGGAAATTATCAGATTTTTAAAATAATGGAGCACTCCTCAATTTAATATGCCATTCATTATATACTCAGTGCCCTGTATAATGCTTAATACAATGCAGACATATAATAAATATTTTCTAATCAGTGAATTAAAGGCCCAAACATGCCTTGACTATCTAATATATCCAATAGTGTTTTAAGAATTTTAATATTTTCTGTACCAAAAGAGTTTTATGGTCAACAAAACATAGGACATATTTATTAAGATACAACAAAATAGGGGTTCCTGGGTAGCTCAGTTGGGTGGCTCAGTTGGTTAAAAGGCCGACTCTTGATTTTGGCTCAGATCATGATCTCGTGGTCCTGGGATCAAGCCCCACATTAGACTCCATGCTCAGTGGGGAGTCTGCTTCAGGATTTGCTCTCTCCCTTTGCCCCTGTCCCCTCAAATAAATAAATAAGTCCTTAAAAAATACAACAAAATAAGCTTCTTTTATTGTAGAATTCATATCTGAGCATATAACATGCCATTGCAGATTTTTAATCTCTTAGAGAGAGACTATAATATATGGTATTTCTCAAACTAATTTTCAAATATTAAGCCTTTTTGCATGTAACTAAATGACGTGACTAGTGTCCTACAGAATACACTTTAGGAAATACTGGTTTATTATATATGTAAAACTATGCTCCTTGGCTGTACAGAAAACTATACAAGATGAGAATCTTTTCTGTTGTCTAGGAGATAGTATTTTCAGGGTACCCGTTCATAAGTAAAGGCAATTATGCAACTAAGATAAGACCTCTAGTTTTCAAGGCCTTGCTAACTATGTGGTTTCACCTGAGCTGATCATACTGGTCATCTGTGAATCTTGAGTATGGAGACTGATGCTGTTTGAGTTCTACACTGGACACAATAATTTAATAATTCATTTTAACCACCCATGTACTGGTCTTAAATACTTTGTCTTATTTGTTTATTATCTTTGGCCAAACGATTTTATATTTGCCTGTGGAATTTAACTCTCAAAAATGTCTTTGGTATTGGGTCCTTGTCAAAGCTGTGGACTGTTAAATCCAAATTTATCTGTGGTATTGTTGTTTCATTTATTATCTCATTTACTGATAATATATAGTGATCATACATTTCTATAACATGACAAAATAAAATAAATATGAGAAGCATCTTCCATCTTTAATTACCTGATGTCCATACAATTGTTAATTTCAGTTTATTGAAAATAAAGCTATTTCATTAGTAATTCTAAGACAGGGCAAATAGTCATGTCCCAAGATCACCTAGCAAATTTTTAAGATTCAGTAAGATTTATCCTATTACCTCATCAGTTGAAGTATTTTTATATGTTGGTCCCCATAGATCTTGTAAGTTTTCTATAAAATTAAAATGTAAATGCAAATTTATCATTAAAATACTCAGTTGAAGACTTTGTTATAAATTAAGAGTTATAGAAAAGAGTATTCTGGGTGCCTGGGTGGCTCAGTTGGTTGAGCAACTGCCTTCGGCTCAGGTCATGATCCCGGAGACTCGGGATTGAGTCCCGCATTGGGCTCCCAGCTCTGTGGAGAGTCTGCTTCTCCCTCTGACCTTCTCCTTTCTCACGTTCTCTCTCACTTTCTCTCTCTCTCTCTCAAATAAATAAATAAAATCTTTAAAAAAAAAGAAAAGAGTCTTCTGAAGTGGTACCATGAAGAACAGCATGGCCACTTTTCCTAGAAAAATAACCATAATTTGTTTAAAAAAATTATTACAAAACTTTGCTACCAAAAGCAAACCAAACCATAAACAAAACAAAACAAAACCCCAAAAAAACAAAAAACCAATCATTTAAAGTCTCTGGAAATTGTCCTAACGGCATACAGAAAATAGAGCAATATTTATTCTATAAATAAATTCCATACTAAATCTCACATGACTGTGTCAGAGACTGCACACAGAAGGGGTAGTAGATATTCCTGAAAGCAGGTCGTTACACAAAATAACAAGCAAAAAACAGCAAGCTGTTGGAGGTGGGAGGGAGATGTAAGTACCCAAATTTGTTTTAACATATTTCCTAAAATGTCCAGTTTTCAACAAAAAAAAAACTATGAGGCATAAAAAGAAACAGAAAAGTGTGATCCATACTGAGGAAAAAAAGACAATAGAAATTTGCCTTTGACGGGGACCAGATTCCAGACTTAGAAAACAAAGATCTCAAAGCAGGTAGTATAAATAGGTGCAAAGCACTAAAGAAAACTATGCCTAAAGAAGTAAAGGAAGATCTAATGACAATGTCTTATCAGATAGAGAATATCAATAAAAAGAGAGACAATATAAAAAAATACCAAATGGAAATTCTAGAGTAAAAGAGTAAAATAACCAAAATGAAAAATTCATTACATAAGAGCCAGGCATTGTACATTGGGAAACAAATTCAAACAGCACACCATTCTTGGCTTAGTAGAATAGACACTCGGACAGAGAGTTACAATGCAATTTAATAAATTCTAGAACAGAAATACATAGATGATCACTACAGAAACAAAGTGGTTGAAATAATTCTGGGAAAACGGGGGAGGTTTTATAGAACTGGTGATATTTATACTGTACCTATACAAAAAGAATCCTAAGCATGATAAGAAAAGAAAGATATTCAATTGCAAAGGAAATATGTCTATGCTAGAGAATGATGTGTGAAGATATTAGCATATAGAGACAGATAGTAGTAGTATAGAAAGATGATCTCTGATGAAATTGTGAAGGATTTATTTACCTAGGATATTATAGATTTTGAATATTCAGTAAGCAACTAGGAACCAGCTTAAGATTTTAGACAAGAGGATGGCTTGTTGTGATTTTCATTTTGGAAAAAATACATCTGTGAAGGACAGATAAGGAGTGGTGAAAAAGTTAAATCAGGAAAATGAGTTAGGAAGTCATTGTGATTGTCCTGGTAAAAATCGAGGACTGCTTCAATGGCATATGAGATAGAGAATAGGAATCGTTTAAAACAGTGTTTTTAGATTAAACCAATATGACTCCAAAAGGGATAAAGAAAAAGCTGATTAGGATTTTCAGGTTTCTAGTCTGAGTTAATATGTGGTTGGTAATACAAAGAGTACAGGAGGACGGCAGTGTTGAAGTGGTTAGAAGAAAAAAAAAAGTAGTGAGTCTATTTTGGGACATAATGAATTTGAGATCTGGGACACTGAGGTGGAGCTCTCCACTGCTCAGTTTGGTACATTGGTTGGGATCTTCAGAAACCAGATTAAAATGCAACCCAAGCCTCATTTATATGATAAATTAATTAAGTGTAATCAATGACTTCTGTATACCAAATCATTTAGCTTACAGGTTACCTCAGCTAAACTGGGAAATCTAGAATAAGAGAAATTAATTGAAGTAGAATCTGCTGCCCAGAAAAATTTACAAGTGTATAAATCTCAAGTGTATAAATTATGAAAACTAATAACTAATATAATCTTACTTCCTTTTTGGCCACACACACACACACACAAATCAGAGCAAAGAAAGGAAGGATCCCTTAAACTAATGAATATTGTAATTTTGATTGTGGTAGGGCATGAGTGAGAGCTAATTTGAGATCGTGGTTTACTTATTCAAATAACTTTTGTATTGCTATAATTTAAGTGTTCTTATTTTCTCAGACTTCGTATAAATTAAACTTACATTAGAAAATTAATTCTCACAAATTTAAATTAATTTTTTGTACATATAAGGGAGTTTTATGAATAAAATTATGCAATCTTTTGGGTAAAAACCCATCGTTTAGCATTAATTGAATCTATAAAAATTTCCGTAATAATGATGCAAGATTCTCCATAAAATAAGAAAAGAGAACTATTTTCAAACATACGACAGAAATACATTTATTTATTCATTCAGCAAGTACTTATGGAATACTTACACTGGGCTTTGTTCTTCTAAGTGCTACAGAAGGGAATAAAACTGTTCTGGAACTTGCTTTCTAGTGGAAGAAATAGATAACATAATTTTAAATAAATAAGATATACATGTTAGTTATCGGCATAAGATGAAAAGCAGGAAAGAGATTTAGGATGTTTTGAGAGAAGGGGACTTTCTTTTGATCCTGGTAGGGAGATTTTTAAAAATAATAAAAACCTCTAGATTAATCAGCCTAACTACACACTAGTAACTTCAAAATGATTTCACTGAATAAATGCAAAACGGCTACACTGAAGCATAAAGTTTCATTACCCAAGAAATCTCCTTAGTAAAGGAGAAAATATACAATTTGACACAAGAAAAAATAAATTAGATTTAAAGATAACCTATGGGAGTTTGAATCTGTAAATGTTTATTGTCTGTTTTGAAGATTAAAATATAGTGGGCTGCTGATAAAATGACTTGATAATGACTGTAAAGTAATTTACACAGGCATAAATGGAAGAAAAAAAGGTTGCAAATTTCTCAACGAAATTTCAAGTTGATAATTATACTTTTTTTGATAATTAAACATTTTTAGGGTTTATTGTCTCAAATGTATTCAGAAATACTAAAAAATGCCTGGTTTTAATTATAAGACTAAAAAGAAAACCTTTTTTCTTCTCTCTGATCAAAATGCTTGTCCTTTATTTTCTTTTTGTAAACTATGGAATATTTGGTTAAAGCAATGCTGGAAGAGTTGAGATAGTATAATTTCCTTTAGATTATGTTTTTTGTAGAAACACATCCATGTTGCACACACGCATTCTCAGCTTCTAGGGTTTTTGATCTTTGGCTTTTAGATGGTCATATTAGTTCTGTGTAGCTCTTTTAAGAGAAAGCTGGTCTGAACTTTTTGTTTTGCAAGTGACAAAACTAGCTCTTCCATTTCCTTCTTTCTTGTCCTAATTCTTAAAAATAGAAACTTTCTGTTATCCTTGATGTCTTTCTGTTTTTACTATTTTTATTCTCTCTGTCTCTGTCTCTCTCTCCTGCCCTCGCCCTTCCTCTGTTTTTTTTTCACTCCAGTCTGGTTTATTCTGGCGAATTCGATAATCTCTTATAGATACTAAATATGTGCACGTAGATACTAGATGATCCTAAATACAATCATGTGTATCCTTATAAAAGAATAGCAGAGGTATATTCACCGGCACAGAGGAGTAGGTGATGTGAAGAATGGAGCAGCTGGAAGAGTCATGGAACAGATTCTCCTCAAGCCTGTGAAGCAAGTGTGCTCCTTTCTACATCTTGACTTCAGACTTTTGGTCTCTAGCACTGAGAGAAGGGATTTCTGTTGTTTTAAGCTACCAACTTTTTGGCAGCCACAGGAAACTAATACAGGAATATCTAGATACTCCAGATCTCTTCAGACTCTATTATGACTGAAGATGAGAGAGTTAACATAGATTTGTTTCAAAAAATAACAGATACTGTCTTTTATTCTGATTGCATGCAAAATGTTACTAATCTTTTCTTATGAGGATGAAAAAAATAATTCATTTTTCAAAGCAATGACTGCATACTATATTAATCTGGTCTAGCAAAGGTTCTGCTATGATTGGTACTACTTCCTGTTCGAGAGCCATAGTCCACTGTCATCCTCCAGGGCAATTCCAGATATTACACAGGTGGGCAAGTGAATTAAGTGGGCATAAAGGACTGTTACCCTAAGATAAAATATTGTTTTCTTGTAAGGCTTTGTATTTTAGAATAGTTTTCAATGTCCAGAATAATTGAGTATTTAGTAAAGTGAGTTCCCAAACACTCTCTTACCCAGTTTCCCCCATTAACATCAAACGTTAGTATGGTGCATTTATTTTAAAGAATAAGCCACTGATGCATTATTACTATTAAAAATCCACATTTTATTTTAATTTCCTTAGTTTTTACATGAAATCTTTTTCTGTTCTAGGATTCTGCCCAGGATACCACCTGACATTTACTTGTCATATATCTAAGCTCCTTTTGGTAATTTTTCTCAGATTTGCCTTATTGATGATGACCTTGGTAAATTTGACATTTACTGGATAAGCATTTTGTAGGATACCCTCTACTGGGGGTTGTCTGATATTTTTCTCATGACTAGATAAGAATTATGGGTTTGGAAAGGAAGATCACATAACTAAAGTGCCATTACATCATATCAAGTCGTCATACTGACAACATGATTTATCACTGTTGATATTAACCTTGATCACCTGGTTGAGGTACTGTTTGTCAGATTTTCCCACCATAAAATTAATTTTTCCCTCTTTCCATTTTGTACTTTTTTTTTCCATTTTGTACTTTTTGAGGTCAGATTACATAGACTATGCTTTAAAAATTTGGATTTATGCTTCTCATTCTTGAGGACAGATTACCTATATCAAGTATTTGGCATTTTTCTGCAAGAAAAATTTGTCTTCTTTCTAATTTCTTCATTTGTCCAATAATCTATTTATGTGGGTATGGACTTATATCTATTTATTTTATAATTTGAATTAAAATCCAAAATTTATGTATGTTATTGCTCAAATTGTACTAGCTTTGACCACTGGGAGTTCTTTGATTTGGCTGCTATGTCCCTCTGACATTTTCCCATCAATGTAGGTTTGTTTGTTGTTGTTTTAAGACCTTCCTTACTTTCTGGCATTACAGGATGCTCCAGGGTCATCTTGTATATTGTTTTCCCCAGTCTAGAATCAGCAATTTCCCTAAGGACCTGTGTTTCCTTTTATTGGAGATTGGTATAAAAGAGCAAGATCTGATTGCTAGACGTGTTCTTTGCTCCTGGAGGGTCTTTGCTTCTAAGCAGTCTCATCCAACAGAACAAGGAAATATCTGTTTGTACAAATCTGTGTACATATTATTATCTATAAATATTTGTGTATATAATTACCTGCATCTATATTATGCTAAACATGAGTTCATTCTGATGTCTTCAACTCTAATCCATTACCATGTGGATCATTCTAGCTTTCTCCCCTTGCTGATAAGACATCCCTAGTGCTGCTAATTATTTATTTAATTATTCTATTCCATTGGACTTATTTAACGGTATCAGAATTGATAATCTGTACTGCCGTGGGAAGCAATTTTATCAACTACTGTACAGTATCATGTATGATTCCTTTTGACCTTAGTCTTTTGGACTCTTCTCATTACCAAAATTACTTGAGTCAGCACTTTTTTCCCCCAATTCTCTTCACTGAAGTTATTTATATATTTGTAGTACAGTTAGATTCTCCTGCTCCAGTGTCCATTCCTTTCTGGGATCCCCTAACTTTCTAATATTTTTTTTCTTTTTAATTGTATAAAGTTCATTCTTTGTAATGTAAAATTCTGTGGGTTTTAATGAATGCATAATGTCAAATATGCACCATTAGAGTATCATACAGAATAGTTTCACTGTTAAAAATCTCCTGTGCTTCATCATTTTAATTCTAAACTACTGGAAACCACTGATATTTTTAGTATTTCTATAATTTTGCCTTTTCCATAATATTATGTAATTAAAGTTGTACAGTATATACCTTTTCAGATTGACTTCTTTTACTTAGCAATATGCATTTTAGTTTCTTCTGTGTCTTTTGGTCTCTCTGATTGATAGTCTTATCTTTTCATTTATGCATAATATTACATTATATGGATGTGCGACAGTTTATCCATTCACCTACAGAAGGACATTTTCTTGCTTTTAGTTTTTGGCAATTATAAGTAAAAGTTCCACAAATATTCACATGTAGGTTTTTATGTGACTGTATGTTATCAGATCATTTGAGTAAATATCTAGGACCACAGTTGCTGGATTTTTATGGTAAGAATATATTCAGTTTTTAAAATGACTGCCAAACTGTCCTCTAGAGTGGCTTTTCCACCAGTAATGAGTGAGATTTTCCTGTTGCTTCATGTCCTCCTTAATATTTAGTGTTTGGTTTAACCATTATAATAGGTGTGTAGAGGTATCTTATTGTTGCTTTATTTTGTATCTTTCAAATGATAATGTTGAATGCCTTTTCATATTCTTACATGCCACATATACACCAACTTCTCATTTGATGATGTGTCTATTCAGATCTTCTGCCCATATTTAATTAGATTGTTTCCCTTTTGTCAAAGAATTCTTTGTATATTTTGGATAGAAGTCCTCTATTTTGCACCGTTCACAAAAATTTCCTCCCAGTCTGTAGCTTTTTTTTTTTTTCCATTCTCTTAACAATGTCTTTCACAGTACAGAACTTTGCATTTTAATAAAGGACAGTTATCAATGTTTTTTTTTTTTTGTAGGTGTTTTGGTATTGTATCTAAAAACTCATTACCAAAACAAAGAAATATGCTTAAAACAATCAATTCCTTGAATATTAATTTATTTGTTTATGTTCAATTAGCTGACATATAGTACATCATTAGATTTTGATGTAGTGTTCAACAATTCGTTAGTGGCATATAACATCCAGTGCTCATCGCCACACATGCCCTCCTTAATACCTATCACCCTGTTACCCTATCCCCCCACCTCCCTCCCCTCTGAAACCCTCAGTTTGTTTCCCGGAGTCCAGAGTCTCTCTTGGTTTGTCTTTCTCTCTGACTTATTCTCATTCAGTTTTCCCTCCTTCCCCTGTGGTCCTCTGCACTATTGGTTATGTTCCACATATGAGTGAAACCATATGATAATTGTCTTTCTCTGCTTGACTTTTTCACTTAGCATAATCCCCTCCAGTTCCATCCATGTCCATGTAAATGGTAGATATTCATCCTTTCTGATGGCTGAGTAATATTCCATTGTATATATGGACCACATCTTCTTTATCCATTCGTCTGTTGAAGAGCATCTTGGCTCCTTCCACAGTCTGGCTATTGTGGACATTGCTGCTATGAACATTGGAGTGCATATGCCTCTTCTTACTACATCTGTATCTTTGGGGTAAATACCTAGTAGTGCGATTATTGGGTCATAGGGTAGCTCTATTTTTAACTTCTTGAGGAACCTCCATACTGTTTTCCAGAGTGGCTGTACCAGCTTGCATTCCCACCCTTTCTCCACATCCTCACCAACACTTGTTGTTTCATCTTGTTAATTTTTGCCATTCTTTTCCCTGAATTTTTTTAAACATTTTATCTGTACCCTTCTACCCAGTCTTAAGCTGAAGGTGTGATGGAAATATATATTTTTATTATGAAGTGAGCCTGAGAAGAGTGTTGGGAGGAGCATTGCCTAGGTTTAACTTTATTTCTCCAACCTGTGGAAGTTTAAGTAAATTATTTTACCTCTTTGTGCCTTAATTTTCTTATTAGCAACTTATTGATGATAATAACATCTAAATAAGTTCATATATAGTAAGTCTTACAACAATGACTGCAACATAGGCAGTACTCAATTCTTGTGAGGTATTATTTTCATTATAACTATTAGTAACAGTATTAACATTATGAGTGTTAGTGTTTGTATTCTATTGTTAGCTTCCGCCTCCCCCTTTAGGATTGATGAAACTGAATTAAGATTATGGTTATGGGTCAGGTTTCTATAACCAGTTTTCAGTTATCCTGGAAAAATCTCCTTTATTTTCTTATTTTTAAATGATTTAGTACTTCCTTTGGAGTGGGAATGGGGTCTTTCCTTAATCTGATCACATCTGTATGTTCAAGCTCTTAATTTCTAAGTTCCTATTACATGATAACTTTCTTCCTTAATTTCCAGTGCTGAGATCTTTCCCAATTTTGGTAGGAGTTCAAGAACAAATTTATTTGCTTGTGAGCTGTTACTCAGAAGTCACCTAAATGTATTTAAAAATCAGTTTTAACTCATCTGGTCAATAGAATAATAATAAAAATAATGAAAGAAATAAACATATTCTTTGCATACTATGCTGATAACTCTCAATCCTCACTTTTATATATTTATTATGTATGTATATATTTAGATACTTTTTATCACATTTATTCATTTGACTCAGTAGTAATTGTTACATATCTATTGTCTGGGGAATATAGAGGGAATATATGTTGGGGGTGACTGATTGATCACCCATTTAAGACGTTTTATCTCTAAATCCAGGCAGACTGCTAGGCACACTGGCAAACCATAGGTTTCCATAGGTTTTGCTCCTTGACTCTACAGAGCCGGTTTTCTAGTTGGAAAGGGGAGTATTAACCATGGAAATAAAATAAATAAGTGTATATTTATAAATGAATATTGTGAAGAAAACAATACTGCTAGTGACAGAGAAAAATACAAGAGTTAAGTGAGGGCTTCTGCCTATAGAGGTGCTCAGGGAAGGGTCTCTTAGAGGTTATCTAATCTATCACTTCTTGATGCTAAAGATAAAGTTAAAAACAATGGTTCTTTATCAGTCTTCTATAACTAGTTGAACATAAAATAATTTAGGAAGTGTTTATTATTAAAATGATGACTAAACATTTAAGTGTCCATTATCAGAAAATGCTGAGGGAAAAATGAAAGATATAAGAAGTAACTTCTGTGCTCCAAAAGCTCATAATCTTGGTAAATTCTCTATTAATCATGTTCTAGTATAAAATATGATAGTATTTTATAGGCATGAAGAGAACTAGTTGTTCTCAGGTCTCATGTCTCATAGGTAGACTTGATTCTAATATTTGTGTTAATGCTTTAGATTAAGATTAGTCTGGTGTTCAGGTGTGTTGTCAACTAGGAAAGTCTCTTTTATTTCATTCTCTCCTTTATCCTCCTTTTTCATGGTTTAATTACTACCTATACAAAAATTACTAAGAGCCTAAAATCTAAGCATGTTTCTTTTATATGAATTCAACCTCTCTGGATTCCTGAAAGACAACAAGGAATCAGATTCATATTTCTTCTTCCAGATATGCAGGCTGGAAAAAAAAAACCTGGTTCTTTATTTTTTATGAAAGAGCTTTAATTCTATGATACAGAATATAGAATTCCATAAGTGAAGTCTCAAGAGAGTAATACAGGCAATGGGTTGAACTGTATTTTTTTTATATAAAGCATCTGGCAGAGTATATGGAATGGAAAGTGACCACTAAATGTTCATATTTGTTATTTAAACTTGAAAGAATGACATGTAAAAGCTTTACATTATTGATATCATATGGTTTCTTGAAATAATGTCTAGAATCTTTTTCAACCACAATGATATGAAACCACAAACCAATTAAAAGAAGAAAACTAGAAAAACTACAAACACATAGAGATTAAACAACATTTATTGAACAACTATGGGGTCATAGCAGAAGTCAAAGAAGTCAAAAAATACTTAGAAGCAGATAAAATAAAAATATGATATACCGGAGTCTTTGGGATGCAGTAAAAGCGATTCTAAGAGGGAAGTTCCTAGCAATACAAGCCTACCTGAAGAAATAAGGAAAATCTCAAATAAACAAACAGGTTAGCTTTACACCTAAAAGTACTAGAAAAGGAAGAACAAACAAAGTCCAAAGTTTGTAGAGGGAAAGAAATAACAGAGTTCCAAGCAGAGTAAATGAAATAGAGACTAAAAAGACAGTAGAAAGGATCAATGAAACTAAGTGCTGGTTCCTTGAAAAGATAAACAAAATTGATAAACCTTAGCCAAACTTTTCAGGGCACTTGGGCTCAAAGAAGTAAAATCAGAAAAGAAAGAGAAGTTACAAATGATATCATTAAAATACAAGGGATCATGAGACGAATAGCCTTGTTTATTAAAGTTCTGTAAGTTTTTTATGGCCAAAGTCTCTGTAAGTAACAACATACTCTTTACCAGACATTTCTTCTGGCCCGCAAAGTTTCTCCTGAGAAATCTGCTAATAACTTTATGGGTTTCCCTTGTACATAACAATTTACTTTTCTCTTCTGCTTTTTAGATTTTCTTTTTATATTTAAGTTTTAACATTTTAATTATGATGTGTCTTGGTGTGGATCTCTTTGGGCTCATCTTATTTGGTACTCTCTGAGATTCCTGGACCTGGATGTCTGTTTCCATCCTCAGATTAAGGAAGTTTGAGCTTTTCTCTCTCTCTTCTCCTTCTGAGACCCCTATAATGTGCTATTTTACTTGATGTTGTCCTAGAGGTCCCTTACGTTATCTTCTTTTTTTTAAATTCTTTTTTCTTTTTGATGCTCTGAGTGAGTTCCATTGCTTTATCTTCCAGTTTGCTCATCCCTTCTTTTAATTAATCCAGTCTGCTGTTGAACCTCCTAGTGTATTTTTTAGTTCAGTTATTGTATTTCTTGAGCTCTATCGCCTTTTTTTTTTTTTTTTT
>CM052900.1:88555629-88659614 GCA_028534135.1 Potos flavus | reverse complement strand
CAGGCTAAGTGGAGAGTGCAACAGTGGCAACTGCCAGCATATCTGTCTGAAGTGTCTCAACTGTCTGTCCTTCCAGCCAATGCCCCTAAATCAGCAAATGGATCTCTCATATACTGAGGCACTTTTCAAACTATCTTTTTTTTTTTTTTTCTTCTGGGTCTTAGAGTGAGTGAGACTGCATGCAAGGCCTCCAAGGGGATAGCTCAGTTTCCTATAGCACTTTGGAACCCTTGGTTGGAGCACTAACCCTTAACTCTATCAGTAGATGCACATGTTCAGTGAGATCTCTCCCTATTGTATGTTACCAAGTGGGTACTGGGTTTTTTTGCAAGACCTTGTCTTTGTTCTCCTACCTGTCTGCATGTGCTTCTTTTATCCTTTGTTGTGGAGAGAAGTTCATCTAGTTTTCAGATTTTTTTCAGAGGGAAATGATCCATATGCAGCTGTAGATTTGGTGTGTTAATGGGAGGAAGTGAGTTTAGGATATTCTTATGCCTATATCTTGGATCCCCTCTAGCAGGAGGATTTTAAAACCAGGGTTAAGCTAATGGAGAAGTACTAGGAGACATTAGATAGGAGGTGGTAAATATTATTAGGCCATTTGTGTTTGCTAATTATCCATTATTTAAGTTAGGTTCCTACCCTCCTACAGAGACTGGGAGGTAGGTGTGCTATCTTCTCTGATGATTACATTTCAAAGATGGCTTCCAAATTCTTGAGAAAGACATTCCTGGTTCTAAAACTGGCAAGAGGCTGGGAGAAGATTTACATGTCAAAGGGGTACAGAAGAAATTTGCAATTATATTTTCTAAAGTAAAGGCTGTAAGAAAAGATCACAGGTCTAGAATCAGGAAGTAGCTTGTCTAAAGTTTAGTCAAGTTGAGAATGATAAGGCCATCTTGATAGTTTTACTTTTTTTCTTCTTTTTCAAATACGTTTTTTCCATACCTGCCGCCTAGTTAAATCCTACTTATTTTTCAGGTTTCAGCTTTGTTATATTTCCTGCCCAGGTTTTCCTCACTTATTTCCAAAGCTTGGCTAGGTACCTAGTTATACTTTCCCATTTTTTTCTTCCATTTGTTTTGTAACCCTCATCATACTTATAATTGTTCAGTTGCTTTCACTATTAGATTACAAGGTGTGCGAAGACAAAAATTATGTCTTCCTTAATTTCTATATAGCCTGAAGGCCTAGAAAATTGCCTAGTATATTATAGTCATTCAAAGAAGCAATAAATAAATGTATGCAAGAATGCATTCCCTCATTTGGGCACCAGAAACATAATAGCTAAAGTAATTGTAAATTCATTCTGCCTGGTTTATGCCTGGTGTCCTCAGCATCTTGTAAGCTTAATATTTGTGCTACTTCCTTCCACTCTCAAATGGATCCCAGAGTGGACAGTAAGTTATATAGTATCCTGACAATAGCTTTTGCCCATTCTGAGATTTTCTATTTGACAAGAAACTGATACCCGCTCAAATCAATAATCACTGAAATTGAACTAATAACCTATAGTGAGTTAGGGATCTCCCTATTATTCTGCTTTTGAAGAAATCCTTAGCCCTTTTGCAAAACACTTGCTAAATAAAAATGAGCACTAATCTCCATCTCTATATCAGTAGTATACTACCATTGTTATCCTGGGAGAGTACTCAGATAAAACATGCTAGGTATCCTTGATAAGAGAGGGTAGAAAGAAATTAATTAGCTCCAGGTACCTGAAGGTCACCAGAGAGTTTAGTGCAAAACAAAACAAACACACACAAAAAAACCAAATGTGCCTAGCCTAGCAAGTTCAAGTGAATTTCAGTTAACTATGGAAAGCTGAAGTCCAATGTGGTAGAGAATGGCTCTGGAAAATGATGCTCTAAAGAACAATTAACATTCAGGTAGAAAATAACTTTTTCAGATAGTATTACCATTCATTAGAAGGATGTCTGTGACTAAAGGTACAGGGAGCAAGATTTCACATTCCAGGGTATAAGATAGTAAGTGGCTGGTGGGACACAGGTGTTGCTGTTAAGGGGATTGGTTTTAATGGCTGAGTTGCAGTCTGCAGGGACTTAGTCCATTCAGGATGCTATAACAAAATTACTCCAGATTAGCTTATAAAAAATAAAAACTTATTTCTCATGGTTCTGAAGGCTGGAAGCCTAAGATCGGAATGCCAGCATGGTCAGGTGAGGATCATCTTCTGGGTCACAGACTTCCTTTTATTCTTACATGGTAGAAGGGGCATGGAGCTCTCTTGGGCCTCTTTTGTAAGGGCATTAATCACCTTCCAAATTTATCACTTCCCATTGAGCATTAGTTTTGCAACATATGAATTTTGGGGGACACAAATATTTAGACCGTAGCAGGAATGAACTCAAGTTCTAGATAAGAAACGTGTAACAAAGATTGCGAGATAGGAAAGAGAGGTACAATAAATTTTTTGCCCTAATTGTCACTAAATCTAAAGTTGCCCATTCATTTTTCTAACTGTATATAGACTGGCTTAAGAACATAGTAGATTTAAAAGTGTACTTGGATGAAACCGGTAACTCCAGATAGTAGAGACTTGGAAAAGTAGAGCTTATTGTTTCCTAAGATTCTATAGTGAGATTCTTTGGGAATATTTTCTAAAAATCCTAACTTCATCCCATGTCTCATAGGCTCAGATTTATTTTTGGCAATACTGTAAAAAGTTTTTATCTACAGTATCTGTCGTCTGATGATTGAGTCATGTTTTTTTAATTGCTTCTACCTTGTTAACCAAGATATTTTCTAAGATCGTAGCAACTCTGGCAGCAAAAGAGAAGAGCTGTGCCTTGGGGACCCAGCGCTCCCATATGCCCCCAGTTCCTTTCATCTGCTTCCTTGTAGGCAAGAAATTTTCCTGAAGTAGTGCTGACTACCCAAATTACAAATAAGTATGAATATATGTGTGTTACAATTCTGTGTATGAACTGAAAGTCTCTCTTGCTTTTTATAAAAATGTGTTCTGTTGATCAGTGAAACAAATTAACAATGAGGGATTGCAAAGAAGTGTGTATTTTATGATCCATTTTCTTACATTAAATTAATTTTAATTTGACTTAAAGTTTGACTTTCATTACATAAAAGTTTATATGACAGTATTCTAATGGTCCTTCTACTCTTTCAGCGTACCATGAGAAGGTCTTGGACTTTCATTTGATAAAAAGGAGCATGATGTCACTGAACATCAATAAAGTCCTAATTTTTAGATAAAAAGAAGGATATATACATTAGAAAAATAATGGAGTCTATATTAAATATCACTCTAGACCTCAGAGCTATTACTCACCACATTCCACTTGTTCAACCATGACCTTCATGACTCTTTTATTGTACTGAATCCTGATCACCCATTATGCAAAGCATAATTGCAACTCAGGGAAGTAAAATAATATTAATCAGGGATAACATTGCAATGGACTTTGACCCATAGGTATAAATCTAATAAATGTGTAGGATTTTTTTTTTCCATAACATAATGAGTTCTTTCTTATATCATTACTCATGGGACCAATGTGAAATCATAATAGGAATATTTAAGGCAATTAATGAGACAGATAAGAAATGATTGTATGGTTTTAATTTCCTAATCATTTTAATGCCCCAAATTAAAGGTATACATCAAGATATATCCATTAAAGCCTGCCTATCATATTCCTCTGGAATAATGTGATAAAAGAGTAAAAGTAGAGGAAATCAGATAAAATTAAGCAAAGAAAATGTTAGGCTGAGTATCAGAGAAGCAATATCCAAATGATTAAATCAGATGGATTGTGAAACAGTCTATTAAGTGAAGTGGTTAGAAGTACCATCTCTTGGGCCATAAAAATAGACTGCACTAGGCATTTTACCAAAGGGAACCATTCTTCAGTTGCTTGACTAGATAAACACAGGTCATCGAAATCTCTGATTCCAAGCAGCCTTATCATCTGTCTGTCCCTTCTTTTCTGGCAACCATTAATCATTTGTTCAGTAATCCAAATTCAGATCTTTGTTGCTCCACATTTCTTCTGCACTGAATCTGCCGATTTTAGTAATATAAGTAAAAATACTTTAAGTAGATCCCCCCCTACACACACGAAAGTCCTTTGAAGAAAATTCTGCAAACCACTTACTTGACACAGAAGGCATCAAATAAACAGGAAAATAGTGAAACCAGTGATTAATAAGACCATGTTATGATTTAGAAGAACTTTCTTTCAAGTACTTGGACTTTTCATGTTGTTCTAATCATTATCTATTTCCAGTGGCTTATTTTCCACAAATTCAAGAGACTTATTAAAGCCTGATATGAAAAAACTTCTAAATATATTTTTGGGGAAAATATAAAAGTATAGATAGCCAAGAACCAGATTATTGGGGTTTCCTCTAGGAGTGAGAATTGTGGGTATAGGATACATTATGGTTTATTTTTCCATTGTATATTCTCTGATGGAATTTGTGGTCTTTATCTCATGCATATATTATCTTGCAAACCTATAAGAAATGATATCCAATTATGAATAAAACTGCAAAAAATCCTTAAAAAAACAAATATTTTAAAAAGGAGATATACCTTCAAACTCATAGGAAACTCAATTAGGAATTTCATTTCCAGATATGACATTGTAGAAACAAAATTGTCTGTAAACAATTATTTTAAATTATCAGGAATATTAGGAGCCTTGACTTTTCTAATAAAAATACTTTTAAGTAATATCTGTTACTCATATTCTGACTAGTAATTCACTAAGCTGAACATCAACATCAAAAGCTGACTTGAACATCTTTAAAGAATCTAAACTTAGATTGTCTTTATCAACATTCCTGTTGGTTTACTGTAACTCAGCCTCTCAAAAGCATTTGTTTATGTTTCTTTCTGTGTGGCTACTGTGAAGGTATCTGTCAAAGTGGTTAGCATTTTTCTGTTTAATCCTCCTCATCATTATCAAGTCTCTTGTTGATGCAATTTGACAAGCTAGGGTTTGAGGTCCTATTTACAAACCATCTAGATACCATAAAATAATAAATAAATGGCTATCTATCTCAACCCTTAGCTAATATTTTGCATTTTTATGGTTCATCTCCCTTTATCTGCTTTGATGTGATATTGACATATTTGGTTTTGCTCCTCCTACATGTTGTTTTCCTTCTTTTTGTTTTTATTTTTTTAATATTATTTATTTATTTATTTATTTATTTATTTATTTATTTATTTGAGAGAGAGAACAGGCAGAGGGAGAGAGAGAAGCGGGCTCCCCACTGAGCAAGCAGCCCAAGACAGGGCTTGATCCCAGGACCTTGAGATCATGACCTGACCTGAAGGCAGACACTTAACTGACTGAGCCACCCAGGTGCCCCTTTCTATTTGTTTATAGAAATATCTAGGATATAAAAACAAATGGTTGGATGCCCTAAGGGATAGTTAGGAAGTACACTGAAAGAGACAGTAAGAGGGAGATTTTAAGGATTACTTATTGGACATTTGGGTCATAATTGCATCTGCAGCAACTAGCATATCATCTCACATCTCTTAGGTACATAATCAGTGTTTCTGAATGAATAAATGAATGAATGAATGAATGAATGAAAATTAGATTAGATTATTTTGATGATGTACTCATATAATGTCAGATAGGCAATAAAGCCTTTAAGACTGCAAGAAGAAAAATTTGGTTGTTTTGTTTTGTTCTTGTCACATAGCATGTTCCAACAAAAGAGGTTAAGAGAGAAAACAACAACAACAACAACAACAACTAGACACTATTATGCAGAATTGGGAAGTTGTACCACAAACCTCCCGAATTTCTTATTTCAAGCACTCGATAGAGTGCCCCATTTCTGCTCTCTTCTTAGATTTTGACTTCCTGACATTTACTATTTCCACATCATCACTTGCTTTCAACCTTTACTTTCTGTCCATGACTTTGCTCCCGAAAACATTGATGAAACCATTGTCTGCTCAGGAGAATCTGGTACTGACCATTCATAACCTGCTTAATCTCTGAAATAAACTTTGCTTTACTTATTCTGCTAACACCTATCAATAATGGGCTATATTGAATGGGAGATTTTGGTTTTCTTTGCACCTCTGTTGTTTCTGCTTTAAGTTATTGCTCTCTCTTTCCAAAACTTACTTTCTACCAATCCACACAGAGGGAATTCATGGAAATAGGTCAGAGGACAGAAGTTATGCATCTTTGGAATCTAGAGGCATACCCGAAAAATAATAGACATCCAATATATTTTTGCTGAATAGATAATGGGTAAATAATTCTGACAAATATCTACCAACTTTTCATTTTAGTCTCTTCTCTCTGCAACTACCGGCACAAGTTATCATACCCTGTATATAGCCTCTATGGCATAGAAATAGCTATCTGAGTTATCTGAGTTATTTGATCCAAACAATAAAAAATACCTGAGCCTCCTACCTATTACTAGGCTTCCACAGGTATTCTCCCAGGGAAGGGCACTTGCTTAAGAATGTCACTGGTTTTTTGGCCTCAGGTTCTTACAACACAATGGCTCCCTCCAGTGTTCGACACTTAATGCATTATTGGCAAGAGTTTAAATGGCATTCCTCGACCTGTACTTTGACTGACACAGACTGGGACCCTGCCTGCATTCCTGTTTCTGCTGCCAATATATATACAGATATAACTTTGTCCCTCTTATAGACAAAAGATGTAATTTGGGGGGATAATGAAGTCTTCAAATTGTTTTATTTTTTTAGTTACTCTAATATTTCAAAATGCTCGCAAAAGCTATGGCCTGAAAAATATTCAGGGTTATGGAGGAACTTCTCAGGAAAGCATTAACATCACTACCAACCTCATTCTTCAATTCAGATTTTAGATTTAATAAATATCAATCCGGAAAATAGAGACATGAAAGTATCTGTCACCGCCTTACCAGAGCTGTTAAACTGGAGTGAGAAATTCACTCATGCTGTAAGGTCATTAACCTGGCTGCCTGTCCACAGGAGCAGTACAAGTATGCTTCCAAGATGTTGAATTGTACTAACACATAACACTCTGTTATGTTTTCCACTGGAGTCATTGACCATCCAGCCAACACAGTGAGGATGAAAAGCTCAACTTTTCACTTACTTGGATAACACCAGGAAGGTCATACATTCTATTACCATGTCCCGCCAAATCAATGAAGTTTTTTTTTTTTTAATGAAGTTTTTTTAAAGGCATTGAACATAATCCATCAGAAGTGATGTTCCATATTTGAAACAATATATTTAGGTATCTGCTCCCTGTGACAACTAATCTCTGGCAGAAAAATTAGTTGAGGGGAGATTGAAGGATTGTTACCTTCGATTGGATCCCTTTACATCTGGAATTCCATTACACTAGAAACTGGAATTATCCAGAATTTGCTGTGATAATTTTTATTAAAGGTGACAGGAACTCAACTAACAACACCTATAGACAAAAAGAAAAAAAAGATGTATGTGTTCACATTAGCCAGACATGGTTAAATTTAGATGTTCAAATGGTGCTTCTCAGGATCTCTGGCTCTACTTAAGTTTTATTCTCAGAATAAAAAGTGTATTCTTCCAAGAATATATCCATCTTTAGGACTTATGATATTTGAACAAAAGCAATTTGACCTCTTATAACATTTATATCATGCCCTGAAAAATAATGACGATGTGCTTTGTTTTGGCCATGGCCTCAGAGATGAAAAATCATAGTATCTAAGAGGAGGAGGAACACAAGATCACTCCTGTGAGAAGGAAAGTTGGACCACTTGGTTTAAGGGAAGAGCAGATCCCCAGAAGAAGGGATGAGGTCAGACCATATAGGAAGTTATATCTACCATAATGAACCATTCCCAGTACCAAACATATCATTCTGATAGTGGCAAATTACTGCCACTATTAGAAGCAATTTGTTCGTCATCTACTCCCAAACTGTGTATTTCAAAACATAGAGTTGCCAGTTTCTATTCTACTTTTAGGCACCATATCAAACTTTAAGCCCCACTTTCGTATACATCTTCCAACTCTCCTCAATGCAATAATTAGAAACAAATATGAGAGTACCTCGGTCACTATTGACCACCAACACAGCTGACCCATCTGTCAGATTTTTTTCTAATTCCTGAAATGTATTCACTAAAACATCCCTTTCTATAACAAACATAACTTTCACCCCATGACATTTACCCAGGAGACACTAGGTTGTACAAAGCATATAATTATGGTATCTTATATTATAAAGTGCTAAAGATGAATCTAACTGGAATAAAGATGTGTTCTATAACTCAAAAAGTGGGGAATCAAGTGGCAGTTGTTGTCTATCTTTCCTTCAGAGAAAAACAGTTGACAATTCCAACTCCAGTTAGAAGTTGAAAGGATCTTCTGGTGCTATCTAAATCAAGGCATTGGGCAATTCTATGGTATCCTTCCATTCAGCTCTTCTCCATGTTCAGTTGTTCTTTGCCCTCACTGGTCCATTGTGATCTCAGTGTACACCTCTGTTCTGTGATGTACTGTGTTCTGGATTGATTGAGTCAAAGAAGTGTGTGATTACTGAAGCAGTATATTGACCCCCAGTGGTTGATCTATTGCCAACACTACAGAATTTTTAAAAGCAGAAGTCACAAAAAATTAAAAAAAAAAAAGAGGTCCACATAGTTAAGTGCTGTTAGAGGCCATTGGGTAATGAAAATGAGTAAAGCATATCTGATGTAACATAATAGGAAGAAATGAAAACTGTAGTAAACTTGAAACCATAATCCATGTCTAACGAGATCAGCTATAGTTTGCTCCAACTAGTTGATCATATGGAGAAATGCAGACCAACTGTTGCCAGATATCCTACTTTTCAAGATACGCCATAATTCTGGATCTTATGTGAAATATCCCCAGACTAAAACACTCTGAGTCAAACAAAATATATCTGAAAGTTGGATCCAGTGTAGAGCTATCAATTTAAGGTTCTACTGCCCTTTCGAAATGGTTTTAGAATTTTCTATGCTAGTTAAAATTATATAAATTCCACTCTTGCTGTACCTGAAAGTTAGGGGAAATGGAATTTCTCCCCTGGTGGTGTCTTTTGCAGCTCTATTCTCCACTGTGCCCTCTATTCACATGCAAGCCCAGGGGCTACAGTGAAAGCCTTGCATCAAAGGTTTTTGTAAAGGATTCTTGAATGTTTTTGTTTGTTTTACTTTTGCTTATATCAGTTGGTGTGAATTTTGACTCTGGGAATTGGCATCTCCTTTTTGTACTCTGTTACCTTTTTTAAAAAAAAAATATTTAGTTATTTCAAAGAGAGAGAGAGAGTTTGCAGAGAGAAAGAGGGAGAAGAAGACTACCTGCTTAAGCAGAGAGCTCGACATGGGGCTCCTTCCCAGGACTGAGATCAAGACTTGAGTCAAAGGCAGACACTTAACTGACTGAGCCACCCAGGCGCCCCTGCTCTCTTACTTTTTAAGAGACTTCCTTTGTTAGTTGTTTTTCTGTCACCTATACTTCACAATCTACATTCAGCAACTGCAGGTCTGATACTCTCAAAGGAAGCAGGCAAGATACTGCCAGCTGGGATTAACGGTCCTTCCATCTACCCCCTCACCACAGAAAGAAGATAGGATACTTCCGTTATTAAACAGTTTATTTAGATAATTTAGAATGTGAAGGTTAAGGTTCAGTATCTAAAAATATATAAACCCAGTTTTGTGATCGAAGCCAGATTCCCGTTACTGATCCTCTACCAATCTGATTTGATAGAGAATTCAATAAACTTCTGATATTTCATTTTAATTAATGAGGGTCAGGAGGACCCTAAGTAGTTGTTTACATATGGCCCTTTAAGTCACGTTATGAACCTGGTTGGAGTAACAGTACTGGTCTCTAGGGTTCAGGTAGGTTGCCATGACATTTACCATATTGATTCTGTTTATTGCACTTTCCTGGTTCTGTAGAAACCAAGCTTCTACCTCAGCAATTGGGTATCTCCAGGTATCTCCTGTTTCAGTAACTTACTGCCCTGCCTTTCCTTTCCCCATGCTTAGTTCTTCATTTATTTCTGTGGACCCACAGTTCATGGATGTGATATTCATCAACAGTTTCGGCCCATATGATGTGTACTGATTGAAGCATCTTATCTATTTTCTGTGCCATGGAAGGAAGTTAATACTTTATTTTATTTTATTTTTTTAAAGATTTTATTTATTTGCCAGAGAGAGAGAGAGAGCGCAAGCAGGGGGAGTGGCAGGCAAAGGGAGAAAAAGCAGACTCCCCACTGAGCAGGAAGCCCAATGCAGGACTCGATCCCAGTACCCTGGGATCATGACCCGAGCCAAAGGTAGATGCTTAACCGACTGAGCCACCCAGGTGTCCCGGAGGTTAATACTTTAAACTGTACTCTGAATTTTGTGAAACACCTACTTTGTGAAATAAATAGACAAGGCCTTTAACATGTATTTTCTCTAAACTTTATATGAGCACTATAACAAAGTTTATTATCATTATTAGAGAGTAAAGATAGTAAAAAAAAAACATTGAGAATAAGTACCTGTGGAATAATCTAGCTCTTCACTAGACATACCTCTTTTTCTTGGACACCCAGGTAACTCCCATTTCTTAGATCTCCTGCATTTAGGAGTTGCCATGCAACTGAGATGTAGCCAGTAGAATGTGATTAAAAGTGATGTTTGTACTGTCCTCAGGCCATATTTAGATGTGTCTTTACAACACATATCAATTTACCCTATTCATTCTGCTGCCTACATCAGAAACCTAGGGTGTTGGGTACTTATCTGCATATATGACTTTGAAGACATCTAGTTTAATTTTTTCTCATTCTGTAGCAAATGCAAAATTGTAAAAGCTATTTAGACTGTCTTCAATTGAAAGGTTGAATTGAATTTTTCATGCTAAATCTAAATGTGAAATTATTTCTCTTTTGTCCTTAAAGATTGTTTTAGGTTAAACTTCACTTAGAATGTTGTCCTTAGCCAATGTAATTCATCAGGCTAATTAGTATCTTCCAAGTATATTTTAGCAGGTGTGTCTTACATAGCTTATGCCAATCACATTTCTCTATGAATAATAAATGACTTCCAGTGTGTTACTCATTTCATTTGATTTCAGAATATTGCACCATTTTCTGTATAGAATGAACATGAAAAATTATAATATTGTTATAGCAATTTTAAGTGTTCTCCATAGATTTCAAAGTCTGTTATAAATATGGTTAATTATAAAGTCATGCTCGATGAATTTTCAGTTTATCTGCCTCTGTGTGGAGTGTTGCAATTGACAGTAGATTTTCTAGAAATTGATTTTTAATATGTTTAATATGTGTAAGTGTTTTAACATGCCATGTAAAATAATGAAATTGATGCATACTGGCATAGAAAGTGATTTTTAAATGTTAATTGATAAAGCAATACATTGGGTTTTTTCAAGTGGCTATTTTGCTATGTTTTTAGTGATTTTTTTAATGATACTATTGGAGCTCCCATCCACCAGATATAAATATTACAACAGATTTTTCTCCCACCTTCCTTTCAAGATTAATTTTTCATGTTTCAGTGAATTTGTAAATTCTTAATTTTTAAAAATATTCTCAAGTGTTTCCGATTATGAAATTAAAAAAATATTAATATTGATATTCAGGTTGGAGCATGTGACTCCAGAGGCATTTGGGGGCTAGTGTTGATTTCTAACCTGAGGAACTTTTAAACCGATGATTGAATTCCAGAACTACACAGATATCTGGCAATTTAAGAAATATTTCACTTTGAAGGTTTACAAATTCCCCTACCAATTACCTAAAAGAACCTAGATGCACTTATATCTTATGATATTAAAATGTCAAGACAGGGGTGCTTGGGTGGCTCAGTTGGTTAAGCATCTGCCTTTGGGTCAGGTCATGATCCCAAGGTCCTGGGATCCAGTTCCCCACTAGGCTCCCTGCTTGGCGGGGAGTCTGCTTCTCCCTCTGCCCCTCCCTGCTGCTCGTGCTCTTTCTTTCTCTCTCTCTCCCTCATGCTCACTCTCTCTCACATAAATAAAAATAAAATCTTTAAAAAATGAATAAATAAATAAAATGTCAAGACATACTAGAATATTCAAAGATAAGAAAGTTACAATGGAGACAATCCATTGTAACAGTCTACATCTATGCCGTTATATTCATTCACTGCTATAAAAGGACATATTACTTTATAAGACATAGGCATGTAACTGATTATTCTCTGGAATAATTTTTCTAAGGTATACTTTGACATTTTTGAATGAAATCCGCACTAATGCGGAAATCTCCCTCTGTGGTAACACTGGAGCATTATGGTTTCCAAACCATAATTCCAGTTTGGTTCTGAGCACTTAAGATGATCAAATAATGAAGAGCATAGTGTATTACCTAACTTAAGTATATTAATATTAATTACTTGGGTCTTTAGAGGTCAGAAGGTTCTTTGAATTATAGGTTTGATTTACTTTAAATTGTGGAAGTTTCTTTGAGTTTTAAATACTATATGAAAATTAATTCTATGGCAAGTTTTTAAAAAACGATAGGATCCTGGTGTTACAAAGCAAAGGTTGTCTAGGGCACCTGGCTGGCTCAGTTGGTTAGGCAACTGCCTTCGGCTCAGGTCATGATCCTGGGGTCCCAGGATGGAGTCCCACATCAGGCTCCCAGCTCCACGGGGAGTCTGCTTCTCCCTCTGACCTTCTCCCCTCTCATGCTGTCTCTCTCTCTCTCCCATGCTGTCTCTCTCTCTCTCTCTCAAATAAATAAATAAAATCTTTAAAAAAAAAAGCAAAGGCTGTCTATAATCTCTTTAACTTTGGACTTTCATAAACAAGCATCATTTTTGAAATATCTAATTATTGAGATATCAAGGGAGAATACTTTTATTCCTCAAATAATTAGGTAAAGGTTAACATACTCGATATTGACATTTTTGTTAGGCTGTGATTGATTTGAACTTAGTTAAGAAGAAACTACTGTGAGCTGGCTATTTACAGTCCAAATTCTAGAAATACAAGTATCTGTTATCTTTAATTTTAGAATTGGAATTCTAGGATTATTGTATGCATTAATTATTTTTGTGGTTGAACAATAGAATTTCACAAAAAGAGAGTATGTTTTTTAAACTCACATGATAATATTTTCATAGACAAATTTCTTTCTTTTTCTCATATCACATTATTAAAATTGAAACCTCAGGCACTCACTTAACTTTGAGAAATGGCAATGTGCCATCCCCCAGAAGATTATAGTAATAGCTCTACAAATCAGAATCCTACTACACCAGTAAAAAATCAACGCAGTGTGAAAGGAGGACAATCGGTGATCTCATGAACCATACATCACAAATCCTCACAAAGGGACCTAGATTGTCATTGGAGGGTATTTTATTTTGAACCCATGATGAGAAGGAGCTTTACTACCAATGGCTGGCAACAAAGTCCATCACATTTGACAGTGATTGTCTCTGAACAGTGATATCTACAAATCAGTGTCAAACACTATAATTAATTTCTGTATTAAAATTCTACTGACAAATGGTTCAGAAACTTTTTTTCTTCCATAAAAATACTAACACAGCAATAGTAACACATGAAAGTACCAAATGCTTGCTGTAATTATGAGTACAAATATCATCGCAGTTTCTTAAAAATTAGAAGCTATTTTGAGGAGAAAAATCACTCTACTTAGGTTTATTTCTATTGATCCTTATATTTCTTTAAGTTTTAAGAATTGTTTTTTAAATATATAGAAATAGTATTGTGTATATTATAGCAATCAATATTTGTGTACACATATTATGAACATGAACTGCTTTTTCTTGGACTAAAATTATTTAAACAAAGACATAAGATTAAAGTAAGTTTGGTTTTTAGTATGAATAAAATGTGAATAAAAATTGATCATTATCCTCTGAGTCATTCTTCCAACAACAATCCTCATTTGCCTCACAAAGACATGTACATTAAAATACAAATCTAATGTAGTCACCAAAATCCACAAAGAAAAAAGCTGTGAAGAAAGTTGATGAAAAAGTAAAGTATTGAAACAGTCAACTCTAGGTATAGTTATGAAGATAACAAAGTAAAAAGGAATAATATCTCATTTTTCCTTGATGTTCTATTAATATATATTGTCTCTATAGAGTAAGATTCTGATTAATGAGATTTTGATTATAAAGGTATATTAAGCTCTTGAATGGTCTGCCAAGAAGTTTGTTGTAAATTAAGCTATGGTATATATATATTTGTTGTAAAATAAGCTATGGAATAAAGCTCTCGGCAAAAAACTGCAGAGAAATTTTCTTATATATTGACAGATAAAGGAGTTGACTTAGAAATTTATTTTCCTTCAGATGTTCTTGTATTATATCTGAAAACATATTACTTATACAGAGCTTGATAGTGGGAATCCCATATATGATTAACTTATTTAGAACAGAGTGTTATGCTGTTTTTGTTTTATTTATTATTTAACTGTCCCACGTGATCATCATGTGAATAGTCATCATTCTATCCTTATATCCTAACACAGTACTTAGTATATTGTAACTGCTTAATAAATTTTTATTATTTAATTTAATGGATCTTTATATAAAACC
The DNA here is from genome assembly GCA_028534135.1 of Potos flavus. Lineage (NCBI taxonomy): Eukaryota > Metazoa > Chordata > Mammalia > Carnivora > Procyonidae > Potos > Potos flavus. The sequence goes on along the minus strand of CM052900.1, from coordinate 88,645,016 downwards.
ACGAAGAATAGAACATATATTCATTTTTTTCTATGATATAAGTGTAATGAATTTTTTTAAAGTGAAACTATGGAAATTTGTTTTATTTATTTATTTATTTATTTTTATTTTTTTTGTTTTATTTTGTTTTTTAAGCTCTATGCCCAACATGGGGCTTGAACTCACAGCCCCAAGTTCAAGAATTACATGCTCTACCCACTGAGACAGCTAGGTGCCCCAGTATATTAATTTTAATAATAGTTTGTAGTAAAGAGATATTTTAAATTCTTATAATTTTGTATTAACCAAAGCACCATGAGATTGCTCATACATGTATTTGAGAGTGGGTTTGCCTTTTTATAATAATTGGTGAAATTTTTCTCGGGGCACCTGGGTAGCTCAGTTGTTAAGTGTCTGCCTTCGGCTCAGGTCATGATCCCAGGGTCCTCAGATTGAGTCCCGCATAGGGCTCCCTGCTTGGCGGGGAGCCTGCTTCTCCCTCTCCCTCTGCCTGCCACCCCCCCACTTGTGCTCTCTCTCTGTCAAATAAATAAATAACATCTTTAAAAAAAAGGAATTTTTCTCAAGCACACATACACATCTCAAGAATATTAATATTTTTAAAAAATGATACAGCTGTTATTGTATTAATATGAGCTATAACTAATATTTTCAAAGATGTTATTCTAGTTAATCGTCATTCAATCTTCCCGTTTGAAAATAAGCTTTCCCAAGAAAGAGATCTATTACCTATATTCTTTGTATCTCTGATGGACTAATATAGTCCTGCTTTATATGTGGGGGATATGGTTTCTTACCTGACTGATGATTTTGCCATAATACTTACAAATATTTTTTCCTGTATTCACTATATATATCCATATCTAGATAATATATGTTGTCTTAAAATCTTCTGTAGGCTTCCATTTCTATTATAGCTACTAGGCAAGTTATTCCAAACCTCCTGTTACAAGTAGACAAAAAATGCTGGATAAAATATCTAAAAATAATCTCGAAGGTACCAGAGAATTGAAATAATAGTAAAGAATTGCTAGAACAGCCTGAATGCAAATGTGCCTGCAGAGAACTTTTCCCTGGTACTGAGCTGAAGGAAAAATAGAAGTTTAAAGAAATCTGTCCCTCCAAAATTATAGCCATGGGTAGAGAACCTGGAGCAATGTAATTGGTACCAGACCAGTTTTATCCTTGCATATCTGGCAGAAACAGGAACACTCTCAGAAAAAAAAAAACAACAACAAAAAAAAAAACTTTTATCTTAAGCCTTGGGAAGTCTCGATATTTAATTTTTAGCTAAAGATAAACAGAAATAACAAAATAAATCAAGAGTTAGATCCAGGGGCGCCTGGGTGGCTCAGTGGGTTAAAGCTCTGCCTTCGGCTCAGGTCATGATCTCAGGGTCCTGGGATTGAGCCCCGCATTGGGCTCTCTGCTTGGCGGGGGGCCTGCTTCTCCCTCTCTCTCTGCCTACTTGTGATCTCTCTCTCTCTGTCAAATAAATAAATAAAATCTTAAAAAAAAAAAAAAGAGTTAGATCCAGTAGGTAAAAGCAGAGAGCAGAAACAGAATTGCTGCCACTTCATATTTTGTAAATATTAGCCACATTTAAAAACATCCAGGCCTACCCTGTTAAAAGAAACACATGCACATACATGTGCACATACACACACACACACACACACACACACACAGATTTAATTAAATTTTCAAAAACCAGAAAATTATGAAAAGTTCTATAGGAAACTAAAATAAAAATTTGGAAATGATAAATATAGTGAATAAAATTTAAAAGGCTCAGTGGACATATCTGATAATAGCCTGGGTGGAGCAAAGAGAATTAACCAGCTTATCCTACCAGGTATAATGTATTAGTTCATGGTGGATCAATTACCCATGGCATGAATTGATGTACTCAGTCCTTCATCCAAATATATCTAGCAGAGCAAAAGGTGGGCCCCTTTTGTTTTAAGATATATCATCTAAACTTTCTATGGATTTTTAAAATAATGTCAAACAGAAAGTCAATTAATTACCTCACTTTCAGTTTGCAGAATGTATTCTTGACTTATTTCACTCTAGTACAAATTACAGATACTGTTAGTATCTTCATTCTACTAGAATCCTGAGATAAAGAATTGGACTATAAAATTGAATTTATACAAGAATGAAGATTTACTAATAATTTCAAAAATACAAGTAGTTGCAAGCCACAGGACAAGGGGAGCCCCCGACAACCAACACAGCTCTCCTGGTACTTTCTTGCCACATGAGGATATCATTTGGCCCAGATTAATTATGGAGGTCTCAAAGTATGTTTGCAGTCATATAACTTATATCAAAAATAGATTTTAAAAATGAAAATCCTTATGTTATACTCAGATACTTCCTTAGCATATGTGACATGATGAATCAATTAAATATATGTATATATATATATATATATATATATACACATATATATATATATGAAAAATATCTTGGTTCTATATTTCACACTGTACACAAAATCAGTTCCTAATAGATTGAAAATATAAATGAATGATAAAGAAAATAAATCTTTGAGAGAAAAAGAAAGAGAATAGGTATCAAAGTTATAATGGCATACTACCACATATCCTCCCAAATGGTGTACATGGAAAAGAATGACACAACAATTTTATCCAGAATGTGGATAAATCAAAACCACCACACAATGATGGTAAGAGTATATATTAGTAAAACTTTTTAGTAAGACTTTTGGCTAGCAAATACTAATGTGTATCATACGCATAATCTATGATCCAGCAATTCTGATACTAGGTACATACCAAATGGAAATGTGTGTGTTTAAATCACAAGATTAGTACCAAAATGTTCATAGCATTATTAATAATAGGAAAACACTTGAATATATTAAAATAACCACCAGTAGTAGAACAAATAAATAGTATTCTTATTATGGAATATAATACAGAAATGAGAATAAGTACTCTACAATAATATCTGGCAATATAGATGAATCTCACATAGTTAATGCTGACTAAGAAAAGCCAGATACAATAGAAATCATGTATAATTATATTTATATAAAGGAGAAACTTAAAATATGCTAATATCAGCCAAGATAGTGGCTATCCATAGGACATAGTGACTGGATGAGAGAATGTGTTTTTGGGCTTCTGCTATTATTTTTCTTGATCTGAATGATTATTATAGGTTTGTGTTTAGCTTATAAAGATTTATTGAGCTGCACATTTCATGCATATTTTACTATTGCTGTGGTTTTGAATAAAAAATTTTAAGAGGAAATATAGCTATTAGACTGGGACATAAACACAAAATGCTATCTGTATACTGAGAAACAAAATGATAGAATTGCATATGAGAGTTTAAAGAAGCCGAGGAGACACTAAGATGTTTCAGTACTTGTTTAAATAGTCTTCCCAACAGAGAGAAAAAATGAGGAAGAAGCATTACATCAAGAGATAATTGCTGAGAGTTTTCAGACAATCCAGGAAAACCCTATGCAGGACACGTGAAAGATAATCACATATGTAAGAGTGAAATTTCAGTAATTCAAAACAAAAAGACAAATGAGACTAAAAGAGTGTATAAATTTTAAACTAATGTGGGGTTAAAATAGAACAATAATTTGTCAATACAAGTTAAGCCAAGAAAGGAGAGAACATAAAACAGGCAGCATAAATAGAAGGCAAAAAACAGTACGTACTTTCAAATATTTCAGTGATCATGTTAAATATATTCGAATTTAATATGCCTTGTTAAAGCCAAAAATGTTTAGGTAGACAGAGAAGAAACTGTTTTATTTAAAAGAAAAATTTTTCTTAAGTGTAAGCATGACATTTTTAATGTAAGAAGATAGTACGTATCTACCAATGATAACCAAATGATTGCCAAATAAAAGTAGACAAAATAGACTTCAATGCTAAATGAATCACCAGAACAGCTTCATGATACTAAAATGTTTAAATCACCAGGAAGTTGTAACATTTTAAAATTAGTATACACTTACCAACAACACAAAAATTGACAGAACTAAAATTGACCGACAGAAATAGGGAAATCCACAAAGTAGTCAATTTAATATTCCTCACTTAACAATTGATAGAAAAAATGGGCACATAATTAGTAAGAATATATAATATTTGAACATGATTAATAAACTGGAACTAATAAACCACAGATTTTACATTATTTCTAAGAGGACATAAAACAGTTACAAAAATTGATCATAAATTGTTCATAAATCAAATTGCAATCAATTTCAAGGAACTTAAATCATTTTAAACATTTTACCCAAAATGCTATTAAGCTAGAAATCAACGTAAAATAAGTAGAAAATGTCATATATTTTAAAATTAAGCAACATATTTCTAATTTATTCATTTATCAATTGGTCAAAAGAGAAATCAATATGCTTTAGAAAATATTTTGGAAAAAAAAGAAAATATTTTGAGCTGTGTAATAACCATAATACTATATATGAGAAGTTGTGTGATAGATATAATCAACACGTATTTATAGTGAAATTTGCTATGAATAATTTTATGCATGAAATATAAATGAAGTCAACATTTTTCTAAAAAAATAAAGTAGGAAACCAGGTAGGAAAAGAAAAAACAAAAACAAAAATACCCAGAAAACCTGAATAGGCCTATTAACATAGTGAAAATAGAAAAAATAGTCAATATGTTTTTCTGAAGAAATCTCTAGGCATATTATGACCTCACTGGAAAGTTCTAGCAAACATTCAAAAACATTTGCAGAAAAAAATATTCTTAGAGAGATTAGGAACATTCTACAAATCACTTTATAAGGCCACCATAACCTTCCTTCTAAAACCCTAATAAGGGTATTAGAAGAATTGAAAAATTACTGGCTGATAATTATAAACATAGAATATATAAATCTATATCTGTGTCTATATATAATGCAGAATATATATACTATATAAATTACACATATATATTTATCTACCAGTATATATATTAAAAATATACATCATGACTCATTTTAATGTATCCTATGGATGAAATTTTTATTTATCAATAAGAAAGCTGTTAATGAAATCTATATTAACAGTATAAAGAAGGAAATTTCTGCAGTTATCTCAGTAGCTAGAAAAACACATTCGATAAAACTCAATGTACATTTTTATTAAAAGTTTTCAAAGAAGGATTGTAAAGTAAATTTCTTAATTTGATAAAGAGTATTTACATAAAATCTTCAGATAATGTCATCCATTATTGAAAAATGTTCCTTGAGACCAGGAAACTGAAAAGAATGCCACTTAATGCCACATCTGTCGATCATTGCTACGGAGGACTTTGGCTAGTAGAGTAAGGCAAGAAAAATAAATGAAGTTGTCTAAGGACTGGGAAAAGAGAAAACTGCCATTGTTTGCAAATGATTTAATAATATTGGGAGAAACCCCCAAATATTCTACAGATAGATTACAGGATGAATAATGAACATTTTATCTAAGTGATTGATTGGAGTTTTTCCTAGATGCTCTTCTGGCTAATAGTCTTAGATTTTAGGTGTTTAAGAATCCAGACTGGCCTCAACTTTTCTCTCTCACTTCTTTGAAAACATCTGCTAAGTCTCAGTATTTGGACCTGACTGGCTAGGAAGCGTGCAGCAGTAAAGGGAGCTCTGTTTTTTGTGTTTTTTTTTCCCTCTCCTTTCACATGCTGTTGCGTTCTTAATACTGTGGTTGGGTTAGGGTGAGGCAAGGAGAAAGGAGAAAGGAGATTGGATGTGAGTCTGTCCCTTCATAGTGATTCCTAAGCACTATGGCCAATTTCTCTCTTTTGAGATTTTTTCATGAGTCAGGACCAGTCCTATGTCCGTGATTCCATGATAACTCAGGGTATACCTGTCAAGGCCACTAGGTGATTTTCTGAAGTCCCTCTCACTTGTTTTGCTTGGCTGGAGGGATGCATCACTCCCTTCTTTTCCTCTCTGCAGAGCAAAAGAGAAGCATACATCACTCCTGCAGCTCTCTCCAAAAAAACACAATTTTGGCCTATTAGTGGATTCCTAGCTCATCTGTGGATCATGGGCTAACAATTGTAGAATTTGCTTAGGGCTCCCTCCTCTGCTAGTCCTGTATAGATTTCCTGTTATCTATCTTTAGGTTGGGGGGATTACTCAATTCCTATTGTTCTCAGTTTGAGGATCTGATAGAGTTACTCATTTTTTTTTTACCTGATTACACTGTTATTCTAGATTCTCTAAAGTTTTACAGGATACGGTTCACTGATTTCTTGGAATCCGAGTGGCTCTAAGTACTCATTTCCATCTTTTCTCTGTGATCTTGCCTCTGAAATTCCTACATTTTTTTGGAACCTAGTACTCTTTTGATCTAGTAGTATCTAAAACATGCCTCCCTTTTATAATGTCCTGCTTAAAAGCAAATATGGTGAAGGGTGCCTGAGTGACTCAGATGGTTGACCAACAGACTCTTGATTTCAGCTCAGGTCATGATCTCAGGGTCCTGGGATCAAGCCCTGAGTCAGACTCCACATTCAGCCGGAGTCTGCTTGGGATTCTCTTTCTTCCTCTCCCTCTGCCCCTCCCCCTGCTCGCGCACGATCTCTGAATAAATGAATACATAAATCTTTAAAAAATAATGCAAATAAATAAAAGCAAATATGATGTATTGCTTTTTCTCTCTCATAGAGGTCTGGCTTTAAGATTTCAATTTTGTCTTAACAAAAACCTGTTTCCTCCGCCAAATTAGCCTATCTGCTTTTTTTCCTTTTTCTTTTTAAATCTTGCACTGCTACTTCTTTAATAGTAAAAACTAAAGCATGCTTTTTAGGACATTCTGTTTTTTTCCTTGATATCTTTTAATAGGACATTTTAGCATTTGGGCTGCAATCATTTTATTTAAATGTTTTATTTTCTAGGTCAAACTAAAAGAGTGGGATATTTTCTTCATAACAAGGGTGTGCTGTTCTTTCTTATTTGTTCAGTAATAAGGTTTATCTACCTCCTACTTTTTCCTGCACAAATTCCAAAAGCACACAGGTCATGGGACTGAAACAGTGTTATTTCCCTATAATCAAAGTTTTTCCTCAGCCGTGCTTGATTAAGTAAATGTTGTGTTTGGTAGGCTAGGTCAAGTTCAGCAACAGAGCCCCTCAATATTCTTGCTTATTAAGAATTATGATGTGCAGTGCACCTAGGTGGTTCAGACAGTTAAGCATCTGCCTTTGGCTCAGGTCATGATCCCAGAGCCCTAGGATCTAGCCTGAATCTGGCATCCAGCTCCTTGCTCAGCGTAGAGCCTTCTTCTCCCTCTTCCTCTGCCTGCCACTCCTCCTGCTTGTGCTTTCTCTCTCTCTGTCAAATAAATAAAATATTTTTAAAAAAGAATTATGATGTGCATTTAGTTAATACTAGTAAAAAAGTCAGTTGCATAACTATATGAATTATTATATCTCCATGAATACGGCCTCAATAAATTGCTGTCATCCATAAGATTCAAAACTCCACGTAAGTCACAATTCTAAGTCATTAACACCTAAAGATGATTCTGGAAAGTTGTTGAATATGGGAGCATAATTTCTGGATCTCCTTGAATTCCCATTCAAAATCAGTGAAAGCCATTAGATGGTAAACCCCAAAACAAGAGGATGAATAGTCATGAACATCAAAATTCAAGCCAGAGAATGACCAACAACCAGGAGACCTGCAAATTACTGACATCTATATGGGCGAAAGCAGAGGAAAGTAATAGGGCAGCTATAACAAAGCTGACAACAGGAGAACCCCAAATAAGACTAAAGGTTTTAATGGAGAAGTGCAGCCAGTCAAGTTGAGAATGGCTGCTGAAACTCAGAGGAAATTGGCCTAATCGGGGAGCTGGTGAATACAAGGGATCCACAGCAGTGCCTACGTGGTGTAAAGACTGTAAACTCTCAAAACTGACTGGCCAGACTGACTCTCTGCATTGAGGAGACACTGTGGGGGAGTGGTATCAAAATTAAGCAAGACGAGGGTGAAAAAAATTAAGCAAGACAAGGATGAAGGTTAAAAGAGAGATTGTAATATACAATGGCTATATGATCTTACACTATAGATAAAGAATGAACATAAAAACTGGAGAATCCTATAAATTAATGCATAACTGGTTGCAGTAATAATAATTGGTAGTGATACTATTGGTACCATTATCTTGAAATTAGTGTATGAGGAGCAATTTGGGGTAAAGCAAATTAGGAATTATGGAATGTTCTTGTTCTATCATCCCTGTGTCCTGGATAACCAGGATTTTTGTTGTGGAAGAAAAGAAAAAGAAATTTAATGTACAATGAATTTAGTAAAAATTCATGTTGAATTTGAATTGGAATTATTAGTTCGAGCTCATATATTTCCTAGCTCTGCCTGCTGCAGAAACTTGGAAACAATGACCAAACCAGTAACAGTGAACATCCCAAATGCTTAGACTTTGACTCTAAGTATAATTTCTTATTTAAAAAAACGGGACTTCTTGATGAAATCGCTGATTACAGTTCAAGGGTGGAGTATCTGTAAAAACGAATGTTAATCTTGCCATATTAAGTAGCAAGGAAGCTATCAAAGACCATTAAAGTCATACCAAAAGGCCTCTGAGGCTAACGTGAAGATACTATCACTAGCCAAAAATGGGAGGGATGTTTTGAGCTTCAATAAGAATAAAAATTGCGATAGAGTTAAACTCACTCGATATATTTAAATCCATGAGTTTATGATACAAGAGTGATAAGTAATTCGTTCATTATCTGGAAATCTGGATCAATAAAAGGATAAAGTATTTCATGTATCTCGTATGAACTTGATCACTAGGTAACCAAATTGTAGATGCAGAGAAGCATCTCCCTATAAAATTATTCTGGCTAATAAACATAAAGAAAATGACAACATTTCACCATTTTGCAACACAAAGGAATTAATAGATCTAGGCATTGAGTGTTGCCATTGACCTGCTTGTATCTGAAAGGAGAGAAAAACAACTATTCATTTCCTAATGGACACAGCACTACCTACCGTGTCTGTTGAGTATCTGGACCTAGCTGCCAATGGGAAATGAATTGAGAGCACAGAAGTGCATGCTGAACTGCATGACAAGTATGCAATCAACAAAATCCAGATGGTAGGCAATTCTATGGGTCAAAATTCTCAGGTCATAAGCAGATACATGGTGTGAAAAGGAAAATAATGAAGGAGAATCTGAGATTAGTAGAGTTAAAAGACCTATCAAGCTTAAACAAGGGGCAAGTCTATATTATTAATATTCAGAGGTGCAAACTTGAGCAATAGAATTTTAAATAAATACATGAAAATAATAACCATAAATCTGATAGTTGTTACTTTTGGTATGTGCAGGAGTCTGTGATTAAGATGGGGTATGGTGAGGACTTCTAGGTGGCTAACAAAGTTCTATTGACTTTGCCAAGGTTAGGCCTGGAGTTTGTTGTAGAATAATTCATTAAGCTATACATATGTTTTGTGTCAATTTTTATATCTTGGTTTTGTTAAACTAAAACCAAACCAAACCAAAATATATAATCAAAAGCTTTGAGTATGGGGCACCTGGGTGGCTCAGTGGGTTAAGCCTCTGCCTTCAGCTCAGGTCATGATCCCAGGGTCCTGGGATCGAGCCCTGTGTCCGGCTCTCTGCTCGGCGGGGAGCCTGCTTCCTCCTCTCTCTGCTTGCCTCTCTGCCTACTTGTGATCTTTCTCTCTCTATCAAATAAATAAAATCTTTAAGAAAAAAAAAGCTTTGCGTATAACAGAAATCTTAATCTTCATGATATATTTTGATATCTAAATTACAGGTTTTGTCTCCCTCTTAATGTTGCTAGTTCATGCACAAAAACTTTAAGATTTAAGATTTTTTTAAAAAGCCTTTTTCTTTCTAAAGACAGAATCAATTGAAAGATAAACAAATGGGTAAGGCAGGCAAATAGGCAGATGGGGAGATATATATATATATATCTTTCTCAAAGTGCTTTCAGTCTTTCTCGAAGTGCTTGCCGTGGAACCTAGCTCATGTGAGAAGTTCTAAGGAAGGTAGGTGGAGGAGAAAGGTGTGGTCCATGTGTTGTAGAGAACCTTCATTTGGCTCTATTGTGTCCCAAATTTGTTTTGTCCACGGCACTATGTGAAACACCTATTAATACTGTATGACAACACTTTATATTAGTTGAATGCCAGCCTCTGACTTTCTAGCCAACAATTCATCATGGACGAAAAAGCCAAAGACTGACCCGTTTCTGAACTCAGATGTTCTTCCAACTTATTATTTATGTAAGTTGGAATATTTATTTTTATATGTATATTTATAAATTTATAAATTATATATATTTATAAATTTATTCAAAATTATAAATTTAACACATATTATAAATATAAATATATTTATAAATTTATAAATATATATTTACATTTATATATAATATATAATATATTTATATATTAATAAAATATATAATATATATTAATAAAAATATATATTTATTAAGGGAAGAACCTGGCTCTAGGTGGGTGACCGAACAAATTTATTAATACTTCATCCAGAATGGACAGTAGAACCAATCCCTGGATTCCACAGAAGTAAAGCAGGCTACTATGAGTTTATGATGTGAAGACACAGTGAATATAAACATCCAGAGACGAGGGTTGCTTTACAAAGAAAGGAAGGAAAGATTGGATTAACAAGTCCTTTTCAAATCTCACCATTCGGGGAGATGAGTGCAACGTTTAGAGAAAGAGGACATGAGAGTTACTCTAGCAGACATTCCCCATTATAAAAATAGGGGCCAGGAGAAGGGATATTGCATGGAAGAACATAGTATTCTTTTATGTATAAGGTGCAGTTTATTCAAGCATCTCGCTGTCCCCTTTGTTAGACATCGTTTCCTGTTTTCACCAGAATAAATAGCATTTTAATCACAACCCATATCCATACATATTAGTGTGCATCTCTGATAGATTTGCTGCTTTAGAGAGAATAAATCATTCATTTTAAACCACTGTCAATAAAACTGAACAGAGGACTGTTACAAATTTAAGATCTCACACTGCGAAGCATTCCATTTCAGATCCATTCTTGTCTAACAAGGAGTCATATGTAAGATAATCTGAAACAACACATTATGGAAAACAAAGCAACTTGTATATTTGATAGAGATTCTATTTTTCTCACAGAGTATGTACTCGGGAGTACATTAAACAGCGCACACACTAAAGTGAAGAAGTGGGATTACATTTCTCACTTATCGTGGTATTTTTTAAAGATTTATTTATTTATTTGAGAGAGAGAGAGAGGAGTGGGGGGAGGGGCAGAGGGAGACAATCTTCTAGCAGATTCCCTACTGACCAGGGAGCCCAATGTGGGGCTCTATTCCAGGACCTTGAGATCATGACCTGAGCCGAAATCAAGAGTCGGACACCCAACTGACTGAGCCACTCAGGCACCCCAGTGTTGTCTTTCATATATATATATATATATATATATATATATATATATATATATATATATATATATGTTTATATATATTCAGTCATCTAACATTTCTAGCAGAAAGAAGACCAAAGTGATCCACATGAGATAAAAAAATGAATCAGGTTGTATAATGACCACAATTTTCAGTGTGCCAGTTTCTATACTGGCAGCTCTGTGGTAATGCCTGACAACAATCGGATGGATCTTAAGAGTGGCTGTTTTAGTTTTGTTTAGTTTTAGTTTAGTTTAGAATATTAATTCATTCTGATTCAGTTTAAGTAATCATTTCGAGATTAGAGGAACTCGAGAAGTCAGGGGGAGTTTGACTATAATTTGGGAATTACTCTAGGTTCACTGTGTGAGAGATGAAATAATCTCCAAGAGTTTAGTTGGCTTTGCAATACTAATGTTCCTTCAAGGAAGAAAAACTTCAAGGTCCAAGTGGATTTTCTTGAGTCACTCACAGCTGGTGTTGGGTAACACATCTTTTACCAGGAATGCGATACAGAATTCACACTGCACATCTGGTTCTAATTACAAGGGACTTTTATTTTGAAACATGTGTCAGTACTCTATTCTTGAGGTAATCTACCTCTTATTGATTATATTTTGTTTATGGGTGAGAATTTAAAGTTCATCATGAATTTCCTGGCAAGGTAGTAACTTGAGAATAAGTATCTGGCTTACTTCTGCCACTTACTTCTGAACTCTCTGAGCATTGGTATTCTGGTCCTTGACAAATTTGTCCTCAAATCTATTTTTTGCAATCCCCTTACTTGACTTCCTAATGCAAGATCTAAGTCAAAGACTCTATTAATTTCTACAAGCTGTGTTTCTCAGGCTCAGTGTCAGCTGTTTTCTAGCTAGGTCTGCCCATGGAAGGAAGCAGCAGTGGGAGATTAGAGGGCTCCAGCACAGGAGAAGCCGGGCATTTCTTCCACTCCTTCTTTGTCTAAGCCTGCATGTCCTCCAGGCACTGACAAGCAATCTGAAGTCTGAGCTCCTGTCATGCTACTTGGATTCTTCTAATGTCATACTGCAGCAAATGAACTTTACCCACAATGCAAGGAAGCCCCAGGGTGTGTGCATTGTTCTGGAAACCACTTTTTAAGAAGATATAGGCAACAGAATGGATTGGGAAACTAAGCACCCATGCGTGGAAGATTATTTCTATCCATTCATTCAGGATTATTTATTCAGTAAATGTTCACTGAGCGCGTAACATGTACCAGATTTTGCCTAGGTGTTGGAATGACAATCACGAACAAACAAACAAAAAAAAACCCCTTGTCTCTTAAGTTTGCTCTTTTTTGGAAGAAGGCAAAAAACTAACTAGATAACTAAATAAATGAATTCTATACTATATTGAAATGTGCTAAGTTTTATTGAGAAAAATAAATGAGAAAAAAAAGAAAAATAAATGAGGCAAAACGTACAGAGTCTTATGGAAATTGCAATTTTAAATAGGCTGGGTGGGTAAAGCCTTTCTGAAAAGATGACTTGAAAAATACTTGAGGAAGATGAAGGGTGAGCCATGCAAATGGCTGGGCCATGTATACCAGGGACCTGAAGTGGGAGAGGGCCTGGCATATGTGAGGAGCAGTGTGAGGCAGTGTGGCTGTGGTGGACTGCACAAGGAGAGCCGAGTAGGTAGAGTGTGAGGTCAGGGTAGCAGTTGGAGGCAGGGTGGTTGTAGGGCCTTTTAGGCCATAGTAAGGGCTTTAGTTTTTACTCCGAATGAGCTGAGGAATCATCGCAAGAGTAACATGGTATAATTTGCATTTTAAAGGAATCATTCTGCTTGCCACATTGAAGATAGACAAATCTTTGAGATGTTTTGCTGTAAATTGGAGTGGGAAATAAGTTGTAACTAGAGTGAATGGATGGTCAAGAGGTGTGCTAGTTTTCTTTTTAGATTGGGAGTGATACCAACATGTTTGATGAACGTGCAGTTGGGGATGTTTTACAGAGAAAGAAGAAATTAATGATGCTGAAGAGAAGAAGGAAAAATTTTAAACCAATATCTTTGAATGAGAAGGATAAACCAGGGCAATGTAATAGCTTTGCCCTTAGATAGGCACACATACAATTTATCTCCAGGAGCAGAGGAGAAGATAAAAAGAGAGAATCTGTTTCAGATGCTATGAAGGTAGATGAAAGAGGTGAGGGAAGTTTGTGGAATTTCTTATCTTATTTCTTTAATTTTCTCTGTAAAATAATAGCACAAGTTGAAAGTGAGAGTGAAATGGTATTGAAGATTTGAAGAGAAAGGAGAAAGATTGATATAGTTTTCAAGGAAATAGAAGACTAAATGGACCAGAGAAATGTATAGTATGGTGACTGAGAAACCAAAGGCACGCTGAGGAAAATGGTCAGGTATTTTCAATGAGATCAGTATGTTTGCGTGCTTTTCTCCAGGTAGGTTGAATTGCACCGATGTTTAACCAGGGTTGGGGTCTTGCCAAGCAAGTATGAAAGAGCAAGAACATAGTAAGGCACATGTGGTTATATTCTAAATAACTAGTATAATGATACAGTAGATTTTAGTCTGGATGAGGTGAGAAGTTGCAGCATTTGGAGAGAACAGGAAGGCGTTCATAGCACTAATGGTGTGTCGATTTCAGTGAGGTCAGAGAATTGAGAATTGTTGAAGTCAAAAGACTAGTAGAATGAATTGGAAAATGCATGGTCAAGGTAGAAAGATGGATATTTATCACAAAAATAAAGAATATTGCATGGACATGGCTTAGAGTGTGTTCATATAAATGAGTGGTTAAGGTAGAATAGAAGTTGAAACCATTGGTGTAGAAGTGTTCAAGTTAGAAGCCAGGATATTGGAAAGATTAATTCCATGGATATTGAAATTAACTGAAGAACTGAAGTAAGAATTAACTGAAGAACAGAGTTGGGGGAAGGATATAAATCTAGGATTTCTTTGAGAAATCAAAGTCTAGGAGATAGGTGATGAATGTAATAGTTGGTGGCATAGGCTGAATTTAATGAGGAAAATTGGGAATTACCAGGGAAGAGAGGAGGAGAATATTCTAGAATTGATAATGAAGGCAATGAGGAAGCATACCCTAGTTCTAAGTTCAGAAGCATAAAGATTGCATAGGATGGAGACAGTTTCCTGTTTTAGCTATCATACCTGTGACTGACTTTCTCAGTCTCTCCCAAACAAAAATAAAATGCTGCATCTCACATTTGGTGATTTACTGCTGAGTTGTTGGTTTGCTCATTTTCATCTTCCTTTCCCCGTGAAACTGGAGAAATGCATAAAGACATAAAATTCTAGAAGATCAAGTCTAGAACTCCAGAGACAATGAAACTAACCCCACACAAATAAGAGTTCAAGGTATGGTTCCTAATTTAAAAAGAAAGAACTCAGACTGAAAATTTAAAAGATATAAGAAAGTCATTTAAACGTAACCAAGAGAACTTCGCTCTTACGTTGCTTTGGAATTTTCAAGCTACAACAACAAAGCAAGAAATCTCCAATAATACAAGAAACAAAAATTCAGTTTACAAACAAAAGAACAAAAATTGTATTATCTTAGAAGAGCCAGAAAAAAATGGAACAATAGCGCTTCAGAACTCTGAAAGATTATTATCCAAGAGTCTCAAGATCAGGCAGGTTTATACCTTTAAAGGTAATAGAAATTCTTAGATATTCAAGGAGTTAGAGAATATAATATTGCTCTGGTATAAGTCACCATTGAATAAACAGTTAAAAAAAATGAAGAAAATCATCAAAAGGAGGAAGCATAAAGAAATTGTTACTCAAATACCTAGTTAAAAGAGTTGAGATTAGTAAATACCATGTATAAATAAATTTAAGGTGAGGTATTTTTCCATCAAATTATCTAAACTATTAAATTAACATTTCAAGTAGACATTTAACAATATTCTATATATGATTAGATCTCTATGTATTCAAAATGGTAAAAAATACCACCAGGGTCTTTTCCTGAGGAAAATGTGTGGTTATCTGTATTTGTGGTTTATTATATTCAAGAATACATATTACATTTTTTTCAGGTTTTTTTTAAGATTTTATTTATTTATTTGTCGTGGTGGGGAAAGAGAGAGGAGGAGGAGATAGGGAGAGGGAGAGAGAACAAGCAGGGGGAGCAGCAGGCAGAGGGACCCCACTGAGCAAGGAGCCCAAGGTGAGACTCGATCCCAGAACTCTGAGATCATGACCTGAGCCGAAGGCAGACGCTTAACCAACTGAGCCACTCAGGCTCCCCTATATACTATATTTTTTAGTTATTTCTGATTATGCTCTTTAATGTCTTCTTTTTTAAAAATTCATTAATTTTTCAGATTACAGTAGGCAAATATATTCAAGTATAGTATATAGTGTAAATAGATCATATGTGATATTACCATGGTTATAAACTAATTCCTATTTTTTCTATATAAGATATGTAACATGTATTGTCCCCAGATCCATATTTTCACTAACAAAAAGTGTAGAAAAGCTATTTAAACAATTTAATTTCCAATTGTTTTTGTTTGATTTTGTTTTTTTGTTTATTGTTTTCTTAAAACACGTATGATTTGATTATCATGGTATATGTTTTGTTTATTGTTTTCTTAAAACACGTATGATTTGATTATCATGGTATAATAATACTTAGAAAAGAATGGCATTATTTTACCACTGACAGAATTAAAAAAGAATGACTAACTTGATTCAGTTCTGCAAAGAATTGTAACTAAAGACTTTATTGAGGGTGGGGCCCAGGAATGAAAATGCAAACAAACAAATAATAAGCAATATGACAGCAACAAAATCAAATAAGTTATGAGTATGTATAAAATAGTTAAATATTCCATTACAAATAATATAGAAAACACAAAGTATTTGAAAAAAATATTGCCTGATTTAGTTAAATAAAAATTTAAAATGTATGTAGACATAATAGATTAGAAGAAATATATATAATACATTAGACATATCTAGACATAATGAATTAGGAGAAATATACATAATGTATAAGATATACATCTCTAGTAAATAGTAATCATTAAAATATATTTAACTCAAAGAAAAAAGTTTTAAAGAATGTGAGCATGTCACTAAAATATGAATATGTATTCAACAAAACTAATAATTAGGGATGCAAACTAAAATAGAAGTTAGCTGTTGTATTGGAGAAAATTATATGGCTGAAAACATCCAACACTTTGGAAAGTGTGGTAATGGGCACCATACTGCTGACTGGATTGAGAACTGCAAAATGCCATTTTGGAAAGGAGGGTAGGAATTTGGTGCTATTATTTAAGTGCAGAACATCATATGTATTTCCATTAATCAATTCCACCTTTTGGAAATACAGATGAAAGAAATAAAAGCGTAATAATATAAAGATTTATGCACAAAAAACGTATAACATTAAAATGTATATTAAATTTTGAGGAACTGAAGTATTCCCATGTTATAGAATATTTTATAGATACTAAGATTATGAGGTGAACTAATTTGTACTGATATAAATGAGCAGCATTGACATACTGTTAAACAAAAAATAAAAGAATATCCTAGAACAAAGTGTGTGTTTCACCTGGCTAAAAAAAGGAAAAAAATACATGTATATATATTGAATTATATGAACATATTGTTTAGTGCAGAAAGATTCAAAACAAATATAATTTTGATCAGTTTAAACAAATGAATTTGGTGCAAAGAAAAATATTATTTTTTCTTTATATCAGTCAGTACTTTGACTAATTATATGGAGTATTTCTTAGTTTATAATTAAATTTCATTAAGTGTAAAAAATCTCCCTGACAGAATTTAAAAGATGCTTGCTTACTTACTTACTTTAGGGATGATATTAACTGCAAAAAACCTTCCCATAAACAATACTATGCATATTGAAATTAGTAGCTGGGAAAAATTTTATCTGACAAAATCTAAATAAAGGTGTAGGGTTATTAATATAAGAAAAATTGACATTCAAGGGAAATAATTTTAGTGGAGCAAAACACATTTTATAATGAAAAGCCATCAGTATTCATGGGACTTTGTTTTAAAAAAGAAAGCCTTGGGCACCTGGGTGGCTCAGTTAGTTAAGCTACTGCCTTTGGCTCAGGTCATGATCCTGGAGTCCTGGGATCGAGTCCTGCATCGGGCTCCCAGCTCCATGGGGAGTCTGCTTATCTGTCTGACCTTCTCCTCTCTCATGCTCTCTCTCACTCTCTCTCTCGAATAAAAAAAAAAGAAAACCTTAAATATATTAGAAAAAACTATTAAAAATGCAATAATTTATTGATATAAAATGATAAAAGTATATTGGTTTAAGAGAATAACCTATTAAAATGCAAAAAAAATATAGAGAAATTAGTTAAGATTGCCTTATGCAGAAAAAAGTCCTCCTGTTTTCAGGGTCTATATAAATTCATATTGATTGCTCATGCACAAAATTTTGAGGAAAAGCCAATAAATCAAAAAGACTACCATTTTAGATGTTATATTCTTCAACATGAAGTCCATATAACAGAAATTAATTATAACTGTTTA
Organism: Potos flavus; assembly: GCA_028534135.1. Taxonomy (NCBI): domain Eukaryota; kingdom Metazoa; phylum Chordata; class Mammalia; order Carnivora; family Procyonidae; genus Potos; species Potos flavus. The sequence continues at coordinate 88,626,993 of CM052900.1, read as the reverse complement.
GGTAGCATTAGAAATAAGAATGATCCAAATACCTGAAACTTTATAGAAAATTAAAGTTAAAATTGTTAATATTTAAAAATCAATAAAAAATGAAAATATCACAAAGCACAACTAACAGGATGAATCTAAAGTTGTAGGTAGTTGCTAATTAGGATAATATTTTTCATTATATTTAAAAATCATATTATTTTAGAAAGAATGAATGAAACAAACAAAGAGGAAGACAAACTAAGGTAATGATTAATATCAGCCTCTGTCGTCAGAAGGCCCTGGATTTTAATGTTGTCTCTGGCCCCACCTGGGTAAATTACTGAATTTCACGAAGCCTTATTTTCCTCAGATACGTGATTTATTTGCGTTTAACCATTTTGAACTTAAATTTTCCATAAATGAAGATAACATTCCCTGCTTCATGCATTTTTATAAGATTCAGTGTATTAATCCTTATCCCCATGTCTTCAATAAATGTTAGTTATCTTATTAATTCTAACAATAATGGTGTTATCACAAAGCAAGATATTTTCAGATGATTTTCAAATTATAGCTTCTTGATTATTTGCTAACTCTGCCTAAAAATAACATCGGCCTTGCTCACAAAGTTAGGGCTGCCAAAGAGCATCTGTATATATACTAAAGCACCAAATTTGTGATCAAGACCGACAGAGAAGCTGGCTTCAGGTCAAAGCACTGATAATCTCCTTGCTAAGTGAATTGAGTTACTCATCTATAACATATTAGTAATAACCTCTTTGGCGTGGTTATTATAGACCATTATGTTAATTGTATGTGTTAAATAATTTTCTACATTGCAGACACACTTTGCATATTACAGCTCTTAGTTTATGCCAGTGTGTACCGTAGAGAGTTTGCTAGCATCCTCTTTTCATGCAAATCACTCCTCCATTGGAGGATTGCATACTACCTAGGAAAAAAGCATCATTCTCTAAAGTGGAGTCTGGATATTCATGAGGATCTATTTTGGTTTATGCTGAGATCTTATGAGACACAAATGTTTGAGCTAAGACAATCTTTTAAATGAAGAAATGTGGGAAGAGAGAGATGAATTTGAAGATATTTATTTCTGTGGAGAGATAAAGAAATAGAATCTTAAACTAGTAAGACCGGACAAATGTCCTATGAGGTGATACAAAAGGTGGGAAAGCTGCTTGATTTGAAGATAAATCAAACGCCAAATCATGTCTTTATTTTACATGTGAAGCTGACAGACCATAGTGAGCAATTACTACAATGATAACATGAACTACCATCATGAAAAACAACTGTAAGCATTAAAAATAGAAAATACCTCTAAGTTCATAAATAATAATCTGAGGTATATTCACGATTTCAGAGGTGTGTTTGTTTATCCATTCACTAAGCCGTAAACAGTTCTTGCCTTCCTGAAGCAAACAGGGAGGTTTAGCAGTACTGGTGAATCAGTCAAGTGATCTAAAACTACGACAGTGGGACATCATGTTGGTGTAGGGATAAAAACTTTATCCAGAGAAAGAAATATTCTTTGGTCAGAAAAAAGATGAAATACAGCAAAACCATGTACTTTTCTCTTAAAAGGCATATAAACTGTTTTTGAAAGTATGAATGCAGGCACACAAAGCAACACACACAAAAAGAAAGCTGTCTATAGGCATGACATTGTGATTCTTAAGTGATATGGAAATTTAAGAAAGGAAGATAACAATCAACACAGGAGTGTCTGAGAGTAATTCTGTAGGTAGGTTACTAAGTACTTTCGGTACGTTACATGAAGAGAAAAATGGAGTTGATGAGGAGGGAAGGTAGAGAATGGCAAAGGTAAATACTTGAACTGTTTTACTTTAATGGGTTTAATGATTCTTAAAATTAACTTAAAGCTCTAATACTGCTTTCAAAACCATTGGAAACATCATTTTCACTCTGGAATGGATCCAGGTGAAGATAACAGCAAATATAATACACAGCAACATGTCTTAGGTAGAGCAAATAAATAAAACTAATTTTCAGAGAGAAAATAGCTGGTTCTATTAAATGCTGTGTAATTTTAAACTTGCTGGCGAGAAGGACAAAAGCAGAGAAGAACCATATGGGGTGTGGAAAAGAAAGAAACTTTACAGTGGAAAAAAACTTGGTGATTCTGTTTCTATGCTTATGAATTTATCTGAGACAGGAAGTAAAACCACACAAAATATTCCAAAAGTCCAGGACCATCACATATGCTTCTAACTCATCAGAAGTGAACTATTGAAATACTGATTGACAAAAAACTGAGAACACAGTTTCAGTCTGTAAGAGATATTGTAGGAGAAACTATTAAATTTATTTTAAATTGTACAAAGTTTCAAAATAGCCTAACCTGCACATTATGAAAACATAGTATAGTTTATATGTATGGTGACATATGTCAACTAAATCTACTGTGTTGAATCTTTCACAATATATACTAATATCAAATCATTATGGTTTGTACTTGAAACTGATATAATGCTATATATCAATTATACCTCAATAAAAAAATACAATAAATGTAGTTTAAATACATGTCCGTTTTCAATGAGTCTCCTACATGAAAAGTTGGCTTCAGGTTAAGAGTTCTTTCCCTGACACTGAAGTTCTTTTGAAATTTGGCAAGTACTTACCCCTTTCCTAAGTCTGCCAAATTTAGCAAATAAAAATGCAGAGCTTTCAGTTACATTTTAATTTCAGATAAACAATGTATAATCTTTTAGCAGTATTTGTTGTTTATTGGTAATTCAAGCTTAAATGCATCAACTGCATTTTATCCAGAAACCCTGCAGTTTACACAACATTACATAGAACGCCTACCATGTGAAAAATAATTTTTGGAGAGTTTGATGGAAAATAAAATTTGTTAAAAAAAAAAAAAAAGCCTTGCTCTGTCCTTCCTGACTCAGATCCTGAGACAAGGATTAGATAACAGGTAGGCTATTTGGAGGTGATCCTAAGAATCATTGATCAGAGAATCAGGAAGAGACAAAGTCTACAGTTAATTGAGGTCAACTATCAGTGTGAATAATGTTACAAGGGATATCTACTCAGCAGAGAAGGCCCTCAGTTTGAAGATAGTAAAATATACTGCAGGGGGATACCAACTGTAGACTACATGCCTATGGACTTGGAGGCCAATATTGGTCATCTGAACTATGCTTGAATCATCACATTAAAGTCCCTGGCATATGTCCATTTCCATCATAACAAAATATCATCCAAATTCTTCACTATCACCTAATGGCTTTATCTATTTCCACCATGTAATTATGTTTCTAATTTCAAATGCCCCCTTCAAGCCATTTAAATAATACTTTATCTCTTCAACCAAATCAACCTAGGAGATAAATTAAACAGATACTTTTGTCTTTTTGCTTTTATCCTTTAACTTACCTAGGGTGTCTTTTTCTCTTCAATTTTACTTGAATTCTTTCTTCAAATCCCATCCCTTCCATGGAAGTATTTCTTAGATCTTCTGCCTGACATGAAACATGATGGCAACAAGAAGAGTGAAAAATAGGTGGATATTTGCTCTGTTTGGATTGTATAGATTTGAGTATCCTCAAGGAATCAGAGAACTCCACGATTACAACTTAGTTGAGAACTCAAAATAATACTTACAGAATTCAAATCCAGGAACAATGATTCCCCCTTAAAGTTGTTTAGGTGGATTTTTGACACTGACCTTCCTTGTTGTTCTTGGTGTATACTGTTTCAATTTTCTATGACTACTGTAACAAATTACCTAAAATTCTGCAGTTTAAAGCAACAGAAATTTAATCCCTCCCAGTTCTGGAGGCCAGAGGTACAAAATTAATTTCCCTGGGCCAAAGTCAAGGTGTGGACAGGGCTATCCTCCCTCAGGAGGCTCTAGGGGAAGATTCGTTCTTTGTCTCTTTCAGATTCTGGTGACTTCCGGCATTCTTCTGCTTGTGGTCTTATTACTCTGTTTTCTGCCTTTGTGGTCATATTGCCTTTTCCCTTCTAGGTGTAATCTCTTTCTACTGCTCTCTTAGAAGAACACTTGTGATTGCATGTAGGGGCTATAATCTAAGATAATATCCCTATCCCAAGGTCATTAACTTAATCACATCTGCAAAAACCATTTCTCCACATTAGATAGCACTTTATTTTTTTTTTAATTTTTTAAAAAAGATTTTATGTATTTATTTAGGAGAGAGAGAGTGAGAAAAAGAGAGCATGAGAGGGAGTGGGGAGAAAAGGGAGGGTCAGAAGAGGAAACAGACTCCTCACTGAGCAGGGAGCCAGATGCTGGATCCTGGGACTCCAGGATCATGACCTGCGCTGAAGGCAGATGCTTAACTGATTGAGCCCCCCACACACCTCTAGATAGCACTTTAGGTCCCAGGGATTAGCACGTGATATCTTTGAGGGCCACTATTCAGCCTACTACACATATTACAGGACCAATTGAGCATTGCCCTTCTCATATATTTTTATTTTTGTTTTTACCCTTTCACACTGTATTACATCATTTGTTTTAAAGTACTTATCTCCTGCAATAGGCAAAATAGATGTCTCATACACTACATTTTTGGAGAAGATTCTGGGTCTTATCCCTAAATTTCTAGTATGTACTACTTACTATGCTAGACACATTACTATGCTAGACCCTCACCAATTATTGTTGAATTAATAAATATGACTAATTCTACTTATTTTCTGTCTCCCTTTCCTCTTACTCTGTTTCTTGGAGTTTAAAAACACTAATCTAGCATTTTCTTTTGTCTGAAAAAAAGTAATTTTGCAATTTAATGAGTTATTTCTTTCAGTCCTAAAGATTAGTCTTAATATGCTCATTTTATGGCATACAATGTGGTGACGCATCAGGTGTTGGTCTATAGTCTACCATGATAAAAATGTTGCTTATTGCAGGGTGTTCTATAGTAACGCTGTAATCAGTTGTTTATGTCAGCTATCGCAGCCAGTCCTTTAGGCCTGAAACAAGTTATAAAAATTGGAGCAAGTTATTAAGCTTCCTGAGCTTCAGTTTCTCTGTATATTAAATTGCTTAATTATAACCCAAGGATATTTGAAGGATTAAAATAAACCGTATGCTGTTAACTAATATACAAAATTTTATTATCCAAATAGAATTACTACAACTGTTGCTATACTACCTCTATCACTAACAATAATAATAATACCATGTTTGATTCTATCCCCTTGTCTACCTAACATCTCTCTGTATTTTAATATCTTATATACAGTGTAAACAGGTAGGTTATTCAGACAACCTACACATTTGATTTTATTATCCTGCTTTATTATGACAACTGATTTCCATAAATATTCTCAGAGATTTGTTTTAAAGCTCTTGGGTTCTACCTGCAATGGTAAGGAAGAAGCATGAGTATACATTTTTCTAACATTCTACTCCTTGTCAGAGTAGGAAAGAGTAGGAAATAGGGAATGAATATCATTTTCAAAGTGAAGTAGACAGGCTGAGTCACAGGAAAGCCTTCTTCCTCAAAAATATTTCTTCAGAACTTTCACCAAGTAGAACAGCAAACCCCAGCTCTAACACACTAAGGGATAACCATTTTTCCCTCAGTAGCAAGGCCTTATTTAGACCCTTATCCATAGTGAAGCACAGTTCCTCTACCTACTGGAAATACATTGAATTAGAGATTAAGTTTGGTGAACACTCTTCTTCTGAGAGACAAATTTCTATGGCCATCATGGCATTAATTCTTCTGAGATCAACCCAATATCTGGGATGGATACGGCTCCCAAAATTCTGTTGCATAAATAAACCATCACTGCCTAGTAAGATTTCAGATAAAAAAAAGAGAGGAAATTTTGGAGAAGGTTTTTTAGAAATAGAAAATCTAGTCTGATAATGATAATGGTAATGTAGAAGAAAAAAGTCCCCTAAATATAGTATAAATGTCCCAGATTCAAGGCACATTGTGGTTAGTTGCTGAGCCAATTATGTATAGCATGAATATATAGGAGAAAAGTCATGATTAAAGAAGTATTCAGAAAAGAGTTATATGATTAAATATAAAACTTTTCCTCTAATTTTATAAAATTAGTATAGAGGGATTATTTGGAAATCTACAACCATTAGCAGTCTTCCTACCCAGTCTCTCAAGCTTATGGTCACCTGTTTCAACAACAAATTTCTAGTCCAGACCAGGTCCATTCCTCCATCTATCTCTTCCACTTAAGCAATTGGGAGAAATGGATGTAGGAATGTAATAAAAATATAAAATAACATGTACAAATTTATACTCTTTCAGTTCATTTCCATTATAAAGTGCCTACATCATATCAGTTTTATCATCTATGCTAGAAGAGAAAAATATCTTAAAATTAAATGTAAGAATGGTCTGACAAACTATCAGAATTAGTAAGTGAATTTAGCAGCATTGCTGGATATAAGATCGATACATAATGATCCATTATATTTCTATATATAAGCAAAAATATTGTAAAACTATGAAAAGGCAGCATTTACTGTAGTATAAAAAACAAGTTTCTAGGATTAAATCTAATGAAAAATGTGCAAGATCTTGTTACTGAAGACTCATAAATGTGTATATACCCATATGTGTGTATATACATATGTACATATGTATTTATAGATACGTTAAAGAAGACCTAAAAAATGGATTTGAATAAATAATATCAAGATGTCAGTTCTCTCCAAATTGATCTATACATGTAACACCAAGTCATTAAAAATTCCAATGATTGTGTGTGTATGTAAATCAAATCTTATTATAAAAATCATATGAAATGCAAATGACCAAGAAAATTAAAGCAATCTTGAGAAGATCACCAAGACTGTAAGAAGTATACTTCTAGATATTTATCTATCGATTCACACACACACACACATATATATATATATAATACATATATATTGTATAATAGAGAAATTATGTATGTATCTATATGGGTATATATATGAATAAATGGGTAGATAGACAGATGGATGTAGAAATTGAGATACTGAATTACTCCAGGGGTAGATAAACTGACCAGTAAAACAGACCAGGAGTCCATGAAATGATCCACACCTGTATGATCCCCTGATATATGAAAAAAGTGACACTATGCTACTACAGGTAAAAAAATAGTCTTTTAAACCAAAGGTGTTAGGCCAATTGGATACCAAAATGGAGAATTAAAACAAAGACACTTCAACCTCTAACTATATACAAAAGCCAGCTCCAGAAGGATTCCAGACCTTAATATGGAAGGTAAAGTTATAAAGCTTTTAGAGAAAAATGAATATAGAACAGCTTCTTCACCTTGGAGTATGTAAAGATTCCTAAATCTCTCTCTTTTACACACACATGCACCCACACACACAAGAAATAAGTAACCATAAAGAAAAAAATTGAACTGTATCAGAATCAAGAAGTTATGTCCATCAAAAGGTGTAATTAAAAGAATGAAAAACTAGCTATAGAATGTAGAGTAGGGAGAAAGCATTTGTAAGACCCATACTCAACAAAATCCTACTAATAACTAATAAAAGTTTCATAAAGCAATAGAAAAAAAGGAAAAAAGATTAAGCCAGCATTTTACAAAAGAAACACCTAAATACCCAGTATATCTTTGAAAAAAAAATGTGCTCAACTTTATTAATTGGGAGAAAAATACAAAATAAAAGCACAATGTGACATTGCTACACAGATACCAGATGGATAAAATGGAAAATACAAAAACAAACAAATCCAGGGTAAGGATCTGGAGGAATCAGTACTGTAATACACAGCTGGTGAATGTTTACTTTGATACCACCTCTCTGTAAAACTCTTTGGCAGTATCTCTTAAAGCTAAATGTGGAAGTTCTTCAAAAAGTTAAAAATAGAACTACCCTTTGATCCAGCTATTGCACTACTGGATATTTACCCCAAAGATAGAAAGAAAAAGAAAGGCCATATGCACCCCAATGTTCATAGCAGCAATGTCCACAACAGACAAACTGCGGAAAGAGCCAAGATGCCCTTCAACAGATGAATGGATAAAGAAGATGTGGTCCATATACACAATGGACTATTACTCAGCCATCGGAAAGGATGAATACCCAGCTTTTGCATCAACATGGATGGGACTGGAGGAAATTATGCTAAGTGAAATAAGTCAAACAGAGAAGTCAATTATCATATGGTTTCACTTATTTGTGGAACATAAGGAATAGCATGGAGGACATTAGGAGAAGAAAGGGAAAAATCAAGGGGGAGAAAATAGAGTGGGAAACGAACCGTGAAAGACTATGAACTCTGGGAAATGAACTGAGGGTTTTAGAAGGGAGGGGCGTGGGGGGATGGGTGAACCTGGTGATGAGTATTAAGGGGGGGCACAGATTGCATGGAGCACTGGGTGTTATACGCAATGATTCATGGAACACTACATCAAAAACTAATGAGGTACTGTATGGTGACTAACAACACAATTAAAAAAATGCTAAATGTCTGTGTGCCTTATGATCCATCAAATCGACTACCACTTATATACCCACTAGAAATGTACATGGGTTGACCAATTACATATACAGAAATGTTCATTTCCCAAAACTGAAGACACAAATTATGGATGAATCTCAAACATAATATTGAGCTAAAGAAGCCAGATACACAAAAGTTTGCATTGTGTGATTTTATTTACATAAATTTCAAAATGGGTAAACAAATCTATGGTGTTATGTCAGGAAAAAGATTACAGTGTGCAGGTCAGTGATTGTAAAAAATGGAGAAAGCTCTCTGGGGTGCTGATTACGATCTATTTCTCTACAGTGTGCAAGTTATACGGGAATATTCACTCTGAAAGTCATTGATCTATGCAAGTATGGTGTGTGCGCTTTCTGTATGTTTGCTTCAATTAAATGTTTTTTTAAATAACAGGGATGATCTGTTTATCCTTCCATAACAAAATAAAATTTAAATTTTTAGTATATGCATTTATGTAGGTCAGAATTTCTGAACGTATTTATGATTGTGATTACAGAAGGAAACAAACTGACTCTAGCTAACAGATTCACCTTCACGTATGTTTCAGGAGGAGGTCTAGTGAGGTAAATATCATGATTTTGATCCATTTTAAAATAGACTGGACTGTGTCCCTTTTACATAAAACTAAATAATGATAAGGGGAAGGATTGATATTAATCACTTAATCTTTATGCATTTAAAATATTGTTGTGGCATTTAATTTCAATTAAGACTTAATTACCTTGCATAATGATCTTTAGATATTTATTTTACTTGATTTCTCTGCAGCTTTATGTTACAGCACTCTTATTTTCCTTCTATTTTTCTGATTAATATTCTTTTATTTTAAAGATTTTATATCCTTACTTGACAGAGGGAGCTCACAAGCAGGGGGAGCAGCAGAGGGAAAGAGAGAAGCAGGCTCTCTGCTGAGCAGGGAGCCCTATGCGGGGCTGGAACCCAGGATGCTGGGATCACGACCTGAACCAAAACCAGATGCTTAACCAACTGAGCCACTCAGGCGCCCCTCTGACTAATACTTTCAAAACTCTTCTTATTACTCTTCCACCAGCCACATCTTAAGTACAGTATAGGTATTCCCAGGGCTTTCTCTTCAGCCAATATTCTTTTTAGCTCTATACAATCTCCCTAGACAATCTCATACCTTACCATAGCTTCATATTTATAGATGATGCAATAATTTGCATTGATCACTCTGAATACTCTTACACACTTGAGACTTGTTTTTGTCCCTCTCTATTAAACAACCTAGTATGGCATTCTTTTAGCAACTAAATAGAAGTTCTTCAATTTAAAAAATTTATTTTATTTTTTAATTTAATTTTTTAATTTATATTAAGTTCAATTTGAAATTTTTTATTTTTGAATTTATTCTCTATCTGCTTATTTGTTAAAATCTTTTGGAGGCTAAACTCTCCTTTATCACCTTTATCAATTGCCAAATCATAATGATTCTAACTTTTCAATGTTTTCATATCAGTTTTCTTCTTTTATTAATTCCCAGGTCTATTGTCCTAGTTAGAGTCTCATTACCCGAATTCAGTTCACATCAGCAGGCATCCATTAATTATTTGCCATGAGGTAGGAGCTGTGGCTACTAAGAGGAACTGGACGTTTTTATACTTTGGTTTTGTGGAGGCTTGTGGGAAAGCAAGAGCAATTAAGCAGTATTTTAACTATAATTCAGAAGTAACAGGTACCAGATGAGAACAAACCAGGGGGATATCAACTTTAAAATACAGGGATTTCCTCAGCCTTAGCATCAATAACACTTTCAGTCAGAGAATCCTTCTCATGGGGATCTGTTCTATGTATTGTAGTATATTTTGCAGTCTCTCTGACCTCTATCCATTCAATTACAGTAGCATCTCATCCCCAGTTGTGTCAATCAAAGATGTCTCCAGACATTGTCACATGTCCTCCGGGAGGCGGGGGGAGAATAGGGCAAAATTATCCCCAGTCGAAAATCATTGCTATAATATAATGTTTTCTCTTCATGACTTCCCATGCCAGTTATTTTCTTAATATACTTAAAACATTTATAACACTTCTCTGATACTCACTAAAAATGATCCATTACTTAATGAAGAAAAATCAAACCTCTGAGGGTGACATTTAGGCCATCATTTCAACCCCAGTATAACTTTCTAGTCTAAACATCAAATACATCTTTTTCTGTAATCAAAGGTGGTATTAATCATAGGAGTTTATTGTTTCTGAACATGTCCCAAACTCGTCACATGTTACACAAGCTTTAGAATTCTACCCACTGAGGTGACCTTAAATAATTTTCAAATGTTCATTTACTTACCTTTTTATAGGTCAAAGATCAGTCAGGAGGCCATTGCTCTATTTCAGATTTTTTTTTATGATTTATTTATTTATTTGTGAGAGAGAGAGAGAAGTGGAGGGGAGAGGGGCAGGTGAGAGGGAAAGAGAGAATCTCAAGCAGACTCCCCACTGAGTGTGGAGCTCAAAACGGGGCTCCATCTCAAGACTCTGAGATTATGACCTGAGCCAAAATCAGGAATCAGACGCTTAACTGACTGAGCCACCCAAGTAACCCTGTTTCAGATGATTTTTAAAATTAATTACTTGGACATGGGTACTAGTGGAGGAGTTGTTTAGAGGTGGATACACTTCGGTTTATTTGGGGATGTGAGAGAGAGAGGATTACTCATACATGTTTCCTGCTTACTTCTGCCTTGAGCAGATTTTATACAAAATTTGATGTTTGCAAATTTCCTGTGTCCTAACTTTGTTGAAAATATAGTGTAGCTCTTGCTGTGGTGTGCCACCCAGATATCCCTTTAAAACCAAGACACGCATTCTTCTGGGTAACATTGAGTTTCCCTCCAGGAACTGAACTCAGCTAAAGGGACTGGCTCACTACGGGTTATGCCTCTCTCCAAAGGCAGCCTGCATCCAATAACTATGGACCATGACAGTATAAAAGCCCAAATGTCTTGCCTTATTTTAAAACAATTATGATGGGTCATCCTAGCTGCAGATATGTGACCTCTATCACATTCCTCTGTAGACAACTAAACTTCTGTTGCAACTACATCACATTTCCACTTCTTCCGCTGCCCAATCCTACTGTCTACTCTTTGTAAGTGTTAGTCCTGAGAACACTGTCTAGTAAATCTCCTGCCTACCCATCTCCACTTTGGAATCTGTTTCATAGAAAGCCTTCTTGTGATATGAGCTTTGTGGGTTTTGTTGTGGTGTTGGTTGTTTGTGGTTATCTTTGTTGTTTTCTATATTTTCCATGAGATGATGCATAAGTAATCAGAACTAAACTGCTGCCACAGTCTTCATGAATGTGGGAGATACTACAGAATGTTTGTATGCTTATAGGAATAATCCACTAGAGAAACCAAAGTCGATTCAGGAGAGTGAGGAATGGGATCTAGTAAAAAAGTGAAAAGGTGGAATATTGCCAGGAACTCGAACAATTTATTCTTAGTAATAGGAAAAAAAGGGTTCATAGCAAGATGGATAAATAAAGTGATGGAAGCTAAAGAAAATTCTCTAAAGTTTACTTCTATATTGTCAGTGAGGTAAGATGTAAGATTATCAGGGGAGAGTGATTATTGCATGAAGATTTGGAAATTTGAAGAGAAAAAAATCAGAAATATCTATTGATAGTGCAGTATAGTAAGTGGGCAAGGAAAGAACTGTATTTTACAGAGCAGCATAATTAAATGTGTAGCTCTGTTTTCCTTCAGTCATACTTAGTTTTATGGGTGCTAATGTGTGACAAGTACAGAGTTGAAATTAAACATAAATGTGGTTTTGCCATGAGAGTGTGATAAAGCAAGAGAGGAAATAAGAAGTTGAAAGTATACAGAAGGAAATGATTATGAAGATGAGCCATTGAATTTTGTTGGGGAATCAGGCAAGTCAGGCAAAGGGAAAGGACATGGATAAGATAGTAAATCAGATATAGTTTATGGTGGGGGTCCAAGTTACTGTTGGGGTCTGGATTAAATGAAATGATTGGAGATGTTGGCCATGGGAATTTTGAAATTGAGGTTATGGAGTGGTTACCATTATTGGTAGTTATAAGGGTCAGGGTGTAGCCACATTAGTAAGTGGTCGAGGCAGTTGGAGAACATGACTTTTTGAGAACTCTTCAAGGAACTGGGGTCAGTATGCCATTAACAATTATAGTAAGAGTAGTGCTGGAGAAACTGATCCTGAGATAGAACTTAACATTTTGGACAAATGAGAGGTTACCCAGAGATTTGTACATGACTACATTAAGAAGGAAGTGAGTTTTTGATATGAGATTCAAAATTGGATGGTTTTAAAGAGAAAATGGAAAAAAGTGGTACAAAAATAATAATGAGCAATGGGAAAAATACAGATCTGGATTATGGATCTGAGGAATTTGAGAAAGCAAACACCTGCCATCTGAGAGAATGTATAGGGCCTTTGTGACCTCATAGGAGAATCAGGCTTAGTTAACTAGGCTTAGTTAAATTGAAAAGAAAAAAATGATCAGAGAAGGGGCTGAGGACATAAATAAATGTATTGATGATATAATGTGTATTTCGAAGGGCAAGTGGAAAATTTTTAAGTGTTGGGGTATGGTGGAAATTAGGCTTAAAAAGGGAGCCATGTTACTCAGTGCATTACTGAAACAACGTTTCTCCTTACTTTTGAGCTGCTGATAACCTGAAAATATGTGATAACTTTTTTACAGATGAGAATATCATGGTAGGAAATTGCTGGTTTTCCATCATGAACAGACATCTACAAACATGGTTCCTTTATGACTCTTATGAATGCCTCATATGTTTGTATATTTCTGCACACAATCTTTACTAGTAAACTACCTTTCTTTTCTAAATGCTTTTGTCTCTAAGACTTCCTTTTCACAATATGTTTTTTCTTGTTTCATGGTCAAATTCTCTATGTAATATTCTCTTCCAATGGTAGGAAAACATAATTTAGGAAGAAGGTACTTTTATTTTTTTTTTAAGAAGGTACTTTTAAAATGAGTATTTATGGATATTTTTAGAAAAAAACTTGGAATAGTCAGACAACTTGACACAAACGTTCATACTGAGTGGGGCCAAAAATCCAATCAAGATGGTGAATAGAAGGAATAAAGAAAAGATGTTACCATTTTCCTCCTCCCATTCTTACGTAGTTTAACTTGTGCACTCTCCACTTTGAACTAGTGGATAGACAAGAAAAGTGCCCAAAGGAGTATGTTCCTGGATACCTTCACTGCCCCAATTGATCAATCATGCTTACAAGGTTGATAGATCTTTTGTTCTGATGAACATATATCTTTCACCACTACATCACAGACTGTCTCTTTTAGATGAATTTTAGATGAAGTCAAACAAATCTTGGCAGATTTGAAATTGCATGTTTGGGAATTGATTCTCTCATTTCTGCCGAGATATGGGAATTTTCCATTCTGTACTTAGAACTCTCTTCCAAGAAGGCTGTTGCCTATTTGTTCATGTGCTTTGAAATCACAAAGAGTAGATGTCTTAGGTGCTGGACCTGGAAGTTTCACATGAGTGTCTGTTCCAAAATGGATCACTCTCTTGGGTGTTGTGTACCTCTACAGTCTATTTTAGGTCACCATGTTTACTATAGCTGACCTCGGTGGTGCCAGTGACATGATGTTTGACCTTTAGCAGGTATGTGGACATTCACAGACTGTATTATACTGGAACTCTCAGATAACCATGCATCTCCAGTACTTGTGAATGTCAGACATTCAAAGAACATAAAATAGATTCACGTACTTCAACATCTGAGTAGCTTCAATAAACATGATTTCTTGATTGATTCAGCTGTGATGATGAAATATGATCCTGAGCATAAAACTAATCACAACAACAATAATGTACAATTAGATCATTTATGCCTGTGGCTTTCAATACAGGTGGCACTAGATGATCCTTAGGAGTACTTTGAAAACTTGGTACACTTGATTTTCCCACTCATTGGAGAGTGCTGCTGATAGAAGACCAAAGCTGCTAAGCCTCCTATAATGCTGAGGACAGTCCTGCACAAGAACATATTTCCTCCGTCACAGATGCCTTGAAGGATGATCTTTGGATATATACATAAGTGAAAAACCCTTTTGAAATTATCTAAAACTCTAATCTAATTCCTTTGCACATATAAGCACACATTATTTTTGAAAGGTTTTAATAGGCAGCAAATTTTCCAGCAGTGCATCTGATGTGTAAATCAAGAGATGATTGTAGTATATTCTTCAAAGCTCTACTAAGTGTTGTTTAGTACTTCAGAAAATCTTTCTACAACACTGTTTACAGTATATGAGGAGCTAATATAACACCACTCAGTCTTCTTTTGTTATTGTTGCATTCACAGACATTGCAAAAGTGATTTGTTATAGATGTAAGCCTCTGACTATTTCATAATGTTGCAACAATAGCTGAGACTGACAATTTTCATATAGAAAAACAATATATTTAAAATTATTTTACTGCATGACTCATATTATTTTAAGGAAATTACATGCACTTCAAAAAATGATGTGTGAAGCAGTAACATGCAAAAGGACAGAAAGCTTTGTTACTTCAATATGGTGTAAGCATGAAATTCATCAATAAAGTAAGCTAAGGGTCAACCTATGTCTAAATATCTCTAAACTGATACATATGCCAAAGCAGTAGTTTTAACTACTTGATTATACATTAGAATCACTCTCCAAAACCCTGATGTCAAGGTCACCCTCAGGGCCAATTAAATTATAAATATAAGGTGAGGGCCAATTAAATCATAAATATAAAGTGATACTCAAACATCAGATCATTCAGTCCTCTGTAGATAATTCAAATTCTGCAGGTAAACCTCTGCCAGCGAGTGTACACAAAAGCAAGCCCTCCATAGGGAACACTCCAGAGCAAATTGTAATTGTATTTTACAATATATTGTATTCCAAACATCATTCTCCCTCCTTCATGCCTCATAATCTACCAAGTATCACCTACATTGCTACAGTAGCTTTCCAACGTGCTTCCTTATATCTAGATCTAGATCTTGCTCTACATCGAGGTTTAGTAACCTTTTTTGTCGAGGTTTAGTAACCTTTTTTGTAAAGTATCAGTTGGTAAGTGCTTAGGATTTAAGGGCCATAAATTCTGTGTTTCAACTTAACAATTGTAGCATGAAAGCAGCCCATAGAAAATATCCAAATTAACAGGTTGGCTGTATTCCAATAAAACTTTATTTATAAAAATAGGCGACAGGCTAAATTTAGTCCGTGGGCAGTAGTTTGCTGATTCCTGCTACAGACACACACACACACACACACACACACACAGATACACTTGAATCATAACTTATTTTCAGTAACATCTACAGATTTTTAAGATACACCTTGAATGATATTAATGGTGGATATACCCTTGTAAGGACTGCCTGGAACAAAATACAGTACATTTTTATGGGTGGTTTTGATATCTGTTTTACTGAAAATAAACATATTAAACTATACCTTATCCACTTTCTTGACTATTATCATCTCTATTATGAGTATTTATTTTCCTCCTAGGTTCTTGAGAACTTGTGTAAAACCAATGAATTCTATGTAGGTGAAAAATTAAGTCCTGGATAGCATCCATATATATAGGTTTTCCTTTTTTTTTTTTAAAGATTTATTTATTTATTTGACAGAGAGAGAGATCACAAGTAGGCAGAGAGGCAGGCAGAGAGAGAGGGTGAAGCAGGCTTCCTGCTAAGCAGAGAGCCCTATGCGGGGCTCCATCCCAGGACCCCGAGATCATGACCTGAGCCGAGCTGAGGCTTTAACCCACTGAGCCACCCAGCCGCCCTCTATAGGATTTTGTATGTTCTGATGAACTACCCATGCAAATCAAAAATCGGTTAACTACTCTGCTCTTTAGTGAGTGCGGTACTTTACAGATTTCCCAAGAAATTATGGTCTTTGTCATTACTGGGTATTGCATATGAACATTTTTTTCACTCTGTTAGGATACATTGTCTGTATTCATATGTTGGAAACTTGGTGAATAAACCTCGGCTAGGAAAACAGAAGACCTGAATTTTTATCTCTGTTTTATATTCTAGAAGTGTGCCCGTGATTAAGTAAACAGACCTTTATCTAAACTTTATGACCTCGTGAAAGAAGAGCAGTAATTCTTACGTTCTTGTTCATCTTACTAGATTGTAAAAAAGAACTCATGATGAGACAATATAATTGAGAATGATGTTTGAACTTTCAATGGGATAAAATGATCTGGTAAAAAAGCTCATTCACAATTCTTACTGTATTTTCTATCTTTTTAATTATTTTTAATCATCAGACATGTAAACATCTCAGATGCATAGATAAACTGGAAAGGAAATCAAAATACTTATTTTGTTACCCATAATCTAGTAGCTATTAAAAAGTGATGCAACCTGATCTTCCATTATTAATATTACTAAAGATTTCCTGGGCATCATGTTCAATAAGTTGCTTTTTTGTATGAAATGTTTTTAATAATACTTTGTTCTATAGTCCTTTTCATATTTCTTTGAATATCTTCACAGAAGGCACTTAAGTAGCCTTTCCTTATTAATAAGGAGATCTGCCTTCATTTATCATCCAATCTCTATGAGTTTCATTCCTTTACTTTCTAGGAGACCTTTATTCAGGTATTATTCGTTACTACATAGGAAATCATTTATATAGCCAGCTGTTTCCAAGAACCTCCTTGTCTGCTTCTAATTTTTACACTGAGATCTTAATGAGTTGTAAAATTATTACCTGGTTACTCATATCTCTTAGTTTACTACCTCAAACTTCAAAGTATTCATTATCCATTTACTTTACAAATAGTATTGAATATATCTACTCTATATTAGTCCATATATGTTCTAATCCCTGGGGATAAAATCACAAACAAAACACAAAAATCTCTGCCCTTGTAGCAATGAAGGTTTAGTTGTGATTTTTAAGGAAAGCTAACAAAATAAATAAGTGCACTGATAGCGATAAATGTGAGGAAAAATAAAGCTGAGACATTGGTTAGAGAAAATCTCGGTAGAAGTGGATTGGAGTGAGAAATTCCTGTTTTATATCAGATGGTGAAAGAAGGCATCACTGATCAAGTGACATTTAAACATTAGGATGTTTTTGAGTTTGCTATGCAGATATCTTTGAAGAAAAAAAAACATTCCAGGCAGAGATAACAGACAGTGCAAAACCCTTGCGTTGAGAAAAAGCATGGCATGTGTAAGATACAGCAAAAAGGCAGTATGACTGAAGCAGAGTGCACAAAAGGGATTTGGGGTACAGGTGGAGATGGGGATGAGAGATGGCAAAGAGAGTAGGCCCAGCTTATTTAGATCCCCGTAGATGATGCTGGAAATTTTGTTTTGATTCTCAGGGATCTGCCAAGCCATTGTGGTGTTTGTTGTGAGAAGTGACGTGATCTGACTTATATTTTTAAATGATCTTGGCTACATCGTTAAATTGTATCTAAATCAATGGGAATGACCATTAGTCTGTGTTTGATGAGTTTGGGTACAGTTTTAGTTGGAACTGAGCCCCAGATGACTGTTTATTCCATAATTGGCTGTATCCTACCTCTTTGTGTTCATCCGCAGGTGTGACCACCCACTTACAAGATACTGGATTTGTCCCCAGGATTCCTCGTACCTTATTGTTCTTGTAAATCTTGGTTGATTTTCCTCTTATTTTCAGACACAATTTCCAGAAGGTCCCCAAATTCTCTCCATTAGAAGAACGTAATGAAGTTAGAACTACACTAGCTCTCTAATAGTATACAATTTCTTGTTTATCTCTGCTGTGTACAACTGATTTTGGGATATAGGATGGGTTAGGATTAGTTTGGGTTTTTGTACTTTTTATATTATCAGAAACCTTTCTCTTAAACTGCTACCATAAATCCAAATCTATAACTAGTTCTGGCACTTTGGATATATTCAACAATCTTTTTTTAATGATTAAGTAAATATGTGAATAAAGCATGAATAAGTGAATAAATAAGACAAGGCAATTTTCATTGCCTTCTGTGTCAGGTATTTTCCAATTGGTCCTCCTGGGCATCTCTTCCAGGTTCTCTCCCTTGTTCTCTATCCTTGTGAGATCACCTGTATAAATTATATCAGTTTCTGGGGACCTGGCTCTCATCTCCATTCAGACAATTGAGGGAAAGAGGACAGTAGGGGATGAGAGTGAGGCTGGGGCATTTATTTCTAGTTCTATCCACCAGAAGTAATCTTAGGCTGGAATTTCTTTCCCTTTACTGAGCCTGCTTTGCAGGATTCTCTTTCATTTAGGATTCTAGCAAGCTCTTCCTTTCCTCATTCTTTTTGGTCCTACAGGTGGTTGCTGTTCCATGGCTACTGGCCGAGATCTATTATGGGTCCTCTACACCCTGTCCACACCTCAGTAATTATTCTCTTTATATATAAATCCTCTTCAAATTATCCTAATTTGTGTGTATCATCTGTCTTCTGTTGAAACTGTAACAGATACACCATCAATTCCACCACTGCTCTACAAATACAAGTGCACATATCATAAGAAGGAGGAGTAGGCATCTTGATATTCATGATAATATTTTGCTTGTCTTATTAAACACTTTCTACTCTACTTGACTGTGACTTCCACATTAGGACACTCAAAGGCAAATAGGATATTAAAACTTGAAGCAATTTTAGAGATACCAAATCTGGAGCACTAATTTTCTAGATGAAGAAATTGAGATATTTTTTGCAATAACTGGTAGGCATTTGGCTAATCCAATCTGCTATTGATTGGCTCCTGTGTTACAGCCATAGGTTATAGATGGTCTCCTCTCTATCCTCTTGCCCACCAAGAACTTAGAAGGCAGAGTAAGATCCCTTCTTCAAAACTTTCAAGTGGTTTCTCATATCATTCTGAGTTAAAACAAAAGTTCTTGAAATCACTACATGATCTAGCTCCTATCTGTTTTTGGGACCTCAACAATCTTCTTATCTATTCTCTCTCCTCTCCCTGTACTTCCTCCTTTGTTCCCTGATGGGACCAGAATATCCTGTGTGTGTTAAGGCCTTTGCATTGAAAAACTCTCTCCAAATATTTGCATGGAGTAGTCCTTCACTGTTAATGCAATGTCATTTCATCAATAAGGATTTCCCTAACCACTCAATTTAAAATAGCAGCCTTCACTTGTATTAGGCCTTCTTTCCCCTTGTGCTGCTGTATTTTTTAATGTGTCACATTAATCACCTTATACATAGTATATTGTATTTAATTGTCTGTTTATTCTTGTTTTTCCCCTTTCAAATGGGAGCTCACTAAAAGGCAGGGATTTTATTTTACATTTTCTCTTTTGTTCATTACCAAATCCCTAGTGCCTAGAAGAATCTCTGGTGCATTGGAGGCACACAATCAATGTTTGTTGAATGAATAAATGAAATAATGAATGACTTATAAACTTTTGTTTTATAATGGTTGTATGGTTTTATTGAAATGTTTATAAAGATACAAGGACTCAGAGGATCCATTTCTAATCTATTAGATTTTCTGTTATCAGCAGAATCACTACTACTCTACTACATGACAAGTTTATGTATTATTTCAAAGAATGATATAAAAATTTCCTGCTTTTCTAGGATGTGGATTAAAAAAAATCAATCCAGCTGAAATATTATCAACCAAGAGAGTCTATAGGTCACAATGTCTGGTTACTTACCCATAAATTATACCTGGATATATTGGCAATAAAATGCTAGGAATGTAAATCGATGCTGGCTTTCTTGTTACATGTATTTCCCACACCTACTATTATATGAACCTAATTAGGATACAAAATTTGTATTACAAAGAGATGGTGAAGAAAAGGAATATATTTTGTTCCCCAATATAAATATTAGTAAAAATTGTATGCAGAGTGGAAGATTCTAGTATTCATATTTTATTTCCATTGTGCCCTGTAGAGTAGACTCTAGTAAGAAATCTATTGTCTAAAAGTGTTTACAAATTCTTCTTTTATTGAACTTGGATTTGTCATATTTTTATAATTTCATAAAATGGTTATGTCTGTTTTTATCTTCCTGCTTGACAGCTCAACAGAATCTCAGAATTTTAGAAAGTGAGGCCTTTGTTTTCTCCTTTTAAGTTTTTATTTTGATGTAATTTTAGACTTACAGAAGAGTTACTAGAATAGCACAAAGAATTCTATATAACCTTCAACCAGATTTTCCCAAAGTTGACATGTTGCCATATTTGCTTTTATCTTTCCTTTTTCTTTTTTTCTCCGTTTCAATCTGTGCGTGTGCGCACACACACACACTCACAATTTTCTGAATATACTAAGTTGTATACATGATGCCTTAGTACTTGGACCTTAAATTGAGGGTTTGATAATCAAAGTAGTGAGGCACAATATGAATCAAAGGCTATAAAAAAAGATTTTTGTTGATTATTATAAAGAAAGTTATAAGAAGAAAGTTCAATGCTATCCCTATTTAAATGTGTTTGAGAAACACATTGATATGGTATTTTTAATACATAAACTAAAGAATAAATTTTTAGTCACATTTGGCAGTGTCCTGTTTGCACTCTACCCTCCAATTACATTGTACTACTTACCTTTGGGGAAATATCTTTTTAGGTGCTCACTGGATAATTGTTTATTTATTGGGTAAAACGATCATCTGAAAATCATGCCGTGTTCAGCTATGTACACAGAAAGAAAAACACTCAGATGAACCAAAGTTTATTACAAAGTACCATGTGGGAGTTCATGTCTTCCTTTGCCCCTTGCACTGTTTGATCCATCTCTAACTGAGCTTTACCTGGTACCAAAAATAAAAGAAATCACCTCTCGTTAAGACAACCAAGTGTCCTTTACTCAATTCTTATTAGCACTGTTTGATATGAGTGTTTTATTACTTGCAGCATGTCTCCAAAGCATTACTAAAAATACTGATGGTAGACCACCCATTGTGAGTTCCAAGTTTATTTTTAGCATTTCAACAGCATATGGCATTGATAGTCAAACAGCCAATTACTATGGCTAATGCTGAGTAATTTTGATTTATGTTAAAAAAAATCCATCACATTTGAACTAGCAGAAAAGCCAAATTGGCCATAATTTTAAACTGATTGAAATGTCATTTATTCCCTTTAACCACTATTACCTTTTCCAAAATACTGCTTTTTATATTTATTTCTTGACCTATACTCTAAATTTAAGATTTAACTTTTTTGAAAAGGATCATTTTTTAAAAGATGTTGTTTCAGAAATATTTACGACTGGATATCAGTATGTGTAGGCTACATGATGAAGAGGAACTCTGATGAAAAAGAATTATCTAGTTCAAAAGCACTGAATATTTCACATATTTAAGAACCAAATATCTACTATGCATGATTAACAAGGATTTACAGAATAACTCACAAGTGCTGCAAACTTTGTGACAAAGAAAGTTATGTATACCATCTAGACACCAAATAAAACTCCTAGTCATGGAATTGAAATGAGAGTTTTTCCAGTTTCATTTCAGTCGGTTCCTGTGTATATCTTCAGAAACATTGGATGTGTGCTGATGATAGAAATGGTTGCTTTTTGTGATCCCTAAGGTGATATAAATGAATAAAATGAAACACATATTAATAAAAAGTACTGCAAAAGGGTGAGAATAATTATCACATTTAGGTACAGCAGGAAAAAGATTATACATAATTCTGTGATACATTTCCATTTAATACAAAATTAAAAGTAGTCTGAAGGAAGAAAATAACCTCACAGCAAGACACTGTAAAATAATAATAAATAATATAAATGATTATTTATTTATTTTTAAAATTTATTTATTTATTTGACAGAGAGATCACAAGTAGGAAGAGAGGCAGGCAGAGAGAGAGGAGGAGGCAGGCTCCCCACTGAGCAGAGCCCGATGTGGGGCTCGATCCCAGGACCCCAAGATCATGACCTGAGCTGAAGGCAGAGGCTTAACCCACTGAGCCACCCAGGTGCCCCTAAATGATAATTTATTGACCAGACTTTTGAGAACATGTGAGACTCCAGATAGCCAAACAAGGGAGAAAACAATGTTAAATGGATACAGGAACAAAAGGTACATAGAATTTCAGAACAGGTCATGTGAACATAGAAGTTCTTGGATTGTTAACATGGACATATTTTTACACCTTTAAGTGTGATGTAATTAATTATATAACTAGAATTGTTTTCTAATAAAATGGCTAACCAATAGTGAGAAGATCCAGATATTTAAAATGTATAAGTACAAAACTCAGTAACATGAGTAGAACTGCATTTTGGAAAAATTCTAATGAGCCATAAGTTAATGTCTATAAATTGGATTGTCAGGGAAATGTCACTTTGGGAAAGCAAATATGTTTGGGCAAATGAAGATGGCAATGTGGTGAGTCAAAGCTATTGGGATACTTGTTGAGGAAGGAATTAGAATCTATGTGAGAAATGACCCTTCCTAAAGAAAGAAGATGTGGAGCCATATCAGGCTAGGGGAGAGAAAGAAAAAAATTGCACATAGCATATTGCACTATAACCTACCTAGCTTGCCCACCATTCAACCTGATGGGCATATGCCAAACTTGGAGAATTAAGAATTGTAATTCTTTCAATAACCCAAAAGGAACTTTCTCTTATTAAAATATCACAACTGCCTAAATTTATTCTTACATCATGGAAAAAGCTAGTACTATTTTGAATAGGTATCCATAAACTTTTTAATGAAGTTAAGGTGATGGTATTCACCTTTTCACCAATGAAATGAATTCCACTAATAAACTTTCAAATATTAAACAAAACTTGCAATCCTGGGATAAACTTCATTTGCTAATGATATATTAACCTGTTCTCTATTGGTAGATTCTGTCTGCTACTATTTTTTCATATGGATAATTTGGGTCTTGTTTACATTGACTGATTTTGTTCCTCATTAGGTATATCACCTTGATACATGCGTCTTGGCATATCTAGCAAGATTTGTTTTAAGACAATATTGTGATATTATGTATTGATTGCCTAAATTATATTTTCTTTTAGAATATATAATTTTATTTGGCTAACATTTATTTGTGTATCATTTTGATTTTTTCTAGGCTTCATTTTCTAAAATATTTTTTAATTGAGATTTAACCAACATACTATAAAATATACACCTTTAAAGTGTAGAATTCAGTGTATTTTAATGTATTCTAAAGTTGGGGCACCTGGGTGACTCAGTCGGTTGAGTGTGTGCCTTTGGCTCAGGTCATGATCCTGGAGTCCCGGGATCTAGCTCTGTGTCGGGCTCCCTGCTCAAGGAAGATCCTGCTTCTTCTGCCCCTCACCCTGCTCATGCTCTCTTGCTCTCTCAAATAAATAAATAAATAAATAATCTTATTATGTATATTCTCAAGTATATGACCATCACCAATATCAAACATTTTCATCACCCCCAAAACTAATCTCATACTTACTCGTAGTCATTCCACTAATCTTTCTGTCTTCATACATTTGCTTATTCTAGACATTTCACATAAATGGAATCATACAATGTGTGGCATTTGTTTCGGACTTCTTTCATATTTTTTCAAGGGTCTTCTATATTACAGTGTATATCAGTATATCATTTTTTATGACTAAATACTATTCCACTGTATGGCTGTATCAAATTATATTTATTTGTTCACCAATTAATAGGCATTTGACTTGTTTCTGCTTTTCGGTTATTATAAATAATGTGTGCGTATATATATATGTATATATGTATATATAATGCATTTTATACATTTAGGTCTAATATACTTCTGTGTAATTATTGATTTATGCAGTTGCTTCTTGTTTATTTTTATTTTTATCTTTTTTTTTAAGTAGACTTTTTAAAAGTTTTAAGTTTACAGAAAAATTGAGCAAAAAGTATAGAGAGATTTATAATTATTGTTTTATGTGTTTATGTTTTAGGTCAGATAGAGAAAATATGTTATTAACAAAAAATATATTACACTCTTTTATATTTATGTATTAGTCACATTTATCATCCTTTAAATTTATTCATATGGATTCAAAATATTATCTAGCCTCATTTCATTTCAGCCTAGTAGACTTCCTTTACTTATTTCTGACAGGGTGGGTCTATATCAACAATTCTCTCCATTATTGTGCATCTAGGAAAGTTTAATTTCTCCTTAATTTGGGGGAGAATAAGTTTCCTGGATATGGAATTTGTGATCAACAGTGTTGTTTTTTTTCAGCTCTCTGAATATATCATCACACTACCTTTTTGCCTTATGATTTCTGATGAGAAATCAGCTCTTAATGTTACTGAGGATCTCTTGTATGTGAAGGATCACTTCTCTCCTGGTTTCCAGATTTTCTCTTTGTCTTTTTCTTTTGAACAGTTTGACACTCAGGTGTCTATGTGCCTAAATATAGTATCTCCAAAATTGTTGCTAATTGCAGTCTGTTGAGGTTTTTGGATGTGTAGTTTAATACTTTTCATCAAATTTGGTAATTTTTCAGCCTTTATTTTTTGCAATTTTCTTTTTCCTCCTTTTCTTTCTCTCCTCTCCTTCTAGGTCTCCCATTATGTGTACGTTGGTATGTTTGATTGTGTCCTACAGGTTTCTAAGGATCTGTTCATTTTTCTTTATTCTTTTTTTTTCAATCTGTTCCTCAGATTTGATCATTTAAAATGACATATCTTTAGGGTGCTGGGTGGCTCAGTTGGTTAAGTGTCTGCCTTCAGCTCAGGTCATGATCCAGGGTCTTGGGACTGAGCCCCCCGTCAGACTCCCTGCTGAGTGGAGAGTCTGTTTTTTCCCTCCCCCTGCTCATACTCTCACTCGTGCTCTCTCTCTCTTTCTCAAATGAATAAAGAAAAATTAAAAAAAAAATAAAATAAAATGACATATCTTCAGATTTGCTGATGTTTTCTTTTTCCATGTCAAATCCTTAGACTTGTTTTTAAGCAATGTTAGTGTAGGTCTACAGTAGCCACTTCTCTGGGCAGGTTAAGCCTACTATCAAAGTATGCCATTTTTGTGTGTGTCTTTACCAAATGCCTCTGGTATTATATAAAATATCTTCCTGGCTTCTCAAAATTCAGCTGTCTCCCAGCCCAGTATAATCTCTTAAAATTATTCAATTTACATCTCCAAGTAATTTTTATTTTCCATCTTCTTTGAGTTTTGCCAAAGGATTATATAGCTTGATATTCAGCAAAAATGCGAAGGATATTTCTATGGAGATTTCTGTAGATCTTATGTTTAGATCGCTCTTCTCTAGTATTTGTCCCGTGAATTTTAGCCACAACTTCCCCTCTGAAGTCTGATATATTTCCTTAGCAACCATGCTCAGCTTGTGATCTCTTTCACTGCACATGGTACATAAATTGTTTCTCAGTAGAAAATAAGGGTGGGGAAAGAGATCTTCTTGCTAGTTTTTGCCTATCTGAGTGATCACAGTCCTACAATATTGTCCAATGTATAACAATATTTGCTTTATATATTTAGTACAGTGTTCCATTTCTTTACCCCAAGGAGGCAAGCACACTATCAGTTACTTCCTCACACTAGAAGTAGAAATGCTTCATTATTTTGCTAACAGGCAAATATTTCATTTATTTAACTAAACCTTCATTGATGGGTATTTGCATTGTTTTAAATCTGATTCAGTTTTCTTTATACTAAAGGAGAGAATATGTGGAAAAGGTGATATTTGAAAAAATGTTTAAATATATGGCACACTTCAAATCAACTTATGTGGGTGTCTGCCTTTTACCCGAGGGAGAAATATTCTATAGGATCACTCCATTCAACAAATATATTTTGGATCCACTCATTGTGGTAGGCACTACAGACAAAGAGAAAAACAGAAACAAAAATGATCTGTACTTTTCTTCATGAATAAAACAGTTCATTTGAACAGAGAAGTAATAGTTAAATAAAAATATACAGTTACTATCCATAAGTACTATAAAGGAATATGATAATAAACTCTAAAAATTTATGTTAAATGCTAATCTACATGTATATAAGAGAGAGAGTTGTACAGAAAATCTTCCTGTGAAAGTGACTTTAAGTTGAGATCTAAAATGTATGTGAGAGTACAATTTAAAAAAATGACAAAATAAAATGTATGTGAGAGCTAACTAGTTAATATAGAATGAAGAAGTATTTTCTGTGATGAAGTATCAGTATATGCAAATATTTGAAACTAGATGGCATGCCTGCAGAAAATATCTAAAAATAGGAGAGTGTGCCTAGAATATAAAACAGGGAAGTGTCGTGTGTAAACAGGTAGAGATCAGGGCTTTCTTTCTGTAGACAACTGAAAGTTCTAAGTAAAGGCATGGCATGATAACATTCCATATTTAGTTTTTATTCCATTGTTTTAGTTTTTCAATCATATATTTTAATTTCTTTTTTTTAAAGGTTTTTTTTTATTTATTTGACAGAGACATAGCAAGAGAGGGAACACAAGCAGGGGAAGTGGGAGAGGGAGAAGCAGGCTTCCCGCTGAGTAGGGAGCCCGATGCGGGGCTCAATCCCAGGACCCTGGGATCATGACCTGAGCTGAAGGCAGACGCTTAACGACTGAGCCACTCAGGTGCCCCATTTTAATTTCTTTCTTAGAAATTATTCACATGTATTTCATCCTTCATCAGTAAGATAAATATCATAAGTAACAAGAATATATCTTTTTCGTATCTTACCATGACCTTTTGTTTTTCCTTTGAAGAATTATTTCTTTACATTATCATCCCATATAAACTTCTATCCTAATCAATAGTACTTCATTATACAATTTTGTTTGTTTGCGTATGTGAACTTCTTCATTCTGAAGTAAATTCTTGGAATAGGTTTGTTTATTTTTTTTCTCACAGTAGCACCAAAAATTTAAAAAAAAAAATGCTAAAGAATAAATTTAACCAAGGAAGTGAAAGCTGTATGCAATGAAAACTAAGACTTTGATAAAAAAATTGAAAAAAACACAAACAAGTTGAAAGGTATTTTGTGTAGTCACAGCAATCAGACAAGGAAAAGAAATAAAAGCGATCCAGATTAGTAAGGAAAAGGTAAAACTGTCATTGTTTTTAGATAGCATGATACTATATGTAGAAACCCTAAGGACTCAATCAAACCTCTGCTAGAACTGATAAGCGAATTCATTGAAATCACAAGACACAAAATCAGTGTACAAAATCTGTTGCATTTCTATACACCAATAACGAAGGAGCAGAAATAGAAATTAACAAAACAGTACCATCTACAATTGTACCCAAAATAATAAGATACCAAGAAATAAACCTAACCAAAAAAGTGAAAGACCTGTACTCTGAAAACTATAAAACACTGCTAGAAGTCATTGAAAATGACACAAAGAAATGGAAAGACATTCCATGCTTATGGATTGGAAGAACAACTATTGTTAAAATGTCTATACTACCCGAAGCAATCTACACATTTAATGCAATCTCTATCAAATTACCACCAGCATTTTTCACAGAGCTA
This sequence comes from Potos flavus, assembly GCA_028534135.1. NCBI lineage: Eukaryota > Metazoa > Chordata > Mammalia > Carnivora > Procyonidae > Potos > Potos flavus. The sequence goes on along the minus strand of CM052900.1, from coordinate 88,598,997 downwards.
GAACAAACAACTCTTAAATTTGTATGGAATCACAAAAGGCCCCCTAATAGCCAAAGGAATCTTGAAAAAGAATAGTAAAGCTGGAGGCAACAGAATTCCAGACTCAAGTTATATTACAAAGCTGTAGTGATCAAAACAGTATGGCACTGGAACAAAAATAGATACGAAAATCAGTGGAACAGAATAGAAAACCCAGAAATGAACCCACAACTGCATTGTCAATTAATCTTCAACAAAGCAAGAAAGAATATCCAATGGGAAAAAGACAGTCTCTTCAACAAATGATGTTGGAGAAACTGGGCAGCAACATGTGAAAGAATGAAACTGAACCACTTTTTACACAATACACGGAAATAGATTTGAAATGTATTAAAGACTTAAATGTGAGACTTGAAACCATCAAAACGCTAGAGGAGTACACAGGCAGTAACTCTTTGACATTGACCATAGCAACTCTGTTCTAAATATGTCTCCTGAGGCAAGGGAAACAAAAGCAAAACAAAAACAAACAAAAACAAAAACAAACAAAAAATCCAAAAACCAAAAAACTATTAAGACTCCATCAAAATAAAAAGCTCTGCACAGTGAAGGAAACAATCAACAAAACTAAAGGGCAACCTGTATAATGGGAGAAGATATTTGCAAATGATGTATCTGATAAAGAGTTAGTATCCAAAATATGTAAAGAATTTATCAAAATCAACACCCCAAAACAAATAATCCAATTAAAAAATGGGCAGAAGACAGGAATAGATGTTTCCAAAAAATACATACAAATGGCCAGCAGACACATTCCTGCTGATCATCAGGGAAATACAAATCAAAACTACAAAGAATACAAAAATACTAATTCAAAGGGATAAATGTACCCTGATATTTATAGCAGCATTATCTACAATAGCCAGATTTTGGAAACAGCCTAAGTGTCCACTGATGAATGGATAAAGAAGATGTGGGACACATACACACACACACACGCACGCACACGCACACACACAGTGGAATATTACTCAGCCATCAAAAAGAATGAAATCTTGCCAGTTGCAATGACATGGATGGAGCTAGCGTGTATTATGCTAGGTGAAATAGTCAGAAAAAGACAAGTATCACATGATTTCATTTATTTTTTTTTAAAGATTTTATTTATTTATTTGACAGAAAGAGATCACAAGTAGGCAGAGAGGCAGGCAGAGAGAGAGGGGGAAGCAGGCTCCCTGCTGAGCAGAGAGCCCGATGCGGGGCTCAATCCCAGGACCCCAAGATCATGACCTGAGCCGAAGGCAGAGGCTTTAACCCACTGAGCCACCCAGGCGCCCCACATGATTTCATTTATATATGGAATTTAAGCAATAAAACAAACAAGCAAAGGGAAATAAAGAGAGAGAGGGGCAAACCAAGAAAGACTCTTAAGTATAGAGAACAAACTGATGGTGACCAGGGGGGAGATGGATGGGGAATTGGTTAAATAGGTGATGAAGATTAAGGAGTTTATTTGCTGTGATGAGCAAAGGATTTTATATGAAAGTGGTGAATCACCATATTGTACACCTGAAACTAATGTTACACTGTATATGAATTAAGTGGAATTTAAATAAAACCTTTAAAAAATGTAAATAACCCATATAACTCAATAATGAACAAACTGATTTTGAAAAATGGGCAGAATAATTAAATCTTTTTTTTTCCCAAAGAAAATACCCAAATGGCCAACAGGTACATGAAAAGAAGCACAAAATCACCAATCTTTAGGGAAATGCAGATCAAAACAATGGGATAACATGTCAAACCTGTTAGAATGGCTACATCGAGAGGATGAGTTAACAAGTGTTGGTGAGGATGTGGAGATAAGGAAACACATGTACACTGTTGGTGGGCATGTAAATTGTTTCAACCATCACTGAAAGCAGTATAGAGAATCCTCAAAAAATTAAAAATACAACTATCATATGATCCAGCAATTCCTCCTCCAAGTATATATATTCAATGTCTGTCAGTGGATGAATGGCTAAAGAATATGTGGTGTAAACACACACATGCACGATGGAATTTTTCAGCCCATGAGAAAGAAGGAAATCCTGCCATTTATGGCAACATGGATGGACACTCAGGGCATTATGCTAAGTCATGCCAGACAGAAAAAGACAAATACTGTAGGATCTGACTTATATGTAGAATTTTAAAAGCTGTGAACTTGTAAAAACAGAGAAGCAATGGGCTGGGAAATTGGGGATATGTCGTTTAGGATACAAGCTTGAAACCGTTAGATAAATAAATCCTGGAGAACTAGTGCACAGCATAGTGATAGTCAATAGTACTGTATTATAAACTTTAAAGTTGCCAAGAGACTAGATTTAATTATCCATATCCCAAAAAAGAAATAATAATTATGTGACATGATAAAGGTGTTAGCTAATGTTAAGGTGGTAATCATATTGCAATATATAAAAGTATCAAATCAATATTTTGTATATCTTAAACTTATACAATGTTATATATCAATTATATTTTAATGAGCAAACAAATGCCTGGAATTTAGGGCCCAGTCTGCATAGTTTTATTATCTTAAAGACACAGAATAGTGAATGCAAAATATATACTTAAGTTCTTAGGCATTTGCTGAATAAATCAATACATTATTTTTTGATGTCTTCAACTGTAATTGGTAATTTAGAAAATTTGCATGTGACAAATGTTTTTATATGGTTTTTCAATTTGTCTTATGCAAAAAATATAATTAAACTTTTTAGCATTATAAACAGAAACACAGAAGGGTGATAAACAAAGTATGATATGTAACAACCTTCAAATGTTTCAGCAAGAAGTCTGTGGTAATTTATAATAATATATTCAAAACTGGCCTCAGAAATACAGGCTTCCAGTTATGGAATAGATAAAGCATAAGGAATATAGTCAATAGTGTTGTAATAACATTGTATGTGGCAGATGGTAAATACATTTGTGGTGAGCATAGCATAATGTATAGAGTGGCCAAATCACTATGTAGTATACCTGAAATTAATGAAACATGTATGTCAACTATACTTCAATTAAAAATAATAAAAATATTTCAAAAATTAAATTAAAAAATGATAGAATAAAATGAGAAAAAATCTTAAGGATGAAACACAACTTTAATATTTGATACTGTAAAATTACTATGTAAGCCATTTATGAGAATATTTAAATGGATTGGTATAATATAACATTAAAACTATGATGTACTACAGTAACCCTCAGGATTGCAGGTGGCGTTGGAATGGCCAATTTGATGTCATCAATTGCAATTAGGTGGGATTAATTATGTAGCTTTTTGTTAAAAAATCAATATGCTATTTTATAATCTTAAAATGAATACATTTTTAATGTAACTGCTGCTTCAAGGTCAAAACTTAACTGAGGTATTTAATTGGAAATATTGGAACATGTACCTGGAAACATTTGGTGCAATATTGATCTTAAACCCTTTAATTAGACAGTTTTATTACATAACATAATTACATAATAGTATATCTTCTAATATTCTCAGGTCATTTAATTCCACTTTTCCTTTGGTTTCTCATTCTAAAATTAATTTTTCTGACCAGTCTTTAATTACCACATTTTGAAACACTAAAATATTTTTCTGAAGACACTAAAAATCAATAACTACTTGACATATACTATGCAATTGTACAGCTTTTCTAGTCATATGAACTTTGGTCATAAATAAAAGTATTAAAATAAGCTCCTTGATATCCTAAAATAAATGTGTTCAATGTATTTCATGTTTGCCACCTATTTAATCTCCACATTTTTCACAGTCACTTTACTACTGAAAAGGAAGATTATTTAGTAATATTGCTCTAATATGGTTAGTTATCTCAGTTTTTAAAGGCCCAGGGCTTCACCTGAAGGTTGGGGTCTTATTACACTCAACCGTCTCAATATGTGAACTTTTCTTCATAAAGTAATGAATGGATTTTCTTCTAAGAGCCTTTACTCCTAATATTGCCTGCCACTCGAAATCCATACTTTGGAACTCATCCTTGTTTACCAGGCACTTAGCCTTGTTTTATTAGCACCTCTTACTGAAACTTTCTTTTTCATGAAGCATGACCATTAGTTGCCTATCACCATAGAGTCTAGATCTCTGCACAGATCTTCAGCAATTACCTGTTATTACTTCCAACTACATTAAGAACCTGAGTTCAAAAAAAAAAAAAAGAAAGAAAGAAAGAAACAAAACAAAACAAAACAAAAAACCTGAGTTCACATCATTACAAGGCTCCAGTGTTGGCTCCCACAAAGATTTTCTGTGTCAAAACTTCAAGGGATTGGTCTCTTGCTTTAATGTTCCTCAATTCTGTTCTCTGTTACATATCCTCTTTTCAGGCTTTGACCAAGGTCTCTTGCTTCCTCTCATCCTATATCTTCTGACCATCTCCTCCTTGCAGTAGAAATACAATTATGGAAATAAATTGCTACTATTTAAGCCATATATCTGACTATCTGACTCCCCCACCATATCTCATAAATACAAACCTCTTTCTCAGGTTCTCCATTGAATGTTGGTATAATTTGTTGTAACTTTTTTTGTCTTTTCTTAGTTTCCTTATTTCCATTTGTAATTTTTCCTAGTTTCCTTAGTTTCCTTATTTCCTTATTTCCATTCGTAATTTTTCAGAAATATAAAAGGCATAATGAATTAATCCATATTTATTGAGTAACAACAATTTGATCAGAACTGTGTCAGAACCAGGACAGTAAAAAAAGGAAAAAAGTTGAAGTACTGATACTTAACAAATGATTTACCAAATATATGACTGGGGAATAGTGAAGGGAATGTCGTCTCCATTACTATCTTCTTCCTTTCCTTCTTCTTCTTCTTTTTTTTTTCCAAACAGTAGGTTTTGCTAAGAAAGTACAAAAGCAAGCTATAGAAATATTTTAAGGTAGTAAAGATTTTCATGTATGGTACAAATCAGGAAATGTTGTTAGAATTTACTATTTAAGATACAGTACTTAAAATATAGTAATATCTATCCAAAGTTCTAAATAAAATTTTACTTTAAGGGTACAAATTTGCTCATTTTATAATATCAATTTATTAGTGATAATTAACTAGAGATTTAAAATCATTTATTTCCTCCTTAAAAGTTATGTTTTATGAAAGTAGAAACACATGAATAATACAAAACATGTACATTACTTTTATTCTAATAAGTGTGGCTATTTCAAGAGTTTGGTCATCAAAAAAAGAGCAGCAATAATAGGTGTGCTTATTTTAAGGAAACTGGGATGTTTATTTTAGATATTTTCTTTTTTTTATTATTAGTCTGAGGGGTAGAATTTAATGATCCATCAGTTGCATATAATACCAAGTGCTCATTACATCAAGTGCCCTCTTTAATGTCCATCACCCATTGGGATGCATTCCCCCACTGACCTCCCCTTTAGCAACTGTCAGTTTGTTTCTTATAGTTAAGAGTCTTATGGTTTACCTCCTTCTCTATTTTTATCTTATTTTATTTTTCCATCTCTACCCTATGTTCAGTTTGTTTCTTAAATTCCACATATGAATGAAATCATATGGTATTTATCTTTCTCTGACTGACTTATTTTGCTTAGCATAATACACTGTAGTTCTATCCACGTCATTGCAAATGGCAAAATTTCATTCTTTTTATGGTTGAGTAATATTCCTGTGTGTGTGTGTGTGTGTGTGTGTGTGTGTTGTGTGCGTGTGTGTGTGTATACCATATCTTCTATATCCATTCATCAGTTGGGGGACATCTGGGCTCATTCCGTAGTTTGGCTATTGTGGACATTGCTGCTATAAACACTGGGAAGCATGTGCCCCCTTTGAATCGTTTTTGTATCCTTTGGGTAAGTACCTAGTAGTGCAATTGCTGGGGTTCAGGGTAGTTCTGTTTTTAACTTTTTGAGAACACTCCATACTGTTTTCCAGAGTGGATACACCAGTTTGCATTCCCACCAACAAAAGTGCAAGAAGCTTCTCCTTTCTCTGCATCCTCACCAACATCTGTTGTTTCCTGAATTGTTAATTTTAGCCGATCTGATTGGTGTGAGGCGGTATCTCATTGTAGTTTGGTTTGTATTTCCCTGATGATGAGTGATGTTGAGCATCTTTTAATGGGTCTGTTAGCCATTGGTATGTTGAAACTAGAGGAGTTCGTGAACACTAACCCAGTTCTGCAAGAAATATTAAAGGGGACTCTTTAGGAGGGAGAGACCAGAAGTAACAAAGACCACTAAGGAACAGAGACAATCTACAGGAACAGCGACTTTACAGGTAATACAATGGCATTAAATTCATATCTTTCAATAATTGCTCTGAATGTAAATGACCTAAATGCTCCAACCAAACTCATATGGTATCAAGATAAAAAAAACAAGACCTATTGATATGCTGATTATGAGACTCATTTTAGACACAAGACACCTCCAGATTGAAAGTGGGGGGGGTGAAGAACTATTTATCATGCTAATGGATGTAAAAAGAAAGATGGAGTAGCCATACTTATATCAGACAAACTAGATTTTAAACCAAAGACTGTAATAAGAGATGAAGAAGGGCACTATATCATAATTAAGGGATAGACCCTTCCAACAAGAAGATGTAACAATTATAAATATTATGCCCCCAATACGGGAGCACCCAAATATATAAATCAACTAATAACAAACTTAAACTCATTGATAAAGTACGTTAATAGTAGGGGACTTTAACACCCCACTCACAGCAATGGACAGATCATCTAAGCAGAAGATCAACAAGGAAACAAGGGCTTTAAATGACTCACTGAATCAGATGGACTTAACAGATATATTCAGAGCATTTCTTCCTAAAGCAGCAGAATACACATTATTTTCGAGTGCACATGGAACAGAACATTCTCCAGGATAGATTACATACTGGATCACAAATCAGGCCTCAACTGGTACAAAAAGATTGAGATCATACCATGCATATTTTCAGATCACAACGTTATGAAACTTGAAGTCAACCACAAGAAAAAATTTGGGAAGACCACAAATATATGGAGGTTGAAGAATATCCTACTTTATAAAGAATAAATGGGAGGAAATTAAAGAAGAATTAAAAGAATACATGGAAGCAAATGAAAATGAAAACATGACAATCCAAAACCTTTGGGACACAGCAAAGGTGGTCTGAAGAAGGAATTATAGAGCAATACAGGCCTAACACAAGAAGCAAGTAAAGTCTCAAATATGCAGCCTAACATTACACCTGAAGGAGCTGGAAAAAGAACAGCAAATAAAGTCTAAAGCCAGCAGGATAAGGGAAATAATGAAGATTAGAGAAGAAATAAATGATATAGAAAAAAAAAAGAACAGATCAACAAACGAGGAGCTGGTTCTTTGAAAGAATTAATAAGATTAATATACCCCTAGCCACACTTATCAAAAAGAAAAGAGAAAGGACCCAAATAAATAAAATCATGAATGAAAAAGGAGAGATCACAATCAACACCATGGAAATACAAGCAATTATAAGAGAATATTATGAGCAATTGTATGCCAACAAATTAGGCAATCTCGAAGAAATGGGTAAATTCCTAGAAACATATAAACTACCAAAACTAAAACAGGAAATAGAAAATCTGACAGACCTATAATCAGCAAAGAAATTGAAACAGTAATCAAAAATGTCCCGACAAATAAAAGTCCAGGGCCAAATGTCTTCCTAGGGGAATTCTACCAAATGTTTAAAGAAGAATTAATACCTATTCTTCTGAAATTCTTCCACAAAATAGAAATGGAAGGAAGACTTCCAAATTCATTCTATGAGGCCTGCATTACTGTGATCCCAAAGCCAGACAAAGATCCTACTAAAAAGAAGAATTACAGGCCATTATCCCTGAAAACACAGATGCAAAAATTCTCAATAAAATACTAGCAAATCAAATCCAATAGTACATTAAAAGAATTATTCACCATGATCAAGTGGGATTTATTCCTGGGCTCTGATTTATTTATTTCATTTAGCATAATACTTCTAGGTCCATCCATGTTGTCTCAAGTGGCACAATCTCATCCTTTTTCATGGTCAATATTCCGGTGTGTGTGTGTGTGTGTGTGTGTGTGTGTGTGTGTGTGTGTGTGTGCGCGCGCGCGCGCGTGTGACATTTTCCTTAAGTGTTCATCTACTGATGGACACTTAGTTGCTTCCATGTCTTGGCTATGTAAATAATGCTTCAATAAACATAAGGGTACATATATTTTTTGAGTTAGTATTTTCATTTTCCCTAGTGGAATTATTGGATTATATAGCATTTCTATTTTTAATTTTTTGAGGAATCTCTATACTGTTTTCCATAATGGCTGCACTAGTTTGCATTTACACCAAAGTGCATAAGGGTTCCTTTTTTCCACACCCCCACCAACACTGTTTCTTGTCTTCTTGATTTTAGTCATTCTGAGAGGTGTGAGGTGATATCTTACTGTGGTTTTGATTTGTATTTCCTTGATGATTAGTAATGTTGAGCATCTTTTCATATGTCTGTTGGATATTTTGTATTTTGTATTTTGGATTTTTGTACGTTTTTTGTGTTGAGTTGTTTAAATTCTTTATATATTGGATATTAACCCCTCATTAGCTATATCATTTGCAAACATCTCCCATTCAGTAGGTTGTCTTTTTGTTTTGTTGATGGTTTTCTTTGCTGTGCAAAAAGCTTTTTATTTTGGCATATAATAGTTTATTTTTGTTATTGTTTCCCTTGCCTTAGGAGACGTATATAGAGAAGTGTTGCTGTGGTTGATGTCAGATAAATTACTATGTTCTTTTCTAAGATTTTTATGGTGTCAGGTCTCATGTTTAGGTCTTAATACATTGTGAAGTTATTTTTCTGTATGGTGTTAGAAAGCAGTCTAGTTTCATTCCTTTGTACATAGCAATCCAATTTTCCTAGCACCATTTATTGAAAAGACTCTTTTTCCCATTGTATAGTCTTGCTTCCTTTGTCATAGATTAATTGACCATATAAATATGGGTTTATTTCTGAGGTTTCTTTCCTGTTTTCTTGACCTGTGTGTCTACTTTTGTGCCAGTACCATACTGTTTTCATTGCTATAGGTTTGTAGCATATCTTGAAATCTAGAATTATGATACCTCCTGCTTTGTTCTTTCTCCAGATTGCTTTGGCTATCTAGGGCCATCTGTGGTTCCCCACAAATTTAGTATTATTTCTTCTAGTTCTGTGAAAAATGCTGTTGGTGTTTTGATATGGATTGCACTGAATCTTTAGGTTGCTTTGGGTAATGTGGACATTTTGACAATATTAATTTTTCCAGTCTATGAGCATGGAATATCTTTCCATTTGTTTGTGTTGTCTTCAGTTTCTTTCATCAGTGTTTTATAGTTTTCAGAGTACTGGTCTTTTACTTCTTTGATTATGTTTTTTCCTAGATATTTTATTCTTTTTGGTGTAGTTGTAAATGGTGTTTTGTTTTGTTTTTTAATTTCTCTTTCTTCAACTTGTTATTAGTGTACAGAAATGCTACCAATTTAGCATTTCTATTTTTAATTTTTTTGAGGAATCTCTATACTGTTTTCCATAATGGCTGCACTAGTTTGCATTTACACCAAAGTGCATGAGGGTTCCTTTTTTCCACATCCCCACCAACACTGTTTCTTGTCTTCTTGATTTTAGTATTCTTCCACTTTACTGAATTTGTTTATTACTTCTAGTAGTTTTTTGGTAAAGTCTGTAGGATTTTTCCATATATTGTCATGTTATCTGCAAATAGTGACAGTTTAATTTCTTCTTTACCAATATGGATGCCTCTTTTTTTTTTTTTCCTTGTCTGATTGCTATGGGTAGGACTTCCTGTTCTATTTTGAATAAAAGCATTGAGAGTGAATATCCTTGTCTTTTTCCTGACCTTAGACAGAAAGCTCTTAGATTTTCACCATTGAGGATGTTAGCTATGGGTTTCTCATATATGGCCTTTATTATATTAAAGTATATTCCCTCTAACCCCTTTTTATTCAGAGTTTTTATCATGAATGTGTGTTGAATCTTGTCAAATGGTTTTTCTGCATCTGTTGAAATGAACGTATGGTTTTTATTCCTTCTCTTGTTGATATGATGTATGATGTTGATTGATTTGCAAATACTGAACCATTTTGCATCCTGGGAATAAATCCCACTTGATTATGGTGAATGATCTCAGAACTTGGTTTTAGTTAAATATTCTCTTGAACAAAGCTAATTGATTTATCTATTTCACAGTCCATATAAAATAATAACCATGTTAGGGTTAGTACGGTTTTAAACCTGACCGAGGTCATGTGTATAATTTAGTATTTTCTAAATTTGTATTTGTAATTCTTTTTTTTTTTAATTTTGTTTTTCAATAATCTATCCACCCAATACAGGGATCAAACTCACAACCCTGAGATCAAGAGTCACACACCCCATCAACTGTGACAGCCAGTTACCCACTTACCCTTGTGTTTGTAATTCTTATCAAATACAGAGGAAAATACTTCTCTATAAACCATGAAATGGAGAATAGATTTTTTTCATTTGGTTTAGGACACAGCCATGACTTAGTAAGCTTAAAACCCTTTTACCTCTCTCATGTAATATGTTATTTTTTAAATATCTCTATGTGTATTACTAATTTCTTTCATTTAATAACAATACAAAAAGTTAATTTAATTTAACTGAATTTGTTTAGATTTCATGTATAAAGTGTAAATAAATATAATAATATGCTATATTATAGTATAGTATAATATAGTATAATAATAGGTTGCCTTTAGTTTTGTTGATTGTTCCTTCACTGTGCTGAAGCTTTTTATCTTAATAAAGTCCTAACAGTTCATTTTTATTTTTGTTTCTCTTACCTCTGAAGATGTGTCTGGTAAGAAGTTACTGCAGCCAAGGTCAAAGAGATTGCTGCCTGTGTTCTCCTCTAGGATTTTGATGGATTCCTGGCTTATATTTAGGTCTTTAATCCACTTTGAATTTATTTTGGTGTAAAAAAGTGATCCAGTTTCATTCTTCTGCATGTTGCTGTCCAGTTTTCCCAACCCACCATTTGTTGAAAAGACTGTCTTTTTTCCATTGAATATTCTTTTTACTTTGTCGAAGTTTAGTTGCCCATATAGTTGTTGCTTCATTTCTGGGTTTTCTATTCTGTTCCATTGTCCTATGTGTCTGTTTTTGTGCCAGAACCATAGTGTCGTAATAATTACAGCTTTATAGTATAACTTGAAATCTGGAATTTTGATGCCTCCAGCTTTGCTATTCTTTTTCACTATTGCTTTGGCTATTCAGGGTCTTTGTGGCTTCATATAAATCTAGGATCATTTGTTCTAGCTCTGTGGAAAATGCTGGAGGTATTTCTTTTTTTCTTTCTTTCTTTCTTTCTTTCTTTCTTTCTTTCTTTCTTTCTTTCTTTCTTTCTTTAAGATTTTATTTATTTATTTGGGAGAGAAACAGAGATAGTGAGAGAGAGCACAAGCAGGGAGGAGAGAGAGAAGCAGGCTTCCCACTGAGTAGAGAACTTGTTGCAGGGCTTGATCCCAGGAGCCTGGGATCATGACCTGAGCTGAAGGCAGATGCTTAACCAACTACCCAGGCATCCCACTGGTGGCATTTTCATATGGATTAATTAATTCCATAGGCATTAAGTGTGTGGATTGTTTTGGATAGTATAGACATTTTAACAATATTTGTTCTTCAAGTCCATAAGCATGAAATGTGTTTCCGTTTCGCTGTGTCATTTTCAATTTCTTTCATCAGTGTTCTGTAGTTTTCAGAGTGCAGATCTTTTACTTCTTTGGTTAGGTTTATTCCCAGGTATCTTATGGGTTTTGGTGCAATTGTAAGTGGGATTAGTTCCTTGGTTTCTCTTTCTTCTACTTCATTAATGGTGTATAAGAATGCCACAGATCTCTGTACATGGATTTTGTATCCTGCAACTTTGCAGAATTCATGTGTTACTTCTAGCAATATGTTGGTTTTTCAGGTTTTTCAGGTTTTCTACATAGAATATCATATCATATGTGAATAGTGAAAGTTTGACTTATTCCTTGCCAGTTTCTTATAGTTGACTTCAGGTTTCATAACATTGTGATCTGAAAATATGCATGGTATGATCTCAGTATTTTTGTATGAATCAGTTGAGGCTTGATTTGTGACCCAGGATGTGATCTATTCTGGAGAATGTTCCATGTGCACTTGAAAACAATGTGTATTCTGCTGCTTTAGGATGAAATGTTTTGAATATATTGTTTAAGTCCATCTGGTCCAATGTGTAATTCAAAGCCCTTGTTTCTTTGTTGATCTTTTGCTTAGATGATCTGTCCATTGTTGTGAGTGGAATGTTAAGGTCACTACTATTAATGTATTATTACCAATGAATCTCTTTAAGTTTGTTATTAATTGATTTATATATTTGAGTGCTCTCATGTTGGGGGCATAATATTTACAATTGTTACATCTTCTTGTTGGAAGGGTCTATTCCTTAACTATGATATAGTGCATTACTTCATCTTTTGTTATAGTCTTTGGTTTAAATTCTAGTTTATCTGATATAAGTATGGCTACTCTAGCTTTCTTTTGACATCCATTACCATGAAAAATGGTTCTCCATCCACCCACTTTCAATCTGCAAGTGCCTTTAGGCTTAAAATGAGTCTCATTAGCAGCATGTAGTTGGGTTTTATTTCTTTTTCTTTTTTTTTAAACCATTCTGATATCTTATGTCTTTTGACTAGAGCATTTAGTCTGTTGGATGTCAAAATTAATAAACTAATCCATTTAAAGGAAACCTAGAAGTTCAATAAAATGATATTCAGAATCTAATCAACTTTTAAAATTGGAATGATGAGGCCTCAAAACAAATGCTTACTCTACAGTAGTGTTTCTCTAAGTCTCTGAAGGTGTCTGAGGCATGCCATTTTTTGCAAATACACTTCTCTACTCAGTTCACTTTCATCATCCAATTATATCCTTCCTATTCCCTCAATGCTCTTTCCCTGGCCTCCTGAATTAATAGCCCTTTATTTCAGGGTTTTTCTCAAGAAATTAAAATCACATTGCACAAAATTCTCCTAATATTAGTCAAACTATCTTAGAACTTATAATATGATTTCCTTTAACTCTGAAGTTAACACATGCAGTGCAATTTTTATTGCTAAATAAAAACACAGAGTTTTTCAAGTAGGTAATTAAATAATTATAAAAATTTGTCACTTGCTCCTTTTCATATGGGCATCTACTGATGTAACCCCTTCAATCCAGCAATTTTACTACTCATGACCATCAAGGATAAGCCCATAATTATGACTCTGCAGCTTAATAAGTGTTCATGTCTTGAACAAATTTTTTGGACACTTCAATACAAATACTGCTTTACAAGTGTTTATTGATAGATTTATATTAAAAGTAAAAATGGTAATGCTATTAATAACTATTCTGTATTTGTCTGTAGACTGCATCTATTACCAGAAACTAAATCAACTCAAGTGGTTTCCCAAAGATAGTGCTCTTTAAAGCTACAAGATCATAGTAGGAGTGACTGTATAGAAGTTAGTGTAATAATTTAACAGACTATTATGCTAAACAGGGTTTTTTTGATTTAATCTTGTGCAAAGACATCTTGCAGAACAAAAGGAGAAATTCGTAGAGGGTTCACAGGAATTCCATCATAAATGAACAAGATTTGGCCCACAATACTGTAAAGAAAATGAAAACAATCAGGATGTGAGAGCCAAGAGGCTAACATTTGGTGATGCCAAATGGTCGTCTGGTAAATGGATGTTTGCCAAAGTGCTCCATGAGACCACCTATATAAGAAAAAAGTGCCACAATCTGTAGGAAAATGTTATGTATTATAGCAGAGGACATGGACTGGTTGTGGCTAACCTGAAGATGAATTTTTTGCTATGATCCTGGAATACTAAATTTTCGTATAATGAAACATTGTGATTAAAAGCAATTTTCTTACTAAATTATGAAACCTATAGAGCAGAAAAATACCTGGTATTAAAAGTGATCCACATACAATCTATAATCACATTGAAGCAATTTGTTGTATTCTACCAATGAAACAGAAACTATAGCTGTCAAAATGTACAACAGTGTATACATAATTCATAAACCTGTTAAAGTAATTGAACTACAATATTTTGGAATAAAGTAGCATTGAATATCAAATAGAAAAATACAGTTTAGAGATACTCAAGCTTTGAGGAGCTACTTTATACATCTGCTAAAGTGTTTGTTTTGATATTGAAATTATTTTGTGCTTATAGAGACAAATGGAGCAATGATAGCTTCTCATGTTTCAATGACATCTTCAAGTTCAGTAAAAATGTTCTTTTTTTTTAAATGTTCTTTTTTAACGTTAAGTTTGAGACAAGAAGAATCACACAAGTCATTTCCTTGTCATTTTTAAGTACTTCAGCATTTTTATGAATTGCTTTTTTCATAGATAACATGTTATATATTTCACAACTTATTTAGCTTGTTTTATTATTTCTTAAACAGAAAAGACTTATATTATTAAGGATTATGTAAGAGGAAAGCAGTTACTTAACATACTGAAATAAAATAGAGTTAAGATGCTGGACAACAATGGCACAGTAAACTCCATAAAAATTACTTGACAGCAAGGTACTTTTATGATCCACACAATATAAATGTTGGTGTAATGGAGTGAAAAGCATATTTAAATTGCCTAGAGGATAACGATGATAGATGGAAGGAATTTTCTCTGTAAAGCTTTTATAATTCTATGACACTTCTCATCTAATATGGTTTATTTTTCCAAGTGATATATAAAATGACCTGGGCTACTCATGTTTACCTATTTCTAAGTTATAAATTGATTAACTATGATATTCTTACTTATTTTAATAATCTTATCATTTTAAAAGGCATTGCATTATATATCTGCTTTTAAGCAAGGCAGATATTTTATAATGTTTATTTTATAGAATATAAAACTTAAAATATGGATAATTTTTGTTGTCATATGATGAAATAAGGTGATTAAAATGTTTTGGATAATTCCATCATGTTAATAATATATATTGTTAGGACTGAATTTCAACATTGTAACAGAATAACTTTCATGACTATCCATTACAATCATTTAAAGTAAGTTGAGATCTAAATTTTGCCTCACACACCAGTTTTCCAACTTGTTTTCAGAATTCCCCCAAGTATTTTCCCCTGGAATGTTTATTTATAGTCTAAATTCATTGCCTTTAGTTATAATATTTCTCTCCTGCATCAAGTTAAAAATTCTTGAGAGAGCTAAGTAGAATTATGTGCACATTTGCATGCATGTGTGTGCACATCTGTATTTAAGGGTACATATTAATAACTAGTGTTTGCTGAAATACTTCTTACACTATACAATTAACATCTCATGAGGTAACTGTTATTAGATGATCCTTTGATAGTCATACGTTTGGGTGTGCAAATAAATTATTAGTGCTGAAATGTATAGTTGGGTATTATTAATTTATTTTAAAAGACCTTTTAATGCAAAAATATATAAATAAAAAAAGACCTTTTAATGAAATGAGAGATTAAACTCAGAATAACTTGCTTTGGCAAAAGATTAAGTGCCTCTAGATACATTGATGCAGACACATCTATTAATAAGACTATATTGAAGGAAAATAAATATATTTCTTATCTTAAAAAATTATAGGCATGGGATTTTATCTAGTTTTTATTTTTTGTAGAGCAATTTGGTTTCAAACATTTATTTTTTTGTTTCAATTTTTTATTAAAATTCCAATTATTTAACACAACAATAACATAAACATAGTTTTGCAGTTTCAGACATTTAAATAAATATTTGGTAGTAGGATATCAAGCCTTTATTCAATTAATAGACATAAATAAAATATTGCACATCTACCAACTTCTCTTTACCTTCCTGCAAACAAAATTTTGTGTTTTGGTAGAAATATTTCTGTTATTGATTCTTCAAATTTGACTTGTAAACTTGATGTCTCCTTGAATACATTAGTTAGAAAACCCAGGGGTTGGTTGGAGGGAACAATAACTTCAATGTGTCAGATTTCACTAAATGATGTATTGATCTCACCATTTAAAACTCATCATATAATCCTGCCAGATATTTTAATTCCATGTTTTTGGATATAAGCAGAGAGTAACAGTGATAGATTTTCATTAAAAAAAATATTCTCTCAAACATTACTAATAAAGTTGCAATATATTTCCACCTTCATGGTATGAAATTGGAATTTATGATGATAAATTATTTTCTGTGTAAAATTTACAATAAAATTTTAGCTATTTAACATTATTTGTAGTATAGAGTTTACTATTCATAAATATCAGACCCATTTAAATATTTATGCTATATTTGCTATATATTTGCTATAAAATGATGTCATAAATACCTATGCTTAAAAGCTAATGAATATATTTGTGCATGCTTTGATACATTTCTATAAATTATATTTTTTAAGGCAGCAATAGTTCTAAGTCTTTTGCTACCAGATATTAAACTCCTTTTTCAGAAAAATAAAACAAACATATAATTCCACAAAAAATTAGACAACACTTCTTAAAAGGCATGCCACATACACTATACACAAATACACAAGTATTTAAATACATTGTTATTGTTATTTTTTAATTTATTTCATTCTTCCCTTCAATTTTTATTAGGTACTGAAGAACTTTGTAAAGTTTTTTTTTTTTTTTGTTCAGATGACTTTGTCATAGCATTCCTATTGTGTTTACAATTTCTAATTTACTTAAAGCCTTTAGCATTCTTATTTCCCCCTTAAGGCTTACGCTTTATCTTTACTTTTTCGGAATAATTGAGTTGGATTCCTTTGAATTCTTTAAGCTGTTTGGGTCTCTTTTATTTCTTTTTCTTCTTTTTTTGGAGACAGCTTTTATGTTTATGGATCACCACATGGTATAGAATAATAGTCTACAAGTTGTTATACACATCTTTCTCCATTCCATTATTTAATAAGTTGTTTGCTTTTATAGTTTTTAATTTTTTCATCCATTCAATAGACATTTATGATTTTTTTTTATTTGTAGGTGATTTTAGTGTTGTTAGTGAAGGGGTGGTAGGATTTGTTCAACTGTTTTCATTTATATCTAGTACTATTGCATTGTGTTGTGAGAGTATATACTATGCAGTTTCTGATTTCTGAACTATGTTGAGCTTTTTGGACTGGTTCTCTAATAATTTATTCAATGAGCACTTAAGAAAAATTTCTATTCTCTTTATTTAGTAAAGTTCAGTGAATTTGTCTTATTCATTTTTAATACTTCATTGCTTAGAGGACTGCCTAGGACATATGAGGCAATTGATAAATAATTGTTGCTTGAGGGGCATATGGGTGGCTCAGTGGGTTAAGCCTCTGCCTTCAGCTCAGGTCATGATCTCAGGGTCCTGGGATCGAGCCCCGCATTGGGCTCTCTGCTCAGTGGGGAGCCTGCTTCCCCCTCTCTCTCTGCCTGCCTTTCTGCCTACTTGTGATCTCGCTCTCTGTGTCAAATAAATAAATAAAATCTTTAAAAAAAATAATAATTGTTGCTTGAGTGAAGTGTGTGTTGAATAATTTAAGTTTAGAACATACATGACTATATTTCAAGAATGTGTAACCTGGAATAACAGATTAAAAAATAGGGAAAACAGAATCCTGCCAGGCAGAATATGAAAAGGAAAAGTTTACTTAATTTTATTAAGAACAAACAGAAATAGTGAACAACACTTTATTTTCTCTTCTTTCTCTATTGATATGAATTTCACTTACATGGAAAATTAAAATTGTGGTAGACTCAAATGTAAATTGACATCTTGATTGACTATTTGAGGGAATTTTTCACTTAGAAGGTTTATGTAGAGTCAATGCAGTGTAGTTAATTTCCATGACATATCACTTATTTTCAAGTATTTGAAGCTTATCTATTAGTAAATCCAAAATAGTAACGTAAATCTTTTTTATCAGTTTTGTTGCCAGCAATGACTACCAATTTTCAAAATGGTTTGTATTTAAGCACAACATCCCTTCTAGAAGTACTGCTCATCTCCTTGATTGTTTATGAGGTCAATTCAACTTTAATAACTTTTTTGAGATGACAGAAAATATCAGTGATGACAGAATTAATAACTGAGGTCTTTGTGTATAGGGCAAAAGGTTTTACTAGTGGTAATATAAGTTTCTAATTTTCTGTTGACATTTGTGACATTAAATTATTTGCCATAGCAACTGTCTGAGTTGTCATAAACATGGCAAAATGACTTCAATACAGGTTCAATAACACAAAACCAAAGGAAAGCAAAATGAGAAACACATTGCTAAGGTAAAGATTCTTTTCATAATTTCATTTTTTGTATCAGTAAGTTAACATCAAGTATTTCTTTGAATATAAAATATGAATATATATACTATATATGTATACGTATAATACAAGTAGATCATTAGAAAATATATATTACATACCTGAAAAACATGCTTTCCAATGGCAACATTATTTGTTAAAGTAATCAGTAAATGTTTAATTTGTTAATCACAGTAGTCAATGTTTAATTTATGAAAGAAACATATATTTACAGACAAAATATTTTAAAATGAAAAATATAGGCAAGTACATGATTCTATTTGCCATCTGTAAAACTCTGATTCCCCAGGGGATTCAACCCCACCAATAATGCTTAGAGAAAACAAGAGGGAGAAGACTCTAGCAGCCTAATGGTCCCACGACAGGATCTGTCATTTTATAAAGAAGTGATTGTACTCAGAGTGGTACTTACCTGGAAACACAACCAACACGGGTCTATAGTGCAATATGA
The DNA here is from genome assembly GCA_028534135.1 of Potos flavus. NCBI lineage: Eukaryota > Metazoa > Chordata > Mammalia > Carnivora > Procyonidae > Potos > Potos flavus. The sequence continues at coordinate 88,580,151 of CM052900.1, read as the reverse complement.
ACAGGTGTCTTCCTAGAACAAGTACAAGGTCATTCAAAGAAAATGAGTCCAATTGCTTTATAAAAAATATCTAGAGGAAGTGAACATCAGCTCTGGCATGTAAAAAGATAAAAGTTATCATTACCATACTTACAGTAAGAGAAATTATACAAACTGAAAACCAATGACCTTTCCTGAGAATAGAGGTCAAAAAACAAACATCCACTCTGAAATCTGGAGAAATAAGCAAATACAGAGAACCAGAATAGAGATCTCTTTACTTGGAATGGAATCTGCTGGAGCCCTAAACTGGTAAGAACATTTATTGGTAATATTGACACATGGATAGAGACTATGTGCAGACTAGAGTGAAAGTGAAAATCTACTTGAGGCCACGCTCTTATGGAAGGTTTCCCTCCATGGGCTTTACCTCCAGGACCCTCATAAGGTTCTTACTGTAAAGAGCCAAAATAAAAATTACCTCATGTCTCTGATAGAGAAGGAAAAACTGAACCATTTTGCAATATGTCCAGAACATTCTTCATAGTAAAGGCCAGATTCCCAAGGAAAAGATTTTTTTACAGAGATTTATTGCATCTGTGGGAAAGAGTATTTCTTTGACTCCAACCCTCTTTAACCTTCCTGTCTCTCCAAAATAGGAAATAAAATCAAAGAAACTCTTTTGAAGTTAACAACCCAGGGACACAAACCATCTGCATTTTTCTTACTATGATATCAACAAGACTCTGGTATAATAACAATGGATTACAACTGAAGTTGCTGCAAGTCTTAGCCTCTATTTAAGAAGGAGTTTTTGGGAAAACCAAAAGACAACAGGGGAGACAAAAACAAAGACACAAGAAGAAAACAAAGCCCCTGGCATCTATAACTGCAGCAAATATTAAACATAGCCAAGCTGCCAACTGAATTGCCTGGTATATTACATCTGCCTTTCAATAAAACAAATACAAGTCATGCTAAAAAGCAAGAAGAAAATGAAGACGACCCAAACTGAGCATCAGAACTGGACTCAGATGCAATGCAGATTTTGGAATATCACACAAGACATTTAAAATAACTATGATTAATATGTTTCTCCAATGGAAAAAAGTAGGCAACATGCAAGGATAGACCAATTATGTAAGTAGAAAGATGGGCACTCTAAGAAAGAATAAAAAGAAAGTGCTAGGAATCAAACACTGTAACAGAAATGATAAATGCTTTTGAAGGATTCATCAGTAGACTGCTGGACAAAGTTGAGGAAAGAATAAGTGAGCTTTAAGATATGTCAGTAATAAATCCCAAAACTAAAATACAAAGAAAAAGTATGACTAATAAGTTAAAAAAGCAGAGCAGAATATCAAAAAATAATGGAACATTTCAAAAGAGCAATATATATAAAATTGGGAGTACCAAAATCAGAAGAAAGATAACATAGCAGAAGAAAATGTGGAGTGATAATGACTGAAAATTTATAAAAATTTTGAAAACTGACAAAATTAATGACAGACACCAAAATAAAGATCTACGAAGCTCAGAGAACCAAGCAGGATAAAAAGTAAAATGTCTACAGCTAGACATATCACATTTAAACTTGAAAAACCAAGGACAAAAAAAATTTGAAAGAAGCTAGAAGGAGGATAAAAACACCCTACCTATAAAGGAAAAAGCATAAGAATTAAAGCTGACTTGTCAGAAATCATGCAGAAAAGAAGAAAATGGAATGAAATTTTAATGTGTTGAAAGAAAAAAATACATTCAATTCCACATGATTGAAATGCATTCAAATCCACATAAAGGGAAATGAATTCTCAAGACAAAGAACACAAATGAGACAATTCTTGGGACAATTTATCTATCCATTAAGAAATGGTAAAAGAGGGGCTCCTGGATGGCTCAGTTGTTAAGTGTCTGCCTTCGGCTCAGGTCATGGTCCTGGGGTCCTGGGATCGAGCCCTGCATCAGGTTCCTGCTCAGTAGGGGAATCTGCTTCTCCCTTTCCCACTCCCCCTGCTTGTGTTCCCTCTCTCGCTGTGTCTCTCTCTCGGTCAAATAAATAAATAAAATCTTAAAAAAAAAAAGAAATGGTAAAAGAAGCTCTTCAAGGAGAAAAAAATGGTGCATACTATACTAAAATAAATGGCAAATTAATTTCTTCATGGAGAAAATTCTAAAAGTATAAAACTTGGTCTTACATAAAAAAAGGGAAAGCCTGGAAGAAGAAATAAATGAATATGGAATAAAATCTTTCAGTTTTCTTAGTCTTATTTGATCTATGAATAAATATTTGTTCAAAGTAATAAATCTAACAATGTCTACTGAGGTTATAGCATCTGGGTAAGTGCTGGGATATGGGATGACAGAAATTCTATAAGGGACAGAAGGAAAGAGTAGGGGATATTTTGTTATAAGACTCCCGTAGTATGCATGAGATGGTGTAATGTCATTTGAATGTGGACATAGACTCATCGTAAATGTGTATTTCAAACTCTAAGGCAGCTAAAAATATTTCGCAAAACAAGCATGTTAATATGCAAATTCAGGAAAGAAAATGGAGTTATACAGAATGCCAAACTAAAACCAGAGAAGACAGAAAAAGGAGAGGGGGAAGAAAAAAAGAAACAGAGAATAAGACAAAGAATAGAAAGTAGTTACAAACACGGGAGATGTTATCCAACTATATCAATGATCACTTCAAATGCTAATGGCCTAAATAAAACAATTAAAAGACAGAGTCTGTCAGAGAAAATTAAACACAAATACACAAGAAACAAGTATATGATGTATATAAGAAACCTACTTTAAAATACAGCCAGAGATAGGTTAAAAGTAAAGTAGTAGAAAAAAATACACCATGCTAGCACTAATTTAAAGAAAGCTGGAGTTGCTATAGTAATTTCAGAAAAAGCATATTTCAGAACAAGGGAAAATATGAGGGATAATGAGTGGCATTACATAATGATAAAGAGACATTTCTCAAAGAAGTCATAAAAAACTTTAATGTGTATGCACCTAATAACAGAATGTCAATATATATCTCACAAAAACTGATATAACTTCATTAAGGAAATAATTGATAAACTGGACTTCATTAAAATTAAAAACTTCTGCTCTGCAAAAGATACTGTCAAAAAAACTAGAAGTCAAGCCACAGACTGGGGGAAAATATTTGTAAAATATACATCTGCTAAATAACTCATCCAAAATACACCAATAACTCTTAAAACTCAATAATAAGAAAGGAAACAACGTGATTTAAAAATAGGCCAAAGATATTAACAGACACCTCACCAAAGAAGATATACAGATGACAAATAAGCTTATGAAAAGATACTTAGCATCACTTATCATTAGGGAATTATAAATGAAAACGATGAGGAGATACCACTACACAGCTATTAGAATAGTGAAAATCTGCAGCACTGACAACAGCAAATGCTCTCAATGATGTGGAGCAACCGGGAATTCCCATTCATTGCTGGTGAGAATACAAACTGGTACAGCCACTTTGGAAGACAGTATGGCAGTTTCTTACAAAACTATAGACTTGCCATATGATCCATCATTTGTACTCCTTGGTATTCTCCTAAATGAGTTAAAAACCTGTTTACCCAGATAAGTTGGAAAACCTGCACCTGAATATTTATAGCAGCCTATTCGTAATAAGGCAAAACTTCGGAGCAGCCAAGCAGTCCTTCAATAGGTAAGGAATAAACAAACTGTGGTTCATCTAGACAATGGAACGTTATTATTTAGTGCTAAAACAAAATGAGCTGTTAAGCCATGAAATGACATGGAGGAATCTTGAATGCATATTACTAAGTGAAAGAAGCCAATCCAAAGAGATCACTGTATGATTCCAACTGTATGATATACTGGAAAAGGCAAAATCATGGAGACAGGAAAAAGATCAGTGGTTTCCAGGGGCTAATGGGGAAGGAGGATGAATAGGCAGAGCACAGAAGATTTTTAGGGCACTTAAAATATTCTGCATGATCCTGTAATGGTGGACCCACATCATTATACGTTTGTCAAAACTCATAGAATGTACACCACCAAGAGTGCACCATAATAGAAACAATGGACTTTGGGTGATAAAGATGTGTCAGTGTAGGTCAAGGATTGTAACAAATGTAATACTCAATTGAGGGTTGTTGCCAGTGGGAGAAGCTATGCATATGTAGGGCAGAGTGTATATGGTAACTTTCTGTATTTCCAATTCAATTTTGTGTGAACCTAAAACTCCTCTAAAAATAAAGTTGATTTTATAACATTAAAAAAATCAGGAGCCTAGAGAGTTCCAGTTATGACTGGTATAAAAGTTATATAAAAGTTATGTGAAGGGGCTCAGTGGGTTAAAGCCTCTGCCTTCGGCTCGGGTCATGATCTCAGGGTCCTGGGATCGAGCCCCACATCGGGCTCTCTGCTCAGCAGGGAGCCTGCTTCCCTCTCTCTCTGCCTGCCTCTCTGCCTACTTGTGATCTCTCTCTCTGTCAAATAAATAAATAAAATCTTTAAAAAAAAAAGTTATGTAAAGATATTTTACTAAAGAACACATTGCACATAGATATTAAAAATATAAATTTTAGATGCTATATGGAGTTATGAAAAATTTCAGTATATAGATTGAAACTATAATGAATATAATCAAAACAATGAAAACAATGTGTATTGCTTTAACTAGTGATAATACTGCTTTGAGCAGATTGGAGAACAAAAGCAGGTACAGTGTAAGAGAACTGTATAAGAGTTAGGAAATAATATTTAACATTTAACACTGAAGTATCAGTGTAGATATGGAGACATATAAAATGTTAAAAATTGTCAATTCTGGGTTGTAGATTGATGAATGATAAGGACTATGGAAAAAGTTGTTTTTGTTGTAAGCATTTATATTTATAGATATATATAGCATGGCCATATAATGAATTTATACTTTGTATGCATGTATACCATGATAAAAATTTAAAGCATGCTTGGCAATACCATGAGTTTAGATGAGACACTGTAAGATCAAACTCACGGACTATAAATTCTGAGTTTAAATGGGCTGATTTGTTTTGTTTTTTCAATTCTTTTCCAGTTTATGTCCTTTCCATCCCCATGACAAATAGCATTTCACATTAAATATTTTTGGTAATTTTCTAGAGAGAAGGGAAAAGCTTTTTGAAGTTTCTTGTTGGGCAAGTCCCATCTGGTGCTCTTATTATCTGTTGTGGACTCTGAACATTTTATGAGTTATAACACCTGTCAATTAACACTGTAAAATCTGCAGATGGACTCTGGTATTTCATGCATATTGCTGCCAAGGATATGCTTTAAATTTATATGTGCCCTCTTTGCCAGCCAACATGCTCCCATCAAAATAAGAGGGGAACCATTACTTGAATCACATATATAACTGAAAGTCAAGGCTTTCAATGCTAATTTTCCAAGACAGGGGTATATATAGAACCCTAGGGAAAAGGTAAAGGCCCGTCGATGGCCAAAAAGAAATGTTAGAGAGGTTGTCACACTTTAGATAATCAAATGATTGCATGATCATATAACTTATCATCCAAATTGAGATGTTTTTGAGAGGGAACCAGAACACCATTAATTATTATGCCAAGATAACAGGCATGATGGAGAGTACCCTGCCACCCTAGTTTTAAAATCTATGAGAGGAGACATTGTACAGTATTAGAGACTAATAAGAGAAGTTGAGTACATATCAAATACTTGAGGTCTCTTTAGTTACATGTGTCTCAAAGATATTTAGAATTATTGAGACTCATGTTTGCAGTGAGGACTTGTTTGCTTCTCTGGTATCCATATGCCTTACTTTATTACAGCCTATATTTTGTTTGTTTAGTGACTTTGTCCACATGATCTGGTAGAGCTTCGCTCCAAATTTATATAAGCCAAAATCATTTGACATAGCAGAAAAATTATGCACTAAAATAATTTCTACATCAGTATTTTGTTTATTGTTTCTTGTTGATATCTTACTGGAGAAATGGCAGATAAAACATTTTGCACATTAATATTAGTGAATAAGAAAAAGAAAAGGTCAGTAGGGAACTGCGAAGACATCAATTCCAATCTTTTACTTTTCCTGCAAAATCTTTCTCATTTCTACCAACTGGCCATGTATTCATTTGCAATTTACCATTCTGATGATATGGGATGTCATGAGGACAAAATCCCCAAAATTCTTTTGTTTTCTTCAAATGAAGTTTTTAAAACTTTGTTATTTATTCCTGTAACTCCCACTTAGAGTGGACACAGAAATTAGCATCAAGCTCATATATATGTTTAGGTTGATTTACCTCTTTTGTAATATTCAATATAATATCCTGCTCAAATTGACTTATAAATAATGCAATAAAACATGGATCAGTTTAAAATGCTTAGCATTTTATGGATAAAAATAAATGAATACCTATTTACTACTACCTAGGAAGTTCAAGATCATATCAGTTGAATGATGATATAAAATACACCCTAATATTCTTATTTTTATCATACTTAACTTCCACTACTTAACACAGCATGTGATTATATTTTATAAAAGTTTTACCTGTACCATTTTTGTTTGGTTATTAATATTATTTTTTGGCTTATGTGCTTTATAATACTTTCTAAAAATTATATATATTTTTATATATATATATACATGGATTTCATATATATGTGTATATGCACACACATATATAAAGTCTGTACTTGTAATTCTGTGATAGAATTAACTCTTAAAGAGAGCTGCCATAAAGAATTATGGACTAAAGCAGGCATGCTAAAAATACCATTTTTATTTTGAGGTTATGTATACACATGTCAAAACAACTGGCTGAAAATGTGAAGTACTCAGTCAATCATCCAGTTATGTTGTCTACATGATGCCAAGCAGCCAGTTTGATTGATATTTGTTCTTAACCAAATGAATTGACTCTATAGAGCCATTGACATTATCTATATAAAGAACAAAGTTGATCATGTCATATCTCTGCTTAAAAACCTGTTCATAAACTTAGCAAATAAAATCCAAAATCTTTAGCTTGACCAAAAAAGACCTTTCAACATCTGTCCACAAATGATTTTCTGACTATATTTTCTATAATCCTTTATACATTGTCTACTTATTGTGCTGTTATTGATTATACTCTCCCCCTGACATTCCAGACATGTTCATGATTCTTTTCTGTGGGCTTTTCTTACACCATCATGTTCCCACCATTAGCCATAGTCCTCACTGGCTTGACTTTTATCTGGCAATTCCTTTATCACTCTTTAAATCATAGCCTAAAGTTACATTGTCAGATATACCTTACCTTGCACCTCTGCCTTTCTGCTCAGTCCCATTTGTTCTCATAAAATTTTTATTTGGGATATAGTGAATAAATGATTAATGTTGCTTGGTTGGATATGTGAATGAATAAATTAATAACTTGGTCAGTTATTTACTTTTTAGTATCTGAATCAACATTCCTAAAGTTAAGTATGTATCCATTGGGCCCCTTCCATTTCAATTCATTTGGAAATGTGATGTATACCTTCAACCTCAGCAAAACTGAACATCTAATTATATCTGGGATTCTGTATGCCATTATGGACCTGAATCACTGTGAAGGAAACTTTAGGATGATGAAATAAGAATAAAAACAAAAGTTATCAAAAGTATGTTAAGGCTTATGAAGATTTAAATAAAAATGTCCATTCACAAAATAATAAATGTATCAATAAACCTGGTTTTCCTAGATTACTTTCTGTAACACTGCTGACCTCACATAAAGAGGCTGTCACTTCAGTTAAAACTCATTTTCACAGCTTTTGCTCAAATGTCCCGTTCTTAATAAGACCTTCTCTGGTCTCTACAAATACAACCACTTTACCCTGATCCGGTCTGTTTTTTCCATGTCCTATTTTAATTCTTGTTGGCTCTCATCACCTCCTAATACTCTATATATAATTCATGCTTTTAGTTTTTTATCCATCACCCTCCAGTAGAAAATAAGTTTCACAAAGGAAGTAACATTTGTGTTTTACTAGAAATTCACTCATGTTTGTGGAAGTAATATCAGTGTTTTACCTTCAAAAGTTGAACTAGGAAATGTGGCTAAAACCTCTGACTAAAGATACTTCAACTCCAAACCCAGTATTTGGACTTGAAACTGCAGATTTTTCCTGAAGTTTAATAATATATAAATTTACTACATGTAGATACCAAAACTAACCCCTTTGAAAGGTAGATTTAAAAATCTAAGAAAAATGAAGGCACATTTTTGGTTCCTTTTTCTAATAAACATGTCAATCAAACGTATCACTTCTCCTCCCCAATAGACAACCTAGAAGCACTCCTGCCATATTTAAAATATGACTCAAGAAGTGAGAAATCAGTGTTCCTCTCTAATGGACATGACCAAAGAACGTGGGGTGGGGGGAAATATAAGGCCAATTTGCCAATTTCCAATTTATTTCTTACATGAAAATACAACAGCACTTTGTGTTTCATGTGATCATGTGTAATGTGGTCACGGAAATCTAACAACACTCTGGTATATTAACTACTCATTACTTGTATCAGTGATTTGCATGTGGGCATTGTTGGTTTCTTAGAAGGGACAATTGTACAGCAGTTTCCTACTTGTTGCAAGTTATTTTGTATCTCTGGCCCTAGCCACCAAATTATAGAAACATTTCTGTTCCTCAATATTAGTTACAAGTGTTAACACACATTTTTAAAAACCTCCTAGGTGGGGAGTTGGATATTGATTTTCTAAGTAAATCTTTGAGGAATATTACCTCAGAATAATGTCTATTTAAAGTAAATCAAGTAGCAGATACTACCAGGAAATAATTTATTATTCTATTGCTTTGAGGTGGATTTGAATCAATCATCCTAACATTTCCTGGTTTAAGGAAGTGTTCATGACTGTACATATTCATCTCAGTGTTTCATAGGATTTAACTTGCATCACAGGTTATGAATTTAGAACTGCAATAATTAGAATCCAAAGAACCTTATAATTATATTTTTGGAAAGCTGTTTAGTAGAAAAAAGTCTTGGGATTATCTTAATGTTTGATAGTCAAAATCAGCATCCTAAATAATAGGTTAAGCTATTCCAATGACAGTACATACCTAGAGCATATGCTTACTCATTAAAAAATAAAATGGACTGCTCCCAAGATTTTACAGCAGGGACAGAAATTAGGGAGACAAATAAAGAAAGGTAATTAAAAATAGTAGCAATTAATCATTTAGAACAAATTACTCATGGAGCATTCTGGGGAAATATTAGAAATTTTGCAGTCATAACCAACCAGGCCAAAAAAGGAAAGGGAAAAGCAATTAATGATAGTAATTTCTTCCAATATAAAGGCTTCTTAATAACAATTCAAACCTTATTATTACTTTCAACTATTCAGAAAGAAAAAAATTCCAAGGAAAAAGTTTAATAAATCAGTAATACATAAATATGTTACTATTAATATGTTAATGTTATGTTAAATTAAGAAACAATTTTGGACATATCACTTTGTATTAATTTAAAAATTTTAAAAAGAACCAAATAGTTAAGGGAGCCCTCATATTTAAAAAAGGAGGGATCAAATATCACTAAACAGTACTCAAAAGTTTAAGTACTATGTGAAGTAACACAACATTTTGTCTAGACAGCGATACATTTGAGATAAAGCAGCAAAACTTCAAAAATCATTCCATAAGGTGGCTACTGAGTAGGTATTGGTTACCTTTAGACATGAAAATATACACTAATTTTACTTTTTTTCTTCTTAATACTTGCAGAGAATGGCATAAATCTGTATTAAGAATTAAGATAAACAAAGGAGGTGTTGACAAAGAATGAAAGATCCTATAGGAATTTAACTATTTTAAAACCATTTTAATATTAAAATAAAATTTAATTCAAATAAAAAACATATTAAATTAAACAAAAGAAAAAGTACCATGTAGTGAGATTATCTTAATATGGGGAAATGCTAATTATAAGGGTTAGAGTGCTATCTTTATTTTTGTTGTCTGCTGAATATAATTTGGCATTTATATGCTTTTTGTTTGCTAAGCGTGGGAATTTATAAATAAAGTGATCTCCTTTCATCATGCCTACAGAGTTATGGTTTAGAAAGTGGATAGAGATTATGGAAAGATAATTTTATTTCCCTCAGTTGAAAATTCGCGTTTTTGACACAGCTTTAAAAGCCAGTGGAAGCAAGGGAATATCCAGACTCATAGAAATACGATGAAATTACGTATATGTTATCAGAGTTTGTTTTCAGAAACAAAAGCTTAGTGGGCTGCAAAAGAGACTAAGAAGGAAGACATTTAAGCAATCCTCAATTTATCTGTTGAATTTAGATATTTTTTTTTCAAAAGATCAATAACGTTTATAACATGGGTTGGCAAACTATAGTCTGAAGGACAAACCCGGCCAACTGCATATTTTTGTAAATAAAATTTTATGGGGCACATTTGTTCATGTATCATGTATATATAGCTCCTCTCATGCTACAGTGGCAGAGTTTAACAGTTGACACAGAGGCCACATGGCTTGCAAAGCCTAAACTATTTACTATGCAACCTTAAATAAAAAGTTTACTGACTCCTAGCTTAGAACCTTTAAACTATTTTTATTATTTCCCCTCTGCTAAAATAAAATACAAGCTTACTGAAAAATGACAAGAATTACAGAAAATACAAATTAGAGAAAATCCCACACTCTTGAAGTTATTTGGATACCTTGACTATTATTAGGAAGATTGCATATGGAAATTGTGTTACCCCTGACCAGTGGGTCTCAACCTCAGCTGTCCATTAGAATTCCTGGAGAACTTTTAACAATTCTGATTTTCAAGTCATACCTCAAACTAATTAAAAGAGAATGAGTGGGAAGGAGGAGATGCCATGGCCGCCCCATAACTGGTATTATTTTTACTGTTCCCTAGATGATTTCATTGTGCAAATAAGTTAGGAAATGTATCTCTAGGCAGAATCTGATCTCTTTGTTCCTCCTGAAATGTTTTGGTCAAGTAAAGCCATAAAATAAGGCAGCAAAGAGACTTAATATACTTTCAACAATTCTTACATTTAGGCAATATTATATTTGAAATCACAATAAATATAAAGCAAAAGTAAAACTACTCAAAAAATATGATGAAAAGTAGTTCTTCAAATTACAGTGCTTGAGTTTAGAAAGGAAATTTTGATAGAGGGTGTATAAAACAGATGCAGGCAAAGATATGGGTAACCTGTTCACATCTTATGTTAGTAATGTTTATTTAGGTAAAAATTCTCTTAGGTTACTACACTTCCAGGTAATTTATTTCCTTTAATTCTTAATACAGGGAGCAATCTTTAAAAACCTAACCGCAATATAAATTGACACTTAGAAAATAATGGTATTTTTCTACTTCTAAAAATGCATTCCTTCAACTAAAGATAATATTCAAACAAAGATATAAAAGCAGCAAACTCTGAATTGTCAAAATAAAGAGAAAATTTTCCTGACCCCTATTAAAAGACAAAAGTTCAGAAAGACGAAGTTGTCTTTCTAAGTACATGAAATCAGAGAAGGCAATGTTAACATAAAATTATGTTCTGACAACTTGATGAAAATAAAGCAATAAATCTTGAATATAAAGTTGCTGCGGGACTTATTAATAGAGAAATGAAGTTGGAATCTGAAATTAAGAAAAACACATGATATATCTCTAATGAAGAAAGCATATGCTTTATTGTCTCAATGTTGTTTTTGGAAAATAACAAATTAGAAAGGCAGGAAAAAAAATCAGGTTACAGCTGGAATACTACTCTTGTTTAAACTGAGGGTCTTTTGAAAGGTATAATCATTACTAAAAAGTGAAAAAGTTGTAATTAATGCCAGAATTTATTTTTCTGAACCAGAAGAAAAAATGAGATATTGCCAAACTGAATTGATTCCAGGGAATATTATAAAGAAAAGAGAACAGGAATGAAGATTAAAAGATTAAAATGAGTAATATTAATATTATTACTATGGATGCTATTACATTATTAATAAAAAGGCATAATGGGAAGATAGTTTCATAAGTATAATTTCACAAAGTGTTCTTGAAATTGAATTAAATGATAAAGAAAAATTAGTATCACCAAAGTTTATGCTATCAATGATGAATTAAATTTTAGAATACTCCATTTAAGTTGGAATTACAATTATATGTACAGAAATATTCTTCATTTTTCTGTATGTGAAATCCAGGTGGATTTCTGTATCCAATTTAAGACACCCATAGGTGAGCAGGAGAAATGTAACTTTGTACCTTAAAAAGCATCATAACTTTTTCCAATTTATTCAGTTCCTTTGGGTAAAGAATCTTTCACGGTTTATCACTATACTTTCATTCTTTTTTTCTGGATTCGAATAAATTTTATATGAACCTCATGACTTTAATTGAGAGGCATTTGGTTGTGTGCTCTATCTTTCTAGTCTTTACTGGGTTAGCTGAATTATTTATCCGTTTATTCCTTGAACATCTGGGGTATTCCTCAGTGTATGTGCAATGGGGTGTTCTTAGACAGGAAACCCACAGTCTCTTTTCTCACATGATCAATTTCTACCCACATACCCCTTTCTGACTCAGCTCTACCCTAGTTCTCAAAGGTAATGCTGATGATCTGAGAGAGTCCCCCCTCCACACACAAAAAAATATCAAGACTGAAGTAAAGACTAATAAATGGCAATATTAGACTGCAAAGAATACAAATAAAACATTAAGATGATCTGAGGTTATAAATATTTATATTTAATATCTGTAAAGATAATAAAAGAAGTCTTTGAGCATATGAGCAAGGAGCAAGATACTGTGAAAAGGACTAGATGTGGAAAATAACCTGATCCTCTAGATGGTCACATTCATGTGTGTTTCGGATGCAGAGAGATGGAAGTAGGATTGATTTTGTCATTCTACCCCACCCCCAAATCTGCACATGCAGAACTTTTCTTGAAACCATCAGAAAACTGGGGTCACAGGGTAATGAACTCCCCTGAGATTTGAAGAAAGACAGATGCTTCCAAAAGAGATAAAATGCCAGTACTTTCTTTCCTACAGCAGATATTACTGGGCAGATCAAAAAATTCAGTGGAAACTTTCAGCAAATTTCTCAAGACTGAATACAGGCTATTGAGAGAATATAGAGAAACACCTGGAGCAACAGAAAAAAACCTACTCACAGACAAAAACCTCTTCACAGACATTTCTAAGTGATCACAAAAAAGATCAGGGAAAGCAAGAATCCTGAGAAAGCATAATTCATAGTGCTGACCTCAGGGAGGGGAACAGTGGCCGCCATGGGGAAGACATTAACACTTGCCTCATCCTTCTCCCCTACCTTTCTCATGGATGGAAAGCCAGAAGTTGCTAAGTGAAGGGCAACAATACTGCCAGCCTCAGGACACTGGTGAAATCCTATTGCAGCTGGTAGAAGCGAGCAAAATATTTTCTATTCCTGAGGGAGGGACAGGAATACATCCTGAATGCAGACTTATAGATGGTGGTGGGAGATCATGGAGATCCTACCCTGAGATAGTGTTGTCTGAGAAGTGAAGCTTAGTAAGTACAACAGAGCTTGCCTGCATCCTCCGCTCCTGCAGGTAAAAGGCTTACAAATACTTAGGGGACCTGGATGGCTCAGTCATTAAGCATCTGCCTTTGGCTCAGGTCATGATCCCAGGGCCCTGGGATTAAGCCTTCTCCTCCTCCCACTCCCCCGTTTGTATTCCCTCTCTTGCTGTCTCTATCTCTCTGTCGAATAAATAAATAAAATCTTAAAAAAAAAAAGGCTTACAAATACTAAGTGCTAAAACTGTGCTTTATTTAAGAAACTAACTGTAAATATAAGACAAAGTTAGTTTACAGGTAAAACAATGGAATATATATATATATATATCAGGCCAATACTAATCAAAACAAAGCTAAAGTAGCTACAGTAAAATCAGTCAAAGTAGACTTCAGAGGAAGGAATTGTTGCCAGTGATAAAGAAGGCCATTCCATGATGATAAGGGATCCATTTTTCAGGACAACCTAAGGATTCTAAATGTTCATGTGAAAAATATATGAAGAAAAAATACCTCATAGAACTGAAAATAAAAATTGAAAAGTATTCTGTGCCATAAAACAAACTTTAACAAATGTGAAAGAATTGAAATTATACCATGCATATTTGGGGGACATTACAAATTGAACTTGAAATCAGTAACAGAAAGATGTCTGTAAATTCCTTAAATATTTCAGCATGAAACACACTTCTGAATAGTACATTAGTCACAGAGGAAACTACAAATGAAAACACAACACATCAAATTATGTGGGGTGCAGCTAAAGCAGTGCTTAGGATATTTATTTCATTAAATGCTTATGTTAGAAAAGAAGATAGGTCTCAATTCATTGGTGTAAGCTTCCACCTTAAGAAAATAAAAGGACATAGCAAATTAAAATTTTACAAAAGTAAGAGTATAATAAAAATAAATGCAGACTCCCACAATTACAGCAGCAATCTAAATGTCCTATGATAATTGAATAAAGAAAAAAATGTACACACACATTGGAATATTTCTTAGCCCTAAAAAAAGAAGAAAATCTTGTCACTTGTGATACTGATAGAGCTAAAGGACACTATGTTAATAAGCCAAATAAGACACAGGAAGGAAAATACTACATGATCTCATTTATAAGTAGAATCTAAAATAGTCAAACCCATAGACTCAGAAGGATGGTGGTTACCAGGGAATGGGGAGAGGGAGAAAGGGGGTACTGTTGGTCAAAACGTAAAAGTTTCAGTTATGCAAGATGAGTAAGTTCTAGAGATCTAATGCACAACATGGTGCCTCTAGTCAGTAACTCTGTACTGTGTACTTAAAATCTGCGAAGAGGATAGATCGTAAATTAAATCCTTTTTCTTTTGAAGATTTTATTTATTTATTTGAGAGAGAGTGAGAGCTAGTGAGAGAGCACAAACGGGAGAATGGGAGGGGCAGAGAAAGAAACAGGCTTCCCGGTGAGCAGGGAGCCCGAGCCTGATGCAGGGCTCGACCCCAGGACCCTGGGATGACGACCTGAACCGAAGGCAGATGCTTAACCACTGAGCCACCAGGTGCCCCATAAATTAAATCTTCTCAACACACACAGAAGCACACACACAATTAAGTACTGAGGCAATTGATATATTAATTAGCTGAATTCTAGTCCTTATTTCACATTGTATACATATATCACAACATGAAGTTGTACACCTTAAATATACAATTTTTATATCTCAAAAATGTAAAAAAATTAAAATAAAATCATTAGATAAAATCAATGAAAACTGAAGCTGTTTCTTTGAAAATGACAAAATTGATAACACACTCTGCAGAATGTCCAAAAATAAAAGAAAATATGCGAATTACAAATAGCGTAGATAAAACTAGGAATCTCATCAAAGGTCCTTCAGACATCAAACATACAGTATGGCAGTACATAGTATGTACAATTCTAAGCCCTGAAATCTGACAACTTAGATGAAACAGAAAAGTTGCTTCAAAGTCACAACAGCCAGAGTTTACTCAACATTACTTACCTTTGCCGCTTACCAATATTAGAAATTGGCAGGGAACTTAAACAACAAGAATTTATGATCTCACAGTTTTCGCGGGTCAGAAGTCCAAGTACAGGTTTAGCTGGCTCCTCTTTTTAGGGTCCCATCTCAGCAAGATGTCAGTCAGGGCTGTGCTTTTATCTGAGCCTTTACTGGGGACACATCTGCTTTCAGGTTCATTCAGGTTCTTGGCAGAAATCATTTTAATAATAGTAATAATAATAATAATATCTTAAACTAAAAGTAGAGAGCAACATACTTAACCTAATACTGAGGTTCCAAAAAATTTATTACACATATGCCATTTGATTGAGAATTATTAGAAGCAGTGCCTTTGTATTAGAAATAAATAAATAAAAGCAAGGATGACCACTAACACTTCTTTTTTCCTAATTAAACTAGTACTGGATGTCAAATTAGCAAGATAAAAGTAGACAGCATTAAAAGATTTAAAATTGGAAATGCAGAAATAAAACTGCTCTTATTCTCATATAATATGATGACTTACATAGAAATAAAAAACTATTTTTCTAATTTTAGATTTTTTAAAAATTTATTTATTTGACAGAGAGAGAGAGAGAGAGAGAGCAAGCAGAGGAAGCAGGAGAGGGAGAAACAGGCTCCCCACTGAGCAGGGAGCCCCACGTGGAACTTGATCCCAGGACTCTGGGATCATGACCTGAGCCGAAGACAGGTGCTTAACCAACTGAGCCACCGAGGCACCCAGAAACTAAAAACTAAGAATAAACTGTTAGATTTAAAAAAAATTTTTTTTAATTTGTTGGATATAAAAACTTTAATATACAACAATAAATCACATTTTAACACCAATACAAATTAGAATATAAAATTCCAAAAAGATATCATATACCACAGTACCAGAAAAACACAGCTGGAAAAAATTATAAAATTATGTTAACACATTCTCAAAAGGCCTCACTTGGATTCATGAATTTTTATAAGTCAAAGTTTTGTTTTATTTTCTTATTTGTGTGACTGGAGATCAGGAACAAAGAGAAGATATTGTGATTCATTTTATCATCCAGTTCCCCAAATTATTCAAGTACCATAATGTAGTTTTGACTATCAATAAATGAGTACCATACATTTTCAGCTATTTGAGGAACACCTTAAATTCTCTTTATAAGTTAGTGTCACGGTTTTTTCTTTATGTATAATCACTGCAAAATGATACACACTTTTCTAAGCTTTGCAAATAATTATGCTTTCTGTAATAGGCTTGGAAAAGATGCATACATTTAGTAATCATAACTAAATTTTTATGATTATAAGTGACAGATGTCTGCAGCTTGCAATCATTTTAACTTGACATTTTCAATTATTATAGCTATATTGATGAAAGAAGATTAAGGAGCTCTCAGATTCCAAATCCCATTATTTCAACTTTATGTATAGTTGTCAGGGCCTAATAATTCCAAAGGGATACAATTGTTCTTTGGTAAAAATGCACAGGGAAGGTCCTCTTGGTAGTTTGAAAAGCAATATAAGCCCTCAAAATAGAAATGATAAAAAAATGAGTGTAAATCTATTATTTGACTTTCAATTCTCCTTGAAAATGATACTGTGAACCTAAAATGAAACGAAATCAACAAGTAAGATCATATTGGTTAGTAACTTTTGACAGTTTATTTGCCCTAAATTTCTTAATAAATATATAAGTCAGAGTATATAATCAAAGTTAGAGATAGAGGTTTCCTGAGATTATAGACAATATTCTCCTGTATAGTACCATTTTCCTTTCGTTTAAAATTTCTTTCAGCAACTTGCAGCCTAGTCCTTTTCAATTCATTTATGAGGAGAAATGATCAAGAGTATCATATTTAAATCCTTGATGCTTGCACAGAAATCTCTTTGTGCCACAGCACATTCTAGCCTATTGATGTTTATGAATTGCCTTCCTTAAAAATTAAAAAAAACTCTAAATTTATCCACTTCCCTTTTTTCTTTAGTTTTCAAAAATGTTGTATTTCGTATAGGAAGATAAACCTAAAATGAAAATATGTTTTGTTCCTTTATTACTGAGTAGATTAAAAAATTTACGTGTATAGACTTCTTATGAGTATGGAGTGTAAAATGAGAGATGGTTAGAGTTGGAGAGGCAGTAATTGCTTATTTTTAAAAGTATTTTAGAAGTTTAACATTATCTTCCAGTTTCTCTCTGATACTTTCCCTCTGATTTTCATCTAAATGTTTTTCAGAAGCCACAGTGTCTCACAAACTATCAGTGATCAGCTGAGTCCAATTATTTTCTTCTTCATCCTTGACCTTCCTGCTACATCTTTATAACATATTTTTGAGACATAACAGGCATACACTAAACTGTATGCAGTTAAAGTAGAAAGTCCAATAAATTTTGACATATGCAAACATTGTGAAATTATCACTGTAATTAAGATAATGAACATATCCATCACTCTCAAAAGTTGCCTCATGACTCTACAAACCAAATCTCCTAACCTTCTGTGTTTTCTCCAACTCCACATAACCACTGACCTTTCTGTTTCTGTACATTAGTTTGAATTTCCTAAAACTTTCTATTGGTAGAATTAAACGTACTATTTTAATCCAAGGTGGTTAAACCAGTTGTATTAGTGGTGAAGATATTAGACCTGGAGTTTGCGTATGAGTGGTCAGGTAAGTCTTCCGTGAGAATGGGATATTTGAGTAAAGACCTGGAATGGTGAAGGAGTGAACTATTTATATCTATGTGGAAAGAATGGTGTAGACAGAGACATAGCACATGCAAACACAGTGAGACAGGAACATGCTTTCTGTGTTCTTGGAGCAGCAAGGAAGCCATTATAGTTACAACAAAGTGAATTATGTAAAGGGTGGTCTGAGGTAAAATCAAAGACGCGATATGGTATTTTAGATTCCAAGGATTGCCGTAACAAAATGCTACAAACTACAAGCTTAAATAACAGAAATTTATTGTCTCACAGTTCCGGAAAATAGAAGTCCAAGATCAAAGTGTCAGCCAAATTGGTTTACACCTAGAGCTATGAGGGGAGAATCTATTCCATGTCACTCACCTAGCTTTTGGTCATGTTTTAGCAATGTTTGTTGCTCCTTGGCTTGAGGAAGCATCACTCCATCTCTGCTGTTATCTTCCTATGGCGCTATCCATGTTGTGTCTGTATATGTATCCAAATGTTCCCTTTTTATAAGAGTACCAGTCATATTGAATGAAGTAAGGGTCCACCCTGCTCCAGTATGACTTCATCCTAAATTAATGGATTACATCTGTAAGATCCCTATTTCCAAATAAGGTCATATTCTGACATACTGTGGGTTAAGATTTCCATATATGAACTTTATGGGAACATTTCAACTCACCATGATAATGCAATCCTACGGGTGCCTGGGTGGCTTGTTGGTTAAGTGTCTGACTCTTGATTTCAGCTCAGGTCGTGATCTCGGGGTTTTAAGATTGAATCCCACGTGGGGTTCTGCTCTGGGCATGGAACCTGCTTAAGATTCTCTCTCCTTCTTCCTCTTCCCTTCCCCCTTTAAAGAAATAATAATGCAACCATAAAATGGTATAAACATTTAGAGAAGAAATACTGCTAAAACTAAACAACTTATTTCAGAAAAGAGGGAAAGAGGCAACAGTTCTCTACTCATTTTATAAGGAATTATAAGCCTAATAATAAAATCAGTTGACAACGTTACCAGGAAGAAAAATTATGAGCCATAACTTCCCATGAACACAGAAAAAAAAAATCTTAAACAAATCTTACCAAATAGAATTCAGCAAAATATAGAAAGAATAATAGAGTTGACCCTTAAACAACATGGGTTTAAACTGTGTGGGTCCACTTACACAAATATTTCTTACAGTACTGTAAATAAATTTTCCTTATGATTTTATTAAGAACATTCTCTTCTCTAGCTTATTTTAAGAATACGGTATATAATACATATAATATATAAAATATGTGTTATTATGTTACTGGTAAGGTTTTCAGTCAACATTATGCTATTAGTAGTTAAGCTTTTGGGGAGTTAAAAGTTATGTGTGGATTTTTGACCATAGAGGGGTTGGTGCCCCAATCTTCACATTGTTCAAGGGTCAACTGTATCACAAACAAGTTGAGTTTGTTCCATGGATGCAACTTTGATTTGACATTAACAAATAAATAATGGTTATTGATCAAAACAATAGAGAAAAGGGAATAAAAATATGAGCATTTCAATAAATCAAGTAAAATTGATAAAATTCAGCAAACTTTCATTAAAAAATCATTACTTTCATTAATGTAAGGATTGACTGAAATTTCTTCATTCTGATAAAAGGCACTACTAAAATCCCAAAGATACTTAATAGTGATACATTGAAAATTACTTACTAGTGAAGCATTGCCACCAACAAGGTCAGAAATAAGATTAGGATGCACCCTTGCATTTCTGTTCAACTGTACACTGGAGGTCTGGATCAATGCAATACAGCAGGAAAAATAAATAAAATGCATAATGATTTGAAAGGAAGAAGCAAAGCTTACACCTGCATAAACAGGAAATTATTAGTCAAATCATGACATATTCACATGACAGTATAGTATGAGGCAATAATATCAATCAACCTACTAATATGGACAACATGGAAGATTCATATATATATTCTATTCTGAGGGAAAGAAGCTGAATGTAAAGTAGAACATAAGTCATGATTCCGTTAATATTAAGTTCCTGAATAGGAAAAACTAATCCATGGTCACAGCAGTCAGAAAATGTGTTGCCAAAAAAAAAAAAAAGAAAGAAAGAAAATGTGTTGCCTGTATAGTAGGGAAGTGACTAGAAAGGGGGCATAAGTTAATTTTCTGGAATGATTGAGATTTTCTCTGTCTTAATTTGTATGTTTGTTACATAGATGTCTACAGTTGTCCAAAATCACATAACTGAACTAAGGGTGGCATATTCTATTTCCTGTAAATTATACCTTGGCAAATGAATTAATGAATGTGAATAAATACATAGATCATAAAAGGCCATTCTATATCTTCCCATTCCGATTGTTCTCTTTCTCCTTCAAAGAGTGGTTTAAAAATCTAGCCTAAATGAACATTGATAATGACTAGATTGTTCCAGATTTTTCCAGTGGGCTTGAGTAGGATGAAATGTTAGTGATCATTGTCCCAACATTATATTTGGAAGAAGAAATTAAGGATCAGGGTGCCTGGGTGGCTCAGTCAATTAAGCGACTGCCTTGGCTCAGGTCATGATCTCAGGGTCCTGGGATTTATCTGCACACTGGGTTCCCTGCTAAGCAGGGAGCTGGCTTCTCCCTCTCCATCTGCCTGCTGCTCTGCCTGCTTATTCTTTGTCTGTCAAATAAATAAGTAAAATCTTTTAAATAAAAAAATTTAAAAAGAGAATAATATATCTTAAGTGATTCAACTATGTCACTGTGTAACTGGTTATTTTATCTTTACTAATATCTTAGCCAGTGATAGTTTTTATAATAATACATTATTTTAAAGTCATTTATTTTATCTTAAGAGAAGATGGTTAATATTCTGGAGTAAAGATTATTCTAAAAATGTATGGGAATAGTAAGTTCTAGTCTAGGATTATGACTAGAACCTTCACCTACTAATCATAAGCCAATTATTCTTTCCTTTAGAGTATATTACCTCTCAAAAAATTGATAAAAGACACCAAAATATCACTTAAGATGTACATTTTTGGTGAAAACTATTTCATATGGACTTGGGTGAAATTTAATCAAAGAAATCATTAAGCTATATGTGTTAGTTTAAAAGATATTTAAAAGCTACTTGGTGGCATGTTTTCCACATTTTTGCCTGACAGGTCTGAATCTTGATCATGACTATGGTTACATCATTTTTTTTGGAGTGACCTCTGAGAACTCTTATAGATGGTACACAGATTAGCCAATGAAGTGTTTGGTGATAGACAAAGCATTCTGTTGTTTTAAGTGATAGCAAGATAATGTACTTGAAGAAATGATGACTTCTGGAAAAAAACCCTAATTTTTCTCCTCCAGGGAAACAAATACACACACACACACACACACACACACACACACACACACACACACACAGGAAAACATGAGAGACTATGGACTCCAGGAAACAAACTGAGGGTTTTAGAGAGGAGGGGAGTGGGAGGATGAGTGAGCCCAGTGATGGGTATTAAGAGGGGCACAGATTGCATGGAGCACTGGGTGTTATACGCAAACAATGAATCATGGAACACTACGTCAAAAACTAATGATGTATTGTATGGTGACTAACATAACATAATAAAAAAATTTAAAATAGAATATTAAATAACATCTACTGAATGGAATATAGAAGAAAATGTGGTTATATCTTCACATGATCTTGTTCTGATATTAAAAGAATTTTCCATTTTCAAAAGAATAAGAAACAAAGGAAATGAAGGTAAATGCCACTTCAATCCACATTTACTTCACAAGTGATCAAGGGTCTTTCAAGGATCTCACTATTTTCATCTTTTTTTCTCTCTTTGTCACACACATACACACACACACACTCACACAATCATTGAAGATAACTTCTAATTTTCCTCTGCCTCACATTTTTCTTTGTCACTCTAACAATTCTTTTCATTTTCACTTTGACAGGGAGAAAAATTAGTAGCTTACTATCTTTCCTCTTGACAGTTACCTGACTTCTAGAAGTCCAACATCTGTTAAACCGTGGCTTTGCTCTGATTATTTCATGCCTTGTGATCACGCTTTATTCCACCTAAATTTGCAGACAGCAAGTTTTCTGGAGTTTCAGTAATTTGTTGGTATGAATTGATGAAAGGTACTTCCTGCTTTGTGTGTTCTAATGAGCCCAGTGGTTCATCCTGAGTGTCTGTGTCTGAAGATAATAAGCCAGGCAACTCTGTTAGTCACAGACAGGTCTGCAGTGAAGGGTGCAATGAGCTTCAAGTTTAAAAATAGATCTTTCTATGTGAAAAAACTGTTTCAAACACTGATCCTGGATTGTTTTTTACATCATTTGGCATTTTAAAACTGTATTGAAAATTTAGAAATCTGATACTTAAAAAGAAATATTGTTTCTTTCCTCTAGAAAAACAAAATAGAACAAACAATATGTATCAATTTGTGAAAGGAAAATTGATAGCCACAGGGCCTTTCAAAAACATCAGTGTTTGTTTTAAAGGTAGTCTGTGGAGAGTTTTCTTACTTGGGATCAGAAGTTAGAAATCCAAATAGCTAAGCAGGGAACAATACTGAATTTTTCAGGATTTTATTTAAATATATTTAAAAGATATGGTGGTTTATAAAATTTATTTGGGAGCCAAAAATAAGATTTTAAATGTTGTTCTGAAGAGTTTATTCTAATTTTGTCTGTTTTTTAGTGTCCTGAAAAATCCTTAGCTTGGTGAGAATAAAATTTCTCTCTTGTTAGATTCTAATTATGTTTTACAAAAATATTATACATTTTTTCTGACAGTCTGTAATATTTGAGGGTGATTAATCTGGGTGACTATTATATTAAATACATTATTTTCCATCTACATCAAAAATACCTGTCGTTTATAGAAACTTAAGATTATCTTTTTTTAAAATAATAATCTGAGTGCTAATTTCATTTCGTGTCAATGAAATTCTAAATTACTTTGTTCTTGAAGTGGGTATTTTATTTTAACCATACTTTTAAATGTTTCCATTCTTTCCAATGAATGGTTAACAACCAGGCTTAGCACATTAGAAGGGTGGGTTTGTATATGATGGCAAAAATTTTTAGAAAACTGGTGAAAAGTCTTCCCTTCAGTTATTTTTTGAATGCCATACAACCAAGTTTATTTTTTCAGTCGCTCAGTATGTTTGCATTGTGAAAATACAGGTGTTTTTTTTTTTTCCTTATCCAGGACTGTTTAGGCATACAAAATATTTTCTAACAGGTGGCTGGTATGATCAACAGTGCGTGCCTGCAATATATGAAGCAGAATTCATTTCAGAGTTTCTCCCCTTATATGTATATACATTTTTTAAAATTTAATTTTGGTATTTTTTTGTTGTTGCTTTCTTCTTCATTCTGATTTGCTTTGCATTGGTCA
Organism: Potos flavus; assembly: GCA_028534135.1. Lineage (NCBI taxonomy): Eukaryota > Metazoa > Chordata > Mammalia > Carnivora > Procyonidae > Potos > Potos flavus. The sequence continues at coordinate 88,556,477 of CM052900.1, read as the reverse complement.
ATATGATTTATTTTGGATTAACTCAGAAAGATTCAAAGTTAGCCAACATAAAAATAAAAAAGGAGTGTCTATTGTTTCTGATTTTGTGAAAATGAAACGTCTCTAGTAGTAAAATTAGTTTTGGGAGGACTCAAGGGTGCTATTTAGTGAGATACTAAAGTAGTTCTTAGATTTTTCAGAGGGGCCTAATTTATAACCAGGGAATAGTTTAGGAATAGGAAGCATTTGAGTGAAGAGGCCATTTATACTTCATTCACTCACCCTGAAGGAATTTCTATCTGGCATAATATTTCATGTGATTTTTCTGCCCAATAATTTGCAAATGGTGAGAAAATTGCCCCTGGAATTGAAGTATAATTTGTATTGCAGGTTTTCTATCAATTATAATAGTAAAATTCATGAAGTACCAAGATTTTAAAATAAAAAACCTGCCTAAGCATTAGGTAAATGTAGAATAAGCTTCTCTCTCTCTCTCTCTCTTTTTCTGTGATTAATCAGTGAATCTCCACCTGAAATTTGAGAGGTTTCCTCATTCTACGAAGTTAGTTATGAAGTCAGACATGGTTTAATATGCTTTCAACATTCTATGAAAGTAATAAAGCAAACCCAAATATACCATCAATACAATTATTTAAAGTAATTATCAATCTTTGTTAAAAAGAATAAATTATTATATAACCATATTTAAAAATACTATTAAGAAGAGAAATATTTTGTAGGTAAACTTGCCTAACCTAATCATAACTGTCATGGAGCATTACTTTGAATAATAGTCAAAAAATAATAAAACAATATATACCATCTACAAATATACTATAAGGTGCTTCACATATATTTCCCTAATTATC
>CM052900.1:88537207-88555129 GCA_028534135.1 Potos flavus | reverse complement strand
TTTATTATAACATATTTTAATTCTAGAAACTTATTACTGATCACTTTAATCATGCTTCTCTATGACAAAACCATGAAAATAAATTGAATTTAAAAATATATATATTTTCAGTAACTACAAGGCTTAGTGCTGATCATTTCTTTTCTGGATACAAATGTTACTACAATTATTAGTGCAAAATTCAATAAAATCTATATACTATTGAATTTGATAATCATTAAACATAAAAATCAAAGTTATATCTGAAGTGCTTTTCTGAATGAGATGACTGGAGTTGTTTTGTTTCTTTGCTTTGCTTTTTAACCAGTGCATGCATTTGGAGGATAAATAAATTATGGTTAAACTGAGAAAATGTTTGGGATCGATTCAGTCCCTAATTTTTTCACATTATTGAATAATATGAAATTGAAAATAAATCACTGGAATTTGTAGGAAATTTTTACAAAAATGTATCCATCTCTAAAACTTATTTTAGATTATATGCTGCAAGTAATACAAAACTAGTCTTAATTTCTATTCATAAATAGTAGAAAGAAGATAGTTTGAAGCTATCTGCCTTAGAAAAGTATATGACCCTGGGAAAAATAGCCCAAAGTTTACCAATATAAATGACTAGTAATTATACTTGTTTTTTTCTGAGACATCTTTTAAACTTGATTTAAAAACACTAACAAAAGTGGAAATAATATGCATTATTATACCTTTGTTTATATAGCATTCACTTTACAATCCTTTCAATTAGCATTTGATTTACTTTTGCCAGAAATATGGATATATATACATATATATATAATCAATTTAATGAAAATCAATTTAATGAAATTGAATTTCATTGAATTTCAATTTAATGAAATTCAATTTAATTGAATTTAATGAAAATCAATTTAATGAAAAATGTTCAGCCCACAAACTGGTTAAGAGAGTCTATAGTAAAAAAAAAAAAAGAGTCTGTAGTGCCATACCAATTAGTCAAAAAATGCTAAGACAACATCTAACAGTTTTTCAGCTCATGAATACACAATAATATACACTCTGTAGGAAGCATAACATATCCGAAATTTAATTTTAAGACAAGTAGATCAAGAAGATCTGTAACCTTGCTGCTAGTTTGTTGTAATGGGCACAATAAGGCTGAAGAGACTCACTATTTCTTCTTATGAATCCTTTTGCTTTGCTTTCCTGGAGCTCACCCCTCAAAGGATATATTCTTTGATTGAGGTGGAAGAAGAAAGGCCTTTAAAGCAAATTTCCTAGAATTATCTGTTCGTTTGATATCCAGAAGATTTTTATATTCAAGAGCGGGATATCAAAGTAAGATTCTAAAGAGCTGAAAGGATGCCTTTCTTTTGTAACATGGGAGAAAAGCAATTGTGAAGCTAGGTGCAAGTGGAGACCCTCTGGGAAGCTAAGGACATGACAGTTAGGTCTTTGCCTACCTCTGGGGAAGTTTTCATGTACCCCAGTGATGCTGTATATCAATTTGAATATCACTGATATAAATGAAAAACTTAAGGTCCTTTACAAATATATTCAATAACTACCACAACCCAGTCTCAAATTACTTTTTAAATTATTTATTTTTAAATATTTTATCTATGTATTCGAGAGAGGGAGAGAGAGAGAGAACACACAAGCAGGGGGGAGGTGCAGAGGGTGAGGGAGAAGCAGATTCCCCACTGAGCAGGGACCCCTATACCATCCAGGACCCTGGGATCATGACCTATGCTGAAGGCAGATGGTTAAGAAACTGAGCCACCCAGGCGCCTCTCAAATTGTTTTTTTTAAGTGTTTCTTATCATAAAATATCCATAACATAAAATGTACTATTTTAAGCATTTTTAAGTATACAATTCACTGACATTAAATTCATTCACATGGTTGTTCAAGCATCCTACTATTTATCTTTGGAACTTTTTCATCATCCAAAACTGAAATTGTACCCATCAAACAGTACTCACCATTACTTTCTCCTCCTACCCCCTAGTAACCACTATACTACTTCTGTCTCTATGAATTTGACTATTCTAGGTAACTCCTATAAATGGAATTATATGACATTTTTTCTTTTTCATTTGGTTTATTTCACTTAGCCTAAAGTTTTCAAGGTTTATCCATGTTGTAGTATTTATTAGAACTTTCATTCTTTTCTTACAACTGAATAATATTCCATTGTGTGTAATCACGACATTTTTTATCCATTCCTCTGTTGATAGTCATTTGGGTTATTTCCACTTTTTGGCTATTCTGAATAAAGCTTCTATGAACATTGGTGTACAAATCCAAATTACTTTTTGAATTCTTTCTTCTAATACACCCACACCAAACTTTTCTATCTATATTTGTACTTTCATGCTCAGTTACCACATCTGCAATTGTCTTTCTTCATGTTTCTCAATGAAATCTCTCTCTCTTTTCTCTCAATTTATGTTATTTTTATTGTTGCTATTTATTCTCCAAATCCCACTTTAATCAAATAATTGTCCATATATATATGGGTGGATGTAAGATTTAAGGGGAGAAGTTATGTACACTTTACATATCGTAAAGCTTATCTCTCATATGTCATATATTTTCCTTTATTCCCCTCATCTAGGATAGTTTAACCAAATGTAGGTTACTTAGAGGCTATTTTAGTTAAATTTGATGAGTCTGATTAGTTCATCACCTTGTCTTCAGCATTATGAAAATTTCCTTCTCAGATTATCTTTTAAGAAATTCTTACAACTACATTGCCACCTCTCCAATCAGTCCAAATTGATGTGTATCCAAACATCAGTTAGAAATTTAATCTGTGTTTATTTATTTCCGAATTACTTACTGGATGTTCAGGTCATGGAAATCAGGCTCATAATGCAAATCTTGAAGCACAAATTACTCACCAATGTGCACAAGTTGCAGAAGTTGACAACTGAATATATGAATTTATCCGGTGATTGATTAAATTAGATTTGAGAAACAAAAATAAAATGGGAATGTTTCATGGGCTTAGGAAAAAAATTTCAAACAAAATAAATATATATGTGAGTGTTTGTGCATGTGTGTATGCTTCAAATAGCTACTCTCATACTGTTTTTGAAATTAAAAGAGAGAGAATAGACTCATTATATTTAAAAACAAAAAAGAAAAAAAAATCCAGAAGACTTCTGCTTCATTCTTATAGGAATTGCCTTCCTTCTGTAAATAATTAGAAAACTAGAATAAGTACGAGAAACAATTGTTTTTAGGCCACAAATAACAGGTAGCATAGGACAGTGATCCCTAAAATAAGGGAAATAAATGAGGTCAATCTTACAGTTGCCCCAGCTTGGAGCCTAAAGGTAGTTACCGGGTATCACTAGAAAGAACTGAATCAGGCACAGAACCCTGTGCTCTCAGAAGGAGGCGAAGGATCAAATTTAAAGAAGGTACTGATGATGATATTTTGTGGGGCAGAATAACAGAAAGGCAGGAGCTGCACCAGAGAGGATATTTTGGAAATCTGCAGAAGGAACGCTTTAAGACGTTTGGCTAAATAATTAATGTGTACATAGATTAGAAGAAATCGCCCACGAGCAGGCAAAGATCCATTGACAGCAATCAGTTATTTTTTATTTTATTTTTTTAAGATTTATTTATTTATTTGACAGAGAGAGACACAGTGAGAGAGAGGGAACACAAGCATGGGGGAGTGGGAGAGGAAGAAGCAGGCTTCCCGCTGAGCAGGGAGCCCCTTGTGGGGATTGACCCTAGGACCCTGAGATCATGACCTGAACCGAGGGCTGATGCTTAAGGGCTGAGCCACCCAGGCTCCCCCAGCAATGGGTTATAACAATAATGAGCACTCCTTCCTACTCTCTGTTTCCGGCAGTGAGAAATGGAAACATCTAGTCACTTTGCTTATGAGAAATAATCCTCTTAACAGTCATACCTAACAGTCTCAGAGTAAAGTTGCTCTGGAGTTATCACTGTAAAATTTAAAAGCAACTTTTAAAAAGATGAAGCTGATCCACAAGCAACGATTGACAAAACAAAAACTCAACATTTCAAAAAGTTATACAAATGCATGTACCATTCAAAAAAAATGTAGCATTTGGAATCATTCATCTTCTCAAAAATGACTGACCAGAAAAAGAGATAAGGAAATGTGATTCATTTTGAGGAGGGAAAAAAAATCAATTAACAGATATTGACGCTGAAATGACAAAAATACTGAAATGAACAGACAAGGACTGTAAGTGCCAATTAAACATAACTATCTTCAAACATGTAAAGTAAGAACATAGTAAATAAGGAAGGTAAGAAAGATTTCTAAAAGACCCAAGTGGAACTTCTATTGATGAATAATACACGATTTACAATAAAAATTACATGGAATGGGGTTAAAGAAAATTAAAAAAAAAATAGTAAAGATCAACAAGCTCAAATCCATTGCAAGGACACTATCCAAGATTAAGCACAGAGAGAAAAAAGACTGAAAGAAACTGAACCGAGACTTGGCGAGCGAGCAGTGAGAAATATCAAATGTTCGATGTTCGGTTTAATTGGAGCTCCAGAAAGAACAGAGAAAAAAAGGAAAAGGGGTATAGGAAAATAATGACTGAAATGGTTATAAAAATATAAGCCCACAAATCCAAAAGGCTCAGTGAAGGGGAAGCAGGAGAAACAGACAAGTCCACCATAATACATTGTAATCTAATTATTGAAGAATAGTAATAAAGAGAAGTCCTGTAAGTTAAACAGAGAAAAAGGACACATAATCCAGAAGAACAAATATAAGAATGAGAGCAGACTTCTTGTCAATAGCTCTGCAGAGCAGAGATAGGACATCTCTAAGCACCAAAACAAACAAAAAACAGCCTAGAATCTATGTCCAGAAATATTGTATTTCAAAATGAAAAAAAATTAAAAAGTTAAAGACCACCTCCTCGCCCCCCCCAAATTTGAAGGGATTCTTTGCCAGCTACCCCAGACTTAAAAATCTAAGTTTTTCAGGATATTATAGAGGTCATAAGGTACATGTTAGAAGATAGAAATAGGAATTTATATAAAAGAGAAGAGCAATGGAAATATTTATATGGATAAGTGTAGCAGACATTTTCCTTAATTTTGAAACCACTTTAAAAGATAATTGAAAGTTTAAGACAAAAATAATAACAATTTATTACCTATAACATTTGAACTAGTCAAATGTATGGCAATAATAATTACAAAAAAATTGTAATGCTATGAAACTATATCTCATTTACAGGAAAATATCTGGAAAATGTCTAAATACTTGGAAATTAAATACCATACTTCTAGATAAGCCATGCTCCAAAAAAGTAATCACAAGAGAAATTAGAAAATAAAAACATAAAACATGAAAATGAGAATACAAGATATCGAAGATACCAAAATTTGTGCAAAAATAGCTAAAGTGAGGCATTTAACAGATTTCCTATCCAGTGAGCCAAGACAATGTCGTTCCAGTGAGGCATGAATCCTGGGCTCTATCCACTTTAAAGGAACTGATTACCCCTCATTTCAACTATTGTATCCTTTAGAATTTTCTTTAATTCTCATTAGTCAATTCCATGTCATTTCACTCCCCTGTTAATAATTCTTTATGTTAAACTTTCCCAGTTCAAACTGTTGACTGATGTCTATCCCCTGATTGAACCTGACTAATACAATCCCATTATATTTTAAAACTTGCTAAACTGTTAACCTTAAACACACTTATCAAAGTAAATACCCAAAAAAATACTTACTGCATGCATGAGATCAGAGATAAATATTTCAGTTCTGGGTAACTAAAGTTAGAGGACTATAAGTCCACTTTCCGCCATATTTTTAAATCAACGGTATGATTTTTGGACAGTATATTTAATATCTGTGGGTCTTACTGTTCCGTACACACACACAAAAATAAGACTAGTTGATATCTAAGTTCCATTTCATTCCTAAAATGCTGATTCTAAATCATAATATTTCCACAATTTCATCATATAACCATCTTTTCCACTGTCGTTATGAATATATATATATTTTTAAATACAGTAGCCTTCATGCTGGATATAGAATATTAACATCAGGCACATTTTAAACAACCATGAATTCGGTAGCATATTTAGCTTAATATTTAGTTTGCCTAAAACAATTGCTTATGTTAAAATTGTGTTGAAGATGAAGGGACGGTAATATATTATATCTAACTTTTTAAAATTTGTTAGAGGCTTTAAATAGGTTTTCAGAATACTAATTTATAACTAGCACTATGTGGTAGCTATGTGTGGAGGGAGGATATTCTATTTTTATCTTAAAGGAAGTGCTCATTCCCCTAAATATTCCTGTCTTATAAGACAATATCTATATATCTCTATCTCCATTTTTATCTCCAATCTACCCATCTGTTTCATCCAGCCTGCCTTAGGGAGAAGGCATATATGTATAACTTCAGATACTAATATATGCTTTTTTTTTTTAAGGTTTTATTTTTAAGTAATCTCTACACTCACAAGGTGGGGCTTGACCTCTTAGATCAAGAGTCGCATGCCAGCCACGCACCCCCTAATATACACTGTTTAAAAAACCTTATTTCCCATGAGATACTCAGTCTGAGGTAGGGAGAGGGGAGAAGACTAGTAAACAGTAGAATAAATGTAAATTATTCACACAGATAGACCTAGCTTATGTCAAGAAATTTCATATGCATTGGGTACAATGTTGGAACACTTTCATGACTTCTTATGGCCTACCCTATCTCACTCCAAATTTTTAAAAAATTGACATAAGTTTCCTTATGTAAGATGGGTTAAGATAGATTTCTCAATTTTACAGACAAGGACACTAATATACATAGAAGCTTGGTATACCTTCAGGAGTATTCTCTAAAGCTTTCGGAAAGTCAGATCTCTTTTGTGCTTACTTTCTTTTCCATCAAATAGTCCCATAGCATCCTGGTGCTGTGATGTTCTAGACGAATGTTAATTTAGCAGCCTGAAGGCACAGGTATGACCCTCGGCCAGTCTACCATGTATTTTGATCATGTGTTTTGCACCAACTTAAACTACAAAATTGGAACAGCTTTCTACATTGAATGAAAAATGTCCCGAGAATTCTGTCATTCATTTATGTGAATAATAAATCATTCATTTACTGAAAATATTTTAGAAGATCCCACGCCAGTATCATGGGACTCAAAATTGAATAAGTGTGTAGTGTCTATCTTGGAAAAGTGTATATTCTAGGGAAGCCACAAATATGGAATTAATAGGTGTAATAGGATCTTGTATCCCTACCATAAAGGCGTAAACAGGGTACAGGGACATTCAACAGTTTGGCCAACCCTACTGGCTAAAGTGGGAAGCGGGGTCCAGCTAAGTCAAGACCTTGTGTATATATGCTGAGCTTTATTCTTTAAGAAGCAGTGATTGGAGGATTTTATTCGGGGAAGGAAAAGCATCTGACCATTGAAACAAAACAAAACAAAAATCCAAAAAAAACCCAAAAAACCTTCCTGGCAGCAGTGTAGAGACTATACCAGAGGTGGTAATCTTTGATGAAGCTTTTGAGAGATTATAGCAATGGTGCAAAAAAGAGATACTGAGGAACTAGATTTAGCAATGGCAGTGGGAATTTTAAAACAATAGGCCAGTTCCGATATATATTAATGTAGCAAAATTTATATAGCCTCATGACCCATTTGATTGGAAATGGTCTTTAAAAAAAAGTGGTTTGAAGGATGACTTTCAGGCTTCTGGTTCTCCTGGTATCACCATGGAGAAGGATAGAATTAATTAGATTTGTCAAGGAAAGAAGATTGCCTTTCACATTCTAAATATGTCTTAAATGTTGAATTTTTGGTATTCAGTGGCTTGTGAAAAATCCAAATGCATGTTATTCCTGAATCAGGCCAAAGTACTGAAATCAATAAAAAAATCTTCAGGGTTGTACTAGATAACAGAGTATGTAAATGCTTTAAAAACTCTAAGTGGACATCCCCATAGTCTTTTTATATTTATAGCTAAATTCAGAAGAGTAACGGCTTTAACATTTATGTGTGACACATACAAAAAAGAAATTTATCTTTGCATTTGGTGGTATTTTATCACTGAATAATTTCACTTACTCTAGCAGAAACTAAGTATGTATTATTCTGAGCATTTATATCTGTATTTTGCCTCAGCACCACAATCATATTTGAGAAATAATACATGATGAAGAAAATATATACATCTTCTAATAAAACTAAAGAAATTCCAGAAATATGATATGCCATAAAGCTTATTTTAAGTCTTTCTCTGTTTTGAATGGCATATAAAAGGAATTTGGTCTGTTCTAAAATTTATTCCAGATATTATGTACATATTTTGAAAATGAAAGGGAAGAATTAATAGCTAATGGATTAGATCAGCTATAGCACTGGTTGTGTAAAATAGTTTGTTTTTTTAAATACAAGAATAAGATGCAAAATCTGAGGAGGTAAAGATATATTGTGCCTTTGTATAAGCAGGATAATGTGATTCATATTTTAATGCCGCTTGAGTAGAAATAAAGTTAACTCAACCCTATATTCCTAATGTAAATTAAAAAGTGAAAACAAAATGTTTACAGGCTAACATTGAAAAACAGCTATTTTCTATATTTTGCACTTACAGAGTGCAAATATTGGGAGAGCAATGAGCAGGTGAAATATTTATATTTTTAAAGCATTTTTTTAATTGACAACAGTCTTTTTGAAATACCATTTCATCAAAATCTAACATCAAATGACAAACCCTGCTCAAGGTTGTGACGCAGAACACATCTACAGGAGGGCAAAGCCAGTACCAAACTCAGTGCTCTGATTCCTATTCCTGCCCTGATTCCATTGCAGAGAGCCTCCCGGTTCTGATATATATATTAGTTGTTTTTACTTGGTAGGATCCCATGCTAGTGGAATGTTGGCTCTGCCTCTAGGATTCTTGCACTCCTGGACGTTATGAATTTGCTCTTTTTTCAGCTACTCTTTAATCCTCTTTTGCTGTAGCTTCTTGACCCTTCTGAAATAGCCACTTTTCCCTAAGAGCCTTCTCAGTATTTGGCCCTGTCTGTATACGCTCTTTTCCTTCATCAAGGTAATATCTTTTATTTCCTAGAGAAAAGAATGGGAGGTAGATAATTAAGAACTATCACACATGAGAATTTTAGCACACTAGTGGAGCTTACTAATGTACAAAATACAACTTTCCATAATCTTACCTATTCCTTACCAACTCCTCAAAATGAGAAATTGAACATATTCGTTATCACAATCCAAAGCAATAGCCTCTCTATAGCATATTTAAAAAGAACCAAAATTATATAGACCTAAAATTATGCTCTCTAATCAATTTTTTTGGTATCTTATCATACTTCTACATATCCAATAATTATCAATTAATTAATTTAGCTTATTCTTATTAAATTACATTTTAGGATATGACTTTAAGTTACTTAAAGATTAGAGCATTATCTTTAGGGCCACCTGAGTGGTGGCTTGGTTGGTTAAGCCCGACTCTTGGTTTAGGCTCAGGTTAGGATCTCATCAGTCATCTTGGTAGATGATTTCCAGAAAAAATATGCAATAATTTTTAAAAATAATTACATATCAAAGATTTTACTTAGCAAATGCATAAGGAAAACAGTAAGCCATTACAGCTGCATCAAAGGAAAATTAAAAGAAACACACACAGGTGTGCAAATGGGGTAAATTTATTTATAAATTTAAAATGGGTTTATCTTTAGGGAAGCAATCCTAAATTTTGCTGGTAAAAATAATTTCTACAGAGAAGAATCATTTGCCTTGTTATCAGTGTCTACGCTTACAAAATTTGTAAAATAGCTCAAAAACAATGAAAGAAGGAGATATCCTATTAGGGTGACCTAGATGGGACATCCATGATCTTTTCTTTCCATTTAAATTTTTTCACCTTTTTTTTTTTCCTACCCCTCTGGTACTATAGAGTAGAGTACCTGTTTCTAAGTAGTTAAGAGTCATTATGAGGTTTCCTCTTATAAACCAAGAAGCTAAAAAATAAATAAGTGGGATAAAAATTATGAAACTTAAAGTCATATCCTAAATTTTACTGTTTAAAAGTTCTCTCCAACCTCTGAACATATGGCTCTTTCCCCATCACATGACACATCTCAAATTCTTTTCTGGCTTTTCACTCCTACGTTTTGGTTCCCACTCTCAAGATGTTATAGGAAACTGAAAAAAGAAAAAAGAAAACACAAACACACACATAGTAGAGTAAACATCTGGGATCTTTGGAGAGAAGACATTTACTTGGCTTGTTGAGTAGTACTGTCAGTCAAAGCACAAAGCCAAAGGTTACAATAAGATATCACTTTGAGGATTACTTTGCTTAGAAGATATAAACTCTGTATAAACTACATACATTTTTACTCAAACATAAATCAGATGTAAGTCTAAGTAGGTGCACCTGGGTGGCTCAGTCATTAAATGTCTGCCTTCGGCTCAGGTCATGATCTCAGTGTCGTGAGTTTGAGCCCTACATCAGGCTCCCTGCAGAGCGGGAAGCCCGCTTTTCCCTCTCCCACTCCCCCTGCTTGTGTTCCCTCTCTCGCTGTGTCTCTTTCTGTCAAATAAATAAAATCTTTAAAAAAAAAAGAAATTAAAAAAAATTAAGTCTAAGTAGTATTAACTGATAAATATGAATTTTTTTTTTTTTAGTTAGGAACTGATTAGCATATAAATTGTTAACAATATATGGTAGAAATAAAGGAGATTGAAGACTATAAAGGATACATAAAAATAAGAAATGTAAAGTTCAGTGCATTTCTTTATGACTTTTAAAATGATGTTTAGATATTCCCATGGAAATCTTGTGATATGATATTAATAATGAAATTGCAATAATTTTCATATAGCAGTTATATTTTTCCTCAAATACAAATATGCTACCATTCCAATCAAATTTTGGACACAAAGTCACATCATAATGTCACTGCTGAATTTAGGGAGCCTGTAAGGCTAACATGTCAGAGAACTGAAAATGCAGTGTGTGGACATTATGATTTAATACGCTTTGCCACTGGGAATTTCTGGAGCTCAAAGTAATAATGTCTTCCACATGCTGCATTAATCTTCATGAAAAGTTCAATTTTTTGAGAGGATAAGGAGATAATATTGACTGTATTAATATAGTAAAATTATTAGGTAACATTAGAAGATTGTAGTATATGTATGTTTAATATTATATATTTGCCATTTTTTACTATTTTACACATTGTAAACTCAAAAATGTTGATTGACTTCCAGTTTAACGTTAAAGTTTTTTTAAAGATTTTATTTATTGTATTTATTTGAGAGAGAGAAAGAGAGCATGAGAGGGGTAGTGGGAGGAAACCCTCAAGCAGACTCCCCAGTGAGCATGGAGCCCGACGCAGCACTCGATGCTACAACCCCGAGATCATGACCTGAGCCAAAACCAAGAGTCGGATGTTCAACTGACTGGGCCAACCAGGTGCCCTAACATTAAATTTTTAAATGACATTTTCCTTTTTTGTAATCCAGAGTTTAAATATATACTTATAAATTCTTTGTAAGTATACTGTTATTTTTTACTGTCAAATAGTCTTTTAAAGTAATTTGTCAGTTACTTACTTTGTTTTGGTTTAATTTGGTTTGATATCAAATGAGAATATATAAATCAATATTCATACTTTACATTTTAAAGTTGCTTTTAGGCACTCTAAATCATAATTTAAGTTTTAATTTCAGTGCTTTATGGTTATTAGTAATGGCTTCTTTCTGGTTGCAAATATGTCTGTTTCTTAGGGGAGAATATCAAGTTTATCATTTCAAAACTCATCATAAAAAAGAAATAGAGGCATAAATACATACACCATGGGATTTTTCAGCTGAGCCCTTTAAACTGTACTGTGTTGCCGGGTTTAAATCACCGAGGCAAAGAAGACATTTGGCTCTGTTGTAAGTGCTATTGTAAGAGATATCTATACTTAACCTCCTTATCTTCAGAGACACTAGAAGTTGAAATTTTCCCTGGTGAGAAGATTTACAAATAATTCATTTCTACTTGACAATTAAGTTCGAATAATCTTAAATTTATCAAAGTGATAGCAGTTGTTTGAAATGGGATTCTGTTCTACCTCAAAACTAATTGTAGGGATTTTTAACTGGAAGTAAAATACTGAAACTAAATAATTAGTTACCATCCAAGAAAATCTCACAGAATCTGGGTTTTGCTCTTCTAAAATGATTATTTTTATGTTAGGACAAATTAGGATCAGTAAAAACATTTTTTGAATTGTGAGACATTACTCTATTATCAGATATTCTTGAATTTTACTCTAATCTTTTTTTTTTTTTCTTTTTCCCCTCACGTTTGTTATTTCCAAAGCCTCTCTAGTGTTAGGCACTTAACTGAATCTGAATAATATTAATCATCATGATTAAATAATTTTAATTATTTTTTAAATAATTTTGCTGCTATAATAAAGAGAATAATGCCTAATAATACCACTGAAATTAAATCTATCTTATGAAAACAGTTTATAAATTCTAGAAACATCGTATGGGATTTTTAGTGATATGCACAGGAGAACGAGATGTTTTGGAATATAGATTTTGCAATCTGCTGTATTTTTAAAACATTGTAAAATTATAATGAGTTGCCAACTAACTCTATGGAGACGCCCATGTTGTAAGGAATTAAGGCCTCCTGGCAACAACCAGCAAGGAACTAGGGCCTCCTGCCAAAAGCTATGTGAGAGCTCTGGGTTCGATTTTGTACTCCCCTCCAGAATTCGTTGTTGATATCTTAACTCCCAGGAGCTGAGAAGGTGAACTTATCTGGAAACTGGGTCATTGCAGATATAAATAGTTAATACGAGGTCACTAGAATAAGCTATAATCCAATATGACTGATGTCCACATAAAAAGAGACATTTGAACACAGAGACAGACACACATCAAGGAAAGACAATGTAAAGAGGCACAGGCAGAAGAAGCTACCTACAAACCAAGGAGAGAGGCATGGAACAATCCCAAACCTGCCAGCAACTCAATTTTGAAGCCTCTAGAACTGTGACAATAAATTTCTGTTGTTCAAGCCACCCAGTTTGTGGTACTTGTTACAACAGCCCTAAGAAACCAAAATGCATTAAGTGAGGGAATAGTTTCAAGGTGAAATGGTAAATTTACTTCAATGCACAAGTATATACATTCAGCATTTTCCATATGGATGTAATGGTAATTTGGAAAATAACTTTGAAATCTGAATGAAAGTCTCAGAAAAAAAAATATATTTGCTCTGATCTAGCTTACATTTTGTGATATAACGAATGCAAAAAAATCCTTATGCCTTAATCTCTGCTTATTTGTGATTCTTATTTTTCACAGAAAGGAGTAATTATAAACAAACGACAATCATAATATACAAAAATTGAGGAAAGTACTTTCCAAGTTCTTATGCATGAAATACTTATGTTCAGTAAGTAGAATTAAATCTTCCTTAAAGGAAAAATATTAGACAACGGAAGCATTTGGCAGTGGTAATTTATACTCAGCAATTTATGAATTCCTTACTGACTTCATTATTCAGTGAGCAAAATCCATACTTAGTATAGGAACCTTTATATTCACTCTTATTTAATAGGTTTAGAAGAGAGAGCACATCAATGCAGTGTGATATCAACCAGCAAGGATCTTTTAAACAGATTTTATTCTAAAATGTTTATCATACATATTTTAATTCAATTCAGTAAGTATTTCTTGAGGGTAAAACTTTGCCAGATTTTTTTCCCAGTTTCAGTTTCATGTATAGCTAGATAATATTTTAGAAATACTAATTTTTTTCAGTATTTTTTGTTTAAATTGGCCTTCTTTTTGTTCATGAAAAAATAAAACTATTTAACATCTCTTCCCTTAAAAGGGGGATTTATTAGCAGAAAGCAAGGGGGAAATGCCCCCTCTCCCATTAAGCTTTGACTTGAGAAAGTCTAAGTTCTTGAATAAGAAAAAAGGTATCATGACATAGACAATGTGTTTGAAAGGATCATGATGAGTAAATTTAAACTATGCCCTCTTCTCCTTCCCCTCACCTAAATTTCGGCAAGAAAAGGATTCCCCCAAGTTTGACATGAGAGAGGTGCTTTTAAAGAACTAGAAATGCAAGCTTAAATGCTGGTATGTCACTAGTGAAAAATGTTCCTGCTTCTTGTTCCTCACCTGCAACCAAATCCAATGATAAGGAACTTAACAAGGATTTTGAGGAAATAACTGTAATCATTATTTTTATATTCAAATTTTAGATCCGTTACTATTTTTTTCAAGTTTTTATTTAAATTTCATTTAGTTAACATATAGTGTAATATTAGTTTCAGGAGTAGAATTTAGTGATTCATCACTTACATTTAAAACCCAGTGTTCATCACAACAAGTACCCTCCTTAATACCTATCACCCATGTAGCCCATCCCCCCCATCCACCTCCCCTCAGGCAACCCTCTGTTCTCTACAATTAAGATTCTCTTAGGGTTTGTCTCCCTCTCTTCGTTTTCTTTTTTCTTTTCCCTGTGTTCATCTGTTTTGCTTCTTAAATTCCACATACGAATGATATCATAGGTTATTTGTCTCTCTGACTTATTTCGCTTTGCATAATATACTCTAGCTCCATCCACATTTCATTCTTTTTCTATCTCCATGTAATATTCCATTGTATATATATACCACATCTTCTTTATTCATTCATCAGTCCATGGACATTTGGGGTTTTTCCACAATTTGGCTTTTGTTGATAATGTTGCTATAAATATTGGGGTGCATGTGCACCTTCGAATCAGTATTTTTGTATCCTTTGGTTAATACCTAGTAGTGCAATTACTGGATCATAGAGTAGTTCTATTTTTAACTTTTTGAGGAAACTCCATACTGTTTTCTACAATAGCTACACCACTGTGTATTCCCACCAACAGTGTAAGAAGGTTCCCCTTTCTCTGCATCCTCGCCAACATCTGTTATTTCCTGAGTTGTTAATTTTAGCCATTCTGACAGGTGTGAGGAGGTATCTCATTATAGTTTTGATTTGTATTCCTTTGATGATTAGGGATGTTGAGCATCTTTTCATGTGTTTGTTAGCCATCAGATATCTTCTTTGGAAAGATATTTATTGATGTCTTCTTAACTGGATTATTTGTTTTGGGGGTATTGAGTTTGAGGAGTTCTTTATAGATTTTGGATACTAATCCTTTATCTGATATGTCATTTGCAAATATCTTCTCCCATTCTGTAGGTTGACTTTTTGTTTTGTTGATTGTTTCCTTCACAGTGAAGAAGCTTGTTATTTTGATGAAGTCTCAATAGTTCATTTTTGCTTTTGTCTCCCTTGCCTTCAGAAACATGTCTAGTAAGAATATCTGCTGCTATTAAGAGCTATTTCACTAAATAATCCATCAGTTCCAAGATTGATTGACCTAACTTAATTCCTTAAGTTTAACCCTGGTTTGTCATATTTCAAAGTTTTTCTTCAATTGTACATGATAAGTGATTGATAGTCCTAAGTCACCATTGGGAGGTATCTCATGTTAATACGTCAGTGTTCAATGATCCTAATACTTGACCATGCTTGTTTGGGGAAAAAAAAAGGCATGATGATGAAGATATAGAAATTTAATAATTAATAAATACCCAGATATGACAGGATCATTAAACTTTCGGTTATAAAATGAGAGTCCTTGATTTTCAATTAGAAGTTCTTGCAAATATTTCCCTCTTCTGGTTAGTTTGTTGAAAAGAAAACAACCAAGCAAATATTAAACTTCAAGCAATTTTAAAAAATCATTTGGCATACAGGATACTTCAGGAAAAATCAATATTAATTTTCAAAATATTCACCACCTGAATACATCTTTCAAATATATAGCCCTTTATGTATCTTTCAAGCCGTAGAATTCAAATGTGCTGATATGCGTTATCCCACTTAGCTGTTGAAATCACTCACAAAATATGACCACTAATATTTTCAGTGTACATGACAGGAAAGCTGAGTCTTATTGAAGTTATTAACAGACTTTAAAAATGGATGGGAAATAGTCCTTTTTATTCTGTGAGCCGTTTTCTGAGTATCTTGTTTGTGCTAGGCATTGGGATGCAGAAGTCAACAAGATGCGTTTTCCTGGCATCTCGTACCTCAGACCACACTCTCAAGTACTTGCAAGATTGCATCTTTTCTAGACTCTAGGAGAGGAAGACAGGTGAAAGTGAGCAGTATAAACTGGGGCAGCACCAGTGCACTAAATCAAAAAGGTCAAAAGTGAGGGCGCTCAGCTATTCTGCTCTTTGTTCACTACTGGGGCCTGGAGGCCTTCGCCTCTTATAAACATCAGATTGGAAAGGTAGAAGTGCTGTACTGTCCATCTTCTCGAACAATATCTAATTTAATCCAGCTTCCAGATTCCCCATATGGAGCTAGCGTACTTGGGAATAATGGTTCTAAAAGTGTTCTTTTCCCCACAGTCTGTTGCAGGTCTTCCCACCCACCCACTAATCCCTCTATGAGGCTGGATCCAAAATTAAACTACAGATTTTAACTTCTTCATCTTTTTTTTCCAAATCATAAACTTTTGCTTCCTGGTGCATTTGAGAGAAAGGAATCTAAGTCTGTGGATGTATAAGTAAGTTTTCACTAGGGAAACTGAACACTAAGCACTAATAGGGAGAAACTATCATAGAGAGCTCATGCTTTCTGAAAGAGCTAAGCACTTTTGACATTGTCATGCTTGCCCAGATACCTCCAGGGACCACCTGATTGCGTCAGTATTGATGGAAACTTGTCAGAATCATTTTCCAATTCAATGTGACCATTCTATTGTGGCCCCATTCAGTCTTGTGCAACCATCCTTGTATGCTGTCATATTATTATTATTTTGTTTTTTACCCAGGCAAAGATAAGCTTCTCCAAAACAAAATAAAACAAAAAAAATTTGGACATTATAAATTCTTTCAAATAGTCAGCCAGCAGTCTCCTTGAACTATGCATGTTGCTTCCTTCTTGTAAAAAAAACATGCTCTTGGCCATGACAGCCATCAAACTGCCCACATCCCTTATGAAAATGTAGGATAAGACAATAAACTTTTTCTCCAGGAAACTGTTTGAGCCCTGATGGAGATCACATAGGAAGATACGAATGACTTATATAATGCATAGAATCTTTGCAGTTATAAGCTGTAATGAAAGACAAGAGACAGAGAGAGAGAAAGAGATTTAAATTACTATATTGCACAAAACTGCTTGAAGCCAAACGGTTTTGGTGATGACAAAGGCAAAATAGCTAATCTAATTTAGGTACTTCAGCAACCTTTGATCTAATATTGAACAAGGCTGTGACATGATAGGACTATCAGCACAGTAGTTGGCTGGCTTTGTAGCATAAAAGACAGCCAGGACCACTTTAGATCTAAGTATTTCAGAAGCAGTAGTATCCTTATGTATGGTACAAGACTGGGAAAATAGCCAGGAGACAATGCATCTTCCTGTAAACAAAATATCTCTGAGACGCGTATCACCCCTTCAGGGGGAGGATGTGACAAAAAGTGAAATTTTCTTTGTATTGTGCAAGGAGAGTAAGTATCAAGAAATCAATTAATTGCTTAAAAGTAATAATGAAATTCATCCTGAAGCAGTCAACTGTAGATTTAATCAGTCTTGAAAGAATGGCAGCCACGGAAAATGTTATACTTTTCTGCAAAGTTTCATTTTAGCAAATAAAGTGAAATTATCAAGGTGAAAAACATTTAAGAATAGGTAATAATATAACTACGGTGCTTCGTTGCTTATTGTCAAGGTGAAAGAGTAATTTCCAGAAGATTGATTTTCTTATGAGTCAATATATGATGATAGGGGCAATGGGTCGTTTCTATTCATTTTCTTCTTTAAACTTACTTTCTGCCATCCCT
>CM052900.1:88483707-88536707 GCA_028534135.1 Potos flavus | reverse complement strand
CTTCTTAAGCATATTAGTCTTAGCATCAATCTTATCTAAAGTGAAAAAAAAAAAAGTTGACTCTAACTGCTTTCATGCTGTGTTAAAAATTACTTTGCACCAGACTTGCAGATATATTAAAATTATTTTTTAGAGTTTCAGTAAATGAAAACTACTTACTCAAATAATGTTTTCTTAATTCTTCCTCTTATGAAGCTACCTCTTGGATATCAATGGCTGGCTTCCAATACTCTTTTGTAATATTCATTTAAAAGTTTTGTTTTGTTTTGTTTTGTTTTTCTCATGAGGTTTAGGTAGCAGTCTTCAAAAGTTCTCATGAGGACTTACACACTACAAAAGTCCCTGACATGAGTTCTATGCTCTTTATCTAACTACCTACAAGTTTCCTTAAGCCTGACTCCTATCACTTCTGTAGGGCCCAACCCTCCCTAATATCTGCTGTGTCCACCTGTCGATGGGGACCTCGCCTGTCCTTGCCATGCTAAAAACTAGGAGTATAGACTTTTCCCATTCCCTTTTTCTCCAACCACCCATCAGTAGGGGGCTCTGTACTCTCTCCCAATTTTAGAATCCTTCAGGCAAGAAGAGCATACCACGTTTTATGTATATATATATATATATCTATATATATATATATCTATATATATCTCCACAAGTTCCAGAATTCAAATATTAAGCTCTTATAAACACTCTTATAAATGCCTTACTCTCATGACCTCACCAGACCTATGAGATTTGGTTGAATATTTGTCCCTCCATTTTATACATTCCTTTAGTCTCTCAACAACTAGGTTTCAAAAGGATCATTCCTGTCTTCTTTCATGAGGAAAGGTACAGAAATTCTACAGCATTCTTTATAAGACCAAAAATTCAGTAATCCTTATTTGTTTTATTTTTTTTAAATAACCATTTGCTACATAAACTGGGTTGGATTATTAAGTAAATGTCACATGACAAGTTTGCCAGTTCTCCTAGGGGGATAGGGGAGTATCTGATTTAATTTGGAAGGAGAAGAAATTTTGTTCCCACTTTTCTCATTTGTTGCTCTAGCTAAAAATTAGAATCAACATGAAAACCTCAATCAAAATTATTTTATATATTGATGTAATAAGATTCACTTTAAATTATCATTCAGGTAATTACTATAATTTAGCTACAACATTTTAATCATAACTTAGTCAAATGATTAAGCTTTCACAATGTTTTAGTGTGGTATTAGGTTCAGTGAAAAAGTTCAAGATGGTGACTTTCCAGAGGGAGAGCCAATATTTATACATATTATACTACTATTACAGAAAAAACAAAGACAAGTATTACTGCTATAGACATATTAACTGTAAGAATAATTGGTATTTGAAGAAGGATGAGATGGATGTAGACTGGTGAAGTCACAGAAATATTAGCCTGCCCTTTGAAGGATGCAGAGGACGGGGCCTGTATAAGGGAAGTGTTGTTAGTTCTGGAGCTGTGAGAATATATGGGGCAATGGAGTTGGCAGGCATGGTATATGGAGGACACAGAGGAAAGTAGTTTGCCTAGATTGCCGGAAGAATTTTGAAAAAAACAATGGGAGATAGCTTTAAAGATAAAACAGTAAGACATACTGGGGAAGATAGTAATGAGGACAAAAATATCTTAATAGAGCCATTACAGTACTTGACTTGTGGGAAATATAGCAGAGCATGTTTTAAGGAATGATCTGCTAATTTTCTAGGTATGTTCTCACTAAATTAGTAAAAGAAACTAATTAAGCAATTAAAACCAAAATTACCACATCCTATTGAGCACAATGAGTAAAAACCTAGTGACAGATAATGTGAGACATAATGAAAAATATCAGGGAATGACTGTGCCTTCAATAATAATGACTGTGTCTTATATATTCTAAGCGAATGGTTGATAAACAAATAAGTACCTCTACTAATGTGAAAAAGCCTAGAGATTCCTAGAAATATTAGTTTTGTACTATTCAATTATTAGGGGAAGGAAATAACTAAAGAACACGTAGAGTGCAAGGTCTTATTATAAATGTTCTAATATGAATTAATTTATCACCCAATTATTGTATATGCACACTACGCCAGGAAGTGTTCTAGGAAGACAGATCAGGGAAGGGGGAGGGAGGTGGGGAAGCAAAGTCTCTGCCCAATAGTATTTCCATTCCAATGTAGATAATACACAGCAGGACACATACACTTGATATCAGAATGAAGAGGAGCAAGACGACCAGGGAGGGGAAAGAGAAGATAGCTGTTGCTGTTTTTATTTAGAATACTTGGGAAGATGTTAAGATCAAATTTAAGCAGAGGCCTTAAGGAAGTATGGTAATGAATACTATAGATATGTAGAAGAACTAAGAAACAGTACAAAATGCAGAAGCCCTGATACAGGAGCTTGCTCAATGTGTGTGGGGGGGAAAAATCAAGAAAATCATTGTGGCTAAATTAGAATGAGTGAGAGAGAAGTAGAGGATGAAGGCAGAGAGAAAAGTGGCAGGATACTGGCTGCTGTGTATGTGTGTGAGAAGTCTGGGGCAAAGTATATTACATAGAGCCTTGTAAATCATTGTGAAGTCTTTTGCTTTTATTCTGAATGAGATGGCAGGATATCAGTGGATTTTAATCAAAGGCATGACCACAGGGAGATCATTCTGGAGACTTGCTAATGGGGAGATTTTGCAAAGTGAAATCATTAATAACCTTGACAAGTACTATTTGGAATGGTGAGGGGGGAAAAAAACACCTTATTGCTATGTATTTGGGTAAGAAAAAGACAAGACGAACAGGAAACCGCAAGAGTAGATAATTCAGAGTTTAACTTACTGACGATCAAAAAATAGGTAAGCAGCTCAAGAGAATACGGCTTAAAGAGAGGGTTTTTTTTTCTGTTTGTTTGTTTTGTATATTGCTCTAATTTAAAAGGTAGGCATTTATTATAGCAAGCTTAAGTGCTGACATAAATATAGAAAAGCATGGGAAATCACTAGGTTGGTGTTGAGTAGGCAAGCAGAGATGGATTTATGGGACAAATTGTGACGATGGCTTTAGAAAGGAACATTGAAGGCTATTTTATAGGAACCAGAGGACATTCTGATACAGATTGGTTAGTAAATGTGGGAACACGTGGCAGTTTTCTGATGATCATTTCTATGTCCTGAGTGAAACAGGAAAAAATTGAAGATTGGAAAGTTGTTGAAGGAGAGAAAAGCAAGTATGAAGTGCTTGCCTTGGAATGAAGGAGTTGGAATGGATTAGACACGTGTAGTAGAATTGCTAGGCAATACCACGTCTCCTTTAGGGGTGGTCATGAATTTAAAGTGAGACCAGTCATGATGGTTGTGTGTTTCCCTCCTGCCACGTTCGACTGTCATGGATATAGGTGACAAAGAGAGTCTGGCTTCTGTGGTGCTGATATCTGCCTCTAAAGAGTTAAGAATATACGCATTGGAATAATTTTAATGAAAAGCCGAGGAATTAAGAATATATACATTGGAATACTTTTAATGAAAAGCCATGGAATCAAAGCTTGAAAATCAGGAAGGAGAGAGTAGAATGGGTGTGGAGGTAGGTCCTGGTGGAGCTAGAGATGTTTGCAATTGGAGTAATCCGAGGGAGGGAATTTGAAAATTGAAGGTGATTGCTAGGAAAGGAATGCTTGATGTTGAGATCATGTGGGGTTTACAGTTAGGTAAATATGAGATTTAAGCTATCAGTCCAGGAATGGAGAGCTGAGGTAGTTGGGCATACCGAAAGAATCATAGGTATTGGAAAGATTATCTGTACTGTTAGTACAAATAAAAATTAAAAATAAGATGTTTAATTTTCCTTACTGAAAATAAGGGAAGAAACCTCCCTCTCCCTTTTCTTGGAGCATTTACTTTAGGAAACTGGTAATTGTAATTTTTTTCTGTGTCTCTTTGGCATGTATATAAATCTTTTTAGAAACTACATAAGCCTCTTGCCAGTTTTATGATCCAGGAATGTCTTTCCCAAGGACACAGGAGTCATCTCTTTGAAACATAAACATCTGTGGGAGGTTAGGAACCTAGCTTCAATGGATGTCTTTCTTGCTCCAAGTTGTAAAAGTATCTCCTGTCATAAAGATATGAGAAGTTTGTTTTTCCTCTGGATAAAGTCAATTAGCTAACACAGATGGTCACCCCAATTACCAGGTGAATTTAGAATAAGATATGTGTGACGAATAGTGCTGTCAAGTCTTCTTACTTGAGGACTAGTCAGTGTTTATCTTGAAAACATGTTCTGAGTTATATAAAAGGGAGAGCTTTCTTTTTGTTCTCGCAATCTCTTCAGAGATTGCCTGTGATGCACATTACATTCTTGTTGAACACTTATTCAGTAATAACACTGTTTTATTCTACTATCTTTGTAAAGAAGTTTCCTGGGTTGGGAGAAGATATTGTTTTTAATTATATTTTCCCAACAGCATGAATATTTAGGCCATGGAGAGTCACAGCAATGAACCATAATCCAAAATCTTCTGGGAATGAGGCATGACCTAGGAATCTGTAGGTGAGGGCAATAGAAGGATTAGGGGCAATTACAAATGGGCTTCAAAAGCATATTAACAGAGGCATGCTCGAGCTAAAATATGATAGCAAGATTGATATTTCTATGGTTATATCAAAGATAGTTAAGATTCATTGCCTGTAACTTTGACCTCATGGCTTGGTGTGGCTAAAAATGCAGAGATGCACATTAAAAAATAATGATTCAGGAATGTTTCCTTACATGAAGAATTAAATAGCAGTAAAACAACAATTCAAGAAATGTCAGAAGCCAGTACATGAGTGATTGCCACATGAGTTGTGTAGACAATTTGTGCTGTAAGTTCAGAAAAACAAGAGGTCACAAATTGAATGAGTTGGAAAGGCTTTTAAAAATTAATATGTATGGAAGATTCTCTGTATCAAATCAAAGGATCATGTCTAAACTAGCGTTCAAGTAGCACCTAGGATGGGACAAATACCCCATGGGGGCTCAATAAGTGCTAATTATCATAATATCAAAGGATGAGAGGCACCTCATCTAATCTATCCTTCAGTCAGGTTTAAGCCATTCAGGGAAGCTGAAAGGCTATCTAAATTTGAAACACTTTCTTGAGAAACCTATTTATAATTGTTTTTGTTTAAAACCTTTTCTTGTGTTTAAACCTAATTTCATTCTCTGTGCAATTACTTTTATTATATTTGTAGGCAATCAAATCATAAAGATTAGATAATACTATTTCCTAGTTACTTATGATTCTCTGATGAATTATTTCTTTTTTCTCCTACAATAGTGTCGGAATTAGAGTAGATATAGTACTCAAATAAAGTCCTGATAATCGATCATTCATTCATTCATCTATTCAGTATGTATTTTTGAGTCAAGTATTATATTACTTACAGCTACATACAAATTACCTCAAACCTAGAAGCTGAAAGTTCTAAGTTCATTTACTTGGATGGTTCTGACTCAGGGTCTCTCAGGAGGCATCAGTGAAGATATTGACTGGTACTGCAGTCATTTCAAGACTTAAGTGAGAGAATTTCTGCTTCCAGCCTCACTCACTTGTCTGTTGACAGGTCTCAAAATATCCTTCATCTTTGACTCATGAGGGTATCTCCATTGGACTGCTTCATGACATAAAGCTGTTTCCTTCCAAAAGCATGTAATTCAGAAGAAAATGAGAGCAAACATCTAAGACAAAAGCCACAGTCTTTTTTAAAACCCAATTTTAGAAGTGACAGCCTGTCACTTCTTCCATACTCCATTTTTAGAAAAGTATCCATAAAGTCCAACCCACACTCAAGAAGGTAGACATTATTAGGAGGCCATAATACCACAAGTATTGTTCTGTAATTTATCTAATCAAGATAAATCTGTGATTTATCCAACCCAGGGGCATCCGGGTGGCTCAGTCAGTTAGGAGTTAAGTGGTTAAGTGTCAGACTCTTAATTTTGGCTCAAGTCATGAACTCAGGGTCATGAGATCAAGCCCCACATGGGTCTCCATGCTCAATGGGGAGTCTGGTTAAGATTCTCTCTCTCCCTCTCCTTCTACCCCACCCCCACCCCACATGAGCATGCTCTTTTCTCTTTTGCTCAAAAAAAAAAAGAGTATAATCCTGGCAATGTGGTGGAGTGAAAGGACAATTGGCTTTGAGTCAGACAGACCCAAATTGGAATTCCATATTGTCCTTGCTTCCTTATGTCAAGGCACTTAATCTCTTAAACAGCTTTTCATCTATAAAATGACAAGACTTGTAGCTACCTTAGATGTCATTATACAGATTAAATCACATACCTTAGAAGCTCCATAAATGTGTGTGTGTTTTTGAGGTAAACTGCTTACTGTAGTAGATTTTCAATAAATGTTAAAATGCAAAAAGATCAAGTTAGAGTGCTCCAAATGAATAAAATTCATCTTGGTAAATTGTCCTATAAATATAGGCAACTACAGACTACATGAGAAATGACAAATTTCTGGAGGACAGATTGGGAAGAGGTGGTAGTGAAAAATCACACTGAAAGATGTAGCGAAAGATAAGATTTGGGAAAGTGAAAAGTATATTTTCACCAGTTGAACATTTCCCTAGAGGAGACCCAAGAAAATGTCGAGTAGAGTAACTACTTAGAGTTTTAGTTACTTTCAAAGCTTTAAGAGATAGTAATAAATAATATATAAGGGTTTTCTTTTCCTTGTCAAATATAGTCACAAATCAGGCATGGATTCACACCAAAAGTTGAAACTTTGTATTCAACCAGGCCTCCTCGGTGTTGTAGATCTCACTCAGGAACCTGAAATTGGTTCTAGACGAGACTGGAATTCCACTTGTGGGAAGTCCAGTGGAGTAGAAAGAAAGCTGTAAACATTTTCTAATGTACAATTAACATATAATTGACTAGGTAATTAATGTGCAATTGAATCTGAAGTAGACTTGCATAGGCATTAAAAAAATAAAAATACTTAGTCATTTATAAATTGGATCCAGTTTGGGGAAAAGTATGTGATGAGGGAAAGATCATTTGTTTTATTTCAGGTCTCTCCTTTTATATCTCTTTGAGTAGGATTTTGTTGTTTTTATTTTGCTTGTACAAGTCAACTAGAAAAACAGAAAAGAACTATAGTATTGATTTCTTTTCTTTTGGTGTTAAAACACATAACAAACCGAATAGAATGAGCTATATTGAAAGTTTATTGAAGAAAAAATGAATCATTAAAATTAATTAATTAATCATAAAAATTAATCAATAACTAATTATTATTATGATTATTCTTATAAATTATTTCTCTAATGACAAAAATAATTTAGAAAACTTTTCTCCCATCCAATTACTAACCAGGCCCGACCCTGCTTAGCTTCCGAGATCAGACGAGATCGGGCGCGTTCAGGGTGGTATGGCCGTAGACTAGAAAACTTTTCTTAAAAAATTCAAAACAATAGCCTTGACAACATGCTAGGAAGAGAATTGAATATTTTTAATTCATGTGCTTCTTTTTAATCATCTCTATTCAACCATGTTCCAAGCCATTCTATTCATTTTTTCAAAGAAAAATGAACACAAACTCAGTCATAACTTTGTCTGTAATCAAATTATTCCTTTCTATAACCCAACTGTTTTAAATGACTGCACCAGTGGAATCAGATAAATTTGTAGGACAAAAATCTTTGAAACTCTGAGTTGTTATAAAACAGAAGGGTTTTTCAGGACATGTAGGATACAAATAAAATGAAAAAGCAACACAGCAATTGGAAAAGTTTATCTTGTCCTAGACTATGTATACACAAACCAGGTCAAAACTTGATCTAACATACAGTATTGTAATTAAAATACTTATTTAACTCTTCTAAGCTTTAGTTGTTGAAATTGGGAGTAAATAATAGTATATAATTCATAGGATTGCTGTAAATATCAAATGTGATATTGTATGGGTTATCTTAAATTACTGGCCTGTCATGTGGTTGATGGTCAAAATATGAGCTATTATCTTTATTATCATTATGATGATGACAATTTGAACTTGAAGCAAAAGTATACTTTTACAAACATGATAAAATAAACTTGCATTGTTCAGCAAATTTTATGGCATGGAACTGTATCTAATGATTAAGACATTAAGAATTGATGAATTCATTACATAAAAATATATAATGAAAAATAGAAAGCAAATGTCACTAAATCCACAATCCATAAAGGAAAAAATATTATTGATAAATTGGACCTCATCAAAATTAAAAACATTTGCTTTCCATAGGGTCCTGTTGGGAGGATAAAAACATACTAGAGACTGAGAAAATATTTTCCAACCCCTTATCTGACAAAAGATTTACATCAAGACTATATAAAGAACATTCAAATATCAAGAGCTAAAAAATAAACAATCCAGTTAGAAAATGGTCAAAGACGTGAAGAGGCATTTCACCAAAGAGGTACGAATGGAAAATAAGCAGATGGAAAGGTGTTAAACATCATTAGCCATTAGAGAAATGTAAATTAAAACCATGAAAATATATGACTTTATGCCCATCAGAATGGCTATGAATAGAAATAAAATAACAATAATATCAAATGCTGGCAAGGATGAACTAAAACTGGATCTCTTTTGCATTGCTTATTAGGATGTAATATGACATGGCTGCTCTGGGAAATAGTTCATCAGTTTATTTAAAAAAAAAAGAAAGTGAAACATACCCTTGCCTGACAAACCATCAGTTGCACTCTTCAGTATTTATCTAGAATATCGAAAACTTACGCCCCCACAAAAATCTGTACACAACTGTTTACAACAGTTTATTTGTAATAGCTGGAAACCAGAAACAATGAAAATGCCTCTCAATATAGGTTAAACAGCGGAATACTACACATCAGTAGAAAGGAATAGGTCGTTGGTATACACAACAAGCTGGACGTATCTCAAAGCTATGATGCTGAGTGAAAAAAGCCTATCTCAAAAAATTACAAACTGTGTGATTCCATGAGATGACATTCTCCAAATGGCAACATTATAGAGATGGAAAACATGTTATTGGTTCCCAGAGGTAAGGATAGTGAGGGTGGGGATGTGACTGATAAAGAGGTAAGACAGTGAGATCTTTGTGCTGATGCAATGCTTTTATATCTTGACCGCAGTGGTGGTTACATGAATCTACACATACAATAAATGACACAGAATTATATTACACACATTGCACTGATGTCAATTTCCTGGGTTTTGATATTGTACTGTAACTACGTAAGATGTAACTGTTACAGGAACCTGAGTGAAAGGTACACAGAACCTCCATATGCTATCTTTGCAACTTCCTGTGAATCCATAGTTATTTGAAAATTATGTTTTTAAGTGGGTGAAAAATATAAGCATCTCTAATTCATCAACTCCTCAAAAGTGTCATTAGAGAGCCTTATCAAAATCTTCCTGAAGGAAGTCTTTCTAAGGAGAAGATAATCATGAAAGTGGCTTTTCAACTTTCCATTTATCACACCTGAAAAATTAGGAGCCATACAAATGTGGTACGAATGTTGTATAGTGCATTGTGACATTGTAGCATGTTAAATCAAACTCTGTATTATTGGTTATTTTGCAATCCAATTTTGGAAGGTATTTAAAATGCACTGTGTCCCATAATACTGCAGACAAACTGCTAGGCACTTACCTGAATAATTTACCCACAATTTTATATGTAACTAAAAAATCCAAGATGCGACCTAAACGTTCCTCTGTCAGTGAGCAAATATGTCATGCTTGTGAAGTTTAATCCAGGTTTGCCTTACTCCAAAGCCTCTATTATTTCCAAAGCCTCTATTATTTCCAATACAGATCATCCTCAATTTACAATGGAGTTATAGCCAGATAAACCCATCATAAGATAAAAATATCCTAAGTCAAAAATACTTTTAATACACCTAACCTACAGAACATCGTAGCTTAGCCTACCCTACCTTAAACATGCTCAGAACACTTTCATTGTCCTACAGTTGGGCACAGTCATCTCACACTAAGCCTGTTTTATAATAAAGTAGCAAATATCTCACATAATTTATGAAATACTGTACTGAAAGTGAGAAACAATAGTTGTATGGGTACAAAGTGGTACAGAATGGTTGTGTTTCTCCTGTTGATGTAATGGTTGCCTACCCTCTTGATTGTGTGGCCGATTGGGAGATGCAGCTGTAGGCATCTAGCTGATGCCTAGCATCATGAGAGAGTATCCTACCACATACACAGAGCCGGAGAAAAGACCCAAACTGGAAATGCAAATACAATTTCTACTGAATGCATATCACTTTCAACCACGATGAACTAAAAAAATTGGAAGTCAAGCAATCATTAAGTCAAGAATCTTTTGTATAATAAACCATAGACTATTTTCGGTTTCACACTTCATAGGTACATTGTTTACAATTGCCTAAATATGACACTTTCAGCCATTTCTAGAAAAAAAATTAGGCATCAAACTCAAAGTCAGTTTTTTCAACACATTTTCCCCTAACCAAATCCTATCTCATTGCTTGTGTTTGAAAAGTCTTTTGTCTGATTCTCAGTAGCTTTTTTTATTTTTAGGAGTTTAAGACAATGTAAGAAAGGGCTACAAGGCTGATTTCTCTCTCTCATTTTTAAGATGCTTCTGGTTCTCACCATAGAATGCTTAGCCCTCATTAACAGTGGAATCAAACCTTGCTCTAGTCAACTCCCTACAGAGAGACTGATATTCCACTGCAGCCCTGGAGCAGCTGTTATTTCTCATTCAGGTGAACTTCAAGCAAGGAACTAACCTTGCCCAAGAGGGCCAGGATCTTCTTTGGAAGATCATAACAATTTCTTAACATTTTTTTTTTCTGTCCTCAGTAAAGTTTTCAAAGTGTGTACTGTGCCAGTTATCTAACAACCCCAGAGTGATGTCTCCACTGGTACTTGAAAAAAATTACTATCATTCATTGAGAAATTTAGACTAATAAAGTCCACCATGTATTATAGTTTGCACCTAGTTAGTTTCTTGGTGGCACCCCAAAGTACAATGGAGTTACATCCAATCTGGGGTTAATTGATCTCTGACTTATACTAAATTCCATGTTTTGGTGTTTTCTTTCTCTTCTAGGCCCAGCCAAACTCCTTCTATCATTTTCCCCACTATTCTCTAGAGAACCCCAATTCCATGGGTAGCCCCCCACCCTTCACCCATACATCCTCAAAAACATTCTCCAGTAATCTTTTGTCTTTAACTGGAATCTGAATTTTTTCTAATATTAGTTTGTCCCTGCAGTCTTCTTGAGCACTCAATCTACCATTCTCTGTGTAGTTCAAGAATAATAAATTGAGGGGCGCCTGGGTGGCTCAGTGGGTTGAGCCTCTGCCTTTGGCTCAGGTCATGATCTCAGGGTCCTGGGATCGAGCCCTGCATCAGGCTCTCTGCTCAGCAGGGGGCCTGCTTCCCCCCCCCCCCCGCCTGCCTCTCTGCCTACTTGAGATCTCTCTCTCTCTCTGTCAAATAAATAAAATCTTAAAAAAAAAAAAGAATAATAAATTGAGGTTGAATTTTCCATAAATATCCACTCTTGTTTTCATACTATATAAATGTCTTTCATCTTTAAAAGTGCATGGTTTCGGGAGCCTGGGTGGCTCAGTTGGTTAAGTGACTGTCTTCAGCTCAGGTCATGATCCTAGAGTCCTGGGATCAAGGCCTTCCCATCAGGCTCCTTGCTCAGCGAGGAGCCTGCTTCTCCCTCTCCCTCTGCCTCCTACTCCACCTGCTTGTGCATTCTCTCTCTCTGTCAAATAAATAAATACAATCTTTAAAATAAATAAATAAATAAAAGCACACGGTTTCTTGCCAGTGTAGCTTGTGTCACTCTTCACACCCTTCATCCACCAGTCTTCCAAGGTATCCTCTATAAACCTTAACGATAAGAATCTCTTCTGACTTTCTCTTACATACTTTTCCATTCAGGTGAATGGCCCACATATAAACCATATACAATTATTTGTCTGTTTTCATATTGTAGCTTTTTATCTCTAGCCTTCTTGTACCACGAATTTCCATCACTATGCCCTTGTTATAATCACCATCTTACCTGTAACCATACATTCTATCTTTTAAATTTACTCTTTTCCAAATTATCGTCCCTGTTTTTATCAGTATTTTCAGTCTCTTGTGCACTGCCCACCACCCTTTTTATCAACTGCCTTAGATGCTTCTTGGATTCAGTAACATTCATCATTGGCTTAATTTTCATGATCTATCCTTTATTCCATTCACCACCTAATACCATCACCTATCTGGCCCCTTGTTTTTTCCTTGTATCAATCCAATAAATATACTGTGGGTGATCAGTCCATATGTTTATATGTTCAGTTCCTGTACATGGGTCATTTGTTCAATGTTTAGGTGGAAATCATCCAAATTAGCAGTTTACTCCATTCACAAATACAGTCTCCAGGCTAAATAAGATCTTATTATTTTCCTTGGAAATCTTTGTACGTGTCATTGGTCAGCTTCCTCTCTCATTCCTAAATCAACTTCATCAGAGCTTTGATGACTTTTTCTGGCTCCCTGATCTACCATTTTCCTCATTAGTCTAGTCTGTGATCAGACTGTTCTCACCTCACTCTTAACCAGTTTCCGTGGAGGATTTGATTCCTTCTTACCACATTAAAAAGAAATACTTTTTCACATATTCTGGTTTGCATTTGCTCTCATCTTCTCTGAGACTTCAATCCATTATTTTGTTTTCTCCTCTTTCTAGGTTTTCAAGTTCTCTTTCTTTTCTTTTGGAATATTTTTGCAAAATCATTCGCCTTGCCTATAGTGGTAGTTCCATGCTAGATGTTTCTTTTACATATTCTTTTAACTAATTTTCCATTGTGCTTGTTTCTAAAACCACTACACTTCGGAAAGGAGTCTCTGCTTTAATATTCTCCAAATTCTCCCTCTTTGTTTTTTAACTTAAGCCATTAAACATTCTTTTTCTCAGAGGAAAACTTTCTGATACCTGTCTTTCTTTACTCTTATTTCCAAACCCCATTATAGTACCTATCAAGAATTATTGAACACAAAGTCTGATTCTCAATGTCTGTGTAAGACATAGGCTCAGAGTGATATATCCTTAGTTCTGGATTCCCCACCCCGTTCTCCTAATTTCTGCATATTCCAGATTTTACTCATGAAATCATGAAATATTCCCAATTACATACAACACATGAATCTCAGAAAAGAATATTTAGAAAAAGATGCCAGATACAAAATAGTACATCATGTATGAATCATTTCATTGACGTGAGGCACAGAATAGACAGGGCTAATCTATGCTCTTAGATAGCAGGATAATGGTTGCTTTGGAACATAGTGACAGGAAAGAACATAAGGACGATGTCTGGAATGAAGAACTATTCTGATTTATGATCAGAGTGCTGGTTATGTGGGTATTTTCAGTCCATAACCATTTACTATAACTTAAACTGCAACAGCTTTATTAGAAAATAGTTATTATTACTTCCATTCACACATGGGGAGTCCAAGCTTCTGAGAGGCTGATGCCAGGTTCAAGGTTGCACATTCCTTACACAGCAAAGAGGATTGGATCCAGGCTGCCTGCCTCCGGGGCCCAGGTACATAACCATTCTGAGGAATCATATCTGCCTGGAAATTATGGCTCCCTCAGGCCTCAGTAAAAGAGCTTGATACTAGGTCTTTCAAATAACCTACGATATTATAGCAGGTTTTCCTATGTCTTTTATATTCGGTCTTTTAATGGAAATATTTTACTTAGATCCTAATTGTGGAGTTTAATGTGCAAAGTGAGAAATGAACCACAGAGAAAGATTGCATTAAGTAGTCAATATTTCATACAACATTAAAGAAATTATTTATATACGTAAACCAGGATAATATGACACAAATCTAAAACACATAGAAATATAATGTGTGACACAAACTGTATTAAAAAAACACCTTTATATGTGTGTTCTGTATGATCGGCATATCTCAAATACTTTAATTTTGAAGAAATTTTCTCACTATTGTGAATATCATGTACGTTTGTTCAGCAAATATTAAAAATACCTTCTAAATGACTATAACCAAAGGGGGAACATTTGTCATTACTTTTGAGACCACAGTTTGCCATAAATACTCAATTGTATTATGTTTAATAACTTGAATTAGAAATAAGACATTGAATTATTTTAATTTTTAATAGATATATATGACATACATACATACACATATATGCCTTACAAATAAGTTAAGAAAATATCAATTTACTAACTGATATAAAATAATTGTCATAGATTAATATACAATCTCTTTTAACTGCTGACTTGTCAACTTTTTCTCATCGAGATGGGAAATGAAATGTATTTTCAGGGAGCCCATGGAATAAGACTTTTTGACTTCCTGGAAAGAAACCTTTGATAAAGTTCTACATGACAGGATGATGAATAAGCTGAAAGCTTCAAAAACTCGAGGCATCTTATCCAAAACACTTAAACTAGCTCAAATGGATAATGGAGATTACTTTCAAAGTGGTTTATGACCACATTCTTTGCTAAGTGTTAAGTGGAGTTTTATAAGGTCATTCTTTTGAACTCCATTACTTTGAAGGCATGGAAACACTTTTATTCTTAAATGTAAAAGTAGAAGAAATTGTTATTCATCATTATGATATATTTAATAAAGCAACCATTTTTAATTTATGTCAAAAAATTATAAAAATGTTCAACTTATAAATTTGCTTTTCACTGAATTTAGAATTAGCACATGGACTTTATGTGCTATCGTCTTTAATATATATCTTAAAACATCGAAGTATTTTTTATTGAATATTTATGAAAGAGATAGCTCTACACAAATGTTATTGGTTGAAATGCAAGGGCATTAAAATCCAGTTGGAAAATGTGGGAGCTATGAAAATGATACTGAATTTAATTAATTTAAATCCTACTTCTCTCCCTGAAGTATCAAAGAAATGGAAAACTCCATTTTCAGTGAAGCTAGATTATGGGTACAACTCCCAAAGCACAAGGTCTGAAAATCTCTGCCAAGATACAGAGAAATGTGGAACAAATTGAAGGAGGACATGGGGGCATAATAACCACCTCTCAGGATAGGTGCCCCTTACCTGAAATGACTTATTTACCTAGAGCATTGTCATCAAACGTATGAAGCAGCCATGGGGAAGCCAATAATTTAGAAAGATAATTTCACAGAATGACTAAGGAAGAGAGGCTGAGAGAAGGCACCTGTTAATGTGCCAATTTTATTTTTAGATACCCAGACTGCTTGAGGATTGCCTATTTGAGGAAGTGCCATTTAATCTGAGAACTAAAGGAAAATAGAAATTAGTTGGTAAGAAATGAAATATTAGGGAATTAAAGGTCACTAGTGGAGAAGGTGTTTGAACTGTGAATTCAATAAGAACAGTCTTAAAGGTTCTCTTTTTTAAAAAATTTTTTAAAGATTTTATTTATTTATTTGAGAGAGAGCATGAGTGGTGGGGGAGGGACAGAGGAAGAGGGAGAAGCAGGCTCCCCACCGTGCAGAGAGCCCGGATATATGCAGGGACTTGATCCTGGGACCCTGAGATCATGACCTGAGCTGAAGGCAGACGCTTAACAGACTGAGCCACCCAGGTGCCCCTTAACAAAGGTTTTCTGAATAAATTGAACGTGTACTGTTAAACTGGATATGTTAAAATCCTCTGGGAGTGTTCTGATTGGGTTAAAGCTTTCTTAAGCTTTCCAAAGAGAGGTTGCAAGCTTGTGGTTGCTGCATTGTGATTCAAGGGAGATTGGTGGTTCTCTGTCAAAAAAATGCCTTTAGGCAGTAACTCGAGATGCGTAAATAATGAAAATGACTTAAGTTTTAAGCAATGATCTAAGTAAATTTGGAACAGATTCATCTATAAATGCAGTTGGTTATTGACTATCATAGTCTAGATAAGCACAGCGGCTCATACATACTAAAGGGCTAAGAGTATGCCAAACAGAAGGAATAGCTGCAAGGCCCAAGGAATATTTAGAAAAAAATGCAAAATCGGGGCACCTGGGTGGCTCAGTCAGTTAAATGTCTGCCTTGGCTCAGGTCACGATCCCAGGTTCCTCCCCCTGCCTCAGGCTTCCTGCTCAGCAGGGAGTCTGCTTCTCCGTAGGCTTCTGTGCCTCCTCCCTGATCATTCGCTCTCCTTCTTTCAAAAAAAAAAAAAAAAGCAAAAGCAAGATATATTGGAACAATGAAGAGATATTGGATATTTGCCAAAAATATTTGGCAAAATTCAACACTCTTTCATGATAAAAAAACAGTCAACAAAATAAGAATAGCAAATAATTTTCTTGACCTGATTAAAAGACACCTATGAAAATCCTACAGCTAACATCATATTTAATAGGGAAAGACTAAAAGATTTCCTCCTAAGATCAGAAACAAGACAAAAATGTCTGTTTTCACCATTTCTGTTCAGCATTGCATGTAATATAATAGCCAGTGAAATTATGCAGATGACATTCTCTAGTATATAGAAAATCATAAGAAATGCACTAATGATTGATTGGAATAAATTAAATAA
This sequence comes from Potos flavus, assembly GCA_028534135.1. Taxonomy (NCBI): domain Eukaryota; kingdom Metazoa; phylum Chordata; class Mammalia; order Carnivora; family Procyonidae; genus Potos; species Potos flavus. The sequence continues at coordinate 88,520,145 of CM052900.1, read as the reverse complement.
ATGAGTTTAGCAAACCGGTAGGATACATGTTCAGTATCAAAAAATTAATTGTATTTTTATATGCTAATATTGAACAATCTGAAAATGAAATTAAGAGAATTAGCCCATTTATAACAGCTAGAAAGAATAAAATACATAGGAATCACTTTTTTTTTTTAAGATTTTATTTATTTATTTGACAGAGAGAGAGAGATGACAAGTAGGCAGAGAGGCAGGCAGAGAGAGAGGGGGAAGCAGAGAGCCTGATGTGGGGCTCGATTCCAGGACTCTGAGATCATGACCTGAGCTGATGGCAGAGGCTTTAACCCACTGAGCCACTCAGGCGCCCCAGGAATCAATTTTTTTAATTGCAAAATATTTACAGTGAAAACTACTAAACATTATACCAAGGAGTTTAAAAGATCTAAATGGAAAGATGTCCCATTATCATAGATCAAAAGACTTACATTGTTAATATTGTGCTACTCCCTAATTAAATGTACATATTATTCAGTATAGTTCCCATCAAAATCACAACTGATTTTTATTTACTTGTTTGTTTGCTTAAAAAAGTAAAAACAACAAGATTTATGTGGGAAACAATGGTAAAAGAAAAAAATTAAATTGTCTTACTGCTTATAGCTCATTGACAAATTCTTGAAACAGAGTGACATTCCTCTAGGAACCCAGCTGCCTTGATATTAATACCTTGCTGAGGGCAAAAAGCAATCTTAGCTTAACATTATCCTGAACACCCACGATCCTGTAAGTCTACTTTACGTGCCTCCACTCCCCGACAAGATATGTGTCAGCAATCATCCCCCAAGCATATGGCCCAACTATATACATCTGAAGGGTCTCATGACTAGCGTTTTACTAGACAGTAATAAATGACCTTTTCCTAACAATAGCTAGCCCCCTCGAGGTCCTGGAAACCTTGCTTCCAAAATTCCTTAGAGACTTGGGCTATCCCTAACCCCCTCCCAACTTGAAAGTATATAATCAGCCACTCCTCATGACCCATGGGTCCTGTCTCTGTGCTTTAATAAAACCACCATTTACATCCAAGACATCTCAGGAATTCTTTCTTAGCCATCAGCTCAGAACCCCAACTGTTTCCTACATCAAAGATGTTTCCTGTACTGCTTATGGAAATGTAAGGAATCCAAATAGCTAAAACGATCTTAGAAAGAAAAAAAAAAAAAGTTAGAGGTGTTACACTTTACACTTTTAAAAGCCAACTGTAAGCTATAATAATCAAAAGTATGAGAGTAAAAGGATAGACATAGATGTAATGGAATTAAGAATCCAGAAATAAAACGGATTTATTGAGTCACTTTGATTGAGTCAATTGATTTCAACAATGTTGATTAGACAACGCAGTGAGAGAGAAAAATAATCCTTTGAACAAATGGTACTAGGACAACATAATATCTACATTAAAAGATTGAATTTGGACACCTATTTGATATCATCTACAAAAATCGCTGAAGTGGGTCATAGGTCTAAATACAAGAACTAAGACTGTAAGATTCCTAAAAGAAAACATTGGGATTGATCTTTGTAACTTTGGATTAGGCAGTAGTTGTTTAGATGTGGCACCAAAAGTAGAAATGATAGGAAAAACTATGTAATTAGACTTCATCAGAATGAAAACTTTTGCGCTTCAAAAGACACCATGAAGAAAGTGAAAAGAAAAGTGAAAAACCCACAGAATGGGACAAAATATTTGCAAATCACATATCCGAGAAGGGACTTACAGAATATAAAGAACTCTTACAACTCAATGATAAAAGTCAAATAACTCAACAACAACAAAAAAGGTGGGAGCAAATAACTTGAATAACATTTCTGTAAAGATATACAAATGGACAGCAAGAACGTGAAAAGATGCCCATATCTTTAGTTACTAGGGAAATGCAAATCAAAACCACAAAGTGATGCCACTTCCTACCCATCGGAATGGCTAAAATCAAGACACTAGCAAGTGAAGGTAAAGATGTGGAGAAATTAGAACCTTCACACTTTGCTGATAAGAATATAAAATGGTGCAGCTACTTTGGAAAAACTTAGTTTAGTAGTTCCTCAAAATGCTAAACTTTGAGTTAACATACAGTACAGCAATTCTAGTTTTCAGTATATACTCAAAAGAAATGAAAGTATAAGTCCAAACAAAATCTTGTATACCATTGCAATATTATTCATAAGAGCAAAAAAGTGGAAATAATCTAATTGTCCATCAGCTAATAGATGGATAAGTAAAATCTATGTATTTACCCAATGAGTTATTATTTGGCAATTGCCGCTTTCCAATGGTGCACGGGAGAAGAATGAGGCACAAACAAGTCAGCTTCAAGAGAACGGGAGCAGGGGTCAGCAGTTGAGAAGACTGCTGCCAGAACAACTCCTCAGTCCCGTATTTATTAGATACAAGGTAACAATCAACAAAGGAGTCGGAGGAGATTATAGATAAGCAAGATATGCCTGATCAAGCAGTATAGGATTTGTGGTTGAGTAAACACTTTTAAAGGGATCATCTAACTAACTCCAGGTGATCTCTGGAGAAGGGGAGATAACAGAAAAAAGAAGCAGGCGGCATTCCCCGCCCCCCCAGCGGGCCGGGCATTCCCAGCTGCTCGGCTTCAAGGACGTATACCATCCTCTCCCCCAGAGGCCTGTTGCTGGTACCTGTTCAAGCATGTTTGGTCTGTTCTGAGGGACGGTTACAGGCAATATAAAAGAATGAAGTACTGACACAAAATATAATTTGGATCAGTCTTTAAAACATGTTTCTTTTTAATCAGCAAAAGGAAAGTGTAAAAAGAACACATATTGTATAATGTCATTTATATGAAATGTCCATGTAGAAAAATTCATACAGATACAAAGTAGATTAGTGGCTGCTTGTGCCTGGGGTGAAGGACAAGGAATAGATATGGGAAATGACTGTTAATGTGTATGGGGTTTCTTTTTGAGGTGTTGAAAGTATTTAAAATTAAATTGTGGCGATGGTTGCACAATTCTTTGGATGTACAAATAACCCCATACCATAAATTTTAAATTGGTTGATTTCATGATATGTGAAAGATATCTCAATAAAGCTTTAAAAATAAAAAGCAAAATAGATTCATTTCCTGATTCATGTGGAATTTTATGGTCCAGGAAAAAAATGATTTAAAAAAAAGTAAAAATATTTTTGAAGGATTTCAAAGATAAAGCATCAATCTGAGTTTGACAGAATAAGTCCCTACTATACATCCTCTGCCTGGGGAAAAAGCTTTTTCACCATCATATAAAAAGCAACTACCTAAATATAAAGAAGAGTGAATTGAAAGAGACAGACTCAGACTCTGATGGGAAGTTTACACTCACTCAAGAAGGCTGAGCATGTAACAAACCATTTCATCTCTCTGGCTCAGGAAACCAAAAAAGTGAGGTCAGGAGTCATGAATGTCCAAGAAGGTGGGAGAATCCACAATGAGAAAAAGCCAAGAGAATTTTTAGTCCTGTCTGCTTATACCTCTGATTTATCCTGCAAACATGCATGCACCCAAAAATCTCAAAGTAGCTCAAAGACAAATAATCTGAATAGAGCTATGATCTTTTACCATGTAGATATTGGGCAGTACAGAAGCAGAAAGACTGGGGCAGGGTGGGGGGGTGAACTCTTGTTTGGTGAAGAGATCGGAGCCCTACAGCTAAGTTCCTATCGGTCTGGTTTTTAGTCTGAGGATAAGCAGCAGTGGTAAGTTTGTTGAGAGCACAAATGGGAACAGGTTAACTGGCCTGGGGAATGAGAAGAGAGAAGCTTGGAAATCATTAACACTGAAGACAGTGAGGAAACCCCAGAAGTCAGAGAGGGGAAACCTCAAAATCTGTGTCCCACATTGTTGATGCTTTTTTGGGGGGAAGGGGTTTTGATATTCTGGTACTTTATCTATGATTTTTAAATGTATTGTCAAGAATGAGATGTGCCCTTGGGACTCTTGGGTGGTTCAGTAGTTAAGTGTCTGCCTTCAGCTCAGATCCTGATCCCTGGGTCCTGGGTTTCTCCCTCTGCCTGCCGCTCCCCCTGCTTGTACTCTCTCTCTCTCTGACAAATAAATAAATAAAAGCTTAAAAAAAAAAAGATTGAGACGCGCCTTTTAAATTTTCTTTCTAATACTAGCTTGTCTGCTTTTGCTATCAAGATGTTATTAGCCTCATGAAATGATACAAGGAACTTACTTCCTTTTGCTGTTTTCAGTTAACAGTTGATACAGCACAATAATTGTCTGTTCCTGGAAGGTTTGATAGGTCTCTTCAATAAAATTTGTTGGCTGGTTCTTTTTTATAATGAGAAAATTTTGAATGTAGATTTAATTTAATAAATAATTTCTTAATAAGTAAATCTCATGTATCTAGTTTTTCTTTAGTCAATTATGGTAATTTATGTGTCTAGGCTAGCCATTTTTTTCAAATTTATTGGCACTATGCTATTTAAAATATCACTTTATACTTTAAAATATGTTCTATTTCTGTATCTATTTGCTTTTTTAAAACTTAATTATATTTATTTGTTTCTTCTCTTTTTTCTTAAAGCCATGCTACAGAATGAGTTTATTAATCTTTTCAATACACTAGCTTTTGCAGAGCACCTGGGTGGCTCAGTGGGTTAAGCCTCTGCCTTCGGCTCAGGTCATGATCTCAGGGTCCTGGGATAGAGCCCTGCGTTGGGCTCTCTGCTCAGCAGGGAGCCTACATCCCGCCCTCTCTCTCTGCCTGCCTACTTGTGATCTCTCTCTCTCTCTCTCTCTCTCTGTCAAATAAATAAATAAAATCTTTTAAAAAAATAGACTAGCTTTTGCTTTTGTTGTTCTTTCTCTTTTTCTTTTTTTAAAATATTTTTGTTATCATACCCTTCTTTTTACTCATTGTAGATTTATAATTTTGTTCTATTCCTAACTTTTTTTGTTTTTGCCTATGGACGATTTTCTTTCTTTTTAAAATTTTTTTCCAGGGGCGCCTAGGTGGCTCAGCTGGTTAAATATCTGCCTTTGGCTCACATCATGCTCTCGGGGTCCTGGGATCAAGCCCCAATTCAGGCTCTCTGCTCAGCAGGGAATCTGCTTCTCCTTCTGCCTCTGTCCCCCACTTGTGCTTGGGCTCTCTCAAATAAATAAAATATTTAATTTTTTCCCAGTTTTACTGATATATAATTGACATATAACATGGTATAAGTTTAGAGTGTATAACATGATGATTTGATACACGTATATACTGTGAAATGATTACCATAATAAGGTTGGTCAATACCTCCATTAGCTCACATAATTACCTATTGCATGTGTGTGTGGTAAGAACATACAGCAACTTTCAAGTATATAACATAACATTATTAACGACAGTCATCATGCTGTACACCAGAACTTACTCATCTTACAACTGGAAGTTTGTAACCTTTGATCAAATGACTCTTGAACTATATCTGTGCAGAACTGACCTAGGTATTCCCCTAAAGACGAAGATCTCACCTATAACCTATTGCAAATAGTGTGCTGTTGAAGCTCACCCAAGAAAAATATTTGCTAAAACAAACAAAACAAAACAATATTTGTCACAGAAAAGACACAGAATCCAGAATATCCACAACCTAACTTTCACAGAGTTCAGGGATGCAATAAAAAATTTAGCCAATAAACCAAGAACGAAGAAAATGGATTACACTTTCAAGAGAAAAGAAAATCAACTGAGTTAGATCAAGAGATGAATCAGATGTTGAAATTGATTTAAAAATGTTAAAGTGGATATTGTATCTATCTTCAACGAAGTAAAACAAAATGTGTTTTCTATGCATAAACCTTTTGCATAATAACTGGAAGTGTCAGCAGAAATAAAAACAATAAAAAAAGAAGCAAAGAGAAGTTCTAAAATTGAAAAATACAATGTTAAAAAAAAACAAAACACAAAACCTGAAGCACTTAACAGCTTAATGGACATGACTGAGGCAAGGGTAAGTGAAATTGAAATCAAAAGAAGCAAAATTATTTTGTGTAAACAGTGAACAGAACCCCAAGCCCTATTAAATAATATTGAATGTAAGAAGGAAACAGATTTCAAGAACACTGGGGAATCCCATATATGTGATGATATATGAACTTTAAGCAGAATAAACACAAAGACATTCATGCTGAGGCATATCAGGATGAAACCAAAGATAAAGAAAAAATATTGGAAGGAGAAAGAGGAAAATGACACACTACATATAGAGAAACAAGGTTATGACCAAAGACTGGCCTTTCATCAGATACCAAGGAAGTCAGAGAATAGTGGACCATTTTAAAAATGATAGAGACAAACAAACAACAACAGGGGAAAAAAGGTTAACTCAGATTCTATCTCCAGCAAAAAAATATAATTCAAGTTGAAAGATGAAATATAGCATTTTTAGGAAAAGGAAAGTAGGAGAATTTATAGCCAGAAGACCTGTGCTGTACAGAAGGCTAAATAAATTTTTTCAGGCTAAAGGGAAATTATATCAAATGGAAATGCAGATATCCTCAGAAGAGAACACAAAAGCATCGGAAATAGTATCTGGGGAAAAACAAAAGATTACATGTTTTGGCCTTGTCCTTCTTAATTCCTTTGTAAAACTGGTTAAAACTAAAATCGTATAATCGAGATTTGTGACATATTTATATATAATAAGTATAACTGTAAAGGATGAATGAGTATATGGGACTTTAAACTTACTAGATGTCTATATTTTACATGAAGTTTGACTTTATTTCTTGTAAGTAGAGTGTGGAAGTCTAAACATTTGAATTTTAATCCCTATGGCAAAAATTATAGCACCAACAGAAAAATTAAAAAGGAGTTCTAAAACTCTCAAATGAAGTATAAAGACAGAAATAGGAGGAGCCAAAAGCAGAGATGTAAAAAAGTAGAGCTTCAAAATCCATAAAGCAACAATTGACAAAATTAAAAAGAAATAAAAATGGACAATACCACAACCATCACTGAGATTTAAATATCTTCCTCAGCAATTGATAAAACAACTGGACAAAAAAATGAGCAAAGACACCGATCTTAAAAACTGTATAAACTACCTTGACTTAACTAATATATATAGAACACTACCTCAAAAATGGCAGAATACACATGTTTTTCAAATGCATATTTTATGTAGGTAGACTATAATCTTCACTTTTAAAAAGACTAAATTAGTTTTTTATATTAAAATAATATGGAGTATGTTCTCTAAACACAATAGAATTCGTTAGAAATCTGCAAATAAGATAACCAATACACATTCAAATATTTGAAATTTAACAGCAGACATAAATTTTAATTGGGTAAAAGAAATTACAAAATATTTTGAATGAACCAAATGACCTCTAAATTAACATACTTATATTGTAGTAAACTTACATTATTTAACTATTTAGTCTTTACAATTAATTCTCTACCACACAGAGAATCTGATATCTTTTTATCAGTTGTCCTTCACTTCTACCTTGCTTTCTCACACACAAGCATATTCACAATGAAATCATTGTATAGGTACACAGTTCATTCACCTGATCAGACCATGTGACCTGTGATAAAGATCATATGAACTTTTTTTTAAAGGCCTGTTGTGTTAAAACCTCACATCCTCAGAGTCTAATCAAGGAAGTTAGCAACTGTATTTTTCCATTAAAAATTCTTTCAGTGGTCAGCCTAAGAAGAACCTTAATATATCGCACACCCAACTTACATTGTACATCCTAACCCTTTCAAATCAGTAACAAACATACAATAAACAGGCAATTAGCAAAAGATCTAATATTTTCTCATAAGTTGAGAGAGAAACTAATTATAATGATATTCGTGAAATAGTTAGAAAAACTACTTCACAGCTTCTGAATAAGCTGCATCAGTGTGAGTAATGGACATGCAAAATAGCCTGCACATTTTTCCTTTCAAATATTAAGAAGTAGGGGGTTGAAGATTACGAAAAAATAGACTTCCTGTGGCCAGGGATGACTTGATTTCCAAGTACACTCTGATGCAAATCCAGTTCATACAGTTTTAGAGTGGATAGAACTGTGTCTGACGAGTGCTGCAAACACACACATTCACTACTGGTCCATTAGAATTCTTTTCTATAATATTTCGTATATACTTTCCAAGATCTAAAACATACACAAAGCCTTTGGATGCACTGGCACCCACTTGTCCCCTCGGACATTCCAGCAAACCTCGAAGATGCTACCAGTACCCTGGTAGCTGTGGACAAGACTTTCACTCTGAGTGTTCCAGATATGCACACACTTGTCAAAGGAGCCATTGGCCAAATATCTCCAGCGAGGGCTAAAAGCTACACTGTAGGCAAGTTCCTGATGTTTGGTTAGCATGTGGATGCAAACGCCTTGCTCTATAAGTCACAGTCAAACTGTAGAATCAAAGGAAGCACTTGCTAGCATGATACTGGAATTTGGGTTGCTGGTGGCTGACATGGTGGGACTTCACTTTATGGTATATGTCTCTTTGATGTGAGCCTAGAGGTCAAGCATACAGTCATATCAAAGGGGGAAAGAACAGTTTCCATCCAGAATATTCAGACTGGGAAGCATGAAGTCACCAGCTAGATGGTGCATGGATTGGTTTCCATCTAGAACAGGCTCTGATGGCTGAGAAGAGAAAAGAAGGGAAACAAAAGAAAAAAGGTGGGGAAAAAGCTGTGTCAAAAAAGAAAAAAAGAAGAAAAAACGCTATGATAAACCAAAAGAGGGGAGGGGACTCTTCTCCATGTGATTGGTTTGTTTTTTCCCTTAACAATGTGGACACTACAGTTGCTTTCACAAAAGATGTTCAAAGACCAGTTTGCACAGATGAAATTCACAACTTTGTAATACCAACACTTTCTATTCTCTAGAATCTTCTTTGTCAGTGATTTTTCTACTGACTGGAATCCTGTCATCCCAGGACCTTCAGTCTGAGATGGAAACTGTTTTTGGTTTGTTGCTTCTTTCCCATTGTCTGCCCCCTCCACCTTTCTCCTTCTTTTGGTGTGGTCTTGATTTGCAGTATACCCTCAGTAGATGCCATCTACTGCAGTAAACTCGTGCAGTATCATGGATGACAAAATCTTTGAGGGACAACTTTCTTGCCCCCCCCTCCCTACTGCCCTCTGCTCCCTCTCCTCTATCATCTCTTGCTCACTGTCTGTCCCTTTCTCATAGTTTCTTCAAGTCTTAGGTCTCATGGGCACTTTCAGCACATAATTAGTGCTTTATGTAAGAAGACAGGGCAGGGGGACTTTTTATAGGAGGAAAAAAAATACTTAGAAAAAAGTCCAGAGTATTTTTGGAAAAGAAATATTTTTATGTTAAGACAATTTTTAAAAGACTTCTTTATTTTAGGAGTGGTGGGGAAGAGGCAGAGGAAGGAGAGAATCTCAAGCAGACTTGCTGAGCATGAGCCCTCCACAGGACTCAATCTCAGAACCCAGAGGTGATGACCTGAGCTGAAATCAAGAGTTTGTCACTTAACTGACTCAGTCACCAAATTTTAAAATTCTAAAATGGCCATCAGATATAGAGAGCTTTATGTGATCCATATTTTAAACAAACTTTGGAAAGACACAGGAAGCATCTGAGGTAGATTTTCCTTTCCCTTCAGCTTCAAGAAAAGCGATTAGAACCCTGGGTGGAAAAGGTCAGTCCTGTGGATGGACAACAGGACTGTTCTGCAGCCAGAGAGGAAAATCCTAGTGCTTTTGGGTTAGAAGCAGAGCATTGTATCTTTTGGAGTGTGTTTCTCTCTCCCACAAGAGAGAAATGAACAGTGTCCGCTCACCTTGAGGAGCACTCGCAAAACCATGGTATTGAAGAAGCCTTTAAAACTCACAGCTGAGTTTGATGTCACTATTAGCGACATTTGTTCACAGTGCTAAAACTACCAATGGTCACTTCATGAAGAACAGGTTGACCAGTCCTTGCAAAGCTGACATAAAAGGCTCCAAGTTTTCACTTGGTCTAAAATGAATGGGAACAGGAAGATTTTTCAGTCCTGAAGGTGAATTACATAGGTAGAATGTCACTAATAATTTTTGCCCTCTTCATAATTCCTTTCTCTCACAAGAGACTAGGAAAAAGATTTTTTTCCTTAAATAATGAATCCTTTTACTCTTAAAAAAAATTAAATATGGCTTTATATTCCTAAAAAGAAGAAGAAGGATGAGGAGGAGGGGGAGAAGGAGGAAGAGAAGAAGTTGTAGTAGGGAGTTGAATATATACTTCCACAAAATTGACATTTTATTTTAGTGGCTGTTACAAAGGCCATTAAAAGGAGACAATACACTATAATAAAAGTGGTTCAGTTACTGGTAATTATGGAATGATGGAAAAAGAATCATTTAAAATAAAAATCTATAATTAAATCATGTTTTCAATTTTTTGTTAGCTATAGATAATTATACCAATTTCTCATGGTTATTGTGAGAATTAAGTGAAATGTATGTTGTGACTTGCACTTTTATGTAGTAGTCAAAAAGTATAACTTCACTCCCCCTTTCCTATAAGATTACTGTAACTGTATATCTGTAAATATGGGGATAATTTGCTTGCCTTATTCAACAATGATACAAGGAAAAAATTATTTAAGCTTAGTATGATTAGAGCACAGGAAATAAGGAATAATACTAGAAAAGGGTGCAGATCATATAATTGCTTGTAGGCTGTAATAATTACTTTAGATTTACTCTAAACATGATTAGGAAGCCACTCAAAGATTTGGAACAGAAAAGTGACGTCATCAGACACACAATTTTTAATGGTTATGCTGGCTACTCTTTGTTATACTCTACAAGTTGTTCAGGAGGGATCAGTTGACTTCATCCAAGGAAATGATGATGCTGACTAGAGTAAATTCTGGGCAAGCAGTGACTTGCTATAGGATTTGGAATATATTTTGATTATAGAGTCACTAGGATTTACAAATTAGAATTTTGGTTCTGCCCATGAGCAAATGAGTGAATGTTGATGATATTTTTGATCGGAATAATACTGAAGGTGGGAGCCCATTTTAGATGATGAAAACATAGAATTAAATCTTTGTTATATTGACTTTAAAACATGATTATTTTCCAAGTGAATTTGTCACACCAGCTATTGGCTATATCAATCTGCAATTCAAGAGTGAGGTCAGGGATCGTTATGTGCATTTGGGATTCATTAGTGCTAAGATAATATTTAAAGCAACGATACCACATGAAGCCACCTGTAGAATAAGCATAAATGGATGGCAGAGAGGATCACAGACCTAACCTTAAGGCTCTCCAAACAACTGTCATTTAGAAAAATGTGTAAAAGCTGTCACTGAGACTTCTTTTTCTGAAAAACAAAACAACCAACTTTCATCGAGCATGAGAAGTAGCATCCAATATGGTAGGGGAAAACCAGGAGAGTGTTTTGACTTGAAAATTTAGTAAACAAGTATTTGTAGAAGGAGGGAGTAATAAACTTTGAGAAATTATGCTGAATATTCAAATCGGATGAGGACTATAAATTAACTGACTACAAATTAACTGGTTGTATAGAAGTACTTGATAACCTCGATTAGAGTGCTTTCAAAGAGTAATGGGAATAAAATAAATGAATTAATGAATTTACTAAATTTTGTGTGGGATTTAGTTCTAGAGCAACCCTGACTTACCTTAATCAGTACAGCCCATTTTCCTAGTCAAAATAAATGGCTCCAGGAAGGGAAGCAAGCCATATCAGGGTAACAAACAATCAAGGTGACATTTATTCCAGTTTCTATGAAAGAACATCTGAATCTCTTACTCTCAGTGTCATGCTATGGTCATTTAAGAGCTCCAATCATTTGTTTAAGTTTTATTTTTTTAATTTATTCCAATATAGTTAACATAGAGTGTTATATTAGCTTCAAGTGTACAATATAGTGATTCAACAATTCTATACATTATTCAGTGCTCATCATAAGTGTACTCGTTAATTCCCATCACCTATTTCACACATTGACCCCACCCACCTCCTCTCTGGTAATCATCGACTTGGCTGCAATCATTTTTATACAATAAAGGAACATCTTGAAGTCACCATTTAGTTTGGGTATGGTGTATAGTGTGGGGCAGGTGGATAGGAAGGTACCAAAAATATTATAAAGAGTATGTCTATCCTACGAAGGCCAAGGTGAAAGAAAAAGAGATCCTTGGTCCTTGTTGGTATCGTTTTAACTACCAGATGAAGCTGTGTCCAATGATAATCCTACATCTAAATTTTCATTTCTGAATGTCAAAAAATTCTTTCTTTGTTTAGCCCATTCGAATTTGTCTTGTATATCTTGGAGACAAAAAAAAAAAACTCAACTATTACAAGCATCTTGTACTTTTTAATTAATTCTTTTGAGTGTTTTGACACATAATGCTACATTAGTTTCAGGTGTGCAGCATAGTGATTCAACCTCTATATAACACGCTATGCTCACCACAAGTGTCTGTCACCACACAACACTAAAACAATATCATTGGCTATATCCCTTATGTTGTGCCTTTTATTCCTATGACTTATTCATTCCATAACTGGAAGCCCCACTCCCCTTTACCTATTTTGCCTATTCCCCCACTCTCCTCCCTTCTGGCAACCATCAGTTCTCTGTATTTGTAGGTCTGATTCTATCTTGTTTTGTGTATTATTGAATCAAACATATATTAATATATATTTTTATTATGTTACTAGAGGGTAATAATATATTTTGCCATAAAAATAAGTGACAAATGTGAGTTGGCTAGCAGAAACCTTAAACATCACACCATGTAAAATTAATTCTAATTTCTGAGGTCTTAAAATGTGAAAAATGTATGTCCTAAAGTCAATCAAATATGATATGTAGTCAATACTTGTCATTTACCGTATATTTAAATCATAACATCATTTATTTATTTATCATTTATTTTTATCCTCATTTAATAGATAAGAATATTTCTCTAGGCTTATATAGCTTATATACAGTAAAGATAATCAATGATTCCATGAGTTGTGGAGACCATTTTGTGTATCTTTCTTCTTAGCCAACTAGTGAGGAATTGGAGAAGGAACATTTAAAAGGCAGCAAGGAGAACCAAGAAACTGCTTAAATTAACTTAGGCAAATGTGCTTCTTTTGATATATACAACTACCAAATGAGATAGGTAAGCTTCAGTTATACCCTACTATAAAAGGTATTGATGTAAACCGGGGCAGACATTATCAGAGAACAAAAATTTATAAGAGCATAGACCAGATGTGGACATTTTATTAGCAGAATATGTGTAGAAAATCAGGAGCAAAAGGAGGACATAGCAAATTTAGAGACAGTTAAAGTGTGAAAACAAATGAACACTGAGATAGTGGGCCAGTTAGGAATCTTTGGTATGCAAAGATTTTTTGTTTCATTAACTTTTAACCAAATCAGTGGTTAAAAAACTGGATGATGTCTGCTTCCATCGTGATGAGAAAGATGTTAAAGGACCTTCACACTTGTGGTAATAACTAGAAAAAGTCAATGAACTAAGATTTATATGGGAAAGGAAAATATTCAAGCATTTTAAGGATTTTGAACACAAGATCTGAGTTGACACTGATACATGGCTACCTGAAACATCATAGTCCTTCAGTTTATACTGGGGGCAGATGGAGATAAGGGTAAAAGTGAATTTGTGTAAAATTCTCCTTATAGTGAGATCTAGTGACTCCACAGAACTGCCAGTTTCTCATTTCCCTGTTGTATAAGTATACAATTGGGAGTGACATAATTGGCTGTTGGAGGAATCCCTACATAGAGACCTTGACCAATAGAGTCATCCACCTCTTCATGTTTCATCATCCCAAAAAGTTCCCTGTGTCCTTTGGAGTCAATGTTCTTACCCCTGCACAAGGCAAGTAGTAATAAGCTATGTCTTTAAAAATGTTCCAAATGCTTAGATAATTTTAGAATTATATAATGTTGCAATCATAATACTGAGTTTTTACATATCCCCCATCCAACTTCCCCTCATGTTAACATCTTAAATAGTCATAGAACAATGATCAAAACCAGGAGATTAACTTTGGTATAATACTACTAAGTAAACAACAGAATTTATTGAAACATCAATAATTTTTCCACCAGTGTCCCCTCTTTATTCCAGGAGCAAATTTCCAATCTCACTTTGCATCTAGTCATCATGCCTCATGCGAGAAATCTTTGAGGCATAGATCTTTGAGACAAGCATTCTGCTTCTGCTCAAACTTCTGCACACTAATTCTAGCAACCCATGGTAAATCTAGTTCATGGCAATAATTGCTTTGTGTTCTGATGATGATTTTCTGTCTTCTTTATTCTTTTCCTGCACTCAAAGTTTCAGTGAGAATAATATATATTTCAATTTCATTAGCTTTACCAAACTAAGAAATACCTCATTTTGTATACTTACATAATTTCTCATTTAACTTTATAATGCATGCAGGTGATCAGAGTATAAAACTCGAATGAATTCAAAGCTCTAAATTCAGAACAGCTCAACCTTTTGCAAATAGGTGAGCAGAATAATCTGCCATGTTGTTGTCAATACTGTCAATCTTCTATGCCTCCAAAAGAGGTGGGGATTGATGTCTTGCAAGCCCTAATTTTTGCTAATAACTTATAAAAATAAAAACGTTTCCCATTCACTGAATGTATATTAAATGCCAAATACTGAATGTGCCTTAGATACATTTTTCCATTTTATTCTCATAAGTAACAACTGTGAGTAGAAAATATAAAGCTTATAGATAAGGATTATAACACATCTATCCAGTAAAATTTAGTAATTATAAAAATGACTCACAGATTGCAATACTACAATGCCATTTTGATTCTAATCACCTAGATTTAGCACAGAGTACACAAATTAAGTGAGTCCCCAACAGATTGTCCTCACTTCAGATGCCAGCAAATTTGAGAGTCCCCAGGACACCCACATTGACAAACCATCTATAATAATTGGTTCCCACAACCTATCCAGATTTAATAATTTGCTAGAATACCTCATAGCACTCAGAAAAGTGCTAATATGTTCACAATTACAGTTATATTTTTAAGTAAATCAGGACTAGCCAAATGAAGAGACACATGGGAAAGGTATGGGGTGGTCCAGAAGTCTGAATTTCTGTGCTCTTGCTCCGTCAAATCAGTATGAGTCACCCTCTCAGCCATTGTTGTGTTTACTAACCAGGAAGTTCACCCAAGCTTCAGTGTCTAGAACTTTGACTGAAGTTTCATTATGTTTATATGATTCCTTGAATCACTGGTCATTTGACTGAACCCAATCTTCAGCCTTCCCCTTCTCTCTGGAGGAGTTTAGGTTTATATTATCTGGCTCACAGGTGGTTGGTCTTTCTGACCTGCCACCATCGTGAGTGAACTCATTAGCATAAACTCAGATGTGGTGGACCAGTCCTCCATATGTCTCTGTGATGACATAAGACTTCTGTCACTCAGTTTATATCACGTTTGCTTCCCTTTTATAAGCTTTATGGGTGTCTCACTCTTTCAGTGTGATTTTTTGGTAGTGTAGAGGAAGCAGCCTCAAAATAGCCTAAGAAGTTGTACTTGTAGACGATTAGTGGATCGTTTTAGCCTATGTTTTCTTTCTGTAGCCTGCAATTATATTTTAACTGTAAATTTGTTGATATGGTGATAGGGAAGAAGGGAGAGAAGAGCCGATTATTTATCAAACATTTTCTATGGTAGACATGAGGCAGTTTCTCCTAATTTTCCATGTGAAAATAACTTTCCTATAATGGGAGTGACTATTACAGTGTGGAAATTGTAGCAAATCTCAAATCTCTTTAATTCAATAAAGTCCTAAACCTGGCTATTCCTAAATAATTTGCTATTTAGTCCACTAGTCCACAAACTTTATGCTTAACACTACACTTTAAATCTCAGCTAGTGCCTCTACCTTATAGATTTTCTATAACTGATACTTTCTGCTGTATTAAAATATAGAGTCATCTAATTGGATAATAATGTGAAATTATTTAGCATTTCTTTCTTTTTTTACCTCAGCTTCTACTTTTTTTCTATCTTGAATTTTCTATTTGTTTCTGTTTTTGTTTTTTTTTTAAAGAATTTATTTATTTATTTGACAGAGAGAGAGAAATCACAAGCAGGCAGGGAGGCAGGCAGAGAGAAAGGGGGAAGCAGGCTCCCCCCTGAGCAGAGAGCCTGATGTGGGGCTCGATCCCAGGACCCCAAGATCATGACCTGAGCTGAAGGCAGAGGCTTTAACCCACTGAGCCACCCAGCTACCCTGTTTGTTTTTGTTTTATTTGCAGTGAGTATTGTAGCTTTGAGGCTAGTAGATAAAACTGGAATGGACTTGATAAGTGGAAATTATTTTATGCAAGTCCTAAATTATTAAACAACTGTCATTGGCAAGAATATATTCCCCAAATCATATGTACATTAATTTATCCATTTCCATTTATTGAATAAACATGTCTTGAATAAAAAAAAAAAAAAGCTTCTATCACTCAGAAATTTCCAAGGATGTGAGGTTATCTCCCAAAGAACTTGGAAAAAAGACCAGACAAATTCTTTAATATGCAACAATATTAACAGACTTTAGCATCTGAGAGAAGGATTTGAAAAGCAGGCTTAAAAAATAATGAAGATCAGGAGCTACTACTAAACAGATAATTTACTACCACACATTGTGGGTAGAGGGAGAAGAGAGTGGGGGAACCACAAAAATTACAGATCATCTTTAGATGAAGGAATTATGAACAAGACTGAGCTAGTGTTCTAGAATATAAATGCCATAATTTTCTCCTTGCCTGAAAATTACATAGACCAAAAATAAAATCTAGTCTTTCCGATGGCATAAAAGAAATGTATCTCAGGGCACCTGGGTGGCTCAGTGGGTTAAAGCCTCTGCCTTCAGCTCAGGTCATGATTTCAGGGTCCTAAGATCGAGCCCCGCATCGGGCTCTCTGCTCAGCAGGGAGCCTGCTTTCCTCTCTCTGCCTGCCTCTCTGCCTATTTGTGATCTCTCTCCTCTCTGTCAAATAAATAAATTTTTTAAAAAATCTTAAAAAAAAAAAAAGAAATGTATCTCTAACTCACCAACACCCTAAGGTTTTGACAAAATTTTAAGTAGCTTTAGAAAAACTGAAAAAAGTGATAAAGTAATTCAATTTTTTAAAAAAAGAAGAAGAAGGTTATATAGAATGTGGTGTCTCTTTCGATTGGATAGCGACCCCCAAATGTGAGGCTACGATCAGGTGGAATCCGGTAGCACAGATGGGGAAAGGATCCAGCCAAGGCAGAACAAAGGAGATAGAAGTTGATTGAATGCACCACAAGGGAGCAGAGGACAGGACAGCAGAAGAGAGGCTGTCTGCCAGGAGGCGGTGGGTTGGGGCTGGGTTTTTAAAGGGGGAAGGTGAGGAGATCTGGTGACTTATGGAATCTTCCCTTTTTTGGTAACTGTGTCTGGTTGTAAGTAGCCCATTGGTTAGTTAGGGCTTATGGATATTTTGAGGTGGGTCACCTGCTGGGCCTGTCTATATGCAGCCAGGTGGTCTTGCTGTTAGAGCTTTCAGCATTGCATCGCTCAAGTCTGTTTGCCGAAAAGCGGCCTCTACAAAGAGGACTCAAAATAAAGGTTGATATTGAAAGTTATGAAGCTAAAAAATAAAAAATGACTTTGTTGTATGATGCCAGAATGAAAACTTTACCTTGGATATAAACATTCTACCTTTTGAAAAACTAGCAGCCATTAATAAACATCAAGGAAAATATTTGGTATCAGCAAATTAGTCAGCCTCTGAGCAAGAAAATATATATTATGCTGTTCGACCTATCTTTCTGTGCAAAGATTGAGGAGAACCAGAAAAAGTCTGTAAACTTGAACTTAAATCAATACAAATGATCCAATTTGAAGAAGAAAGAGAAAATAGATTTTTAAAAAATAAACGGAACTTCAAAGGCCTGTGGGGCAATATGAAAATGTCATATGAATAATCCATAAATACATGTTTGTTGTGAAAAATTCAAACCTACTGAAATATATGTAATAAAATGTTATGCTCTCTCCTCAGATTACCCTCCCAAAGGTTACTAGTGTTTGCATTTAATAATATATAGCCTTTTATGCTTTTTTTCTGTGCACTTACCTAAGTGTGCATATGTAAAAGGATTGTTTTGCACATAATAGGATTATACTAAAATAAGTAGTGCCTATTTTTAAGGATAGGTTAAATTTGTGAGTGATTATTCTAAGTATATTGGATAAAATAAGACAAAAGTCAGAAAAAAAAAAAAGAATAACAAGGATTTGTGGGAGAGGAAAAATTTTCCCTCTATCCATCTAGGTTTTGGGTTAAGACCCCCCCATAATAAAAAGATTAACAGGAGAAAAGTAAACAGAAGTTTAATAACAGTATAACTCCTGTATACTTGGGAAATATCCAGGAAAACTGAGTAACTCCCTGAAATGACCTGAGCCATGCCATCACCTTATATACCATCTCCAGCTAAAGACAAAAGAGGACAGGGTTGGGGGACCACTGTGGGAGCTTACTAGGAAAAACACAGTAAAGAAGGGTAAGGTTGTGTGTGTATGTGTGTGTGTGCATTTTAGCATTTATTTGTTTATTTTAGAGAGAGAGAGAGAGAGAGCACTTGAGAATGAGGGGAGGGGAAAAAGAGGAGAGAATCTCCACTGATCAGGGAGCAGGAGGCAGGGCTAGATCCCAAGACCCTGAGATCATGACCTGAGCCAAGACCAGGAGTTGGACAGTTAAGGGACTGAGCCACCCAGGCTGTGCAATTTAAGTCTTTGCCTTCTCTGTTGGTAAGGATTTCTAGAGATTTTAAAGACATCCTTCCTGCCTGGGACTAGGAGGGAGACACCCTTACAAATGGAAATTTCCCTCATAAATGTAGGTCTTTATTTTTTTTTTCAGATTTTATTTATTTATTTGACAGAGAGAGAGATCACAAGTAGGCAGAGAGGCAGGCAGAGGGAGAGGGGGAAGCAGGCTCCCTGCTGAGCAGAGAGCCTGATGCGGGGCTCGATCCCAGGACCCTGAGATCATGACCTGAGCCGAAGGCAGAGTCTTTAACCCACTGAGCCACCGAGGCCCTGAGGCTCCCTTAAATGTAGGTCTTTTACAAACAGGTAACTTCTACTTACTTACCAGAGCTTTTTCTCTATCTGTTGTTTCCTGGGGGAAAAAAAAATCCATGAAACAAAACAAAACAAAACAAACCATCCTAAAATAGTTCTTTTTTCTTCAAGTATGGAGATCTCATAGATATGGTACCTAAGAAGTGACCAAGGCAGGCAGCTTTTACACTTTTTAGACGAAGTAGTATAAATCTGTGAGGAATTGACAAGACAAAGAACATTTATGTTTGGGAGCTTTCTTTGTAAGACATTCTACACAGAATTTGAGCTGGATTAGTAAATTAGTAAAAGTAACAAAGTTTGTTTACATAGGCTTCTTTGGCCCTGAATTCCCATCTCTGATGATAAGGATGGCTTCTTTCAGTCTCCAGATGGAGGGGGAGCACCCTTCACATGGGAGATTTATTTCCTGCATTCACGGAGACAAGGGGTCAGGATGCCCTTCTTGCACTGGCTGCTTTTTGTGTAACTTTAAATCAAAATAATCAATATACCAGTGTGGCATATCTTGGGGGCAGGCTGCCCTGAGCCCCACCAGATATCACAAAAAATGGCTTTTGTTTCTGTAATACTATTTTAAAAACTGTATATTTAATCTACCCTGTGGGCATGATAACACAGTAACAATATAGGTTTAAATAGCAAAGAGTTTTAAGTATATTGTATCAAGTGACAAAGATAATACAATTTAGTAAAGAGTTTGATGTCCTTTATTTAGAGGGAAACAATCCACGGATGGGAGGAGTAGGCACCTCACAAGCAGGGGAGCACCCTGGAGAGATTTAGGGCAAGATTCGCGGTTTATAGAACATTAGAAGCATGGGACATGATTGGCTAAGATGTTGGGGTTTCCTGGTAAGGCTAGCAGGGTCCTGTTTTGGTTTTGTTTTGTTTAGGTTTGGTTTGGTTTGGTTGGTTGGTTGGTTGGTTTTATTTATTTATTTATTTATTTTTTGGTTGGTTTTTTTATTAAGATTTTATTTATTTATTTGAGAGAGAGAGCACAAGCACAGGATAAAGAGCACAACGGGTTAGGAGGGGCAGAGGGAGAAGAAGTAGGCTCCCCACTGAGCGGGAGCTGGAGTGGGGGCTCCATGGGTCCCAAGACCCTGTATTCAAGACCTGAGCGAAAGGGGGAGGCTTAAGACTGAGCTACCCAGGCGCCCCAGCAGGTCCTGTTTTATAGGGTAAGATGAGCTTGCTAAGGCTGAGTTGGAAGATTGTGATTGGTTCTATGTTAGGTTTCCTAGATGGTGAGAAGTTTTCCATTAAGTGCAGAGTGACTTGGGTTTAGATTTGTGACGTAGGCCCTACTACTGGGGCACTCTCCATTTTGTGAGTCCTGATACACAAATTTCCTTTATCAATTGAAAAAGATGTTTCAATATACTATGAGAGCTTCTACCGTCTATAAATACCAGGAATTTTTTAGGCTCATCACATTCTCATCATTAAATTAATAATGATCAAAGCAGAAAGCTGTGATCTGAAAATATCATACCTAAATGATTTAGGAATCTGGGGTTTGTGGTAGCCATCAAATTCTTGCCTGTGTTAATTGCTTTTTGAAATGCATCAGACGTTCATGTCACTGTTAAAGAAACGTTTAGTTCTGAATTTTCCAGTTTTTATTACAAAGCTTTGAAAAGTTGAATTCTTATTAGAGAAATTGACTGAATAAACTCAGAGACTAGCAAGCTAAAGACCTTCCATCAGAATAAAAGAGGTTTGTCACAGATAGTCATCAAAAAATTGACCCCTGAAACCAAATGTCCTGATTCACTACCATTCTCAAAGGAAATATAAAGATTAAAGAATGAGTCCATTAAACCAATTGACACGATTCAATTATTTTTCTAGAGTGTGATTGAATTTGGGGTGGTATATTCTTAAAAAAAATACCTGAGTAATTTCCCTATTGCATTGACAGTAAGACTCCTTTATACTTTAAAAACAAAACAAAACAAAAAATGAAAGGCTTTGTTATGTCTAAGGTTAAACAAATCCCAAAGTAATAAAAGATCTTATATCTGGGCCAGCAGTTTATATCATCTACATGTTAAAAAATCCGTTCCCAGCAAATTTAATGTAAAACACGAGTGTAAATGCAGCTGGGCTTTATTCGTGTAATTAACATGAGAAGAGCACTAAAGATCAGTATTCACAGAGAACACCTGCTTTTTTCACTCCATAAAAATTAGCATTTTGTGAATCATGGCTAGTTAAAGTAGTGGTATGAGACACTACCATACAAAATGTAAAAGAAATCTTTAGAAATGCATGCCTCATTTATTTAGTGCATATCCTTTAAAATTCACTTTTTCTTACCGAGTTATAGAACATTTGGTTCCTTTTGCACAACATTTCATCATGTGGTGTTCTCATTGTACCATTTCCAGTGAATGAATATTGAATAGCAGTTGCAAAGCTATTTTGAGGAAGTTCCAGTTTTGAACAGACAATGGAATCCCTAGAAAAACGTGCTATTACAATCTAAAAGTGAATTGAAATGGCAGTATCTTCCACATTTATATGTATTTAGACAATCTTTATAATGTCATTCATGTTACTTGTGGAGAGCTTAGGTGGTATGAGAAATGATTATAAAGCAAAAAAGTTAGGAGACATGATAAAAAATCTTTAGCATATTAAAGAGAAGTCCATTGCTTTTGGAATTAATGTAGGAATCACTTTAAAATTCCCTGTAGTGATTTTAAACTCATATTATATCTGTAGTCTATGAAGGTGAACAATTTTAAGTCATTATCTCCAATGAGATTTATGAAATGATGCACTACCTGTGTATAAAGATATGGGCAGAAAAACAAGTTTGCTCTTTTTTTAAAAAGAATCTATAGAAATATGATCATATCGATATTTGAAAATGTATCTTGGTTATATACTTTCATCTATGCTGTCAAGGAGCAAGAATGCCTTGTCTCCTTGGGGAGCAAGAACTCCTGTCCCCTTCTAGATCCTTCTAGCTAGACTAAGGATCAAAATGACATGAGACAGGTTAACAGGAGAAAATCAAAATTTAATAGGTATATATATGGTATATATATATATATATATAATTATAATATAATTATAATATATAATATATATAATATAATATAATATAAAATCAAATTTAATGGGTATATATATGGTATATATATATATATGGGGAATCCACATAGACATGGAAATTCCAAAGACAGGCAAAATGAGGTATATATCTCATTTTGAGCCAAGGACAAGAGATAAAGGTCTGGGACTTCAGGGGAAAGGAATGCTCTTCAAAGGACAGTAAGAACAGCAAATGTTTGGTAATTAGATGTTGCCATTCTGCCATACAGATGGGTCACTCAGATAACATTTATCTCTGCTAAATAATTCTTATTCGGGAATTACCCCCAATTTATATTCTTCTATGCAGGTAAGAGAGGGGCAGAAGTTTTTCTTGAACCCTCATGGTCTCAAGTGCCTTCATGAAGCTCAAAATAATCTACATGCTAAAGTGGCATATTCTGAGGATCCTGACCTGAATCCCTTCAATGCTATCATTTATTATTATTACTATAGGAAAATTTATAAGGCAATAAGTAAGCATATATTTTCTATTTTTAATAGCACCTGTGAAATTGTGGCTTTAGTTGCCACTTTGCCAAATTTGGTTATCAGTTTGTTGTGTGAATTTGTGGAGGCTTATCTGGGGAGAAATCAGCATCAAAAGCATGGCAGCAAGTAATGTTTATAAAATGTCTGATATGCTTAAGTTAATTAAGTAAAATAATAGACCAAGAGCCTTAGACAGACTATAAACAATAATAAATGACACAAATATTAATAGTGTAACTGAAGTTCAGAGTAAGCCAAGATAATTGTAAGTTTGAAGATTGTCAATGCATTAAATTGAAGTTCCTTGAGAGAAGTTTGATAATTCAAAGAGCTAATGTTTATTTGAGGGTGTGGGCAGAGTTTTATAGGCCACAAAACGTCATAAGTCTAAATAGGGAATTGGAAATCTATGTCGACTTGCAGGAAGAAGTAGAACCTTTTGACTATCATAGAAAATTCATATAAAGTTAAGTTGTGGGTTTTGTATTCCACTACAATTTCATTATTTCAGCCTTTTTGGGCAAACCTTCAAAATTTGTATTAATTTGACAATAGAAAGTATACTAGGTAGAAAGCTGGAGAACATGGACGTACTAACTAGTACATATGACCAACCAAATTTTAGTTTTTATTCTAGAACTTCTCCACCTTAATTCTTGCTGACCTGCTTAGTACTTTATTGATCTGTTACTTGTCTGAGTTCCCTTAATTCTGTTACCAATCTTATCATTTTTGCTGTTATTTCATGCCTATTCTCATTTTCAAAATTAAATGGAAACTCATTGGTGTCATAGTTGTTGATTAAAGGGTGGGGGAGAAGCAGGGAAGATGGCGGAAAAGCATGATGGAAAGAGCAGCATAAAAAAGCCAGAATGCCCAGGTTTAAGTCCCAGGTTTGCCTTTTCCTGTCAGTGGTGTCAGAAAATGTTACTTCACCTCTTTGAGCCTCCTTTTGCTTCTTTGTAAAATGGATTTACATCACTGATTTTCAAGCAGTTTATTAAGAATGCCTACATTTAAAAATAAATACTTCCAAGACAAATCCTTAGACTGGGGTGGTCTTGTAAGGAGATTGTGGACTCTGTTTCCTGCTTCGCATTTTCAGTTGCTCCAACTTAAAGAAGCAGCATTTTAATATATCCAGGTCCTGCAAATGCTGGTCAAGAAAGACAACTTAAAAATGATTGGGAAGCGTTAATAGGATTTTTACTTGCCCTTGCCACCAGGCTCCCTGGTTTTCTGTCGGCTTGAAGACCAGCCTACATTTCCAGGCTGCAATGCAGTTCCCTGTATCTGCAGGGAGCAGAGCAGGGCTTATTATCAAAGAATTGTGTTTATATGCACGTGAATGATTCAGGCAAGGCACCTGTCTTTGTTTTGCCTAACTCAGAACACACTCAGGGTGCAGACGTGTCCTGGTTACTCTCTATTGCCTTTAAAGAATTTTTTTTTAATTCGTAATTTTTATTCAGGTTTTTTAATTGTTCTTAATGGAATGGTTCGTCTGACATAAGCTACTTTGTCATAGTCAGAAGCAGAAGGTTGCCATCTCCCAAACGTGGGATTTTATTTTATTTTATTTTACTTTTTAGTATTTTATTTATTTATGGGAGAGAGATAGCATGCGCATGAGCAGAGGGGAGACACGGAGGGAAAGGGAGAAGCAGGGACCCTGATGTGGGACTGGATGCCAGGACCCTGGGATAATGACCTGAGCCCAAGGCCAACGCTTAACCCTCTGAGCCACCCAGGTGCCCAAAATGTGGGATTTTAAAATGAAAACATATCAGGAGTTTTAAGATGCTATACTACAATGTCTATTTTGTATTTGAGTAAGTGTTAATGAAATATCCTTTTTCTCTTATTTTTCACTAAACACATATTTTTTAATGTGTGACAAGTGGAGAGATCATGGAATTTTTTTTTTTTTTTGAAGCCTAGGAAATAATTTTTGAATGGTTGTAACATACCAATCCTGTGATAGCTTTTGGTATTTCCACCACAGACTACTCATACTGTATATGTCTAATAAAGTCACAAATGTGTAATTTTTTAGTTCCACATAATCAGGTCACTGTTTTAATTAGCATTATTAACAAAATTTTTCTCACCTAATAAAGTTAAAATTGTGATCATACAATTGACAGAGAAATTATTTTAATCAGAGCACATGATTCCTATTAGTGGGTTCATGGAAATTGACTAAATATATAAGACTAAAGTAGAGAAAAATACAATAAAGGAAGAAGAGGGACCACGGAACACAAACAAAATTGTTTGCAGAAGAAATACTGTGTGTTACAAGATAGGCACCAGTATTAACACCACTTAACTATGTATTGATTTTTCCGGAGATTTAGTGCCTCACGTGCATCATGTAATTTAATCTATATAACAAACTTACATGTTAATTATTAGTAGTATAGATTTATAAATGAGGAAGAAATCTCAGAGATTAACAGATAATGCATGGCAGAGCTGGCATCTAAACATAATTCTGACAGTCCTGGCTTTAAGATGTAGCTGGGGCTCAGGGCCAAGAGTCCCTGGCTCTGGGGGTTCCAAACAGACCAGATTAAGTCACTTGCCATTGACAAAATCCAGAGGCAGAGAGATGAGTGGAGGTGAAACAAGAAAGGAATTTATTTCAGTGAGGCAAACATCAGGAAGACGTAGGACAGGACTAGTGCCCCAAAGTCTGTCTCCAAAGTGCCGAAAAAACTTCTAGGTTTACATAAGGAAAATGTGGGACAAAGGTCAGTGGGTTTGTGCAGCTGGGCACTAAAAGTCAGGTTGATCACTGCCTTAGGATCAATCAAGTGGGGTCTTGCTGGTGCCAGGGGAGTCCTTATTGCTGAGGGGTAGTTTTGGTTCCCATCCTTGAATGCCTTGCCTGCTAGGTCTTTTGCCTGAGTTAAAGAAAAGCTGGAAAGAAGAACTCAATCATTTAGAAAGTACAGATTGAGGTAAAAAAATGGAGGCAGTTAAGGGGAAAAACTGGGTCCTCTTTCAAAGGCATTTTTTTTAATTTCTTTTTTTGTTTCCTTTTTAGTAGTAAAATGAACACTTACCTGCAACAACCCCTGCAGAAGTAGCCAAAGAAAGTGGGCTTAAATGAACTCTAAGGTGCTTGATTAACATGTGAAAATCTCAATCAATGATACTGGGTGGGAAGTTGTCTCAGAAAGGTCGGGCTGGACTCTTATTGCAACTGAGAAATTTTAAATACCATCCATTTATTTATTCATTAGGATTTATCAAGTGTTCCTTGTTATGTAAGGCATGTGTTCTTAATCATTAAACTAAACAGTCCAGATTTAGGTACTCAAAGGGAATGTTTCTCAAACTTGCAGTATAGTCAGTAAAATTGGGGAGATGTGAGTTCTTAATGATTCTTAATTTTCTAAATGAAAAATAATAGAATGATATTATTATTAATGAAAATTACAGAATAGATCAAATAGCATAGAATAGATTATATACAAGCTTATTCACCTAGTAAGGTCACTGTGTGTGTGTGTGTGTGTGTGTGTGCATTTATGCGTGTAAATTTTAGTTTATGCTTACAGATACACACTCATACATGTGTTGCATCACAATGGAAAGTGTTTTTTTTCCCTTGTGTTTCTCAGTCAAAAAGATTGAAAAACCATTTTCTAAGGAACATCAAAAGATTATCTACTCAGAAACAAGAGTCTACAAAATTTAACACGCAAGTAGTATATGTTACATTACATTATAGACTATTTGGAAAATTGGTACCCTAGAGAGTAACCAGTGGTCTGACATGATGAAATTTTCCGTATTGCAGTTTAAAAAAGGAATTTAATCATATTATTTCACTTGCCTTAATAATCTGACCTCAAAAATAGAAACTTTAAAAACCACTTCCTGGTTGTGTCTCTGTTTTTGTAATTACTAATAACAAATATTTGTTATTTTTTATGGAAACAATCCTAACCAGTCAATCATTCTTGCTTTCAGCCTCCTTCCAAGAAGCCACAGACAAGCTATTACAGATAGACGGACTTAAAATAAATTTGTTTGTTTGACCTCTTTACAAAAATCCTCACTTTGGCTTTTTTGTTTTTTTTTAAAGGAATCAATGAAAGAAAAATTTCTCTCTATTCCAAAGCTTCTAATTCACATTATTTTTTTTCATACCAGTGATTTGGGGTATTTAGGATTTCAGCCATTTCCAATTAAAATTCTTCTAGTGATTAAGGTTGACCTGAAAGCTTGATGGCTTGCATATTTGTTTACAAGCTGGTAGCATTTCTCTAATGAGCTGTGAGTCTTGGGACAATAATGTATTTATTGGGACCATAGTCACATAGTCACATCATGAAAAGTATTGCATGCTATTTATGGTGCTGTAAACTTCTTTTTTCTTTTCTTTTCTTTTCTTTTCTTCTTTCTTTCTTTTGTTTTTTTTAGGTTTTAAAGTAGGAAATAGTCTGCAGCAGAACTTTGAAGTAATATTGCTTTCATCGTAGGACACACTGGCTCTATTAAGTACATTATTTCATCTATATAGAAATATTCAACATTTAAAAAAAATCTATCCTGAATCACAAACAACAGAATTCATGATATTCACAGGAAACCTTAGCAACATAAATTACAATACAACACAGTTATGATACTAGACTCTTCAAAAAGGGTGGAAGTGAAACAGTGTGATCTGTGGGTCTGAACAGAAATTGTTGAAAATAGTATTTCACATAAAAAAGACTTAGTAAAACATTTAGTGATATAGCTTTCTAACCAGAACACAGAAATTAAATAAGTCTGAAGCTTTTTGTTCATATGGTTTTAAATAAACAGTTTCATATATATTTATATATATTATATATAATGTATTTATATAAAATATTTAACATAACTGTCACATTGGTGGCTTAAGCAGTATCATCTTTAAATAGTTCTTGAGCCTGGATTCCCTTGTCTTTGGAGTGATTGTGAGATAAAGAAGGTGAAGGGACTCCATTTTAGAAAGGTTCTATTTCTGCTCTTTTTCATCTAGGCCCTATTTACTCATGTTCTCTATTTCAACCTGCGTCTGAGTAAAAACCAAAGAAGCCATGTTCCCACTCAAGGGGGAAGTAAGAAAGTTAATCATTCTCTGAGTTTTGTCTTAGGCCCCCAAACACCTGATAATATCTAAGAAGAACTGGATCCCAAACGCGTTCTAAGACGTTAGCTTTGAATGAATCTGGCATCAATACCCCCTACCTTTAGTGACTTATGGAATAACACCTATTGTTCATCTGACCCTCGCCTTTGCTCAGACCCTACCCTGGATTGCTGGAGAAACACATTTCCTAGACCCTTTTCCAGTATAAATTCCTAACCCCAAGTGTTGGGGAGACTCCTTATCCTTTCCTTTTCAGGTCTCCCAGAAAGTGTCTGCTATGCTCTATCTGTCATTCACACTATTCAGTAAACTCCGCTTTCCCTCTATCTGGCTTATGTTTGATTTCTACCTTGAGAGAAGCCAAGGATCCTCTTGGTGGTCTGAAGGACCCCACTCTGGGTCCTTGGAACCAGCCTGCCTCCATCAATTGCATGTAGTTTTGCAGACTCCACATTTTACAAGGCCTCTAGCTTAAGAGATATAGGAGGTTGGGTGATCCAAGTGGGGCTGACGCCATGATTCTCCTTGATAAAAAGATTTACCTCTAGACTGACAGAGGCCTTAAACAATCTTCTCTTTACTGGTCAATATGTTCTTCTCTTCCTGATCCAGAAACAATAGGTTTGAATGGAAAGGCATTACTCTTAGCATGACCGCTTTTGCAGGAGGACTACAGAAAAGATTTTAGGGTAGACTTATTATAAATCAAGTGAAAAAATAATGATTAGGCATATTATCAACATATAAAATATTTTAAAATTTTTCTTTAGGGTATATGGACATGTTTTTAATGAAGAATTTTATTTTAAAAAACATTTTTTAGGGGCTCCTGGGTGACTCAGTCGCTCATGTGTCCATCTCTTGATTTTGGATCAGGTCATGATCTCAGGGTTGTGGAGCCTGCTTGAGATTCTCTCTCCCTCTCCCTCTGCCCCTTCCCCCCTAAAAAACAAAACAAAACAAAAAAACATTTTAAAAAACACAAGTGTTTTCATATGTCCCATAATGTATAATAAAACCAAATTTCCATTCCAGAAATTGTTTCAAAAATATATTTCAGGGGCATTTGGGTGGCCTCAGTCAGTTAAGTGTCTGCCTTTGGCTCAGGTCATGATCCTATGGTCCTGGGATTGGGCCTCGCATCATAGTTCTCCCTCTCCTTCTCCCTCTCCACTCATGCATTCTCTCTCTCTCTCTCAAATAAATAAATAAAATCTTTAAATATATATATATTTCAGTTCTTACTCAGCACATCTTATCACTGTCAAACTATATGATTATATGTCTTATCTGATTAAGACAATCATAGTCTAGATAATCACAAATGATTATAATTGTTTCACTGGATTATAAATACTTATGAAATTTACATCTTATATTCCCTCTCAAAATGTACATCTTCCCTATCCGTAGCCTAGCAAATAAATTTCACATACAATAGATTTTTCTTCTAACTTTTCTGTATTGATGAAACAACCTGATCTTTACCTATATAATTTATTTATACCGACATAGTCCCAAATCTTTTTTTCTTTTACCAATCAGATCTGCCATTCATACCATTTACTATTATGCATTCCACCCTAGATAGGTCATTCCATCTATCGATTCACAGAACTTGCTTTCTTTTGTCTCATGGGACTCTACAACCTATAAAACTTGTACAAACAACTTTTGAAACATCTTTGTCCCATGCATTAGGGACAACTACAGACGGTATTGAGAGTAAGTATGCACTTTTGGTTTACATGACTTATTTCGATATGTTTGTTTATTGTTAATGTTTCTTGGAGGGAGAGAAAAAAAAACCCACTGGAAAAGTAGAAAATACAACCAAGACTCATTTCTCTCCATCCAAAATTACAAATGCTAATTTTTGCCATTTACACTTTAAACTAATTCTTGAAAAACAAAAACAACATGGATATATTGAGTTCCATTTAATTAGCTCTTCAAGGCATTTTCCATTTTGAGTTTGTATTTTCTAGTTTTCTATCCATTTTCTTTTTCATTTAAGACATTTATTCAAACCCATCAGAGAAATGGACGGCTCGGGTCTATAACACTGTCATGTTTTAAAGCATAGATCAGTAATTGTATATGAGAATATACACTGCTACATACAAATTAACTGATCAGAGCACAACTTTTCGATGTTCAAAACAGAATAAGTTTCCCTGTAAAAACAGTACCTTTGTGATATTTTTAACTTTAGTATTCCTGTCTTTCCTCTCCTTTGACAGAATCCACACCAACCATTTCATAATCCTTCTCAAGAGGAGCTGGCCTCATGAGCCTCAGAACACTTTCCTTCCTCCACACCCTCACCCACATATCATTGAACAAAGGCACACTTGGCATACATCATGTCAAACTTGTGATCCAGGTGAACCCAGGCTTAGCAATGGCTGTGGTGTTGCTCAGCATGCACACAGCTCACTGTACTTTGGCCGGGTCTCCACCAGGTACCACAGTGGGATGCTGGTAATTAATGACAACTCTGAAGCCAGTGGAGCACCAGTCCACAAACTGGATGGTACACTTGGTCTTGATGGTGGCAAGGGCAACATTGACATCTTTGAGAACCACAACGCCATGGTACAATGGGCAGCAAGACATGTATTTACCATGATGAGGGTCACATTTCACCATCTGGTTGGCTGGCTCAAAGCATGCATTGGTGATCTCTGCTACAGAAAGCTGTTCATGGTAGGCTTTCTCAGCAGAGATGACAGGAGCATATGTATTGTCAGAGGGAAGTGGATGCAGGCACAGGGTATGAGGTTGGTCTGGAGTTCTGTCAGGTCAACATTCAGGGCTCCATCAAATCTGAGGGAAGCAATGATGAAGGACACAGTTTGACCTATCAACTTATTCAAGTTATTGTAGGTTGGGCATTCAATATCAAATTTTCTACCACAGTTGTCATGGATGACCAAGTCGTCTACCATGAAGGCACAATCAGAGTGCTCCAGGGTAGTGTTGGTGGTGAGGATGGAATTATAGGGCTCAACTACAGCTATGGAAACTTGGGGGGCTGGGTAAATGAAGAACTCCAGTTTGCACTTCTTGCCATAAACTACTTAGAGATCATCAGCAAGGATCTAGTGATCCTCCTCCAGAGCTGTGGAAAACCAAGAAGCCCTGAAGACCTTGTTTACTGGTCAGCAGCCAGTTTCCAGATTCAATCCAAGACAAAGCCAATGAAACAAAATACCACTGCTCTGACTCCTGTGACAATCATTTCCTTGCTTTGTTAAGTTTAGTCTCCATCTATGCATAAGTAGTATAGTCTAGTTTTGTCCATTTTTTAGTTTTATTTTTTAAAGATTTTTATTTATTTGACAGAGAGAGAGAGTGAGCACAAGCAGAGGGAGAAGCAGGCTCCGCAGGGAGCCTGATGCGGGCTCTATCCCAGGACCCTGAGATCATGATCTGAGCCAAAGGCAGCCACTTAACCGACTGAGCCACCCAGGTGCCCCTGGTTTTGTGCACTTTTTTAATTAAAGATTTTATTTTTAAGTAATCTCTGCACCCATCATGGGGCTCAAAATCACAACCCTGAGATCAAGAATTGCATGCTCCACTGACTGAGCTAGCCAGGTGCCCTTACTTTTGTCCGTTTTTGAAATTTATATCAATGGAATCATACACCATATATTTTATGTGTCTTTCAGTTGATATGATATTATTTAAATTCAAATATATAGTTTGCACATTTCCTTGCTGTATTGTGTGCCATTTCATGAATATACAATTTAATTCTTTATTATTGACAAAGATTTGGGTTGTTTCATTTTCTCAATATGACCAACATATGTATCCTAGGGTAATTGAGCATTCATTTGTCAAGAGTGTACACTTGGAGTGGAATCATATTTGGTAGGATATGTGAATTTATAACTTGACCAGACAACTCCAGACTCATTCCTAATGTCAGCGTGCTAGTTTATACTCCTACCAGTAGTATATAAAAATTTCTTTGCTCTACACTTTTGGAGAAATAGAATTGTTTATGATTTTAATGTATTAAAATATATGTAATAGATACTGATTACTGTGAGTGTGAAATGGTATTTATCATAGTGTTACTTTGCATTTACTTGATTGTTAATTAGATTTACTGCATTTTCATGTTTCCCCTATAAAATAGGACTTTTTCTGAAAATTATGTAAGATTTTTACTCATTTTTCTATTGGATTATTTCTCTTTTATCTTTGATTTGTAGGATTTCTTTATATATCCTAGATATTGATTCCATATTTGTGTTATGTACTACAAATGTACTCTGTAGTTTATTTTTTTATACATTTACATACCTTGGTTTTTCTATCAATGGCAGATAGCCCTGATTCCCAAACTGCCCTGAGGCACACCGGGATACCTCACTGAATTCACAGGTGTGCTCCAGGACATTTTACATTTTCAAAGGAAATTCAGAAACACAGAACACCTATTGAACAACGTGTAAAATACTTTCTTGAGGAAGTTTAGAGCTTCAATATTAAATTGTGCTACATTCTTCTGAATGATAACATGTTTGCTAAGCTAGGTTTCTGGTGTTTTTTTGTGGTCAAATGAAATTACCAATCTAGACACAGACCATACATCCTTCCCAAAATTAACTCAAAATCACTTATAGATATAAAACTCAAAACTATAAAACTCCTAGAATATAACATAGGAGAAAGCCTAGATGACCTTTGTATGGTGATGACTTTTTAAGATATGACGCCAAAGGCATGATCCTTGAAAGAGAGAATTGATATGTTGGACTTCATTAAAATTAAAAACTTCTGCTCTACAAGAAACAGCATCAAGAGAAATAGAATAGTTTTAGGGGCACCGGGGTGGCTCAGTGGGTTAAGCCTCTGCCTTCGGCTCAGGTCATGATCCCAGGGTCCTGGGATCGAGCCCCACATCAGGCTCTCTGCTCAGCAGGGAGCCTGCTTCCCCCCTCCCTCTGCCTGCCTCTCTGCCTACTTGTGATCTCTTTCTCTCTGTCAAATAAATAAATAAAATCTAAAAAAAAAATTCTAATTCTGGAACTTTTCTGGGAGAAAGTTTTGCCAAAGACACATTTGATAAAGGACTGTTATTCAAAATATACAAAGAACTCTTAAACTCAGCAATAAGAAAATAAAACATCTAAGTTTAAAAATGGTCCAAAATCCTTAATAGACATCTCACCAAAGAAGATATACAGATGGCAAATAAGCATATGAAAAGATGTTCCACATCATAAGCCATTAGGGGAATACAAATTAAAACAATGAAATACCACTACACACCCATTATAATGGCCAAAATCCAGAACACTGACAAACCAAATGCTGGTGAGGTTGTGGAACAACAAGAATTCTTATCCATTGTTGGTGGGAATACAAATGGTACAGCCACTTGGAAGACAATTTGGTGCTTTCTTACAAAACCACTCTTACTCTTGCAGTACAATCCAGCACTCAATACCCCTTGGTATTTACCCAAAGGAGTTAAAATCAGCTGTCCATGTAAAAACCTGCAAATGGAGTTTGGTAGCAATTTTAACTATAACTGACAAAACTTGGAACAACAAAGATGTCCTTCAGTAGGTGAATAAATAAATTAACTGTGGCACATCTACAATGGAATCTAATTCAGATCTAAAAAGAAATGAGCTAGTGGGGCACCGGGGTGGCAGTCAGTTAAGCATCCAATTCTTGGTTTCAGCTCAGGTCATGATCTCAGGGTCATGTGATGGAGCCTAGGTTGGGTTCTGTGACCAGCAGGGAGTCTGCTTAAGGTTCTCTCCCTTTCCCTCTACCCAGCAAACCCCCCTCTTGCTCTTTCCCAGTAAATAAATAACTAATAAATGAATAAATAGAAATGAGCTATCAAGTCATGAAATGATATGGAAGAAATATCAATGCATATTACTAAGCAGGGAAGGTAATTTAAAAAGCTACTGATTATGTTATTCAACTATATGAAATTTTTGAATACACAAATTATGAAGACAAAAAGATTAGTGGTTGCCAGGAATTGGAGGAAGGGAGAGAAATGAGTAGATGGAGCACAGATGATTTCGGGGGCAGTGAAAACACTCTGCGTGATACCATAATGATGGATACATGTTATTATACACTGGCCCAAACCCATAAAATGTAAAACACCAAGAGTAAGCCTTAATGTAAATATGGACTGTGGGTGATTATAACATGTTCACATAGGTTCAACAAATGTAATAAAGGTACTACTCTGGTAGGGGATGTTGATAATAGGGCAGGCTATGCCTTTGCGGGGCATGGGGGAAATGGGAAATCTCTGAATTTTGCTCTCAAATTTGCTGTGAATTTGAAAAAGCTCTAAAAATACTTTTATAAGAAAAAAATACTTTTATAAGAAGAAAACATTTTAAAAAGCAATTACCAGTCAAAAATAAATTTGAAAGAGAAAATAAGGGTGGTAACATCCAATCTAATTCAAAGCTCAACAAGTAGTTCAGCACTCAACAGGTGCACACATCCCATTAATAACTTAGATTACTTAAGAAGGAAATAAAAATATATTTTCAATTTATGCACATTTATTTTCAAATAGCTTCTACACTTTTAGGATATAAACATTAAGTTTTTAGAAAGTAATTATTAAATAAAGTGGTTGAGTATTTCTTTTGGCCTATGAATATCATGAAAAGAAAATTGAGACCCTAAGGATGTCTTAAATAGACAAAATTTAAGAACTTCTGGAATAGTGTTGCAGTAAAGAAAGGTTGTAATTGATTGGTTTGGCAAAAGGTACAGGCATACCTCAGAGATATTGTGGGCTCAATTCCAGATCATGGCAATAAAGCAAATATTGCAATAATGTAAGTCAAATCATTTTTTGGATTTCTCAATGCATATGAAAGTTATGTTTCCACTGTACTATATCTGTTAAGTGTGTAATAGCATTATGTATAAAAAATACATACCTTAATTAAAATATACTCTTTTGCTAAAAAATGCTAATCTTAGGTGCTCCTGGGTGGCTCAGTCAGTTAAGCATCCAGCTCTTGATTTCAGCTCAGCTTGTGAGATTGAGCCCTGCATTGGGCTCCGCACTGAGCAAGGAGCCTGCTTGAGATTCTCTCTCTCCCCCTCCCTCTACCCCTCTCCATCGCTCACTTGCCCTCTCTGTCTTTGTCTAAAATAAATAAATACATCTTTTAAAAAATGCTAACCATCATCTGAGCTTTCAGTATGTCATCATCTTTTTGCTGGTGGGGGGTCTTGCCTCAGTGTTGATAGCTTCTGACTGATCAGGGTGGTGGTTGCTGAAGGGTGGGGAGGCTGTGGTAATTTCTTAGAATAAGGCAACCATGAAGTTTGCTGCATCAATTGACTCTTCTTTCATGAAGGATTTCTCTGTAGCATGTGATGCTGCTTGATAACATTTTCCCCACAGAACTTCTTTCAAAATTGGAGTCAATCCTCTCAAACCCTGATGCTGCTTTATCAACTAGGTTGATATAATATTCTAAATTCCCTGTTGTCATTTCAAAAATCTTCACAGCATCTTCACCAAGAGTAGATTCCATCTCAAGAAATCACTTTTTTTGCTCATCCATGAAAAGCAACTCCTCAGCGGTTGAGGTTTTATCAGGAAATTGCTACCATTTAGTCACATCTTCAGGCTCTGCTCTAGTTCTCTTGCTGTTTCCACTACATCTATAGGTATTTCCTCCACTGAAGTTTTGAGCCCCTCAAAGTCATCCGTGAGGGCTGGAATCAACTTCTTTTTTTCTTTTTTTCTTTTTATGTTTTGATTGAAATTCCAGTTAGTTAACATAAAATGTAATATTAGTTTCTGGTACAATACAGAGATTCAACACTTCCATACAACAGCCGGTGCCCATAACAAGTGTGCTTCTTAATCCCCATCATCTATTTAACCCATCCCTCCACCCACATTCCCTCTGGTAGCCATCAGTTTGTTCTCTATTATTAAGAGTCTGTTGTTCGGTTTGCATCTCTCTTTCTTTCCCTTTGTTAATTTGTTTTGTTTCTTAAATTCCACATATGAGTGAAATCATACAGTGTTTGTCTTTTGCTGACTGCCTTATTTCATTTAGCATTACACTTTCTAGTTCTATCTATGTCATTGCAAATGGCAAGATTTCATTCTTTTTGATAGCTGAGTAATATTCCATTGTATATACGTCACAACTTTTTTTTTTTTTTAATTAACACATAATGTATTATTTGCCCCAGGGTACATGTCTGTGGATCCTCAGGCTTACACATTTCACAGCACTTACCATAGCACATACCCTCCTCAATGTCCATAACCCAGACACCCTATCCCTACCCGCCCTTATCCCCCAACCATCCTCAGTTTGTTTCCTGAGTTTAGGAGTCTCTTATGGTTTGTCTCCTTCCTTCTCCCATCTTGTTTCATTTCCCTCTACCACCCCCCCACGATCCCCCACCCTGCCTCTTGAATTCTTCATATCAGAGAGATCATATGATAATTGTCTTTCTCTGATTGACTTATTTCGCTTAGCATAATAACCTC
>CM052900.1:88359344-88483207 GCA_028534135.1 Potos flavus | reverse complement strand
TATTCTAAAAAAGGGGATTGATAAGAGGTTGGTTGAAAAAAGAGGAGAAAAAAAGAAAGAAAAAAAAAGAATAAAAGAGAAAAGAATGTAATCAGGCTGGAGACTAGATCCAAACCGTGTGCTAGATTTAGGGTATATTTTGATCTATTTGAAGAAAGTGTATCCCAAAATTGTAAAGAAAAAAGAAAAAAAAACCCTATATGTATACAAAAAAATAAGGTTAAATACAATGAGGGGATAAAATATATAACAGAGTTAGAAAAGACTTTTAAAAAGGTGTTGATTAGATACTAGTTAAAAAACGTTAAAATAAGAAAGAGGAAAAATAAAATAAAAATATTTAAAAAAATTAAAAAAATACAATGAGAAAAAAAAAATTTAAAGAATTTAACTCTGAAAGACTAAAGGGTCGTGGGGAAAAAAGCCATGAATTCTATGTGTTGCTTTTTCCTAACTCAGGAGTTCCGCTGTTTCCTTTGATAGGTGAACTTGGTCTTGGCTGGATTCCTGCTCATCTTCTGGGGGAGGGGCCTGTTGCAGAGATTCTCAAGTGTCTTTGCCCGAGGCGGAATCGCACCGCCCTTGCCAGGGGCCAGGCTAGGTAACCTACTCGGGTTCGCTCTTGTAGCTTTTGTTCCCTGAACGCTTTCTGTACAGCTTTTGAGGAGGGGAATGAAAATGGCGGCCTCCCAGTCTCCAGCCCGTAGGAGCCGAGAGGTCGGGGCCCCACTCCTCAGTGCACCCTCGGAGAAAAGAAGTCAGTTCCTCCCGTCTCCCTGGCCTCCGGCCGCGCTCCAAGCTCACCTGGCCTGTGACCGAGTGTTTCTGTCTCTGGCGCACGGCCGTTTGGAGTCTCCAAACCCAGCAGATTCCTGCCACGAGCTACCGTGCCGCTCCTCCTGGAGGAGGAAGGAGGGGGTCTCTCCGGATCTGCCCCTTGTGGGGTTCCTGCTCGAAGAGCAGCAGGCTGACTGTGCCGGGATCATGGTTCAAGGTAAGCCCGAGCTGGTATTCCACTGTTCGGCTGGGTCTCTGCCATTGGCTTCCCCGTTCTGATACTTGGGAGCTCTGCCACCCTCAGACACCCCCGGTCTTTCTGTGACCCCACGGGTCCTGAAACCACGTTGTCCCCATGAGGGCTCCAGCCCCCGCTTAGCCTCTGGAGCGTTGTCCCTCAGTGGAGAAGATTTCTAAAAGTTCCGATTTTGTGCTCCACTGCTCTGCAGCTCGCCGGGAGCCAGCCCCTCCCCCTGCGGTCTATCTTCGCGTCGCTTTGGATTCACTTTTCTGCACGTCCTACCTTCCGGAAAGTGGTCGATTTTCTGTTCCTAGAGGTGCTGTTCTCCTTCTGTTCTATTTCCTGCTAAGCTTGTAGTTGTTTAGAGTGGTGTGATAACTATCTAGCTGAACTACTGGGATCAAACACTATCTTCGCCTTTTACTCCTCCGCCATCTTGCTCCTCCCTCAAGTCACAACTTCTTTATCCTTTCTTCAGTTGATGAACACTTATGCTCTTTCCATAGTTTGACTATTGTTGATAATGCTGCTATAAACATTGGGGTGCATGTATCCCTTTGAATTAGTATTTCTGTATTCTTTGGGTAAATACCTAGTAGTACAATTTCTGGATTATAGGATAGTCCTATTTTTAACTTTTTTGGAAACTTCATACTCTTTTCTAGGGTGGTTGCACCAGTTTGCATTTCCCACCAATAATGCAAGAGGTTCTTTTTTCTCCACATCCTCACCAACACCAGTTGTTTCTTGCTTTGTTGATTTTGGCCATTCTGACAGGTGTCATTGTAGTTTTGCTTTGTATTTCCCTGATTATCAGTGATGTTGACTATCTTTTCATGTGTCTGTTGGCCATCTATATGTCTTCTTTGGAAAAATGTCTATTCCTGTCTTCTGCCCATTTTTTTTCTTCTGCCCATTTTTAAATTAGATCATTTAAGTTGAGTTTTATTAAGTTCTTTATATATTTTAGATACTAAGCCTTTATCAGATATGTCTTTTGCAAATATCTTCTTCCATTCCATAGGTTGCCTTTTAGTTTTGTTGATTGTTTCTTTTGCCGGGCAGAAGCTTTTAATTTTGATGTAGTCCCAATAATTTATATTTGCTTTGGGTTCTCTTGCCTCAGGAGACATATCTAGAAAAGTTTCTGCCGCTATGTCGACAAGGCTATTGCCTGTGTTCTCCTCTAGGGTTTTTATGATTTCAGTTCTCACATTTAGGTCTTTGGTCCATTTTGAATTTACTTTTGTGTATGGCATAATAAAGTGGTTCAGTTTCATTCTTCTACATGTTGCTGTCTAGTTTCCCCAGCACCATTTGTTGAAGAGATCATCTTTTTCTCATTGCATATTCTTTCCTGCTTTGTCAAACATTAATTGACCATATAGTTATGGGTTCATTTCTGGGTTTTCTATTCTGTTCTATTGATCTAGGTATCTATTTTTGTGCTACTATCATACTGTTTTGATTACTACAGCTTTGTAATATAACTTGAAGTCTGGGATTGTGATATCTCCAGCTCTGCTTTTCTTTTTCAAGGTTGCTTTGACTATTCAAGGTCTTTTGTGGTTCCGTACAAATTTTAGGATTGTTTAGTCTATCTCTATGAAAAATGTTGTTAGTATATTGGTAGGGATTGCATTAAATCTGTATATTGCTTTGTGTAGTATAGATATTTTAACAATATTTGTTTTACCAATCCATGAGCATGAAATGTTTTCCAATTTCTTTGTGTCATTTTCAATTTCTTTCATCAGGGTTCTTTAGTTTTCAGAGCACAAGTCTTTCAGCTTTTTGGTTAGGTTATTCCCAGGTATCTTATTGTTTTTGGTGCAATTGTAAATGGGTTTGATTCCTTGAGTTCTCTCTCCTTGAAAAGAGAAATCTGTAGAAATACAAAAAATTTCTTTACATTGATTTTGTATCCTGCGACTTTACAGAATTTGTGTATCAGTTCTAACAGTTTTTGGGTGGAGTCTTTTGGGTTTTCTATATAGGGTATCATGTTATCTGCAAGTATGGAATAGAGACTTCTTACAAGCTCCTGTTAATGTTGATATTTTGAGCACTTCCCATGAATCACAAATGTTCTTAATGGCATCTAGAATAATGAATCCTTGATGGAACTTTTCAATTTACATTGCCCAAATCTATCAGAGGAATCACTATCTCTGGCTGCATTAGCTTCGTGAAATCTTAAATGATTGGACTTGAAAGTCAAAATGACTCCTTGATCCATGGGTTGCAGAGTGGATGTTTTGTTGGCAGGTATGAAAACAACATGAATCTTGTTGTACATCTCTATCAGAACTCCTGGGTGACCAGGTGTCTTATCAATGAGCAATAGTATTTTTTTTAAGATTTTATTTATTTATTTGTCAGAGAGAGAGTGAGAAAGAGAGAGAGAGCAAGCACAAATGGGGGAGTGGCAGGCAGAGGGAGAAGCTGGCTCCCTGCTGAGCAAGGAGCCTGATGTGGGACTTGATCCCAGGACCCCAGGATCAAGATGAAGGCAGGTACTTAACCAACTGGCCCACCCAGGCATCCCTGAGCAATAGTATTTTGAAAGTAATATTTTTTCTGACTAGCAGGTCTCAACAGTGGGTTTAAAATATACAGTAAACCATGTTGTGAATGGATGTGCTGTCATCCATGCTTTGTTGTTCCATTTAGAGAGCACAGGCACGAGCAGATTTAGCATAATTCTTAAGGGCCCTAAGATTTTCAGAATGGTAAATGAGCACTGGTTTCAACTTAAAATTATCAGCTGCGTTAGCCGCTAACAAGAGGCAACTTGTCTTTTGAAGCTTTGAGCCAGGCATTGATTTCTCTATAACTATGAAATTCCTAGGTGACATTTTATTTTAGTATAAGGCTATTTCATCTATACTGAAAATGTATTGTTTAGTATGGTCACCTTCATTAATGATCCTAGCTAGATCTTCCAGATAACTTGTTGCTTCACCTTACATTTTTGTTATGGAGATGGGTTTTTTTTTTTTTTCTTTTCTTAAATCTCATGAAACTTCCTCTGCTAGTTTCAACATTTTCTTTTGCAGCTTCCTTACCTCTCTCAGCTTCCCAGACTTGAAGAGTCACAGGTTTGCTCTGGATTGGGCTTTGGCATAAGGGAGTGTGGTAGCTGGTTCAGTCTTCTATCCAGACTCCTACAACTTTCTCCATATCAGCAA
This sequence comes from Potos flavus, assembly GCA_028534135.1. NCBI lineage: Eukaryota > Metazoa > Chordata > Mammalia > Carnivora > Procyonidae > Potos > Potos flavus. Next base: position 88,478,998 of record CM052900.1, on the reverse strand, counting down.
ATAAGGCTATTTCACTTTCTTATCATTTGTGTGTTCACTTGAGTAGCAATTTTAATTTCCTTCAAGAACTTTTCTTTTGCATTCACAACTTGGCTATCTGTTTGGTGTAAGAGGCCTCACTTTCAGTTTGTTTTAGCTTTGGACATACTTTCCTCACTGAACTTAATCATTTCTAGCTTTTGATTTAAAGTGAGAGCCGTGCAACTCTTCCTTTCACTTGAACACTTAGAAACCATTGTAGAATTTTTATTGGCATAATTTCAGTATTGTTGTGTCTCAGGGAATAGGAAGGCCTGAGGAGATGGAGAGAGATGAGGAACTAAAGGTTGGTGGGGCCTTCAGAACACACACATTTATTATTCAAATTTACTGTCTTCTATGGGCATGGCTTATGACATCCCAAACAGTTACAATAGTAACATCAAAAATCACTGATCACAGATCACCATAACAAATATAATAGTGCAAAAGTATGAAATACCTTGAGAATTACCAATATGTGATACAGAGACACAAAGTGAGCAAATGTTGGAAAAATGGTGCCCATAGACTTACTTGACACAGGATTGCCACAAACCTTCAACTTGTAAAAAATACAGTATCTACAAAGTACAGTAAAACAAAAGTACGATAAAATGAAGTGTGCCTGTACAAATTCTGTAATTAAACATGTAACTAATAAACTGAGAGTCTGAGTTGGAACCTGAATATCTCTTCATATTGTGCCTGGATAATTTTTGGTTTCATTAACTGAATAGCAATTTCAATATGGCTGTTTCTTTGCTTAAATTGACTCAAATTTGTCATCACGAAATTTTATTCTCATAATTAAATAATCCTTAATGGATCACTTAAAGGGTATCTTTAAATAAAATAATAAGCCCTATATATACCTGACCGTTACCTCTTAAATTCCTGCTTTAATTATTGTAATTAGCAGTTCTTTATTCTGTTTAATGCTACACAGCTGTAACAAGTAACCTTTAGCTATTTTTATTATCTCTATAAAATTTTAATGTTTTAAACTTGTTTTGATAGTTTATCAGATTTCTGAGCATTCTGATTTTATAGAATAATAAATAATTCCAGTAGCATTTTTAACCTATATGAAGTTATAGCTGTTGTAATTGGAAAGAAAGAAAAATAAGAAAATCTGTTATGTGTACAACTGTACTGCTTTTCTCTGATAGTTCTTTTTCTCTTCATTATGTAGGAAATGAATGAGCAGGGGTTCTGTGTGGAACAAATACCAGTGATTTCATTAAGTTAAGCTACTTTACATTCATTTTTGCACATGATGGACAGAGATATTCTTGGGCCCAATTCTACCCTTTTTGAACTTTGTTTATTATACTTTTACATCACTTTTTAAAGATTGTCTATCAATTTTCAACTGATGTATTTCCCCAAACAAGTAAACTACATAAAATACTAAAAATGTCTCTGGAACAACTTTATGAATAAAATTTCTCTCAAAAAAGCTGTTATACTATACAAAATATATTTATATCTTATTTGAAGCTCACAACTACTCTGTATTTTTGAAGACAAAAGAAAAAAATAACTTAAGTAGATAAGATGATATTCTAACACTCACCTTGATATCAGTAGATAGAAATCATATTTTAAAGCTGGATATTTTAACTTAATATCAAATATCCATTCCTATGTACTATGTTAGATCACTTTTTAATAGAAATTAAAAAGTAAAAAGAAAAACATTGTTGACAGGTTCTTTTGTATTTTGTTTTTCTTAGGAAAAAAAACTTTGAAAGAAAATGCTAAGTATCCTAAATAATATTATTTGCCTCTTTTTTCATGGTAAGTGTGATTTCCCCACCTCTTCCTTCAATTTATGTGAACTAATTAGAATGTCTTTGTCAACACACGCGGGGTTGTTCTATAGCTGTGAGATAGTCTAGCTATAGTGTGTGCCTTACTTGCCTTGTTATCTGTTTCAATAACCAAAGTTTTTTTTTTTTTAAACACTGCTATACTCATTTATTTATTTATTATTAATGTCTGTTTTAATGGTACAAGGGCGAAACTGAATGATGTGACAGAGACTATACTGGCCTGCAATCCAGGAAACATATACTATCTGACCCTTTAAAAAAGAGTTTATCAACCACTGTTTTCTACTAACTAATGTAAACAAGAAAACTCTACTACACTTCTAATTATTAAACCCAGATTGAATAAACAAGCTAAGAGAAAACATTTAAAAGGAAGCAATGGCTTGCAGGGGCCATAATATATTTTGTATGTTAGGAAGAGTAATATTGATATGTAGGTCTAAAACTAGACTCTAAGTTTTTTTTGTTCCTTGTATATTCTTCTTTGCTTTCTCACAAATTTCATAACTTCATTAATAGATATAATAGTATTTTCTATTAAACCCAGGTATTTAAGGATGAATTAGGTCAAAAAGAAGGGAGAAAGAGTAAAATATTTCAGGCAGAGGAAATAGCATTTGGAAACACATGTGGAATTGAGGGAATATATAGTTGATATTGTCAAGAGTAAAGGGTATGTAGGGAAATATTTACAGTTATAGCATATGCATTAGTGTATAACCTCTCTGTATGTTGTGGATTAAAGATGATGACTTTTTTTTTATGATGACATTTTCTTGACAACTCTCCCCGTAAGAGGTGTGAGCTATATTTTTCTCCTTAGAATATGGACAGACTATTGACTTCTGTGACTGATAAAATATAAGAGAAATGACACCGTTTAATTTCCAGACCTATCTTTAAGAGACTATCAGTTTCCACTTCCTGTCTCTTGAAATCCTCACTCTTAGAATCAGCTGCCATGCTGTGAGAAGCCCAAGCAACATGGAAAGACATATGGGATTACTCCAGTCAAGAGCCTCAGTTGAGCTCCTGGCCAGCGACCTCAGTATCAACTTTGAGTCATGTGAGCTCATGACTCACATTGCAGCTGAGTTGAATCTAGTCTTTAATAAATGACTGCCACATCAGCTGCTACTTGACTGCAATCTCATGAGAGCGCTGAACAAGAACTATTTCATTGACCAACAACTAACTTTCGACAAAGCAGGAAAGAATATTCACTGGAAAAAAGACAGTGTCTTCAACAAACAGTGTTGGGAAAACTGGACAGAGACATGCAGAAGAATGAAACTGGACCACTTTCTTACACCACACACAAAAATAAAATAAAAATGGATGAAAGATCTAAATGTAAGACAGGAAACCATCAAAATCCTAGAGAAGAAAATAGGCAACAATCTCTTTGACCTCAGACACAGCAACTTCTTACTATATATGTCTCTGGAGGCAAGGGAAACAAAAGCAAACATGAACTACTGGGACCTCATCAAGATAAAAATATTCCGTACAGTGAAGGAAACAATCAACAAAACTAAAAGGCAACCTACAGAATGGGAGAAGATATTTGCAAATGACATAGCAGATAAAAGATTAGTATCCAGAATCTATAAAGAATTTCTCAAAATCAACATCCAAAAGACAAATAATCCAGTTAAGAAATGGGCAGAAGACATAAACAGATGAATTTATCCAAAGACGTACAAATGCTGACAAACACATGAAAAGATGCTCAACATCACTCATCATCAGGGAAATAAAAATCAAGACCACAATGAGATACCACCTCACACCTATCAGAAGGGCAAAAATTAACAACAGGAAACAACAAATGTTGGTGAAGATGTGGAGAAAGGGAAAGCCTTATGTACTATTGGTGGAAATTCAAACTGGTGCAGCCACTCTGGAAAACAGTATGGAGGTTCCTCAAAAAATTAAAAATAGATCTACCCTAGGACCCAGCAATTGCACTACTAGGTATTTATCCTAAAGATACAAAAATTCTGATTCAAAAGGGCATATGTACCCAATGTTTATAGCAGCAATGTCCACAATAGCCAAATTATGGAAAGAGCCCAAATATCCATCAGCTGATGAATAAAGAAGTGATACACACACACACACATACATATGAAGTGGTATATGTAATATAATATATAATAAATATATAATACTTACATATTTATTCATCAAAAGAATGAACTCTTGCCATTTGCAACAATGTGGATGGGACTAGAGTATATTATGCTAAGTGAAGTAAGTCAGATAAAAAAAATATTATATGATATCATTCATATGTGGAATTTAAGAAACAAAATAGATGAACATAAGGAAGGGTGGGAAAATCAGACAAAAACAGAGAGGGAAACAAACCATAAGGGACTCTTAACTACAGAGAAGAAACTAAGAGTTGCTGGAGGGGTGGTGGATAGAGGGGATGGGCTAAATGGGTCAAGGACATTAAGGAGGGCACTCGTTGAGATGAGCACTGGGTGTTATATGTAAGTGATAAATCACTAAATTCTACTCCTGAAACCAATACTACACTATATGTTAACTTGAATTTAAATTTAAAAAATAAAAAGAACTATTCCATTGAGTCCAGTCAACCCATGGAATTGTAAACAGCAATAATGATTGTGATTTTAAAATTTGACGTAATTTGTTGTGCAGCAATAAGTCATGATGATCATTGTTTCTCAAAATGTTCATAAGTAGCATGTCCATGAATCTAATATTTTAGTTTATTGAAGATGTGACCAAAACAGATACTGTTAAATTTAACATAATGAGCACTTAAGCTCCAAAATCTTGTAATAGGAGAAAGAAATAACATTTACTTGATTTTGTCTCTGATTTTCTTTGTGATGACTACTCACCTTTTTTTAATTGAAGTATAGTTGACCTACCATTAATTTCAGGTGTACAACATAGTGATCTGACAATTCTGCACGTTATACAATGCTCACTACAATAAATGTAGCTATCATTTGTCACCATACAATGTTATTACAATATTATTGACCATATTCCCTATGTTGTGACTTTTCATCCCTGTGACATTTATTTTATAACTGAAAGTTCATACTCATTTCTACATGATTTTAAAATATGGACGTTAGGGGCACCTGGGTGGCTCAGTCGTTAGGCGTTTGCCTTTGGCTCAGGTCATTGTTCCCAGGACCCTGGGATCAAGCCCTGCATCGGGCTCCCTGCTCAGCAGGAAGCCTGCTTTTCCCTCTCCCTCTTTCCCTGGTTCTGTTCCTTCTCTTGCTGTGTCTCTCTCTTTGTCAAATAAATAAATGAAATCTTTAAAAAAAAAGTAAAATATAATATGGACATTACAAATAAAATTATACTTTTTTTTCCTACCATGAGACTCAGTTTAACAAATGTAAAGAAAAAAAATGAAGAAAAAAAAAACCCCTCAAGATAGCAAATATAACTGTGTTCATTGTATTCTTCTTTCAGCCTTTTAATATGATTAGTGTTGTTATGGATTAAAAAATAAATCAAGTAAAAAGCTTTTTGGCAAAGCCCACACAGAAACCTTTTTTCTCATTTTGGTGCAAAATTAGTTGCCTTACTTTTTTCAAGAGGACTATTTTTTAAAAAGACTTCACTAGAGGTACTATTTTTCTCTCAAACAGATAACATTCACAGCAGAGGTATGAAGGACAACTGCTCAGCGTTTGCATTCGTAACTCCTCAGTTGGAACAGCTAGACACAAAATGAGTTGATTACATCAATAGCTCCTTGCCAGACTATACATTTCAAATCGGCAGGAAAAAAAGTTTTTGTCCTCTATGATATATATGTTATATTTCTGACACTTAGTAGGTCCTCAATAAATGTTTGTTGAGTGGACAAAAAACAAAAACAAAAACAAAAACAACAGTCTCTCCCAGACAGAAGCTTTTAGCCTTTATTCCTAGTTGAATCCCCTGATGCTTCATTTAGATAACGCTTTAAGCCGAATCTGCTTGATAGAACTGTGTTCATACAAGTTCTCATTTCCAGACCCCACCTAAAGTGATAGTCCCTGACAAGTCATTTGAGTACCATGCTTTTCATCCAGGAGAGTAATAACTGTTGGCCCAAAGGTAACTGAATAAAAGAATGCCATTCCCTGTGATCGCATCACTATCTGAATCATAGTCTTTTGTTCTATTAATTCTAAGTCTGTACTCTTCCCATTCTATGAAGTCAGATAAACTGGATGGTTAATTAACAGAGGATTCTCTCTAATGATTCAGAGGGCATGGATTCCTGGGCAAGTCTGTTTACTTCTCTGAGTCTCGATTTTATTATCAACAACATGAAATCCTATCCTGCAACATTGTTATGAGGATTACTGTCCGTAGTGTCCATTGTGTTAAAATCTATTAAAATTACAATGTTTTAGATGTGTATGAAAAATGTATGTTTAGATGTGTAGATAAGTGTACGTTATTATTAATTTGTCTGCTAACATTTGGGGGGCCCTTCCTACATTATTTTATCCATATGGTAAGATAATTCTTCTAAAAGTTGATACAGCTTTCTGAAATTATGCTCAAAAGATAGACTAGCCCTAATGCTATAAGTATTAAGTGTTTAGGTGTCTTTAGTCCAATAAACTTTTTTTGAATTTAATAATATCAAAATATATTTAGAATATATGCCCGATATTTAAAGTAAGTTCTGAAGTTGGCATTAGGTCTATTTCATCTACAAAATGTGTCGATTAAGATTTATTTCACATGATCCATTTCCCTAGGATCAAATAGGACAACTTCTTTCAAACGCACTTCTCATTATATCCTTATAATGTTAAATATCATCCCATTGCATAGGCAGAAGAGAGTTTTCATCTACCATCTCTAACAACACTATTAACTTTTAATAAACTATTATTCTTCAATTGGCTATGCTAAACAAAATGGAAAATGATAATTTTCATCCTCAGTGAAATTTTTATTCTTTAGATAACTGACATTCCAAATCATACAAGCTAAATAACTATTCCATATATTCCATAGGTAGCAGCAATTATGTGCTAGATCTTGTTCTGAGTCCTTCATATTATTAAGTCATTTATTTCTTGCAAATATAATATATATACCATCATTATTCCTATTCTCTGGAGAAGAAACTTAAGTAAAAAGATAGCAAATAATCTGTTCAAAGTCACATAGCTAAGAAGTAATAAAGCTATAATTTGAGCCCAGTCAGGCTATCTCTCAAGTTTGTGCTTGTATCACTGCAGTATGCTGTCTTTTGAGATCCCAAATATCTGAAATGCGGAACTAATAAGAATGAATAAATTAGCTATGGGAAAAGATTTGCTGGCATCTCTACAAGAATAAGAAATTCATGGCCCACTAATCACATTACATCTGATAGAAAGCCCCACTTAAAGGACAGATATTGGTTTTTTAAGGCTGCTCAGTGAATTATCACAAGGTTCGTAGCCTAGAATGACAGAGATCTATTATCTTATGATTCTGGGGGCCAGAAGGCTCTAGGGGAGAATTCTTTCTTGCTTCTTGCAACTTCTAGTGTTTCTAGGCATTCCTTGGCTTGTGGCAGCATGTCTGCAATCTTTATGTTCCCTTTGCTTCTCGTATAAAAACACAGGATGATCTCAGATCCAGATTCTTAACTTAATTACAAGTACAAAGTACCTTTCTCCAAATAATGGCACTTTTTAGGTTTCAGGGTTTAGGACTTAGACCTGTTTTTTGAGGCCACAATTTAATCCACTACAGTACATATCTCTAGATCATAGATGAATAAAAACCTGCCTTCCTTTTGACCAATCTCTGGGTAGTTGAAGAACTACATTTATTTGATATAAAACAAAAATAAATCTTGGTCAACCACTTAAAATAATTTTTCAAAAAAATATTCAGCTGAAACCAAAAGCTATTTAAGTCTAAATATTTCTACAAAATAGTGAAAGTTACAGGTTGAGATTTTATTTATTTTTTTAAAGATTTTATTATTTATTTATTTGACAGAGAGAGAGAGAGATCACAAGTAGGCAGAGAGGCAGGCAGAGAGAGGGGGAAGTAGGCTCCCTGCTGAGCAGAGAGCCCTATGCGGGGCTCGATCCCTGGACCCTGAGATCATGACCTGAGCCAAAGGCAGAGGCTTTAACCCACTGAGCCACCCAGGCACCCCTACATGTTGAGATTTTAAACTAAACCTGTATGAAGGTTCAGATCTTAAGGTGTAAACTTAACAGGAAGCCTCCTGAGATAAAATAATCCTAAGTGTTGTTTCAAGGAAAACTAGGAAAAAGAGTAGTGAAGTATTTCATTTTATTAGCCATTTTTAATTTTTTTAAGTGTTTTTAAAAAGATTTATTTGCTGGGGCGCCTGGGTGGCTCAGTGGGTTAAAGCCTCTGCCTTCGGCTCAGGTCATGATCTCAGGGTCCTGGGATCGAGCCCCGCATCGGGCTCTCTGCTCAGCAGGGAGCCTGCTTCCCCCTCTCTCTCTGCCTGCCTCTCTGCCTACTTGTGATCTCCCTCTCTGTCAAATAAATAAATAAAATCTTTTAAAAAAAAAAGATTTATTTGTTTATTTTAGAGAGAGCCAGTGAGCGAGGTGGGGAGGGGCACAGGGAGAGGGAGAGAGGCAGACTTCCTGCTCAGTCAGGAGCCTGATGCAGGGCTCCCTCTCCTGACGCTGAGATCATGACCTGAGCCAAAATCAAGAGTCAGATGCTTAACTGAGCCACCCAGGTGCCCTTTAACCATTTTTAATTTAAAGAAGACAAGTTCTTCCTTCCGAGCACTTGAGAAAGCAGATGGGTTGAAAAGACCCAGAAACATCTCCCATTATAATGCTCATGGGAGTGTCCCTGAAAAGTCTCATTGTCAATACCAAACTATCTCAACAGAGGCAGAAGGAACTACAGCTGCTCAAAATTTTATCTTTCCTGTTTGGACAGGTGGAGAGAAAATGCGGTTATCATAACCACGGAGAGCTAATTCTTTCCATAAGAAATAATAATTGAAAAGTACTGTGGACAAGAGAAAATAAATGTACTAGGATCCCCAGAGAATAAGAATATGAAACAAGGAGACACATTGAGAGCTCCAGGTGAAATTCTCCATTCTTGCAATATACTAATAAAAACTGTGTCCAAACCAGTAGGTGCCCTAAGCTTTTCACTCTTTGAACTTGTAATGATGGGTGAGAGAAAAGATGTGGTGCTGAATAATGATGACATACTTTAAGGCAAGCTTTGGCTACAAAGCTTCATGCCACATTAGGAAATTACCTCAGGCTTAGGAGTATCAAGCTATTGTGGTAGAATATCCCAAAATAAATGAAATGACACCTAGTATATAACGCAGAGGAAACATCTTAAAAGAGAGATCAAAGTCAGGTCCTCAAGAAGTGGTTTATGCTCCTGGACTCTAAAAAGATAGACTTAACATAATTTCTGGCCCTCATACTCTATTGAGAACATGGAAATAAAATAATCTACATTTGTTTTACAGGGCACTAACTGGGAAGATTAGATAGGGCATGCCACTTTAAACAAAAACAAAATTAAGAAGAATAGCATGAAAATGATTCAAATATACAAAAGTAACAAAGTGGCAAAAACTGATGTTTGCAAAGATAGATGGAAAATTTAGGCTATAGGGAAATATAATCCAAAGACTGGGAGGCAGAGACAATAAAAACCCTAGTTTTTACAATAAGTTGTTATGTGCTATAGAAATAAATTACTAAAATCATGAAATCAGTCAAATAAAAGCTCAAAGATGTAATATTTAACAAAGTAGAATTAAAGCTGAAAAGAGAAATGAACAAACTAAAGAAACAATTTGAGGATTGTAAACTAACATAGCTACAGAATTATTATTTATTCTCAAGTGTGATAAATAAGGCTGAAAAATAGAATTCAATTGAAATATTAACAGTGAATGCAAGGGGAACAGGCAAAGAGGTTAAGTAAGAGAAGATAATCAAAATGGAGGACAAAGGAAATGTAACTTAAAAGTGATTGTTACCAAAAAAGAAAACTTAAAAAATGCAACAGAATTTTCTTCTACCTTCCAGCTTCTGCCTGGTTTGGTTTATGCCAAGCAGCTATGCCATCTTATGATCCCTGATACTGACTTTGTTATCTTCTTGGACCAAGAGAACCAAGTAGAGGCAACAAGGAATCAATAGATGCTAGAGATGTCATTGAATTAGAACCCCCATTCCCTCCCCACACCATTTGCTGTAGAAGGCCACCACACCTGCTCCTTCTTTTATGCTTATGTCTTCAGGAACATCATTTCCCACTAGTTCAAGCCACGAACCTCGGACTAAACATCAATGCTTTCTTTATTATTATTAATTTCCCCCAGCTTTATTAAGAGATGATTGACATATAACATTGTTTAAGGTGTACAGTGTGTTGATTTGATACATGTATCAATTACCACATTATTACACTAACAGGATTAGTTAGGGTTAGTTAACACTTCCATCGCCTCACATAATTACGTTTTGTGTGCATGTGTGAGTATAGTAAGAATGAAAGATTTACTCTCAGCAACTTTCAAGTATATAATACAGTACAGACACCTTGGTAAATATTAGCTCCTCAGAACTTACTCGTCTGATAACTGGAAGTTTGTACATTTTGACCAACATCTCCCCATTTCCCCACTCATTGCCCTAATAAACAACATTCTACTCTGTGTTTCTATGAGTTTGCCTTTTTTTTTTTTTTAAGATTCCATGTGTAAGTGAACTCATGTGATTTTTTTTCCAATTTTTTACTTGAAAAAATATTTTTATTTTTGAAGTATAATTGATGTATAATGTTGTATTAGTTTCAAGTATACAATATAGCGATTCAATGATTCTATGCATTATTCAATGCTCACCATGATAAGTAGATCATACAGTATTTTTCTTTCTCTATTTGACTGTTTCACTTAGCATAATGCCCTCAAGGTCTATCCACATTGTTTCAAATGACAGGATATCATTCTTTTTTTGTAACTGAATTATATTACATTGTGTATACACATCACACTTTTATTATACATTTATCTGTTGATGGATATTAGGATGTTCCCAGGTCTTGACTTCATGAATAATGCCACAGTAAACATGGTGGTACAGATATCTTTTTAAGATAGTGATTTAATTTCCTTCAGATACATACACCAAAATGGGGTTGCTATATCAAATGTTATCTCTACTGTTAATTTTTTGAGGAACTGTCTTAAGTTTTCCACAGAGGTTGTACCAATTTACACTCCCATCAACAGTGTACAAGTGTTTCTTTTTCTCCACATCTTCCCCAATATGTTATCTCTTGTCTTTTTGGTAATAACCATTCTAAACAGGTATGAGGTGATATCTTATTGCGGTTTTGACTTTCATTTCTCTGATGATTAGTGATGGTACATGTCATTTCATGTACTTGTTGGCCATTTCTATGTCATCTTTAGAAAAATGTCTACTCAGGTCATTTGCTCATTTTCGACTGGATTTTTGGATTTTTATTTATTTATTTATTTATTTACTATTGAGTTGTATGAGTTCCTTATATATTTTAGATGTTAATTTCTTATCTGGTATATAGTTTGCAAATATTTTCTCCTATTCCATAGTTTTCTTCTTCACACTATTGATTATTTCTTTTTTTGTGCAGAAGCTTTTTAGGGTTCTCTGAGGTACAAACATGAGTGTCTCTCATCTGATCCCTGTGCCAGCAGGCCTGCTTATGACCTGTGGCTGGGAGAGAGCTGTGCATTGTATGTATAGGCCCTTTCAGCATTCTGGGGGCTCAGGCAGGAGTCTTTCCTGCTGGGTCCGAGTGCCAGCAGGTCTCTATACGGACTATGGCTAAGAGAATCCTGGAATTGAGTATGGGGACCTCTCAGGATCTTTGGAAACACAAACAGGAATGTCTCCTACTGGAAGCCTAGACCCTGAGGACTGCTGGCAGATTGGTGGACTATGGCAATGAGGAAGCTGGAACCCCATATAGAGCCCTTTCAGGATCTCCAAGGTCATATAGTATTGTCTCCTTCAGGGACTCTGTGCCAGCAAAACTAGTTAGGACTGTAGCTGGGACAGGAGTCCAGTTGCAGGGGACTGTCAGGATTGACAGTCTAGCTGAAATTGTTTCGCATGCCTCCAAGGGCTCTGGGACAGTGGCTGAGAGGGGCTGAAGCCAGTTTACAGACCACTTTAGGGTCCGCAGCCTGAATTTTGTGTTTATCACATGATGCATGAAAGAGCACGACTACTCCCAGGTCCTTTGGTATATGGTGCTGGTGACAGGATCAAGCCAGACCTGTAGCTGAGTTCTCAGGGATATCGAGCTATTTTGGGGTCTATAGCAGAAATCACAGTTGGTGTCTCAGCTGCCTGGATTTGAGGCTGTGTTCCCCATATGGCTTTCCTAGGTCTTGGACTGTCCTGGGTTTTCACAGTCTCCTATGTGGATCCCTAAATCCCACAAAGTCACTTTTGTCCTTCGATGGATGCCAAGTTGTTGTCATTGAAGTGGGTATAAGCAACGGACATCTTATTCAGCCATATTATTGATGTCCTTACTGTATTCCATCTGCCTGGTTGTATATCTTGTTGATTCTAAACGGAAAACAACTTTATCCCAGTTAACATTTCTATCATTACCTCCCTGTCCCACACTTACTTGGTCATTTTTTTAAGAAGTAAATAATTCACCAACATCTCCCATGAATGATATATGCATGTTCAATAAAAGGCTGTGAAGTAGATTGTTTAAGACTCATCAATACGCTGGCCCTGGAAAAATTAGGTATACTATTGAGTCCATGCCAAGATTATTTTAAGGAATCTGAAGGTTGTTATTATTTTTCTAGCAAAAAATGCCATTTAATAAGACACTGAATTCTGGAATTCCAGTTAAACATCTGTACAGGTATGTGAGAAAAATCAGATTTATTTATCTGAGGGGAGCAGAAAAGTGTTTTTATTGGCCATTGTTTTTGTTTATTTTATATTATTTTATTTGTATTTCTTTATTTTTTTTAGAGAATGAGAGACAGGAAGAGGGACAGAGGGAGAGGGAGAGAGAGAATCTTAAGTGCTGGGTGTGAAGCCTGACGTGGGACTTGATCTCACAATCCTGAGCTCAGGACCTGAACTGAAATCAAGAGTCACATGCTTAATTGACTGAGCCGCCTAGGCACCACTGGCCATCCTTTGTAAATGAGAGTATCTGTATGTGAATCAATGTCACGCAGATCTTTTTATTACAATGTAAACTCTACATTGCTGTTTTTATTTTTTAAATCCAATTTACCAATACTACTCTCCTACTTAGAAAACATGAGTGACGACTCTTTGAACAAAAGAACATTTCCTCAACATATTTTCTTACATATATCAAACATTTAATTAGTATTAATCAAATGAAACCTTATTTCTCTTAATATGAGACACAAAATGTATAAAATTCTTGCCAGTCAAAAACACAGATGTCCAGCATTTCAAATGTTTTTCAGAGAACTCAACCATTAATTTAATCAACCTAGCATTTGCCAAATGTTTATTTGAGTTAATTTGATATTTGAGATAGAGATTATGATAAATATATGTATTTTTCTGTTTGGGCTGCTCTAACAAAATACCACCAACTGAGTAGCTTATAAACAACAGAAAGTTTTTCACACAGTTCAAGTTTCACACTAGTCTTGGTTGCACTAGAATGCAGCATGGTTGCATTCTGGTGAGGACCTTGTTCCTGCTTCGTAGCCATCACCTTCTTTATAGGCCCTCACATGGTAAAATCGGTCTCTGTGATGTCTCTTTTATAGTGGCACTAATTCTCTTAATGATGGCTCCACCTTCTTAACCTAACCACCTCCCAAAGTCCCACCTCCTAATACCATCACCTTGGGTTTTTGGATTTCAGCCTATTACTTTTGGGAAGACACAAACATTCAGAACATTGCAACATGTTAACTGGTTATTACTATAGATTATCCAAAATCTCTTTATTAAATTAAAAAGAAAGTACTTAGATTACAGTGTATGTACTTCTCATCAGACACATTTTATTAAAATTAAAATGAATATTGTCTGCAACTTTTACAATGTCACTAAAAGAAATGTTATTTGAAGAACGTTACAATGTGACAGTGTTGAAGGTTACCCAGGCCCTGTGATCCTAGAAGATAGCAAATGTTAAGAAAGCCCCCTACTCTTTGTATTCTGAGAAATGGCTTACTGCCAAGACCTGCCCTTACCTCACAAGGCTTAGATAAGAATCACAGATAGCACTTCTTGACTGCTTATGACAGGCCAAAGACTCTTCAAATTCCCAATCTTTGCATCATGAATGATTAGCTGAATTGCTTGTCCCCATTGAGCAATGGGAAGAAAACACTTGTTAACTGAATTACATTTAGGCTTCTCTTCTTCCCACAAATTCCTGGATTTAAGCCAGCATACAACTCCTCCTAAGAAAAGGCTGGTCTCTGAGTAAAAATTCTCTCATGGACTATCCAATCACTCCATTGTTTTATTCCTCACATCTGTTTCTTTCTAGCTTTGTTTAATCCTCTCTATTAAAACAAACAAGAAAACAAAACAAAAAATACCCTGTCTAACTTTTCAGAGGCTTTCACATTATTCTCTCTATTCCAAGAATCCCTCTTCATCCTTTTGAATGAAGTCTCTACTAAGTCCAGATTTGTTTTTATTTGATAATTGCTTCTGGAAAAGTTTTACCTATAAAAGTTAAAATACTTAAGGTTAACATCTTTTATACCACAAAAAATGTCTATACTAAAGAATTTCTGTACAACGGCAATAAAATGTGAACTAGATAAACCTATGAGTTTCCATTATCTGTCAAGAAATCACAGCAAAATGTAGTGCCTTCCATTACATGTACCTTTGCTTCTTTTAATTGGTCTATATTTTGCCATGTTTTTCCTTTTTATAAACAATAAAGCCTTTTTTTTTGTAAAATTTTGTAGCATGTGAAAATCTACAAACTGTAAGAAAGAAATCCTTAATATTAAGAATTTTATGGTAATTTAATTAATTTGTGTAAGCCTGTATGTGCATGTAATGTATATTGCCAAAGTGTTGAGAATAATTTCTGGTCCGTTTAAACCATAGTTAAACACTCGATGAGTGATTAGTAATTGATTTCATCATTTTAGTGGCAGCTTTGCATAGTAGTAATTGTTAGATGAATGGGTGCTCTGGTCAAATGACTGGAACAGGTGCATTAATTTGGAAAGAAGTTGACGTTGCTTCTTCTAAAACCAGATTCTTTATTTTTCTTTTTTTTTTTTTGACATTTTAAAGAAATATGTAACTATTTGGAAACTAGCAGGAATAGAAATTATATTTCCATATGTTCTCAACTTTAGGCCACTTCAAAAACATTCATATGAAATTATATCATTTTAGGAATTCATGTTACATGTGGCTGATGCAGTTTTTTCACAAATAATCATTCAATCAGTGAGGATGATTCTGATGGACTGTGAGATTCAGCAAGGGAGAGAGGAGCCTCTGACTAGTCAAATGCTTAAACATGACCAAATATATTACCTGCACAATAACTCTCCTATTGGAGCACATCAAAGAGCTGTCCTGTGTTCTGAACTCCACAGGTCTATCCATTCCAATGCCCAAGACTTGTTCCTAAAGTTCCCACTCAGAGACTGAGAATTACTGATTGATTATTTAGAAGCATAACTGAAACACAAAGCTAGAGGTTTTTTTTATTCAGATCACTAAAAAAAAAACCAAAAACATTACATACTCTAGGCCACTGGCCATAATATTTTGAGGATCTCAATGATTTTTTAAAGTTTTTTATTTAAATTCCAGTTAGTCAACATACAGTGTAATATTAGTTTCAGGTGTACAATATAATGATTCAACAATTCTATGCATTGCTCAGTGCTCATCATGAGTGTACTCTTAATCCTCTTCACCTATTTCACCCACCCCCACCTCCCCTCCCGTCTGGTAATCACCAGTTTGTTCTCTATAGTTAAAAGTCTCTTGGTTTGTCTCTCTTCACCCTCCCCTTTTTTTCCTCTGCTTGTTTGTTTTGTTTTATATATGTATATATATAAATATATAAATATTTAATATATATTTATTATACATATACACACACACACACACACACACACCCCACATCTTTTTTATCTATTCTTCAGTTGATAGACACTTGGGCTGTTTCCATAACTTGGCTATTGTAGATAATGCTTATGCACAGTGAAGGAAACAATCAACAAAACTAAAAGGCGATCTATGAAATGGAAGAAGATATTTGCAAATGATATATCTGATAAAAGGTTAGTATCTAAAAGTTATAAAGAACTTCTAAAACTCAACACCCCTAAAACAAACAATCCAGTTAAAAGATGGGCAGAAGATGTGAACAGACATTTTTCCAAGAAAGACATACAATAGACACGTGAAAAAATGCTCACTATCACTCATCATTAGGGAAATATAAATCAGATAATGAGATATCACCTTACACCTGTCAGAATGGCTAAAATCAACAACACAAAAAACAACGGCTGTTGATGAGGATGTGGAGAAAGGGCAACCCTCTTGCACTGTTGGTGGGAATGCAAACTGGTACAGCCACTCTGGATAAAAGTATGGAGGTTCCTCAAAAAGTTAAAAATAGAACTATCCTACAATCCAGGAATTGCACTACTAGGGATTTACCCAAAGAATACAAAAATACTAACGCAGTGATTTTTGTTCAGGGTTAATGTTCACTGTTTTCTAACAATTGAGATCTTTTGTTAACACTAGGATCTATCAGTTTTTAGAATATTATAGTTCTGTTCTGTATTATGGTATGTCCAAATAATCTGCTCAATACTAGATTACTGATTTTCCAAGCTACATATTAAATACACTAAGATGAGATTTTGAGAATGTCAGTACTATTCCACATTATGTGGTATTGACGTCTATTGACTTATAACACAGTCCATATCATCTCAAAAAGACACATAGAATCAGAAGGAATTTATTTTTATTACCTTTTAAAAAGTAACTCTAGGGGCACCTGGATGGCTCATCTTAACAAACAATCTAAATTGAGTGTCTAGCAGCTAAAAAGTATTTACTTTGCCCTAATATAAGTACAGTTGTATCAGTTACAGTGTTTACTTGTTGTCTTTATTCTTTAAGTCTGAGACACTACCATTTTTCAATTTTTTTTCCATCCTACCATAGTAATGTATAGGTCCATTTATATCCATGAAACTGTAGCTTTTAGTAAGTGCATTTCAGGTATTTCCTGCCTCTAGAAAGAGCTTCACATAACACTGTAATATGTCTCTGCTGATGGTAAGGGTTTTGGGAAAAGAAAACTTTCAGCTTTTTATTTCCTTTGCAGTGGTTTACAGCCCTTTGAGGTAGGAACATTTTCTCTTTTAATGATTCAAACAAGCCCTAAGTATGAGAAACTCACTGTCCATTATAAAGCCCACAATGATCAAAAGGGATTGTATTCAGAAGAGCCAAACTATAGAGGAAGATTTAAGAATCTTATACTAATAGATTAAGACTTGATTACTAATAATGTTAGTGAAATTCCTACAAAGCGGTTTTGTTACTTTCCTATCCAGCAAGGACAGGAGAACTATCTTTAAAATGCTTTAATTGTGTTTCATGCATGGGCCATTTTTTACCTACTTCTTGAAATACATATAATATCTCAATTTTTTCTTTTTTGTTATTTTAAGATTTAAAACCTTTTCCTTAGAAAATGAGCCCTTATTCTCTCTCTCTCTCTCTCTCTTTTTTTTTGTTTGTTTTTGGTCTTACTTTTCTCAAATCTCTCCTTTACTTGGACAACAAGGCAGTAAGCATAGTAAAACAGAAGGAATTCAGGAGTGAAACTGAAAGGAATTAGAAAAAAATATTTTTTAAGACAACACTTCTATGCCTTTCAGAATGATACTCTTCTTGTTCTTTTGTAATTTTATATTAGGCTCCTGGGAAATAAGCAATTATCGCTGGACCAAGGTAAATTAGAAATTATATCAATAATAGTTTACTTTCCACCAGATATCTGAATTAGATTAAAAATTGCTTAATTGATAAAAGAGAAGAGCACATAGAAAAAGGACTAAGTTGTAATACCAGCTCTATCATTACATAGCTTTCTGATCTTCAATACATTATTTATCCACAATAAAACTTACTTTTTAAAAAATCCATACATCTAAAGATAGTATCATAGTTTTCTGAGCATCAAATAAATAAGGATATTCCTTGCTTATTACTTGGCACATATTCGATATTGACTGCAACTAACACTTTCTTCAATCGGTGATTTTACCCCACCCACTCCCATCTTCTTCAAGTATTTGGTCTGATTATCAGTTATATCTCTCTCTTTTTTATTTTTAACAATTTGTCCTTACTGACATTGTTTTTAAATCAGTCTATAAAGATATGCATGACATTGCCATTTGAAAAAAATTATTACATCCTGCATTCCTTCCAGCTTCCCATTTTCCTCTTTTCAGTCTACCTTTTGGAAACAAAGTAGTGCACACATACACACACTTACACACACACACACACACACACACACACACACACACGGAATAAATATAAAAATAAGGAAAATATAGAATTTGAGATTATTCAATATGTATCATAAATCATATATGTATATACAATCTTCTCAATTTTTTCATTTTCATTACTTTTACATTTTTCAATCTCAATTTCTTTACTTCCAATCCATTCCTTAATCCATTCTACCATCTAATCCAACTTTTCCCCCACCTCTGCGCTGAAACATTTCTAACAAGAACCAACACCATGTCTTAACTGTCAAACCCTGTTTTAGTGAGAATTTCTCTCTGCTATGATACATCTTATCCATTCTCTCTCACTATTCAAGTAGTTCTCTTTTAGTATGAGTAGTAAATTGTTTTTCTCCTCAAATAATGACATTAAAAATTAGGATGTTTCATTATCCTGACTCTCTTTTTGACCATTCTATCTATATATCCATCTAAGTAAGATGGCTCCTAAATATTTTTCTCTAACTATGGCCTCTCTGTTAATTTTCAGGCTTTATACCCAAATATCTTTCAGAAAAATTGATTCTATATACCAAAATAAACCCAAAGTAGGACCTAGACTCACAAATTCATACCTTTCAAATCTATTTATTCTTCTCTTTTCTATGTTAGTTAATTCCAAAAGTCTCCACATGAACAACAAATGCTATCAGGACTATTCTCAAAATATCTCCTGATCCTAAGTAATTCTAACTTCATCTTTCTCCATATACCTCTCTTTAATTTGAAATGCTATAGTAAGAGCCTATAGGCACAATGAATTCTGAGTAGGATCTGAAATCAAATAGACATTGACCTAATATTTGTGATCCTATTTCAAAAGTAATATTCTACTTATATTGTGCTAGCCAAAGTCTTTTGCATGGATTTCACTGTTTCAAAGGGTAGGGGTAAATAGATACCACCTCTCGATGTGAGGAACTAAACTATAAAATCACATTTCAACAGACATGGATATAGGTAGACAATTGGGACCAGCTTTTTAACCAATTCACCAAAAATTCTAGTGTCTCCAGGAAATTTACTGCTAAGGATAAGCACAATATAGGTACTAAGCAAAATAATGACTTTTGAAGTAAAATAAGATAGTGAGCTCCGGTGTCAAATTGCTGGATTCTAGTGTTGGTTCTACCACCTATTAGCTGAGCATATTTGAGAGAGTTATTTATCTTTAGCCGGGATTGTTCCATCCTTTAAATGGAGCTAATTTTAGAACTCACCACAGAACTTTGCTTAGTTCAAATAAATAAACCACTTAGAATGGCACTGTGCACATAGTACTCTTTCCATATATTTTAGTAATCATTATTGTGCAAGAAACAGGATCACAATATATTAGATCAATAGCAATTTGATTAATTTCAGCTAATACTCAGAATACATTGCCTATACAACACTTAATATAATATTCCAAATTAAAGAATTCTATCTAGACCTGTTTTTTTTCTTTTCTCCCTCTCTATTACATACTACCCCTTGAGAATTTCAAACAGTGCCATGGATTTACAGCGATTTATACCATGACTCCAGTCATGGTAAGCAGTTGCTTAACCTACTGAGCCACCCAGGTGTCCCTGCAAAATTAATTCTTTCACCACTTTCCAACCCTTTATGCTTCCTTTTCAGTCTCTTTCACAATCATAGAATTAGTCGCTCAAGTTAAAGCCTAGTGATTATCTTTTTTCTTTTTTACTTTCACTTTCTAACTACCTCATAATCCTTACAACAATCATCCTTGTCAAAAAAACCCACTATTCCTTTTCTTTACTCCTTTGAAAGCCATGTATTTATTTTCTGACTTTTCATAAATGTAAATGGAAAGGACATGGCTATTCATCTTTATATTAGTATAAGATACTGGTATATCTAGCAACATCAAATCTAAACAAAACAAACAAACAAGGCATACAATTAGATTTTGAGGTTCCTATATGAACCTACATATTCGACTCCAGTTAATTCAAATTAGATCTAAAGTAGAAACTGAAAAATGACCGCATATGCCAGAAAATTTGAGACATTCTTACTCAGTTCAAATGGAACTCAGTATTAAATACTAAGCGATTTCTTGCTAGAGGAAAACTTGCCTGGGAATTGAGAAGATGGGATTTCTCCCAAAGAGAACTACCCCTCCACCAGTCCCACTACCAAAACTGTAGGCTCTGGGAAGCGGTGGATAAGCCAATGCTGAAATAAGGACACGTGATGGCAAGTAAAGCAAATGTCATCAGTATCTGCACCATTGCTTGCACACTTTGCAGTTGCCTGCTGACGACATCCCATTCTCTCCATATTTCACTCACATAGCATGAAGGGGTAGCCAAAAAGTCTTACTAAAGATTTCAAACTTGGGTAATGTCTCTTTTTGAAGAAATATCACATACTCCTTAAGAGAATAAATTACAATAAATGATATTATATAAATCAGGTAGATACTATGTAGAAGAAAACAGTAATTTATAAAATGTGTTCAATAAATATTTAGTGGCAAAGCATGGAGAGATTAAAACCACATGCAAAAAATAAAATGTGTGGGCAAAGTCAAGAAAACTCTGCTATTTACACAAATACTTAAACAATAGGAAAATATAACAGCATAAGAGAAGCAGTTGTTAGGGATGCCTGGGTGGCTTGATCATTTAAGCATCTGCCTTTGACTCAATTCATGATCTCAGGGTCCTGGGACTGAGTCCAACATCAGACTCCCTGCTCAGCGGCAAGCCTGCTCCTCCCTCTGCCTATGCTCTCTCTCTGTTTCTCTGACAAATGAATAAATAAAATCTTAAAAAAAAAAAAGAAGAAAGAGAAAGAAAGAAATTAAGAAAGAAAGAAAAGCAGTTGTTAAAGATGCTATATAAGAAAATTTCTCCAATATGAAAAAGCTCAAAAGGTGTCACAAATGATCATTCAACATGTTTTAAACATAGCTATATTATTTTTTTTCCCAGAATGAAAGAGAAACTCCCTAAGGATCCGAGCAGAAAATAATATGTAACTTTCCTCCCCCACACACCAAAAATAACGTGCAACCCCCCTTCCTCCCACATATTCAGAATTTCTCCTTTGTAAACAAAAGAATCTGAATCAATAAGGCATGACGATTACTTTTTTCTTTTTTAAATATCAAAGAGGAGACATAGTGAAACTCCCAGGAAATTTTACTAATCTCAACTCCCCCATGGTATCTAATGAATTCTCCTTCATGTAGAAATTTAGCATTAGGGCATTTGGGTGGCTCAGTTGGTTAAGTTTCTGACTTCAGTTCAGGTCATGATCCCAGGGTCCTGGGATCAAGCTCTATGTCTGGCTTCCTGCTCAGCAGGGAGTCTGCTTCTCCCTCTCCCTCTGCCCTTCTCCTTGCTTGTGTGCTCTCTGTCTCAAATAAATAAATAAATAAAATCTTAAAAAAAAAAAAATTTAACATTAGAAACCAATGCTATTTTGTACCACTATTATCATTTCAGAGAAAGTAATATACTTTTCAAGTGTGCGGAGAATCAGGATGGTGAGTGGTGGTTAGGGAACACGACAGAATCATATATCTACAGCAGTTCTCTCCCTAATCCCCCAAAAATATTGTGAAAAAATTATATATTCAGCCAGGCTAATATGTAGTTGTGAAAGAAGTTAATACAAGGAGTAAAAAGTATTACATTTCTGATCAATAAAAATGTTAGATAAGTATTCTAGAATTTTGAGAAAGAAATCACATAAAGAATCCAAGAGTAAGAAGTGTAAAGTTTAAAAGAAAGGGTGGGGAATATTTAAAAAAATAATGTTTAAGAGTTAATATGTAAGTCATTCTCTATAATGTGATCATAAATAGAGCATATGTTAAAAAGCATCATTTATTTAAAGTAAGGTACAAAATTTTTAAAACAAATTGGTTATAATAATCTGCATCTAAAGTCATAAGCTTTTCTAAGAAAAACAAAAAGTAACACAAACTATTTTATATTAGTATTTTACTTATTTGTTTATTCTTGTTTTTAGTATTTTAGACACCAGAAAAAAGCATATGCTTCTTTTTTTAAGGAAGTGAACATTTTTTTTTAAAGATTTTATTTATTTATTTGACAGAGAGAGAAATCACAAGTAGGCAGAGGCAGGCAGAGAGAGAGGGGGAAGCAAGCTCCCTGCTGAGCAGAGAGCCCGATGCGGGGCTCGATCCCAGGACCCTGAGATCATGACCTGAGCCAAAGGCAGAGGTTTTAACCCACTAAGCCACCCAGGTGCCCCAGCATATGCTTTCAAATATGTAATTACTAGCAGAATAAAAAAGAGTATAAGAAATATCCAAATCACAAGAAAAAAATGAAAAAGCTTAAACAATGTAGCAAAATATCTCTTAAGAAATGTAGTAAGAAAGTATCAGAAATCTATAGGATGTGGTGCTGTGTAAATGTTTCTTAGGAAAATAAATGGAAGTAAAAGAAGTCAAACACACTTAAGCGTTTTGAAAAATGATTTGTAAGCATGTCATAAATTCATTGAAGAATTTATGAGTAATTATTAAGTACCAGCACAACAGCATTTAAGAAAATAATCTCATTATTTCATGTCTGCCAGAAAAATCTCTCTCTTTCTGTCTCTCCATCTGTCTGTCTCTCTCACTCTCATCTATTTATTAGGAAAACAAAATAAATGTGAAAGTGATTTACTTTTAGGCACTTTGGAGTGGCTTGCATCAGACAAATGCATCCACTTAGAATAACTAGAAAAAGATAGGAAAATACTATTATCTGTTTAAAGGCATCAGAGAGATTCTAAAACATAAAGAAAGAATGGGCCAAGGGTCTGGAGGGAAGAACATGAAAGTTAAGCTGCCACTGTGTAGACACTTTTCCCTAGGAAAAGTTTCCATTTCTGCACACATGACAGAATGCTGGGAACCAAGGATTTTCAAATCCAGAATATATGCAAACAAAGTCCATTCTTGGAATGACAAGGAAATCAGCAGAGCTTTTAATGTTCTCCAAGAAAAGCTGGACATACAAAGTTGGAAACTTGAGAGCCCTCAAATCTGTGCCAGCTTTTTCCATCAATATGTATTTGAATTTTGAAGCTAAATGAAGCAAATGTCTAAAAACAAAGCAGAAAGCATTTCAAAGCAGAATAGAGTTCTCAGAAGGCAGAGAAGATAATGATACTCAAGTCTTCATAGGGGAAGGATTCCTGGTGACCACAGGATGATGGTTTTTTCTACAGTTATAGAGGGCTACATCCTAGGAGCAGAATCTAACAGAAGGAGAGTGAATTTACTAATAGTCTAACAGGCTTGACTGACATCAGTCCATGTCTAGGTGAAAGTAACAAGGTTCCCATCTCTCTGCCTCCTAGAAAAAATGCTGGACTCTTTCTGGTAGAGGATGACATCATCTAGACCCTCTATGGTATTTTATTTGTTTTATAAACAATATTTTACAGTTTTAAAAGGTTAGTGCACATTCCAATGTATAGGATCATATGACATAAAATCCAAGAAAACAAATACAAAGGCCATAAGCAACCCAGATATGAGATTTATCCTAAAATAACCTTTAAATAATTGTGATTAACATGTTCAAGAAATGGAAAAACAAAAAATAAGCAAATAATGGAGAATTGTAGCAATTCAGTTGGCATCTGGGCTGCAGTGTCATCAGAGGCTCAACTGAGCAAAGATGTTTCCAATCTCCCTAGTTGTTGACAGAATTCATTTGCTTATGGGTGCAGGACAAGGGGTCTCAGCTTTGTTCTGGAGGTCACCCTCGAGACCCGGAGATTCCTAAAACTTTGTTGGCATGTGGACGTTTACTCATGGGTACTCCTTACTTCTTGACATCTTGCTTTTTTTAAAGCCAGCAGAGGAAAAAAGAGAACGTGAGTCAACTAGGAAGATGGATTACACATATAGTAATACAATGATGAGAAGACATTCCACCATCTTTGCTATATTCTATGGTTAGGAGAAAATCAAAGTTCCCACACACAAGAGGAGGTGATTACACAGAATCAGGAGGTAGAAATTAATGTGGATCACCTAGGGTCTATCTTCTACACATAGGAATAATAAAATTATATAATGTACTTTATTTACATCTGTGTTTAAAAATAACAATCTAGTATAGGCGCACACACACACACACACAAAGCTTATGGGTGACCCAGCTTTTTCTTTTTCTTTTTCAATGTGAAAGAGTGGCTTATATGAGCAGTGCACTGCATGATAGATATAGTCATAACAGGCTACTAAAAGTCAAGGAATGCAGGATTGCGTTAACTATTCGAGCAGAAGTCTTGATATTTTGCACTACTCAAATGAGCCTTTCAGCATATTTTTATTTAATAACAACAGCCATTTACACTGATGCTTCACTCATTGTTTCATGTGAACTATGACTCTTGAAATGAAAGAAAAACTTCACAACTGGGAGCTACCATGTGGAAACCTAAGAACGTTCTTGATTTCCCCCCCTGCTCTTCACTCTAATTCAGGAAATTAGGTGTTAAAAAAACCTTGTTGTCTGAGCCAAAGGCCCACTGTCACATCAAGAACAGGGAGGGTGGCTTATGAATTAGCATACTTATTCATACATCATTTTTTCTGATGCCAGCTTTGAATAGATGTCTTGCCACATAGCATACTATGTTTGAATAAGAAGTACTTTGGAGTGTACTTGGGAAGATTCCAAAGAAGGAAGCTCATCATTTAGTTATTTAGTTTATCTAAGCTCAACTACTTCACAAAAAATTCTTAACATGAAAAGAACAGTGTTCTGATTTTTCTTAATTTGTATCTGCATCCGGCCTTCAACAACTAAATGTTAATTTCCCGATAGTCCAACGGGCATTATTTCTAGTTTACAGTAATTTTAAAATATCGATTTTAATGTCGCAGCTTTCCATTGGTTTATGGTCATGTGTCATCAGCTTCATTTGATTATTTTGTTTTACTAATTTATTTACAGCTGTAAAGCAGAAATATACCTGAACATTCTATTACTTCTGACACCTAAACTAAAGGGCTAACAAAAGCTCTAGTTTTAGAAATAGATGTGAATAAATAATAATAATAAATAAATGTGAATAAATAAAGGATGCTTGAGAGTATTAACTGTGTGATCACTTTTCCTACCAAATAGCAAAGGCTTGATCATGACCAGCAGCTAAAGGTAATTAGGCCTGGGATTTCTTAGATTTTGAAGTAGTCTTCCTAGGAGAAAAGACCAGGAATTCAGGGGGGAAAATGCCAATATCTGAAGATATTCTGGGAGTACACAGTTAGCCTTATTTTGACAAAGAGAATAACTGTTTTCTGGGAAACTGACCAAATTGGTATAAAATAAAAATAAAAACAAAAACAAATTTTGTTTTACTTTCCACCTCCACTGATAAGAGGATTCTGGCAAATTCTCTTCATGTAACAAATGCACTTTCATACTTAAAAATATATCTGTCCTAATTCTGGGTTGTATATTGTCCTCTCAAGCTTTGAGAAAATTGTACCAAAGCCAAGAAATTCATGCTTCCTTCATGGGGTGAGGTTGGGGATTTCCAAGTTTCTATCACAAGTATCACTATTAAGTAAGTCACCTTTCTTTTTTTTTTTTTTTTTTAGTAAGTCACCTTTCTGACTTACATTGCTACTTTACACCTTTCTTTTTGCACAAATACCTGTTTTCATTATTCCTTTTTAACTTTCTCTTGTGTATCTGACTCTTGAAATATGTTGTTCTATTCTGCTCCATTACTGCAAAGGGTAATGGAAATAATCATTCCTCAAATATCATTCTATAAGAAATGTGCTTTTGTGGTCTGTTTAGCCTGAACTCACTTTCAAAGTTGATTCTGAATTCCAGTCAAAAAGGTGGCATAGACCTGCTTCTCCCTGATCTTTCTCACTAATTACAATAATCACCCAAGGAAATAACTCAAGGGAAAACTAATAAAGAAATATGAAATGCTGTAAAAAGAGAGAAACTGGTAGAGATGGATCTGGAAGACTGGGGAAGATAAGATGACTAGTTAAAATTGCAAGAAGATAAAAATTGACCATTATAATTGAAGACTTCAGCAACCTCTGTTAATAATTGATAAAGCAAGTAGACAGAAAATCAATAAGTATACAGAGTTCTTTTAAATTCTACCAACCAGCTTGACCTAATTCACATGTATAAAACATTACAATCAGCACCATCAGAATACACATACTTATCAAATGTACATGGATTATTTACCAAGGAAATCATATTCTGGGCTATAAACAAGTCTCAATATATTTAAAAGAATTTAAATCATACAAGTATATTCTCCTGATTACAATGTAATTATACCTCTGTAGATGAAAGGAGAAAATACAAATCCCATCAATTTCAGAAATGAGAGAGAAGATATCACTGGAGATTCACCAGTATTAAAAGAATAATAAAATAATGCTATTAAAACCTTTATGTCAACAAATTTGACAATTTGTGTTTAGTGGATACATTCTATAAAAGATACAAACTGCCCAGCTCACTCAAGAAATAATAGTAGTGAATTATGAATACATTGTCACTAATGTGAATAAATAAATACTATAATATAATTTAGTTAGGAACCTTTTCACAAAGAAAATTTCTTGCTCAGGTGTTTTCCCTTGTGAATCCAAGCAAACTTTTGTGGAAGAAATTATGCTAATTCTACACAAACTCTTTTGGGAAATTGAAGAGGAGAGAATATTTTCCAATTCATTTTATGAAGTCTGTATTACTCTATTACTCAAACCAGAAAAAGTCATTAAAAGAAAACTGCAGAGCAATACGTCTCTTAAACATTGTTGCCAAACTAATTTTTTTAAATTTAGTAAATTGAATCCAACATATATAAAAGAATCATTAATCATGACCACATTGGGTTTATGCCAGGAATCCAGGTTGCTTTAATATTTAAAAAGCAAACAGTGTAATTTTCCATACATGGAAAAAATATAAATGCATAACAACTTTAGCAGATGTAGAAAAGACATTTGACCAAAAAAAGCCATTCATGACAAAGCCTTTTGACAAAGGAGGAATACAAAAAAATTTCCTTCTATTAATTAAAGACATTTATGGGAAATTACAGCTAATGATACAGTTGAAGATAAGAACTGAATAATTTCCGATTAATATTAATAAAAAGGCAAAGATATCAACTTTTGCCACTTTTATTTCCCACTTTACTGGAGGTTTGAATGAATGTAAGAAGGAAGGAAAAAGAAATAAAAGGTATCCATTTTGGAAATAAAGGATGAAAACTGTTGTTATTTCCGGATTATATAAATCACTTACATAAAAAATATTTAATCTCCAAAAATCTACTAAAACTAATTAGCGAGTTTAGCAAGTTTGCATGATACAAAAACTCAATTTTATTTTTGTATCTAGCAAGGCACAATCATAAATTTAAAAAAATATATACTAAGTAGTGCAAATATATGAAACACAGGGACAAATCTAATGAGTGACTTGCAAGGATTATACATTAATATTGTAAAACATTCCTAAGAGAAATTAAAGAATCCCTAGATAAATGGAGAAATATACCTTATCGAAAGTGTCAACATTGTTAAGATCTTAATTCTCCACAAAGTGATCTATAATTGCAATGAAAATCATACCTTTTTAAGTTTTTGTACAAATTGCCAAGCTGATCTTAAGTTTCATATGAAAATGCAAAAATTAGGCAGAACAACTTTGAAATAGAAAATAAATGTGGAGGATTTATATTATCTGCCTTCAACATTTATTATAAAGATACAGTAATCAGAAAAATTTGTTATTGGCATCAAGATATACAAATATACCATTAAAACAAAACAAAAAGTCCAGACACATACACACACACACACACACACGCACACGCACACACACACATAGTTGATCTTCAACAATGGTGCACACACAATTCAATGAGTAAAGGACAGTTTTTTCCAACAAAATATACTGGATCAATCAGATATTATTAGCAAAATGAAACTTCAACCCTACATTGCACCATATACCAAAATTAAGTCAAAATGAATCATAGGCCGAGGGGCACCTGGGTGGCTCAGTTGGTTAAGCATCTGCCTTTGGCTCAGGTCATGATCCCAGGGTCCTGGAATCGAGCCCCGTATCAGGCTCTCTGCTCAGTGGATAGCCTGCTTCTTCTCCCTCTCCTTCTGCCTCCTGCTCTTCCTGCTTGTGTGCTTGTTCTTTCTCTCTCTCTCTCTCTCTCTCTCAGTCAAAAAAATAAATAAAATATTTTAAAAAAAGAAAGAATCATAGGCCTAAATGTAAAAACCTAAAATAAAACTTCTAGAGACTAGCTAGGAAAAGATCTTTGTGACCCTGTGTTAGACGGAGATTTCTCATACAAAACACCAAAATGAAGATCTATATAAGGAAAAAATAATAAATAGAGCTTCAACAAAATCAAGAACTTCTATTCATTGAAAGACATGGTTATGAACATAAAAAGACAAACCGCACGTGAAAGAAAATATTTGTAAATAACATATATATTAATGGGCTTATACCTATAATATATGAAGAACTCACACCTAATAATAATAATTTTAAAAAATCCAATGAAAAATTGACAAAGATTCAAACAAAAAATTCACTATAGATGGTACAGTGATGGCAAAGAAGCACATGGAAAGAGATGGATATCATTCTACGTTCAGGGAATGCAAGTAAAGCCGCATTGTGATACTTCTATATGACCAGTAGACAATTTTAATTTGCAAGATACCCCATGTTCTGGCAAGGGCGTGGTGCAAACTACAACTCTCACACACCAGTGGTAGAAGAGTAAAATTTACAAACACTTTGAAAAACAGTTCAGCATTTTGTACCATTTTACTACCTATCCCACTACAAGGCTCTTTTCAAGAGAAATGAAAGTTTTGTCCATAATGAATGTTCATAAATAAATGTAGCTTTACTCGTACTCTCCAGAAAAACAAGGAATGACCCAAAGGGTCATTAAAAAAGGAATAGGAAAACAAATTGTGGTATATCTATGACATGAAATACTACTCGGAAGTCAGAAGGAACAGGGGTGCCTGGGTGGCTCAGTCGTTACGCATCTGCCTTCGGCTCAGGTTATGATCCTGGGGTCCTGGGATCAAGCCCAGCATGCGGCTCCCTGCCCAGCGGGAAGCCTGCTTCTCCCTCTCCCTCTCCCCCTGCTTGTGTTCCCTCTCTCGCTGTCTCTCTCTCTGTCAAATAAATAAATAAAATCTTTTAAAAAAAGGAAAAAAAAGGAAAAAAAAGGAAACCAAAGGAACAAACAACTGAAACATGTAACATCTTGAATGAATCTTAAAATAATAATGGTAGGTGAAAGAAACTGAACAAACCATAAAGCTTATATACTATAATTCTGTTTAGATACAATTTTAGAAAATTAAGCTATTCTAAAGTAGTTTGGTATATTTCTGGAGTAAGGAGACTCAGGGAGGTGTATGAGGGAGGGATTATCAAGGAGGTTAAGTAAACTTTTGAGATAACCTATGTGTTCATTATCTTGACATTTTCACATTTGTATATATATGTCACAGCTTATCTAGCTGTACAAGTCATGTGCTGTTTATTTTATGTGAACTATTTGTCAATAAATTTGTTAAAAATGAAAAAAACAAATTTTGTTTTAGGCTAAGAAGGGAGAGATTACCTAGCATCATTGAATTTTCAAAGATTACTTACACATTACTTAAGCGAATCATTTGTATATGCATGGATCTGATTGTTGTTATAGCAAAAATCTGTGCATTACCATTCTTAAACTTGTCCTATTAGTCTAGAGCAGAATATATTATATAAGTATATTTATTTTATTTGGCAAAACCAATTTTCAAAGAAAAATACCATCAAAAATACCACAGGAGCAGAGATGAGAGCTATTACATTCTTGGGGATAAAATAAAACAAACAAGACTTATCAATCAATGCCATCTCCTCTAAGGTTTTGTAACTGTAGATTTCTTTTCCTTTTTTTTTTTTAAATCAAATTCAGTCATTTTCTCTTTAGTCCTGGACCTATTTTTTCATGATTTTCAAGTAAGTCAGTACATTTCAAAATTAAGTAGGACTTCCTATAAAATTAAATTCTGTAGCCTTATGTTTGAAAATGCACATTCATCATAATTTGTTAAAAGAGAAATCCTCCATTTAGAAATATTACTGGGACTACTATTAGATGGATATCAAATATCAAGGACAATAAAATATTAAATATATTTAGGAAATGTCCATAAAGTCTACAACATTTATACAGGTATGCAAGTTAATTCCTAAAGAAAAAAATTCATAAAATTCCAAATTCTGGAAAGAAGTAGACATATATTTAACTAAAGTCACTATATTTCAAATAAATATTTTAAGTAAATTTTGCTTCAATAAAAAGAAACGTCCAAAAAATTTAAAAACAAGGTACTACATAAAACTATACCCAAGACTATTGAAAAACTCAACTAAATAACTAAATAACCAAATATAAAGAAATTATATATATATATATATATATATATATATGTCTATATCTATCTCACTACTGAAATGTATACTGGTTAATGATTAACAATGGTGAATTTTATATTATGTGTCTTTTACCATAATTAAATATTTTTTAAAAGAAATACTACTATCTCCTCACTTAGAAAAAAAAAGAAATACTACTATCAAAAAATTAAAATAAAAATATAAAAAGGAACATAATTCTGAATGAAAAAGGCCATAGCCTTCTAGAAATGTATAAATTAGAAGAGGCCACTATGTAAAATTCTATGCTAATACATTTTGATATCTCTATTAATTGTATGGTATTCTGGGAAAACAGAACAGGTTTCAGAAAGATGTAGAAAACTTAGACAGATAGCAAATTGACTCCATCATCACGTTAGAAGATAGCGCTCATAGAACTGAGATGTAATTAAGTGCTGATATGGCCACCACGTTGCTGTAAGATGGTTTAAACAACCTGAAACCCCTGGTAAATAGATGGCAAAATGCCTGTATTCATTTCCTAGGACTGTCATAACAATGTACCACAAACTGGATGGTTTTTCACAATAGAAATTTATTGTCTCATGGTTCTAGGGGCTAAAAGTTCAAACTCGAGGTGTTGGCAAAGGCAAGCTCCCTCTGAAGCCTCTAGAGGAGAATCCTTCCTTGCCTCTTGGAGCTTCCAATAGCCCCAGAAATTCCTTACATTACGAAAGCATACTTCCAATCTCTGACCCCATCTTCATGTGGCCTTCTTCCTTCCTTCCGTGACTCTTCTTTTCTTAGGACACCAGTCATATTGAGTTAAAGTTCGCTCTATCCTAGTATGACCTCATCTTAACTCATTACATCAGAAAAGAAACTATTTCCAAAAAAGATCATATTTTGAGGTGCTCAAGGTTGGGATTTCTTTCTTTCTTTTTTAAGTTTCCATGTATTTATTTGACAGAGAGAGAGAGCACAAACAAGCCGGGGGAGTAGGAGAGGGAGAAGCAGGCTCCCACTGAGGAGCGAGCCCCACGCAGGGCTCAATCCCAGGACCCTGGGATCATGACCTCAGCCAAAGGCAGTCGCTTAACCAACTGAGCCACCCAGGCGCCCCTCAAGGTTGGGATTTCAATGTACCTTTTGGGGGACAAAATTTAACCCTAAATACCTCCTCGTAGCTAAGATCCATGGACCCAGTGACCAGAAAAGGGAAAGACTTTTACTATACACAAAATAACCCACTGAAATTATTTTTGCCTCCCATTTGGTGAGTTTAAGCTTAGTGGATTGTATACCTTATGTTCAAGAAAGAAAGCTACATAACCTCCTCCATAGCTCTGTGAGGTAGATTCTGATATTATTCCTAATTTAATGAGGGGGAAACAAAGGCATAGGGAACTTAAGTACAAGTTCATATAATTGTCCAAGCCATATAATTAGGAAGTGGTAGGGCTAGGATTCTAACCATAGCAGTTGCTTCATGGATCAATTTCTTGGCCCCAGAAAGTAGTAATACTCAGCACGCTCTATCAATAATTGTGCTAGTTAACAAGTACATCAAAACTTGTTTCACCTGACACCCTTCCATAGTTCACTACACATTCAGATTGTTATAGAACAAAAATGCCCCATAGCTGGGCTGAAATAATGGATATTATTACTGCATGTCCCAAGGATGGTTTTCCCCTTTGCATGCACACCTTAGTCTGCCTTTGTCTGTGGAACTGTTATTACTCATCTGTGAGACTAGTTTCCTTGTCTGCATATAAACTGTAGAAATTAGCCCAGGGCTCTCATGTGCATAGAAATGTGCTAAGCAAGAGAAGAATAGGATACAGAATAAAGAGTGAGCTTTGTTAGTAAAAGTTTAAGTTACTTAAACATTCATCGTGTTCCAAGCTATTTCCCCCATAGTCAGATTTTTTTGTCAATGTGAATTTAAGGCCCCGTTTGGGACTCATTTGTATACATACAAACATATACCCCCACACTTTATAGCTCTGATCTGGTCACCAAGCTGAGGCTCCTTTGAAAACCACATTCCTTCCTGAATCACATTGTGACAGGTTAATGCTTCTGTTCCACTACTGTTGCTGTGCCAGGATGATGGATGATATAACGTGCAGGCATCCAACTGAAAAAAGCCACTGAGCTTTGGTGTGAATTTAGGTGTTGATGAAAGATGAGCTCTTGCTTAAAAGAGCATATGTTGTTCAAGAAACCGGTGAAACTATTAAAAATGCACTACTCATTTTTAAGAGAGATTTAATTGCTGGTTAGACAGCATATAGCAGTATTCCTATAATCTTCTGTTTGCAGTCATTGCCATGAATGATTGGATTGTGAAATACTCGGTATGTGGTTTCAGAAATCTAGAAGTTAGAAGGGATAATGGCATCGTTAATATGTCATCAGAAAAACTCTATTGGGAGGCCCGGCATGGTGTGAAGGCTACTCTTTTTCATTTCAAAAGCTACTGCTGTTTGACATTTAAGAAAGTCACAAATATCATTTTGGCTACTTAACATTAATTTTTGAATTAAAAGACAATGTACATGTATAGATAAGATTTTGCTGATCAGAGCCATAAAATTAGTTATTGTGGCCAAAAGAATGTCAGTTACCTGGAATAAAATGTAGCCAATATAAACAAGATAAAAGTGGCCAAGATATGATACTACTTTTAGGCTGCTTTTTAACAGTACTAGAGTCCACCGAAATATAGTAAAAGCCATCTAGTCCGATTAATGGAAATTGTGCTGAAGGAACTATTTAACTTTAGAGAAACAACCCAAGAACTGATTGAATATTGCTAGTGAAAAGGGAGAGTTCGTCTATTTCTTTGCTTCTAAATCATCATCAGTTTTAAGATATACCATTAATATAATTATAAATTGCAAGGAAAATTAATTCAACATATTTATATATACCAAATTTTCATAACCAACAATAGCATGCATTTATCCTTACAATGCCATGTCTCTGTCTCTTTAGTGTCATATTCATTGTTTGAATCTAATCATTCTTCCAATTCAGATATTAAAGATTGTCTTGTATTACCAATGGTAGTTTGACCTTATATGTGGCATCACACTGTCATGCTGTTTTGTATCATCCATGCTTATAACCTTGACCTCTAACATCTTTAGATCGACAGAATAATTTCAAGGATATTGACTAGTCTTAAGATTTTGTTTGCATTTTATATTTGAAACTGTCTACTTGACTCACATTATTTTTTTCTTATGCTCCATTATGTAAATCTGGTAGGATTGTATTATATGGTTATTAGAAAGACTACTCTATATTCCAAATAGTAAAATGATGTCGATGCTAAAATTGGATACTTTGAGAGACATAAACTTCAAGAAAACCTATTAATATATTCCTAGGGTACTCAGTTATTGTTTAGGTGGTCTTATTCATGTCAATTTTTAAATCAGCTACATATTTAGGATTTTAAATACTTATTTTATTATGTTATGTTAGCCCCCTACAGTGTATCATTAGTTTTTGATAAAATGTTCAATGATTCCTTAGTTGCGTATAACACCCAGTGCCCATCACAACACATGCCCTCCTTAATACCCATCACCCGGTTACCTCATCCCCCATCCCCTCCTCTCTGAAACCCTCAGTTTGTTTCCTGGAGTCCATAGTCTCTCATGGTTTGTCTCCCTCTCTGATTCCCCCCTCCCCCTCAGTTTTCCCTTCCTTCCGCAAGCGGCTCTTTGAAACCTGCTATGTACTTCCTCCAGCACCTTCTCTATTTCAATTCCCTATATTCTTTTGTTGAATGGAGGCTCACCATCCCACACCCCAGGGCTCTTCTTAATAAATGTTAATTTAACAGTCACAACAACACAGAATTACTAAATAATAAAATAATTGTTAGTTGTAATCCAATGATATGTTACCAAAATTAAGTAAACACATTCAAATAATGTTTTAAAAGGTTTTTTTAAAATTGAAAGTATTGATAATACATTTTCTTTTTCCTAATCTTTTTTGTTTTTTAATATGCTTTCTAAACTAAAAACTAGAATGCATGATCTCAGCTCTTATGGTTCTGGAGAAGTGAGGTAACCTACTTCCTGGCCCTAAATTCCCTTATATATTCATGACCATTGCTAAGCTACCAATGAACCTGGAAATCCACTTTTAAATGTATGGGAATTAACTGGCATCTTATTTTTATTGAGAGCCATTTTATTCAAAACTTGACCTCCACAAACTTGACTGACTTCTGCATTAAGCAACAGATTTTTTTTCTCTTACATCCAGTCCATAACTTTCAGGTCAAAAAGACATTCAGTCTGTAACAATAGCTTCTAAATGTCAGTTAATAATAGTAGCCATGATATTTTAAAGGTAGTTTTCCATAAACAATTTAGTTGGTATAGGGAGCTTTTTTTATAGAAACTGATTCATTTTATAGAAACTGATTCATTCAAACCTAACATTAAACCATTGATTCATTGGGAAACTGAAAATTAATTTTAAATAAATGAAAGTTCACATGGCATTCTTGTAAAATATGAATGGATCAAGTCTAGGGTTTCCTAAAGTTCACTCATTTCAAAGCAATGTTTATGAATTTGTCACATTTATATATTTTCTCTACCATTTGAAGCTTCATATTTTCTTTACATAAACTTTTATTGAAGTTTGACTTAGATTCATTCTAAACGATAATGTCCATGATATCAAGAATTTGTTTTGATGTATATATATTCTGTACTTTATAGTTAAACTTCACAGTTACTAAAATTAAACAATAGCAGCAGCAAAACCTATGAATGTATCAGTCAGGGTCCAGTCAGGAAAGAGATATCATAGCAATAATAGGAGCTGAAAATATTTAATATGAAGAACTGTAAATTAGTACATTTGATTAACTTCTAAAAGGGGTAAAATTTCTCTAGGGTATGAAGAAATAGCAAATGCAAAAATCAGGCTAATGAAAAGGAAATAAAGACAGAAGAATGAACTTAGAAGAGGAATTTTCCACTGAGGCTGAGCTTTAGACTTCACTGAAGAGGGTATGACTACACAGAAACAGGCATGAATTATTAGCAAAGAAACTTGACCAAGGTCTGGGTCATAATCAGTAGGCAATAATGTCCCACTGGGCAATCGAGAAACACACAGGAGGAGGCAAGCAGACTGATCCATTGGCAGCTGTGCCAAAGAAATTAAAGCACAAAATCTGACTGAATCAGGACATGAAGTCCTTTCCTCCTGGTCTGGCCTTACAATGTCCCTCCATCACCCTCTATGGCAAAACCTAACATTAAACCAGCTGACAGAGCTGGTTTAATACACAATTTATATATTATACAAATACAGTATAAACATAAATACAAACAAATTTTAGATATGTGCACAGCTCCTTAATACAGCTCTTACTTACAGCTCTAGATTACTACAAGGTGACTGTATTTTTCTTTTTTTCTCCACTTCCAACTTTGTATTTCTGTTGTGAGGTTTGTCACTGATACCTGCAGATGCCAAGAACACTTGTAAAGTTGTTTTATTGTTTGCTATAGGTAATGGGGTAGGCTCTGGCACCAGATCCTCCATATTTATATTAATGTTTCACTGAGCTGAGCTACTAATATTGGTGATACTAATAATAAGTCGTTATATACTCTTCTTAGATCAATGGAGGCAATCCATGTACTCTCCCATAGTATATTCTAGCATATATATTTCGTGTAGACTATTTAAATGTACTTATAGTTTATTTTCCTTGCTATCATGCAAAATCCTGGGGCCTGGCCAGACAACTGAACTGTGGCTGCAAATTCAACACATAATCTGCTAACTAGAGCTTAGTTTTTAGATACATCTCATTTTCTTCAACTCTTTCATGTGTCACCTTAAGTACTAAGCCAGGAATCATTTTCTTCTACATTAGAATAGACTCCAGAATGGTGTGCCCCAACCAGTTGCTGAGACATGTCTTGGAATATCTTAATCCTATAGAGAATATAGCTTTGGCTTAAGCTGGAAATACAGTTACATTAATAATTTAGTGCTCACTTGTTTTATACCATGCACCAAAGTTGTAAAGATACATCAGACAATACCTCCTTTCTAAAGTCTTATGGTCCAATAATGAAGAAGCCATATAAATAAGCACATACAATAAAATAGCATGTGATATGGCTGAGATATTATAGAGTATAACAAAACACAAATGAATCACTGGCCATTTCTTTTGGTGAGAAAGGGATCCAGAAAGTTTAATAAATAGAGTGATTGAATAGGATAGGAAAGGAAGGAAGGAGTTTCCACACATGAGGATCAAATGAGCAATTTATGAAGGTGCAAAACAGCAGATTGTCTTTAATAGAAGCCTAGGTAGCATGTTATGATTTGGGGGATTCGAGGCAAGTGAAATGAGGAATAAATGCAATGATATAGGTAAGGGTTGGATCAGGAAGATCATTTGAGCAGCATTACTTTAAAACTAGCTTGTATAAATATGTGTTTTCAGTTTTCCTTTGTCTACTCAAGTGTTGTAACTGAATAAAGCATGGGAAAAACAGTACTCATAAATGAAAAAAAATCCTATATATTTAGAAATGTACACTCTTATTTGTTTTTGCCAGGTCCATTCAATTGCCCAGGCTCAGGCCTATTAAATTATTTTTTCCTCCCTGGTCTCTCTATGTTAAAAACACACTTGCATATGGCTGCTAATTCCCTAATTCCCTATGGCTGCTAATTAGGCTAATTCCCTAAGGAAACATTTAAAGCAAGAATTTATCTCTCAAATATTTTCTGTTAATATACTTTTAGAAAACTGTGAAAGTATTTAAAAAGTTGACAGATCCAATCATTCTCCTTACAAGCTTATGTTGATCGATATAAAGCTCTTTAGATCCATGACCTTGAGCAAAAATATTATCATTGTATAAACCCTAAACATTAATAGGGGAAATTTTTGATAGCATGTCAATAATAGTTTTGGCCTATAACTGAGAGATGCTCAAGTAAGTTCAGGCATTCTGGTCTTTAATGTGAGAACAGTTTATTTTGATACATCTATCTAATAAGGAAAGATTATCCAGAACACATAAATACCTCACGTATCAGTAAGAAAAAGACAGACAAACCAATAGAAATATAAAGTTTTAATAGGCACTTCAACAGAAATGAAACTAAAATGTCCATTATATATCTGAGAAAGTGTTCTTCCTTATTAATTATCAAAAAAACACAGATTAAAACCACATAAGATAACCATCAGAATGGCTAAAATAGAGACAGAAGACAATACCAAGTGTGGATGATGATGTAGAGAAACTGGTACTTTTAGCACCATTGTATAAACTGTTATAACCACTTTCTTTCTTCTTTTTTTTTTTTTTTAATAATTTGTCCTTTTTTTTTTTTAAGATTTTATTTATTTGTTCATGAGAGGCAGAGGGAAAGGAGGCTCCCTGCAGAGCAGGGAGCCCAATGGATGCAGGACTTGATCCCAGGACCCCAGGATCATGACCTGAACTGAAGGCACACAGCCAACTGAGTGAGCCACCTAGGAACCCTCAGTCTTTTTTTTTTTAACATTGATTGATTGATTGATAGACTGATTTTAAGAGAGAGAGTGGACAGAGGGACAGAGGGAGAGAATCTTCAAGCAGACTCCACACTGAGTCTGGAGCACGGAGCCCAGCCTAGGGTTCAATCCCATAACCCATGAGATCATGACCTGAGCTGAAACCAAGAGTCGTGCGCTCAACCAACTGAGCCACCCAGGTGCCCCTGTTACAACCACTTTCAAAAACAGTTGAGCATCCTTCACTCTTCCTTGCATATTCACAGAATTCCATACATGTGTTCACCAAAATAAATGTGCAGCAGTATTCACAAAAGCTTTATTTATACAGGCCAACTATCAAATCACTCTCAGTGTCCATCAACAGCAAAATGATTTTTAAAATTGAGAAATGTGGTTTGTTTTTTGTTTCTTTCTTTGACAGGGAAAGATAATTCTATGACCTTCTATTTAGACTTTGTTGCAAAAATATAGACCTTACTTTAGGGGTCAAGTTACTGATGTAATTATTCTGCCTTTAAACTCTGGAACTGAAGAAAGTTTTCTTCCCACTGACCTACCATGAAGCAAATTTGGATAAAATAAGCATCTCCATTTATTTCTTGGCTACTCTATTTCTTATTTTGAACAGCAGAGATGTCATATTTCCTCAGGAAACAATATAAACATAGAGCCAGTGCACGTTAACCTCTATATTGCCTGAAGCTTTTCCTTGTCTATTGCAGTTATCTTGGTAAATGATACCAAGAAGAAACATTTAGGAAGAGCTAGAAGGGAAATTTACACTGTGCACTTACAATGTTTGTAGGGCTTTGCTTCAAGAGAAAAACTCTATTTCCTTAAAGGGTTTTTATGTATGAACTGACTCTGGTCAGACTGAATGACTGACATTGGCCCACTATCCTGGGACTCACATCAGACTTCTCTTTGCTTAGAAATTTTTTTTTTAACTTTAGTGTGCTGCTTATCTGGCATTTCATGAATATTTAGCTGCAACCAATCTTCCTGCTGATGAGCCTATTTTGATTATTGTATCTTCTACCCATGGTAATAATTTCAATTTGACTTTAGAATAGTTCTGCCCCTTTGCCTTTATCACAACATTCAGATATGTATTTTGGAACCTTGAGTCCATTTCAACTGCAACACCTTACTTGAATTTTCAGACTACCAAGAACATCCGTGCAAAGTGTTTCAAAACACAAGTGCTCACTTCAGTGATTTATTTTTCAATCCCTTGATAATAGAAGTATTTCCTGTGTCCTTCAACTGAAAATACAAAAAAGAATTATTTGAATTACATCTGATAATATCAGTTCATAGTCCTATCTCCCTACTTAAGATTTCTTCCCATGTATTATAACAAATTACTTCTGATATCTTACCTTTATTTATTATGGGCCATAATTAGGTACAGATATCTATCAACCAATGAGGCAAGCAATTATAATTTCTCCCAGCTACTCAACCTGGTAGATTGAGTTGAGAGTCTCTGATATCTTGCATCTATATTTAGAACTTGAGTCCAGTTAAACTTTCGTTCTTTCATTTATCTATTAAGGACATATTTTCTCCATATATATTCATCAATTTTTTTTTAAGATATAAATTGCTACTTCTATCATTCATTTTTTTGTTGCTTGTTTTCCCTCCTGGGGTTTGCTAATGTAATTTTATAATAAGACAGATTTTGACTTTAGATGAATGTGTGGGGAAAAGGAGGATTGTCAGGGTGGACAATAGGATGACACGGTTTTCCTCACAAAGTGACTCTCTCAGATGAGTATTTAGGGAGTCTTTACACAATGAAGGATGGACTTACACGTGGAAAGGATCCTTCAACCTCAAAGAGTCATTCAGTGTTAGGGACTTCAGTAGATTCCCATTCATCTTTCACATTTTCTCATAAATACTATCCAAATTGTCAGCATTCCACTCTCCCAATTGTTACCTAGACACTCATATAAAGGCATGGCAGGGCAATCAGTTCAATAGACTTTGTAATTCAGCCCCTAAAAGAATAAAAATTATGCTTGGTTGTGAAAACAAAGTTGTTTGTTCGTTTGTTTTTTAAATTTAAATATATATATATATAAAGACGAAATATGTATATTTATTTATATATATATAATTTTCTGTCCCATTGATCTATGTGTTTCTTTTTGTGCCCTGATATAATATATAATAAATATATATTACATAATATATATATCTGAATGAAACCTTGCCATTCGTAATGACATAGATGGAACTAGAGAGTATAATGCTAAGTGAAGTAAGTCAGTCAAAGACAAATACCATATGATTTCACTTGTATGCAGAATTTAAGAAACAAAGCAAATGAGGAAAGGGAAAAAAGAGAGAGAGAAAGAGAAGCTAATAAACAGACTCTTAATTATAGAGAACAAATTGATGGCTGCCAGAGGGAAGAGAAGCAGAGGAATGGACAAAATGCGTGAAGGGGAGAGGGAGACATAGGCTTCCAGTTATGAAATGAATAAGTCAGGGGAAAAAATGTACAACATAGGAATATAGTCAATAGTATTCAATACTGTCACTTGGTGACATGGTAGCTACACTGTGAGCATAGCATGACGTATAGAGAATTGAATCACTATGTTGTACAACAGAAAATAATGTAATATTGTTTTATCAATGATACTAAAAATAATGAAAAATGAAATAAAATTTTTATTAAAAACAGAAAATACCTTTCCTCAAGAAATAATTTTTAAGCTAGAAATTTCTTAATTTCTTTATAATAATAATTAAAATAAGCATAAAGTTATTATGTATAGATTATAAAATCTATTAAATATAAGATAATAGAAATTTTAAATTTTAACTAGGTTATATGAGAATTCATTTTTAATAATAATTTGTCACAAAAAAGTTTTACATCTTGCTTGCATTATAAAATAAAATTTTATGACTGTTTCAATGTTACTTAATATCTCATTTTCTATCGGACTAGTTTCCATATTTAATACACTATCTCATATACCTAACTCACCAAAAATTAAAATAATGGGTCTTGTACATTTGACATTAATATAATAACATTTTTCTCGATTTCATATGCACTGTGTTATGCAGCACCAT
Organism: Potos flavus; assembly: GCA_028534135.1. NCBI lineage: Eukaryota > Metazoa > Chordata > Mammalia > Carnivora > Procyonidae > Potos > Potos flavus. The sequence goes on along the minus strand of CM052900.1, from coordinate 88,437,391 downwards.
TAGTCATACATAATTTAAATTTATATTTCAATTTTAGATTAAAATGTTATTGCGGATATGCTAAGCATTTACTTTCTTCATGCCTGCTATGGATGTGTGATAAATGCTGCCAAACTTTGTAACCTCTGATATTTCTTCATTTTTACTTTCCATCCCCAGTACATTTATGATATAGAAATAATGCCAAATTACTAAAGTTAGAATAAATAATTAGCATCCATCTTTTTTCACCATTTCAAATAATTGGTGAACTAAATAAGTTTTAGACAACCTCCTATTTGTACTGTTCTTTGGAAAGTTAAAATGTCTTAAAAGATGAAAAATTTCCAACAAGAGTGCATGGTGTTATAAGGCAAAGTATCTAAATTGTCATAAAATTCGCTTGATTAAACTAATTCCTCCAGGTTTCTTTCCTATGTGTGTTTTTTAAACAAATTTGGGCTGACCTGAAAGTAGAAGTGAAATTCATATTCTGCTCCACAAGTGTTTCCTTCCACTAAGACAGATAGAACTGAAACATTTTTCTTTATTTATGATTTTTCTAGTGACTTTTCCATTTTCTAAAAGAATATGCAATGACTAAATATTTTTTCTTTTATTTTCCTCTATTTTCCCATTTTCTATTTTCTAATATTGATATCTTTTTAAAAAATATTTTAAAAGATTTTATTTATTTGAGAGAGAGAGAGTGCAGAGTGAGAGAGAGAGAGAGAGAGAGAGCAAGAGAGAATACACGAGGGCAGGGATGGGGAGAGAAGCAGACTCCCCACTAAGCAGGGAGCCCTTTGCAAGACTCCATCCTAGGATGCTAGGATCATGACCTGAACTGAAGGCAGATGCTTAACTGACTGAGCTGCCCAGGTACTCCAATAATCTTTTTTAAACAAAGTTTTTCTAACACTTGGGAGAACTCTATAAAACACTATATTAGAATTTGTAACATTTTAACTAATATGTAATAAGCTTTTAAAATGTAAAGAATGAATACATGTAATCAAAAAATCCATAAAAAATTAAACAATCTTGGTATAATTGGTAAATAATAACATGGAAATCTCAATTTCTGTTTTTAAAATAGTTCATGGTAAACGTCTGTTAGCCATTGTTTTTGTGTCATAATGAAACTTTTGGTACAAAACAAATTATAAATGTGATACAGCAATATAATTCAGTAAATAATGTACTCCGTGATCTGCATGGTTAGGAAAGTAGCTCCTTGTGTATTTTATTGTCAGTGGTGCTTAATCAATATTGGAATTTTGATTAGCAAGCTCACTCTCTCAATGATCTTAAACTAATAGTAACAACACTTTCCAATTTCATAAAATTATTTCAATATATTGATTTCATTGACACAAGACAGTTCATTCCTATCTGCCGAAAAGTTTTTGTTATAAATTTATAAATTGCTCATGCCTGGGCATAATTTTATATTGAAATATAAGAACATTTAAACAATACAAATCTGTATCATGAGAATTGTGCCCCTTTGGATACAGCATTCTTTGGGGTACACAGTATGAACAATTATTGGCCACATTTTTAATATATTAACCATCATAAAAATTCATTTAAATAATTATGAGATAGAGACACTGAGAGGGTAGATATTCCAACTTGGAATTCATGAGAAACAAATTTAAAGGACTTTTAAAAAATTTTAATTCCAGTCTTTAAGGACTTTTAATCTAAAGAAAAATTGAAATGTTAGCTATCAAACTAAGAGAAAAACAGTAATATAATTTTAGTGGATGTAAGTTTCATAAATTAAATGATAAGTATATATATTCTATCTAATTAGTTATCCTAATATATTTTGGTAATTTTTTTATAAACACACACATACACACACAGCATAGACCTGTATTATGGCCCGCAAGGGACAATAGCACCTGGCATTCACTCCTCTGTGTAAACCCCTTCCACACTGATCCTGGGGCTTGGCCAAGAGACTTGTTTGACTAATGAGAGATTAGCAAGTGTGACGCAAGCGACATAATGTAAACACACATGAAAGCTTACCCTCTTGGAAAACTGTCCTTGGAATTCTGTTGCCATGCTATTAAGAAGTTCTGATGCAATTACTAAAAGTGGGAGCCTATGTGGAGAGAGATCATCTTGGATGCCCCAACCCTCACTGAGCTCCCATCTGAGTGCAGCTGCATAAGTGATCTCAGATAGGACATGTGGAGGACAACTGCCCAACTGACTGATCAACCACAGCATTGTGAGAAATAATAAATCATCCCTGTGTTAAGTCACTGAATTTTTGAGTGCTTTGTTACCCAGAAATAGATATCTGAAATACACATATGGAAAAAGATTTTTCCCAAATTCTGCATGTGCTTATTTTAAGGCATTGTCTTGCCCAAACTTGTTCCATGGAAGATGCAAAAATGTGTTGTTCTTCTGCAATATTCATCTAGTATGCCTCATAATGGATTTTGTATCTAATATATAACATTTTATTGCTCCCTGGAGACTTGTTTAGAAATGAGAAGTTCTGCAAGGGTTCTATAGTTAATTTTTTTTAAAGCATGTGGCTATAAATAGCAGAGATGAGTAAACCAGCAGTGTGATGAGACTCTTAAGGCAATTTAAACAATCCTTAAGTAATTTCCCACAGAGACACAACGGAAATCCAGGTTTTCAAAGATGTTAAACTGATTAAAACTTCATCAAATTCTTAAAGGAATAAATAGACTACAGATCCAAAGAAATTGAGAGTTTATGCATAGATTAAATGTACTTATTGACTTAGAATGGATTGAAAGTTATTTTCTCTTTAAGAAAGCCACATTCTTGGTCTTTGAAGACATAGACTTATATTTTATGAAATTCACAACCAATGTAGGAATTGTATTTGTGTGCATTCGTGCAATTTATATATATTTTTAAAGCCTTAGAAATCTGCATTGATTCACATATCTTTGAATGGAATACAGAAAATGAATGAATGTGAACTAAGCATACAGAATACATCATATCTTATTTCTAGGAATCTTGCATGTGATATCTTAATATTTGTGCTTTACATGTTTTCTATATTAGACCACAGTGTGATGTTTTCATCTCACAAGGTAAAATCCCCTGTGACTAATTCCTAAAGGTTGCTATTATCTTCCCTTTGGGAAGGACGGAAGTCTTTTTCCTAATTTGAAACACGTTATTCTGCAATCAATGGAATTTAGGTAAAGCTTCAGAGACTGGAAATTGCTTGAAGACTAGGAAATAGTTTAAAAAGTCTTTGGCCTTTTTCTGAAGGATCTAACCTACTTCTTTCAAAGAATTTCTCTGCTAATCTGAGGAACGTTGGACCAAATCCACCCTAATGCAAGACCTAATACTCCAATCTATAATGTTATTGTGATTTAGGTATAGTATATATTGAGTACTCTGTATTGATTAAAGAGAGAATATGTGGTTTACAGAAATAACAAATGGCTAATATCTAATAGAAATAGAAAAGCACAATTAATAAATCTAGGAGAGAAACTATGAAGGAATAAGAAAAAGGCACTTTAGATGGAAAGAAACAAAACACTAAATGTAAGCATAACTGAATTTGCTTGAATTATATAAACGTAAAGAGTGGGGCGCTTGGGTGGCTCAGTGGGTTAAAGCCTCTGCCTTCGGCTCAGGTCATGATCTCAGGGTCCTGAGATAGAGCCCCGCATCGGGCTCTTTGCTCAGCAGGGAGCCTGCTTCCCCCTCTCTCTCTGCCTGCCTCTCTGCCTACTTGTGATCTCTCTCTCTCTCTTAAATAAATAAATAAAAAATCTTTAAAAACAAAACAAAACAAAAACCTAAAGAGTGATGGTAGTTAATCTCAGAGGATGTCAAAATCATATGCGTAATATTGTACTCCTATTGACCTACAATAATGCTTTCTTATAGAGATAATGACATTGAAATGAAAAATTCTACATGTAAACAAAATATAACAATTAGTATTGTCTAATCAGGTCCATTTGTTTATGGAAATGCTTAAAATAGATTAATGCAACAGACAGAGAGTGAGGTTACTAGAAGATGCATGATATGTATAAAATAATTAACTTGAGGGTTTGGGTACTTCTGGTATGTGTATTCTCCCCAAAATTTGGTTAAATTCAGTAATAAATGCTAAAATAGGTATTAGTGTAGCTATAATAAATTGCCTGATATTACATTATCATTGACATTTGGAAGGAAACGCCATATACTGGGATATCCAATATGGAAAGAAAAAAAAAAGGTTACTCTCCAAATGTCCTTTGCAAGGATATAAGATTCACAGTAATCTAAGCACTCTGCTCTTACCATTACTTCCAAAATTGGAATTTTCCAGAGATAATTTGGAGTATTAGAAGAGGGAAGTCAATATTATGTTTTCAAGAACAATAGTTTTATAATGACACAACTTCATTGTTATAAGATATTGGATGCATGAAGTTTTCCGTTCCAAAGAAAGAGGATAGAAATACCTAAATTAAACAGATGTTTAAAAAAATAAATGAAAAGGTTCTGGAAGTATAGCAGTGGGAACAGCATGGTTTACTAGTCTCTCTAAAACCCCAGATAAAAATGGACAGAACCAATAGAAAGCAAAATCAAGAAGCCCATGGAACGCATTTACAACAAAACTAAATAACAAGATATCCCCATAAAACCCCAAATAGAAGAAGGTATGAACAGACTTCCAACAGCTACAAGAGTACATGATGTCATTTTTTCTATATGGGTAAATGAAAGAGGCAATATAGTGGCATGTGTTGGGTTGAGAAAAGGAAATCTTCAAAATAGCCAATACGTATTCACTGGAAAGCATAGGAGGCCAATTTGAGAAAAGAACCTGAAATCAGGAGGCATTTCCCCCCCATGTTCTCTAATATGGGCAAGGCAAGAGTCCTATTATAAGAAGGAATGAGCAGTCTAGCCCCATATGCTCACAAGTTTGGCTCACCAGAATTCCTTCTAAGATAGAGACACACACCGACAACAACCTTTAACAGTGAAAAGAATCTGTTGCGAGTAAAATTAACTGGCAGAGACCACAGAGGCAAGGAAAGAGAACATTTAGACCAAAGTGGTGGAGGTGAATACCATCAGAAAAATCTCAAGCAGTTGTATTTTGAGCCCTACACAAAGCACAAAAGAAAAAGTTCTGTGAAGTTGAAAAAGCTATCCTAAAAAATCAGTGAAACCAACTTCACATAATAAATGAGAAAAAAAAATCAAGATTAAGTCTCATATAAAGTTATTATAAGAAAAGAAAAAAACAATAAAAGAACAGAATAATATCCATTCAGTGAAATCTTGCCAAAAACTGTACCCATAAAAATGTGCTACAAAAACATCCAAAGTGTTAGATCGAAATTGTAACTATTTCCAAATAAGCTAAAAAACATTATCAAAATGACATAAGACATGAAAATAAAGTACCAATCAGAATTAAATAAACTCAGAAATAAAGTGACAGAACTGAGGAAAAAAATTAGAAATAGAAGCAAAAACATTTGAGAATTATTAAAATAGAAGAAACACTGAAGAAAATAAATGCCGTACTTAACAATAAAAGAAGCAGAAAATACAAGGAAAATATAATGAAAAATTTGAAAAGCCAAAAAAGAAGAAAAAGATGGATTAGAAAGAAAGTTGCATGGAGCACCTGGCTGACTCAGTTGGTAGTGTGCATGCATGACTCTTGACCTCAGGGTCTTGAGTTTGAGCCACACGTTGGGTGTAGAGATTATGTAAAATCTTAAAAAAAAAAAAAAAGGAAAGTGGCATGTATTGAAAAAGGCAAAGAAAACTCACAGGTAAAAGGAGATATAACTGATGACAGATAACAATGAAGTAATACAGATACAGATAACACTGAAAAAGAAAATCAAAGCAAGAGAACAGAACAAATATTAAAAACTACAATTCAGGGGCGTCTGGGTGGCTCAGTGGGTTAAGCCTCTGCCTTCGGCTCAGGTGATGATCTCAGGGTCCTGGGATTGAGCCCCGCATCGGGCTCTCTGCTCAGCAGGGAGTTTGCTTCCCCCCCTCTCTCTGCCTGCCTCTCTGCCTACTTGTGATCTCTGTCAAATAAATAAATAAAATCTTAAAAAAAAAAACTACAATTCGAAGATACTTATCTAAAAACAAAAGCTTGCATTAAAAGAGCACACTGAAGTTTGATAGTATTGACCCTAAACAACCAATACCAGAATACATTCTAATAAAATTCCTTGACCTTAGAGGAAAAAAAATCTTTAAGACACCTAGAAATAAAATAGCACAAAACTTCTAAGGAAATAAAATTATCAGTAGACTTTTTGACAGCAATGCTTCATGACAGAAAAAAAAATGTAATAGTATATTCAAGATACCAAAGAAAAGTGTGATCCAAATATTTTTTATTCAGAAAAACAAACTTTTAGCAAATAGCCATCAATAAGGCAGAACTCAGGACATATTGTTCTCATGGACATTTTTTGAGGCAACTATTAGAGTACAATATTAAGATTCTTACTGGACCAAAAAGGGACATATTAAACTGTAATAATACCCAATAATTGCAGTAGACTGAAACCTATTAAATATATATGTATCTATGGGTTCACAATGATATTATTTTAAGATTGACATTATAATTCATTATCACCATGGAGTGGCTTTGTTGTGGTTATTGAATTGATTTTGAGAAGGGGGCATAGAACTGGCTACTATAGATTATATACTTAATTTAGCAAACTATATTAAATCGCATAACTAAGATACTTTTAAGGGACCAATAATTGGTGATTTTGTCATATTTAATAATGGCAGCAATAATTAAAATTCTTTGTGAAAGTGTAGGTAGTTTCTTCTTTTGGATCTGTTAGGGTTTTTATTTACTTATTTATCTTTAAAGATTTTATTTATTTGAGAGAGAGCACACATGGGGGGATGGGTAGCAGGAGAGGGAGAGAGAGAATCTCAAGCAGAATCCCATGGAGCATGGAGACTGATGCAGGTCTTGATCCCATGACCCTGAGATCATGACCTGAGCCAAAACAAGAGTCAGATGCTTAACTGAGCCACCCAGACATCCCTCTGCTGGGGCTTTTAGAAGAGTCCTGAATGCCTTCCACTATATTGGACTACAGCTGCGAGAAAGTCCACACACACAAAAAAATGACTACGAAAATTAGATAATAAAAATTCTAAGATATATTTATTAACTAATAAATCACGAAACTTTTGCTTCCATACAGAGCTTTCTAGGTATAAATGGCCATAAGGCTATTCTGAAATAAATAAATAAATAAATAAATAAGTTTTTTTCACTTTATACTTGTATTTTCTTTTTTTTTTTTTAAGATTTTATTTATTTATTTGGCAGAGAGAGAGAGATCACAAGTAGGCAGAGAGGCAAGCAGGGAGAGAGGGGGAAGCAGGCTCCCTGCTGAGCAGAGAGCCCGATGCACCGCTCGATTCCAGGACCCCGACATCGCGACCTGAGCCGAAGGCAGAGTCTTTAACCCACTGAGCCACCCAGGTGCCCCTATACTTGTATTTTCAATAGTGGTTTCTGAAAGCTAAAGTCTTCAGAAGAGCCTCTAATAATCAATAATATTGTCAATAGTAATTATGAACACTGACAAGTAGTGGGAAGTAGAAATTGCATGAGCATTGGTTGGTTGGTTTGTTTGTTTTGTGGTTGAGGACTTTAGATTCTCAAAGATGTTGCATGACTGTCATTCAAATATATGATAGGGGAATCAATGGTCTCTGCTATTAATTTAGTTAACTTCATGAAAATAGACCAAACTATATTATTCTACTTCCATTGATTGAATTATTTGGATAGAGTATAGGAAGAGACTCGTACAAGACAATGACATAAAGAAGTAGCTTGCAAAGCTATCTTCTAATTTAATTACAGACAAAAAACAAGCAAGAAATCATTAAATGGTGTTTTCAAATTAACAGGTACAAATTAATGCCAAATAAGACACCAAAATTATCTGTGTGTGTAAATAATGCTATATTAAATCAAAAGGTAATTTAAGTGTGTACCAAGAGAATTAAGAATCTCCCACTCTGTAACCTCCCAAGAGAGAGCAACAATCCAATGACTATTATGCTCTTTTACTGTGTATATTTGGCCCAATTAGTTCAGCAAAGCATCAGAATATACCAGCCAACGTGTTAAAGAAAAACTGACTCACTCTTTTGAGCCATTTGGTTAGAAATAACAGAACTGAATACCTTCTCATTTTTCGAGAATTCTCCTGATGGAAGAGTTATAACAACAAACAAAATTAAAGAGGGTCGTAACATCATGTAAAACGCCCTTATTTCCTCTCTCATATTAATGTTTTGGATTGGTGCTAATACTAGAGAATTGAAAATGTGTTATATCTTTCATACTTTCTTAAAATACATGGTTAAAAAAAACTGACTTTGGCTAAGAAGAGCCCTTATGTCATGTCCTCTTAAAATGCCCTCTCTCTAGTCATGTATATTTTAAAGAATCTCTAAAAGGTCATGAGGTGTGCTAAATAAATGAAAATATGAGATGGATATTATTATTGATAAGAAATTGGGATATATTCAACAGGAGAGTGGCATAAACAATTGTAAGTCAGAAATGTGCATTAAATATAAACCAAATAGATAAGAAATGCAAATAAAATTTGATGTTAAAATATGAAAATATAAAGCCAATAGTACAAAAGGGTAGAAAAATAATCAAGTGGCTTAAAAGCATTAGCTTAATTACTGTTTATTTATGTCAAGCATTATTCTTTTTTTTTTTAAGGATTTTATTTATTTATTTGATAGAGAGAGACACAGCGAGAGAGGGAACACAAGCAGGGGCAGTGGGAGAGGGAGAAGCAGGTTTCTTGTGGAGCAGGGAGCCTGATGCAGGGCTCGATTCCAGGACTCTGGGATCATGACCTGAGTCAAAGGCAGACACTTAACAACTGAGCCACCCAGGTGCCCCTGTGTCAAGCATTATTCTAAATACCAAAGAAAGAGTGGTCAACAAGGAAACCTCTGCTCATTTAGAGCTAGCATTCAATTGGATGAGATAGACAATATAAACTATATAGGTAGGCTGGGGAAAATTTCTCTGAAAGGTGACATTTCACCAGAATCTTGAATAAAATAAAGAGGAAAGTCTCACAAACGCTTGGAGAAAGAACACTTTAGATGGAGGGAATGTGAAAGCCAATTATTTAAGTCAGGTTCATGACTGGCATTTTTCAGTGTTTGCAAGAAGGTCAGTATGGCTGGAGTATAGTGAGCAAAGGAAAACTGAATGATAGCAGAAGCCAGATCACCTAGGGCCCAGTAAGCTTTGCTTAAATATTTTGGTTTATATTCTTAAAAGCCATTTCATCAGGGAACACTTGACATTAAAGCAAGAAGTAACACAACCTCGTGTATGTGTGTGTGTGTATGTATATATATACGCATACGCATATTTATATAAATATTTAAGATTTATTTATTTATTTTAGAGAGAGAAAGAGAGAGTGCAAACATGGGGGAAGGGCAGAGGGAAAGAATCTCAAGCAGACTCTCCACTGAGGACAAAGCCTGACACTGGGCTCCATCTCACAACCCTGAGATCATGACCTGAGCTGAAATCAAGAGTCAGAGGCTTAACCGACTGAGCCACGCAGGCGCCCCACAACCTAGTTTATATTTTTAAAATGTGTCTTTGTTATGTGAAAAAATGATGTTGGGATAAGGGCAAGTTTAGAAACAAAGGAACCTGTTACTCAACTACTGCAACAGTCCGGAGGAGAGGAGCTGGTGGCTTAAACTAGGCTGATAAAACACAGGTCGTAAAAAGTTGAAAAGATTCTGGATTTATCTTGAAAGCAGAATCTATAGCCTTTGCTGTTGAACTGGCTGTGCAGTATGAGAGAAAGAAGAGCCACACGTAGTTCCGAAGACTTTTTCCCTGAGTAATTCTATAAATGGCAGTGTAACATACTGAGCTGAAAAATGCTAGAGTAAGAGCATATATTGGGGAAGAAATGAAAAGGTTAATTTACGGTTGATTTTCTTTGAGGTGCCTATTTGATATTCAAGTCGAATATGTGAAGAACATATCTTCAGAAATTCAGAAGTAAATGATTGCTGTAGATATGCTTCGAGGAATCATCAGTATATATTAACATTCAGAGGCGTGAGATGAGAGCGTAGGATCCAAACATTTAGAGAAGTGAAGTTGAGGAGTCTAGTGCCACAGGGCCACGTGGAGATCCAGAAGAAGCAGGCCAGCAGAACAGACAGAAAACCTAGGGGTCTGGAATACTGGAAATAAATGCCATCCAGGAAGCCGAGTGAAGAAAGTGTTTCAAAAACGGAAGGAACATTGTTTCCAATGCAGCTGAGAAACCAGCAAAATAAGGATTGAGAAATAACCATTGGATTTTGAAGCCTGGAGGTTTCTGGTGACTCTCTTGAGAACTTTTGTTAAGAGTAGGAGGAACAAAAGCCTACCAGGCAGAGGTCTGAAAGACCAAGGAAACGAGGACATAGAGCAGCATAAAAGTTCTCTTCGAGAAGGTAATTGCAAGGTGACATCTCACAACAAAAAACACTTTTTTGAAGAAGTATTCTATGGCATGTTTTATGCTGATACAGACGAAAAAGAGGAGAAAAATTGTGTGGCAGGAGCAGAGGCAATTGTAAAAACAAAGCCCTTCACTAGGTGATAGCGGGTGGCCTGCTAAGCTGTTCCTTTATGACTTTTTTCTCGTTCCTCTGACTTCTAAATATTCCAGGGCTGCAGGATTATATCCCTGGACTTCTCTAACCTACATCGTTAGCCAATTTATTTAATCTCACAGTCTATAAGTGTCACCTATGATATGAACTGCAGGTTGATATATTTAAGTGGCCGTGCAACACTCACACTTGGATATTTAATGTGTATCTTTAATGTAAATGTCTCAGTGCTAACTGATGGTTTTCTTAGAAGCCTGCTTGTTCCCCAGGCTTTCTTACTTCAATCTAAGGCAATTCTATCCTTCTAATTTCTCAGATCTAAAACATTTACTACTCTCTCTCAAACATTTTAATTGCAACTTTTCAACACATGTTGATTCTGCCACTAAAATATATTCAGATTCCAACAGTTTATCACCAAAAGTACAACATTTGATTCTCATGATTCGCAGTATTTATATTCTATAAAGTCACTGTGAACACTGAATTAGAGAATGCTGAACTATGGTTCCTGGGGAAAATACAGTGGTAGGTCCGTTAGAACCTCTTATGACAACATATGCATAAATTGATCAATGCATAATTTTGTTTTATATGTGTTTCTGTTTAAAAACAATTCATTTATGATATATTACTGATTAACACTGAACTAGAGGTCTCTAGCACTATAACTTATGCTTGAACAAGCTTATCTAACACTTGTATTTTCTCCATAAAATACATCACAGTCTTCCTGTTCTTGGAATACTAGACAGCACTTCAAGACTACATTTGGGGACCATTTTAAACAGTGAAATCACAAAAACGTGCAAAATGTGAAAAATATGGCACCAAATAAACCGTGAAAGGACTCTTATTTACAGTATGAAAGCTGAAACAAGAAGGTATAACACCACCTTATTGACTTCAACTGAGATGTGTATAGTGGGGGGCTCAAGTTTTTTTGCCACTCTGCACATGCCTGAGAGTGACCTTGAAAGCATTGTGAGTATTGATTTTGGCCCTACAAATGAGTTTTAGCAAGTAGGCAAACTTGCAAATATGGAATCTGCAAATAACAAGGATCTGTTTATTATCATTCCCTATGCTCTTTCTCTATTTGAATTTTCTCCATAGCAATTATCACTACAAGGCATACTATATATTTTCCTTATTTTTTTGTATATTGTTTGTCTCATCATGAGGAAACAGAGCTTTAAAAATTTTGTTCATGCTGAATCCTGATCCCTTATAATAGGACCGGGCACATAATAGGGACTTAATAAATATTTGTCAAATAAAAAGAATTAGATAGTTATAGACAGATGGTTTTAAAAGTGAGACAGTGATATACATATTTATTGAAATTTATTTTTGATGAGTTAATATATTCATACGACTTAAAATTTTTAAAGTATAAAAGGATATGCCATGAAAAGTCTCCCTATACTATAAATGAAATTCCAAATTTACCATATTTTACATTTCCACATAAAGTGGACTCTATAAAAAGTAGATTAAGAACATATGGCAAAAAAAAAAAAAAAAGAATCAATCTGAGGAAACCATATGAACTTGAAAATCAAAGTTACTTGTGAAAAATGTCCCCAATAAAAAATGAAAAATATCAATGAGATTCGAAGTGAGAATATCTTTGCAGTCGTCAGAAAAGGAATGCAGCAGAAAAAAAGAATAATTACAAAACTTAAAAGCAGCACAGTTCTGGAGGTAGCTAGTAAGAGATGAAGTTTAGATTTATAGGAATTATGTGAGCTAGTTTTTAAACACAGATAGTATTAAAAATTAAACCACATACTTAGAGTTAACTGAATTCTATTAAAATTACATGAAAACAAAGATAAGTACCTAAAATTCATCACTTGGTAATTGTTTTTCTATACTTTACTATTTCTGTTATTTTGAAGTTATTTAAATCTATTGTATTTGCATGGAAATACCATGCAAAGCACAATGATGTTGATGAAGGATAGCTGGAAGGCAAGCAGGCAGGGACAAGGGGCCCACACCCTAAAAGGATTTTACAGCAACCTGGAAGGAGCCCTCCACCCTTTCCCATCTGATAGGTAGATGACAAAAACCTGATTGGGTGACAGACACAGGGAGAGTTAATCAGATTAAAACAGCCTGCCAGCAAGCAAGTCCATAAAAACCCCTAGACTTAAAAACTCCATTAGCAACCCTCTTGGGTCCCCTCTGTCTTCGGGAGCTTTGTACTATCACTTTACAAAGCTCAATAAACTTTGCTTTGCTGCCCACGGATCTGTCTGGTTTGCCTCTTCATTCAGAACCATGGGCACCAAAAGAAAAGAAATCTTGCAACAATGTGATACCACTTCTTTCTCCCAAACTACACACTCAGTGACATCAGGTTAATGGCTTCAAACAGGCCATGGTGCAAATATTTATATCACATAATTGGCAAATGCAATAAATCAGAGATTAATTGATTTTGTTCTTTATCTTGTCTAAACTTAAGAAAGCAATAAAAATATATTGTTAATGCAAAAGTTTTACAAAGTGTGTCATGTCTGTATCCATTATATTATCAAGAGCACCAAAAAATTCTCCCAATATTTGAAAATTATGGTCTGATTCAGCAAAGAAATGCTAATGTCATTGATGAATAAATCAAGTTCTGAAATACATTTTTGTTGTTTACTTTTGTCTTTCTTATGAACAAAACTGAAGTATCATCCAATCTTCATGTCAGAACTCAACTTAGAGAGTCAGTCGTTGAACTTTACCAGCATGTCACTAACTAAAACCCACATTATTTGAAATTAAAGTTGAATAAACATGTCTGAAGACAAGAAGGTATGTAAGTTTGAAACTGAGAAAAATCATACTGAATTAAGTAGAATAATTCCATAATATAAAAGTGATTAGATGGAAGTGATATTTATGGAAAGCAGAAAATAAAGATCTAGTAGATGAGGAACATGAAAGGTGTTCCTCGAAAAGAGAACAAATAACACAAGTGAAAATATTATCTTCTTCAAGAATGATATTTGAGATACTTGAGACCCTGTAAGATGTTGGCAGTCACTACCTCTGCTAACATTTGCTCTCGCGATCCCACACTGGATGAGGTGCTGATCATAGAGGCTATAGACTAGAGCACAGGGGCTGTGGGGGAAGGGGACCCTGTAAGGCCGAAGTTCATTTATACTCTGCAAGCATCACAAATGCATGCACAATGGCCTTGTCTTTATTTATGTCTTAGAAAGTCTCAGATCTTAGCTTTGCTGTCATTTCCTTGGCCACTCAAACAAGTTGAAATGCTCTTATCGTACACTAAAATAAACCCATGTATCTTGTTTAAAGGGCCCTTACCTCAGGTCTAATTTTACTTTATTTGCCTGATTAGAAAATAGGTTTTATCTCCTGCTGAGGTGAAGTGAAGGGAAGTAAAATGTATCCTTGAAGACATCAACTAACATGAGGCATCTTTTATCTCAGGTTTTATTCTTCCTTTCTGGGTAGAAAATGATCAATGTACTGTACGAAGAACCCCGTTAAGGTAGAAATACTCAAGCTGATAATCTGCCCATTGCCTCTTCTTCCTCTTTCCTTTACCTGCCTTATGTCAGCATTTTCTACCAGAGAAATATAGGACATATAAAAAAATGGGAACATTTTGTATTATTCCTTAAAGTTTTGGGCAGGAAAGTGTTAAGTCAACAGGCCTGGATTACTCAAACCCTACCCATAGCAAAGAAATACTTGTCTTCAGGATTGGCTGCTGAGTGGCTCCTGAGATAATATCTCTGAACTCTTGGAATATTCCACCTAAGAAGAGTGTTTTTGTATGCCTAAAGTCACGGAACAGGAGATACTGCACCAGTTTGTACTGCTAAGTTACCTTTCTTTAGACTAAGGAACATTCTACAGTCCACAGTAAAGGACTTTAGTGAAGTGGGTCAGGTAGTCTTAACCAATACTGATGGATAATGCTAAAGTGGAGATTTGGAACAAGACCTTTTGACTATTTTAGTATAGACAGAGGACGACAAGCCATGGGGTAATGGCTCTCCATCCTAACTGCTCAGGATCGAGGGGCACATTTATGAGAATCTTATGGTCTACTTGTATGGAGGGTCTCTGGGGATACTTGTAGCTTCTATTAATGCACCATGATTGTCATTTCCTGGAGAATAGATCAGAATAAGACATATTCTACAGTACAGTTAGCAGAGATAGGGATTATTTTGAACAACATCCATGTCCTCCCTTAGGAGGAAGGTGGGCTCTGCTATATAGCAATATCCAATGAACGCTAGTCTCAGTATAAGCTTGTAAACTAAGACAGGATGTCTGACTTTGCCCTTAACTTATTTGGAGTCAGAAATAACCAGATCTTGGTCAACTGTAATGATTCCTATCCTTAATGTTATATCGTATATAGGCAAGGTCCAATTCTTTGGGAGGGCATAGCAAATATTTCTGTGATTCTTACTGATCTGTTCTGTCTTTAAACTGAACTGTGCCATGGCAATACTGTAATATGGTATCACATTGCCATCGTTGATAAGTTTCAACTACCTTTAGTAATTAAGTCATATGGTAATACTGATACTGCAATCAAATGTATTGGAAGATCAAGTTAAAGCCTCTTCAGGACATATTACCAATAGAAATGTCTGGCCTAAAGAACTGTATTTATCTAGCTATCAACCAAATTCTGTACTAAAAAGTTTGGCCGTATTTATCACAAGGTAAATGTAACACCCGACCAAGTGAGGAAATGTGTGATCAAGTTGGTACAAAATGTGAAAATGTATATAATGCTTTTCAGGGTGCATTAGTTGTTTCTCCAAATCTATCTGTACCTTGCACTGGCTTCTCTCAGTTTTAGACTATTATTCTCTCAATTTAGACTATGATATTTGTGTATTTATTATATAAATGCTAAATTAAATGTACATGCTGAGAAAAATATGATCCTTTTTCTATGAGAGCCTCGGCCAGGTCGGGGTAGAGAGTGAGTAGGAAAGGGTTAATTAAGCGGGCCAGGGCTGCTCAGATCCTACCCATTCCAAAGAAATGTTCAACTTTCGTAGTGGCTCTTCGTTGACTCCTAGGATATAGCCCCTGAACCCCTTGGAATACTCTGCCTGATATAGTATTTTTGTATGTCTGAGGTCTTAGCCCATGCCCAAGTTTGACCAGTTTGCTCAGACAGATTTATCCTAACAATGTAGTTGATGAGACCAGCTTTCCTGGTTGGCAACATTTCAGAATTTTTGTCATACGTTATTGCTAGGAGAGTGCAGTGTGTCCCCAGGCGACTCCACTGGGAGGAGACACCTGGAAACTTGAGTCTGGTTTTTCCTGGACCTCACACAACATACTCTTTTCCTTTGCTAATTTTGATGTGTATCCATTCATTGTCATTAACTGGGACTGTGAGTGTGGCAGCTTTTTTGAGTCCTATGAGTCCTGAGAGCAAATCATCAAGCCTCAGGGAATATGGGGGACCCTTAACACAGCTCCCTTTCCTGCTTTCTTACCGTCTGTAATTGGGCTATTACAATGATGTTTTAACATCTTTCCAGACCTGGTCCCACTCTCTAGACACCTCTAATTAAAATACCTTTTAATTAGTCCTTTAGGACTACTAAAACCTCTATATAGAAGTCTATATCCTATCAGGTAATATCTCCACCCATATCTATATCTAGTCATATTTAACTCTGTATCTACTTATCTTCACAAAAAGGGAAAATGTGAATGTAGATAGGTAGATGATAGAGAGATAGAGATAGATAATAGAGATATGGATATAAACATAGATGTAAGTATACAGATAGAGATATCCATTGTGGGGTTTTTTTCCCCCTCCATTCTGGCCCAGATTTTGCTTTATTTTTTAGATAGTTTTAATTAATTTCTGTTTTCAGCTTTTAGTCCTTTTTTTGTTTCATTGAAGACTATATTTTCTGTGTATTTTTGTTTCATCTCTGTTTTTCATTATTTTTGTTATTTTTTAAAAATTTTTGTTATTGTAAGTGGATTTTAAAGAAATACAAAATGTCTTTATTCCTGGATTTTTAACTAGATATCCTTGACTACTTTATAAAATAGAAAAGTGTAAAATGCTTTGGATCGAATCACTTTTAAAGAATAGTACCAAACATCGATCAGGCACTAAGTAAATTGCAGCTATTACAACTATATCCATTTATTTTATTCAGCTATATATTTTTTTTCCAGCTATATACATTCTTATATAAAATATTGTGAATTCCTTCAAGAAGATACTGAATAATTCATATAAAAATGGCACACAAATCATTATTTGCCTGATTTGGTAGAAGACCTCTTAGATCTTTTTACTAAAAAGCACACCATGAGACAGTGTTTTATAAATTATGAATCTGATTAGTGAAGAGCAATAATCATGTATTTTTGTAGTATTACTGTCAACTTGAAACAAAGTAGTTCTGTTCTGAACAGAAGTAATATAACTTAAATAACAAACAACAAACAGATTATTTTAAACATGTTGTAGAAATCAGAAGTATTAACTGTGAGTTCCTTCAGAGAACTTATTGTACCTGAAAACTTATTTTCTCTGTACTTACAAATGTTAACACCTAATCCTCAGGTATGTTTCTGAAAACTTACCTGATGCAAGTCCAATGCCTAAAGGGGGATTATTTTCTTTCTAGGGACTTTGCTTTTAATTTAGAGCAAGTTTCAATCAATGGGAGAACATTTTTTTTTTCCTCTGATCTAATTCTTTTTTTAATTTTTAATTTTTTCGGTGCTCCAAGATTCATTGTTTATGCACCACACCCAGTGCTCCATGCAATACGTGCCCTCCTCAATACCCACCACCAGGCTTACCCATCCCCTCACCCCCCTCCCTTCCAAAACCCTCACTTTGTTTCTCAGAGTCCACAGTCTCTCATGGTTTGTCTCCCCCTCCAATTTCCCTCAATTCACTTTTCCTTTCCTTCTCCTAATGTCCTCCATGTTATTCCTTATGCTCCACAAGTAAGTGAAACCATATGATAATTGACTTTCTCTGCTTGACTTATTTCACTCCGTGAAATGGGACAACTTTTAACTTGGCTCTGAATTGCTAATGTCTCTTATAGCTCTCTGCAAATTATGAATAAGAAAAAAAATATAAGGTCAGCATAACTCTTATTCCTAGAGATTCAAATTTCGCAAGAAAATGTGTTTCTCTATTAAAATATATGCAAATATGTTGCAAGAGAAATTTTTAAATGGTTTGAGAAAAATGATTATACATATTACTTGACTTGAAGAGAAGAGCATGTTTTTCCACTGCCCTAAGTTGGATTCCCAGCTGGCAGACTCTGTGACAGAGATTAGTGTGCAGGAAATTTAGTAGGGAGTGCTCAGTGGGTCGGCGCCTATGGGAAAGGAAGGGAGGGATCAACATCTGCATTACTAGAATGGGAGAAAATAGTATAGAGCTCCGGGTGAAGTCGAAGTATGATGCAGGTTCCTGGTGGCCTTGGCAACACTGTGGGAGTCCTGAAGTTAGGAAGACTCCTCAGAGTTGCCTCAAATTGCCACCCCTTTATGAAATTTTATTTGAAAATTCAAGAAAGGAATATTTTTTTATATATACTTTGAAGGTGTATATATATATATATATATATACACCTTCAAAATATATATATATATAAAATATATATATATTCCTTTCTTGAATTTTCAAATAAAATTTGAAAAGGTATATATATATATATACATATATATATATATATATACCTTCAAAGGCAAAGAAAATGGGGGAGGAAGTAATAGCAGATAAGAGACATCGACTTTTTCAAAGATGAAAAGTGGACAAAGGAAGAGTATCAGAATTAGCAGAGAAGAAGAAAATGAAATTTAAATGTTTCCAGAGGGAGCTAAGAAGAAGTAAGCAATTTACCTCAGAGAGCCTCATAAAGTCTTGATTGCTAGGAGTATAGAAACATCTTCAAAGTTCAGAATTGAAAGAAGGAAATATTTTTAACTTACAAATTTGTTTCCAGGCTGAGGAATGAGAGATGTTTTACCATTGACTCAAGTCAAAATTTGACTTGAGTTTACCCACATTGAGTAAAGTTTAAAGGAATGGTGCGAGGGGAATGTAGAGTTACATTTTGAGGACACATATGATGCTTTTTACATTTTGGATTTATTTGATATTGCAAGAAGGCAAAAATTGCAAACAATTCAAATGAATGATGAATAAATAAATTGTAGCACATTTACACAATTGTAATGTTCTACAACAAGGAAAATGAATGAATCACAAATACAGATATAAACACTGAGAAGAAAATGCTAATAGCAGAAGATTATATTCATATGTTACAATTTGTAAAATATCCAAGTCTGAGGAAAATTAAACAACATATTGTTTAGAAGTACATAATATGTATGAGGTCAAGCTATAAAAGAAATAAGTGAAATTTCAAGACAGTGGTTACATATGGCTGGAAAAAAGAAGATACAAAGAAGAAAAACAAGGCTTTCAAGAGTGTTGGTATTATATAAATTCTTAAAATGGATGACGTGTTATGTACAATACTGTGTATATTGCACATTAGTGTTTATTAGTTTTTAGCCTTATACACATGATACATATCTTATAATATGTCAGTATTCCATAAAATAAGAAGAAAATAGCAAGAAAGAGAATGGAGAATTTGGCTATGTAACCAGCGATCTAGTTTTGATCAGGTCCAACAAATGTGTTTATAAATATAGAGCAGGTAAGGAAGAATCCCATTAGTTCTTGACTATAGCTATGATTCATTTGATGAGATATTATATTTGTTACTTACCCGCACCCTTAATGCTTTTCAAAATTGAAAATGATGTACTTTACAAAGGAAAAGATTACTTACAGTTATTTGGATAACTGGTTCAGTTAAAGAGACTCTCATTTTTGAAAAGATGACATTTCACAATTGAGAAGACGTATGTTACAACAACCTTCAGTTAAACTAGGTTGTAGATTGATTACTTTGTCATGCCTCTCATTATATCCGGCAGCGTTGCTGTTTTCCTATTTCATTGTGCTTTATAACTATTTACAGGAGGATGTGAAAAAGAAGGTAAGGGAGGCGAAACTGAATTCATCAGATTTAAAAATTAATAATGATCTATCATTAGCACTTAATTCCAAACCAGAAAATTAGTTGGACTCTTCTTATCTGGAAAGAGAAAAAAGGAATATTTTATTTTTGGATGCCTGCCAGGCATCTATTTGTAACTGCCTCACCACTTGCAATGATTTCTATGCCATTGCAGTTTTGAAAATCGTTCCCACAGATGTTGATTCCTGCTTTTGCAGACATTTAAACCAAACTCTGTCTTCCTAATTTGCATATGTTGTCAACAAGCTGTGCTTTGGTGTAATCTCTGCCAGAGCTTTCCCTCCAGTAAATGGAACAGTGGGGATGGGGTTTCATTTCGAGTGACGGCGTAACTCAAGAGCTTGACTAATTACGCTATAATTTAAAATAAATCTTTGATGCATCATCTTAAAGAATTAATACAGTATGAAGGAAACCACTTTGAGCAAGATAGCTTCATTTCATTTGGCAAGGCTCTGGGATCTGATGTGCAATAAGCTGGCGGACAAACCATTAGAGAGCTAGCAGGGATGACATTCAAAGCAAGCATTTCCACAGCCTCATCTGAAATGTGCTGAAATGACAACAGTGACTATGTATTAGAAGTTTAATTTAGTCTCCTAAGTGACCTTGATCATTTGAGTGGGTGGTATCTGAGATAGTGTTTTCAAGTATATTTATGAATGCCTAAAGCAGGAGATGGAAAAAAGAAAATATCCTTCAAATAGTTACTCTGAAGATTTCTAGGATTAGGAAAGAAAATGAAAAAGACCAGTTTGGCTCATTAATAATTCAACATCTTTCTGATTTTAAAATCCCCTCCAGTCAAAATCTTGACTTTCTTTATTTCAGAAAATTCTTATTAGTGAAAGCTCTAAGGCATTAGTGAATTGTTTATAAAGATTGTTTCAAGGCATTAGCAAAATGTCTATAAAGACTGTTTCTTTTATTTGCGTTAAAGTGATGCCCTTCCATTATATCCCTCCTAATCTGTCTGGAAAATCTAGACTGCCTGACACTTACATGTACTAGATCCTTCTGTATCTGGTTTTTCTCTCATTTGCGGCTGCATTGCTGGTTTTCTGATGCACGTTAAGTGGCTCAGCTAAAGCCATAT
Organism: Potos flavus; assembly: GCA_028534135.1. Lineage (NCBI taxonomy): Eukaryota > Metazoa > Chordata > Mammalia > Carnivora > Procyonidae > Potos > Potos flavus. The sequence goes on along the minus strand of CM052900.1, from coordinate 88,416,463 downwards.
GCATATGACTTACAAAGAAATCTCTTAATTTTTAAAATATCCTTTTCTATTAATAAAACCATCACCTAAAATATCTTAAATAAAATTTTAGTTTCCTAAATTCATAAGAATGTGCTCCTTTGTTAAAACCATCTAATAATACCGCAAAGATTCTTATATTGAAAATCATGAGTACGGCCTTTCATTTACACCGAGGTTCTGAACATGGGTGTTATCCTCATTTTAATATATATATATAATGTGTATCATATAATAGTGCACACAAATATTTGAATAGTCTAGTTTTGTATGTATTGTATGGATGTCCTTACAAATAATTGGGAAACTTCCTTTTATTTAAAAATTATCGAGCACTTATTATGTGTCAGGAACTGTGCTTATGCCCTAAAGATTCTTTAATGAACAGAAAAGAGTTTCTGCCCAGAAGAAGCTTGTTATCTAGTGGTATTTCACAGACAAATAAATAAGCAACTATGTTACTATATGGACAAATACAGGGTGTTACATGAGCATAGGTAGAAATTTAACCCAGTCTTGAGGAATGAGAATAGACCTCCCGGAAGATGCAATGTTTACACTGAATTCTGCAAAATAATTGAATTAGATCTAGCAGTATCATGTGGGTTTAGGCTTGGAAACAGATCCTGGGAATAGACTTCTGAAAAGAAAATGTATAGTTTAAAAGGCTTAAGTGATAAGAGATCGTTTTACATGTGAGGGCCTTCCTAGCATTAATAATATATAATTTTATTTATGTGTAAGTATGCAAGCCTAAAAAAGATTAATTGTGGGTTACCAAAATTCAGTAAACATGAATGGAGCTCAATATACAGTGAAGGAGGAGAGGTTTTTAACCTGAAGCTCATACAACAGCTATCAAAGACTTTAAGTCTCATGCCAGGAAATTCATCCAAAACTTGCTAGTAGTTCTCGCTTTTTGTGCCTTGATTCTTCATGCGATCGTGCCTTCCCTCCCAGATTGCAAGCTTTCTGAGGATACAATCTGTATCTATTTCTTTTTTGCTGGTCTTCCTGCCCATCCCAGAGTCCTGTATGCAGCATAGGGAGAAATTTATGTAAGCAGGTGATTGCATATAGGCAAGTATTTACAACATGTATACAAATTAGGTATTTCTTATTTTTAAAGACAGAATCTTATTATGAAATATGTTTTCAGATGAAACTGCCATTTTTGCTTTAATTTCCAAAAGTTTCAGTAATATTTGAAAGATACTCTTTCAGGGGCTCCTGGGAGTCTCAGTGGGTTAAAGCCTCTGCCTTCAGCTCAGGTCATGATCTCAGGGTCCTGGGATTGAGCCCCACATTGGGCTCTCTGCTCAGCAGGGAGCCTGCTTCTCCCTCTCTCTCTGCCTGCCTCTCTGCCTACTTGTGATCTCTCTCTCTGTCAAATAAATAAATTAAAGCTTTAAAAAAAAAAGATACTCTTTCATATATTTTTTCCCCATTTCTGTCACTTAATACTGTTCTACCTAATTCCAAAGGAAGAAGCATACATCAATAGCATGCCAATGATAACCATTTCTAATTCACAGTTTTCCTTCCACATTGGATATTATTATAATCTTTTTTACAGATACTCAATTCAGTACAATCCTCAGATAAGTCCAGGCCTACAGCAATGGCAGATTACGATTTGTTTTCCTGAGCCAACTGGCCCTCCATCTGTGTTTATATTAGGGCATAGACCTCATATCTGAGAGGAAGTAATCTAAATCTTCTGAAATGCTCTCTTTATCTGTCAGCACTCAGGTATACACACAAATGAAAAACCACAAATAATCACATATATCACAAAGTAATACATGAACTGACAGTTCTGTAAAAATTGGTATTTAAACAACCTTCAAATGGGTATCTTGATGATTCCATAATATTTCTAGATCAGTATACACTGTTGAACTGCCTGATGAGGTGATTTTTTTTTCTTGTCTTGTAAATACTTGATTATGCAAAATAAAAATCAATTCTTTAAGTCTAGACTATCTATACAACCCTTTTAAAGAAATTTTAATATGTTTTGAAATATTTTAATACATAATTGGAAATGTCAAATCTAAAAAAATTTGGGGAAAAAAACCCCCTGAAATTGTGTAAAAATAAAAACAGTTCTAGATACATTACAGGCGTAGGTATCTTTAAAGTTAGGCTATTTTAAAAATGCTTTTATTCATGTTACTAGATAACACAACTAATTATAATTTTAAGTTGCTTGAAGTTTTCTACATTTCACTTAGATTTTAAAATCTCAAAAGACAAAAAAATGACAGCAGAATTTTATAGAAAACAAATTTTCTGCGAATGCCCAGGGGATGATAAAGATTCAGCTTAATTTCTCACACCTCCATCCACAACTTAGTGTAATAAATATTGATGTTATGGATGATAGCATGAAATTACCAAAACTCAGTCAATAAACAATATTGCTCATGAGTGCGCCATACATACTAAGGGGAACATTTCAATTTCCAGTAGGAAGCAACTCCTGAACCTAACTAATGGCTACAAACTCACAAAGCAGAAATTTGCAAACTCTTCTATCACAATGCCTACTACATTGCATTCAATTATGCATTTTTTTTTACTCATTTTCCTCTTGCTTGAAAGTTCCTTGTATTTTAAATCTTTTCCTCTATAGTGCCTAGCATAATGGTAGCTACTAAGAGTTCAGGAAATGCTTGTCGTGTGCATGCCTGAATGAATGAAAAAATAAAAATGTTTAGACAGATTTAAACTAAAAAAAAAAAATGCAGTTGACTAGAATATTCTCATCCTCCAAAGAAAGAGGTATTTTATTAATCTTATTCACCATTCATGTGGGAATATGTGATGTAATCATCTTATTTCCATCTTATTATTGGACTTTTTTTTTTTTTCCCACAAAACCACAGGATATTGTGCAACACAAAAAATGAACTGTGGAGCTTTTTAAAATTTATTTTATTGTATTGGTCCTCTTAAGTCATATGATATCATAAGCAAATTTTAATTCTGGATTAATGTTTTTCATTATTATAGCCACTTCAACATGACATTGATGATGTTTATATTTGCTAGTCTTCTAAATCTAAAGAATGTCTTGTTACATCCTTAGCCTCTGCAGAGATAAAAGTATAACTCAGAGGCAATGAATAGGAGTGATAATAATTCGTTTTTATGGATTATTATTTTATGTAACCCATTTGATATTTATAGATACCTATACATTGTCCAATAAGTAAATAAGTAAAATATTTTTATTTATATATATTTATTACAAAGGCAATATACATTTGTTGTGGAAAATGCTGAGAGATAAAAAAGAAAAGAAAAAAGTTCACTTACGGTCTCATGGAAAAATATACTCACTGACCCACATGGTAATTTTCTTCTCACTTTCTTCTTCATGTAAAATTTTACAAGGTTTAAGTCATAACATATTTCTTCACACTACAAAGCAAATTTTTTTTTATAATCATTCATTAATTCCTTTAAAAAATATTTTCTAGCATCTACTATGTACCAGGTACTCTTATTGGGCACTTTAGATACATCCAGTGAACAAAATAGAAACATTATTGCCCTGATGCCGCTAACCCTTCAGGACCCACAAAACCAAAAATAGGTAAGTAAATTATATAGTTTATTAGAAAATGCCAAAGGGAAAACTAGAGTGGGCAAAGAAGATAAAGTGATTAGGAAGGAGTGTGAGTTTTAAATACGTAGTTAGAGGAGGTATAACTGAGAAGGCTGCTTTTTAAAATAGCTTTGAAGGAATCGATGGAATGAGTCCCAGAGAAATATGGAAGTAAAAGAATAATTGTGAAGAAACAGAAGGGAGAATAGGTGTGGTTGGAGTAGAGGGGACTCGGTCACTTATGTGAGACTATAATACAGTAAGACAAGAGTGACAGCAAGCAGGCCAGGTAGGAGGCTATCAAAATAATCCAAATGAGAACTTATGTTGGCTTAAGCCAGAAAGGAAGCAGTAACAGCAAGGAAAGTACTTAAATGGCCAACAGAATTTGTTGACATGAAAATAGAGTGTGAGAGAATGAGCAGAATTAAGTACCATGCTAAGATTTTGCTCCAAAAACTGGGAAGATGAAACTGCCCTAATCGAATCAGAAAAAGTTAGAAAAGAAACAGATTTGGGGGAAAAGATCATACCTTCAAGTTGAACTTAATGAGTTGCCTATTAGGTATTAACACCTATCTATGCAGATGAAAATATAATTTGGGTGGGACGCCTGGGTGGCTCAGTTGGTTAAGCGGCTGCCTCCGGCTCGGGTCATGATCCCAGAGTCCTGGGATCAAGTCCCACATCGGGCTCCTTGCTCGGCAGGGAGCCTGCTTCTCCCTCTGCCTCTGCCTGCCTCTCTGCCTACTTGTGATCTCTCTCTCTCTCTCTGACAAATAAATAAATAAAATATTAAAAAAAAAAAGAAAATATAATTTGGGAGATAAGGAGAGAGGTCAAGGCTGCAAATTAAACTGTGGGAATCTTCAGCATGGAAGAGATAAGTAGAATTCTCCTACAAAAGCAAGAGAGGTGGGGAAGAGATGTCCAGGGGCTGAGCCCAGCAGCCCAGCTCGTCCTTGTCAGGAGATGAAGATCCATGGAAGAAAATACTAAAACGCATGACAAGGGAAAAAGGAGGGAAATCTGATTCTTTTGGGAAAAAAATGAAGGAGGAGGAGGGTGTAATCGACTAAATCAAACACTATTGAAACATCAGTTAGATGAAGCTTGAGAAACAAGCATAGGTTTTAGAAACATGGATGTCATTGGTAGCAGTGACAATTGTGGTTATGTTGAAGTTGTAGAGTTTAACACCCAATTATAGGGAGTTAAGGAGCATATGTGAGGAAAAGGAGATAACAAATATGATTTCTTTCTTTCTTTCTCCTTTTTTTTTTTTTTCTTCTTTTGGGATTTCCAATACACATATATTGATGTTAACAGTGTCCACGGGTCTCTTAAGCTCTGTTCATTTTTCTACATTCTTTTTTTTTCCTTTCTGCTCCTCAGACTGGATAATTTAAATTGATCTGTCTTCAAGGTGATGGATTCTTCTGCTTGCTCAAATATACTTACTATTTTTTTAATTTTAGTTATTGTACTTCTTAGCTTGGTTCTGTTTGGTTCCTTTTATAATTTCAGTCTTTTTATTGGTATTCTCTATTTATTCATACATCATTCTCCTGGTTTCTTTCAGCTCCTTGTCAATAGTTCTTTCAGTTCTTTAGTTCTTTAGTTCTTTCAGCATATTCGAGACTGTTGAATTGAAGTCTTTGTCTAGTATGTCTAATAATTGTGCTTCCTCAGGGACAGTTTATTTAATTTCTTCTGTGAATGGATCACACTCTTGTTCCTTTACATGTTGTATAATTTTGTTGTTGTTGTTGAAAACTAGCTATTTTGGATATCATAATGTGGTAACTCTATCTTGCCTCCACGGCGCCCAGGCTTGTTTTTGTTGCTTAATGTAGGCTGTAGATGTTTTTTTACTGAATTTTCTGAACTATTTTTGTAAAGTCTGTATTCTTTGTCATGCATGTTTTCTGAAGTCTATAGTCCAACTGGTATTCAGCTAGTGTCTTAACAGATTTTCTTGAATGCTAGGAGCCAAAAGACGATAGATGATAGATGATGATGATAGATAGATAGATAGATAGATAGATAGATAGATAATAGGAACCTGATTATCTGCAACTTTGCTTTAGCCTTCTCTTTCTACTCACATTGAACCTAGAGATCAGCCAAAGCTGAAAGCTTAGGGTATTTTTAGTTCTTTTCTGTTCATGTGTCCTTATCTGGGCATGTATGTGGCTTTCTAAATTCCTCAGGATGTAACATACACAGGTACTTTGGAAAGCCCTAATTTTTCAAAGAATTTCTCTTCCTCACCTTCCCTCCCAAGCTTTCAGGACTCTGGTGTATGCCTCAACCACACCCTCTGTGCCTAGTTACTGGATATTTTTTGTGCACCTTACAAAATATTTATGGAATGTCCTTTGCTTTTCTGCCATGAGTGAGTTCTGATTTAGATGAAACAAAGAAAAGCACTTATGTCAATACTTTAGGTAAACCTATGATAGAACAGATGTGCACACTTATTTACAAATAAGTTCTGCTCTTCTCCTTTCAGAACAAGGACCAGGGTCCCATATTGGGAACATAGGCTGCCATCTTTAAGACCACCAATGATCTTGGGAGGGGGTGGGGGAAAAGCATGTAAAAATGCCACAGAGTTTTGCTACCATTTTTAAGTTGCCTTTTTCTTGATTGAGAGTATGCTTGATGTTTTGCATCTCATACTTATTTTCAGAGAAATGAGTGGAGGGATTTGCCCACGGAGCTGCCAACTCTGCCATTTCCCCAGCCATTTATCTACTTCTTCTTTTTTTTTTTTTTCCAGTTCGACATGAGTAATTTCATTAGTTGAAAAAAAAATATGTGAGATAAAGTTTTGGAGGTTTGGGGTCATGGTATCAAGTGTGAAGTGGAATCTTGAAGACCAAGAGAGTCAATATAATGGAAAGCAATACAACTGTCTGAAACCGTTACAACCCTCTTAGGTTCACTGTCACATGTTTAGAGTGAAACTGATTAGTATAATAGTGTATTGTTCTTAAGTCACAGATACCATGTGTGGTGTAGACAGATAAATTTGAGTCAGGATTGGGGTTTTGATAAAAAGAGGATGGTGAAGCAATGAGAGAGAAAGAATTTGATGCTGCATCCAAGGAGGTAACAGTAATGAATGACTAATCATGGAGTTTAAGTTGGGCAACGAAGAAAGTAAGCACATTAGAGGCCAGAAAGAAAGAGTAAAAAGGATGAGGATCAATGAATTTAATATTCCAGTGGGGCAATTGGATTTGTGGGTTCAGTTTTCAAGAAAGAACATGGGAGATTGGAAGGTAGTTGGAAAGTGTGATATTTGCAACAAGATTATGGAGAGACTACAATTATTCGTAACACCATCACTTGTTATTTGGACAATAGGCCACTTCCTATACACACTATTTCAACTTCATCATGTATCATTCTTCCTCCCATCAGCTTGCTGTGCTTCAGCCATACTGGCCAATTATTCTCTTCTTTGAATTATACTACATTCTTATCTCTGATAAGTGTGACCTTACTTTCTTCTCAACGTTGAGCACTCTGTGTCCAAATCTTTAAATAACTAGCTCAAAGAAGATCACACACAAGGTTTCTCTGACCATCGAACCTAAAGCTGTCTGTGGGAATTCACAGTGACTGGATAGACAAAATCTGACTTGTATATGCCTCCCTGGATGAGACTAATTAAAAAGTGGAGGAGGAGTGCCCAGAAAGCTGGGCCTCCTTTGAAGTTTCTTGGCTGAAAATGGCAGATTTTTACTGCGGTTCAAAGTTCTCATCTAGGGAGTCCATACTTAAGTTTGAAGAAAAACAGGCACCTGTGGCAGTCATGTACTTCACAGACTCCTTGCCTCCTCGCCCTTTTCACATCCTGCCCCATATATTATTATCCTGACCATTAAAGTTACACTCTTCTCTTTGGTTTGCACTTGTGCCTGATGTATTGCTAAGACCCCAATAAAAGTGGAGACAAAGCTTGGCATGAGACCTTTAGCCACCAGAGTGTCTGGTCCCCACGCCTCTTCTTTCTCCTACCAAGGTGTCTAGAGTAATCTTTTCATTTGCTGTCTCCAGGTTTGATGGCCAAACCTGACAGCTATCTCCACTCAATTCTCCTTATGTTGCATTCACACACACACACACACACAGTTTTTTTCTTTTTTTTCTCTGTCTTTCTGTTTTACTTTATTTGAACCACTTATAATGATCAAAGTTTATCTGGGATATTTATTTACTTCTGATTTTCTGTCTTTCTTTCTATAAACTTCTGTAAACAATATATTAGCCTCTGGTTAGCCAAAGCCCTGTCTAGTTGAGTTTTTTTCTGTGCAAGGTAAATAGAGCACATAGAAATGAATAAAAACATGAAAGAATGTAAATTTTGAAAAAAAATTTACACTCTTACCCACAGTGATGTAGTATGCCCATTCGTCACATCTTTCATAGTTTTCTATTTTTGTTTAAAAAATTGTTGCTAACTTAGTAGTAGTTAAATGCTATCATATTGTTTTTACATTTAATATATTATTTATGTTTGCAAAATTTGAGCTACCACCAAAAATCCAGTTGCAGTCTGAATTATATGAAATATTCTTTCATATATGCATACATACTTATTGTATTTCATACAGTGAGAGTTTAAGCTTATTGTATGATTCTTCTACAAACATTTTGTACTACTTGTAGAATTGCTTTCTTTCAGATGTGCTATAAGTTATGTAATTGAGCTAATACCTAGGATATATTTGTAGTTTTTTTTTTTCTTTAAAACAAGTATTATGTAATAGAATCTGGTTGAATTCATAAACTTTTTTTTCTTATAAGAAGAAAATGTTTATTTAAAAAAATATCATTTTGCTTATTGCCTTTTGATGCATTTGTTTTAGGGGGAAAAAAAAGTCTTTTACAGTCGTTATTCACAAGGATAGATGAGTTTGAAAGTAGGATTTTATTGCCCACTTGAACTTAATGGATTCTAGCACATAGAATGAAATAGAGTTTACACTGTGTCATTTACATTGGCATTAAACTGGTAAGACTCACAGAACTCTCATCTGATGGCTTTGCTTGCCAATATAAAATATGATCTTTGGATTACATCTGGCCTGTTACTGATCGTGCCTAGATGGAAAATCAGCCTTTCAAACTAATAAAATCTTGTGGTCTGGACCTTAATGTCTCATGTCAAACTGATAATGAGGGTTCTGAAGTACCTTCTAGAGAATTCTTAGTTTTCATTCAGACCTGGTAAATGTTGGGTCAGATTGCCTACTACTGAAAGTTATTTTACTTGCTTCTGATGCAGACTCTTATTCTGCTATAATGTTAGTCAGATGATTGCATGATCATCAACTATATTTATATGAAATTAAAATGTCTTTATCAATATAGAAATTATTTTACAGTGGCACTGTAATTATCAATACCAGTCTATGGCCACATAATTTCAGATTGATTATGAAAAAACTTGTTCAACAAAAATTACAGAATCGAAATCTTAGAACTACAGGAATGCTTAGGGTAAGATCTCTAACATCATACCAAGTTCATGAAGTGATAGATCATTGTGAAGCAAACCAATTTGTCATCATAAACTTATTTCAAAAATTTGTTGAATATATTTAAAAGGTGATCCTAACACTGTTGCTTTATATCAAACCCTCTTCATTTTATTTTATTTTTTTGCTTCATGTTATTATAGAAATAGACTCTTTCAAGAGGAAATTCTATATGTAACTCAAGAGAGCATTTTTCAAAAGAAACTATTCATGAGATTAGGTGAAGAATGATAACAATAGGTTTTTAATGAATTAAAGATAAGAAGCTATACAAGATATGAGACTATGTTGAAGGAGCCACAGGTTTCAAATGAATGGATTGAGAAAGGTTCAGTACGTAGCACATTACATAAAATAATCAAAATTCAATAAAGTCATAGGCATTGAGCAGTCCCTGTTAATACAAAGATAAATTCGATTAGCTTTTTTTTTTCAGAACTCAGTCTAGTAGGAGAGAAAGGAATGTGACTAGACAATTAAAAGGCAATGTTAGACTTCTGGTACAAGATGGCGGATGGGCCACTTGAAAGTATTTACTCTGTGTCCTGAGTCCACATTCAAATGATAGATATCAAATACGATAGTAACATGTTTTAAAGTATAAATAGTTTCTTCTGAGGACAATGGGAAACACCAACAGATGAAATATATCTACATAATTTGGGAGGAGGGGAAGAAAAGCAATATGGTTCTATAACAAACTTAACAGACAGAATACATATGTTACTATTATGGAAATATCACTTATTTGATTTGCATACCTTTATACATTCATTGTTAATATTTTTAATTGCTCCAATAAATCTGCCAATAAGTAACAACTATTGTTCCAAACATCCAAACCTGATTTAGCTAGTCTTTTTTAAGTTTTCCTGCAGATCTCCTTCTCATTGCCTTCTTTCTCCTTCTAACACCCATATCACTGTAAAGAAATTGGTAAACAACCCAAAGACTGGTAGAACAGATATGCCACAGCTAAATGTAGAGAAGAGTCCACACGGAAGTGGGTAGGAAGGGTAGAGTTGCAGTCTGGAGGAGCCAAACTGACCTATGGTACTATCCACAGGAGGGAGAGATTCTGCAGTCAAGGAGAGCGGGGAGGAGCAGATCCCACTCGTGGCACTCAAAGCATGGGGGCCCCACACAAGAAAGATGAATCTCCATAATATTTGGCTTTGAAAACCACAAGGGCTTAACTTTATGAGTTCTTACAATCAGTGGGGCTTAACACCTGAAACTTTAAAAATCAGTGGGTTTGGCTCTGGAAGAGCTAGATAGTGATAGGAGATTGATTTCCCACACTTAAAGAGATAGCATAACAAACAGCCCTTCTGAGATACAGCATAGGAGCCGCAGTTTGAAAAAATGCCTGGGTATATGGGGAGCGGCATGTGTTAGAGGAGCAAGACTCTTTGGCAGATTACTCCAAGAACAAAAGAGCTAGCAGGTGCCATTCCTGACCACCACCACCACCCCTCCCCCCCGCCCCACCAGCCTAGATACACAGTCTCCTATAGGAACCAGCACAACATGAACACTCTCCACTAGCTTGCTTATAGTGTACCCCAACTCCACATTCTCCTTTGAATCTGGCCTACACAGGGGTTGATCTAAAGATGCACCACAAGCTGTGTGCAAGCAGCCCCAATAAGAGGCAGCATCACTCCAATATGACTCTAGTCCTGAGGAGAGGGGAAGAAACCACACACACCAGTTTGACTGTGGCCCCACCCATGGGTTAAAGCAGACATCTGGATTGATTGTAGGACTTGCCCACAAATGAAAGCTTCTCAGGGGACAACACAGGGAGAGAGCCCTGCAGTTCAACCCTACTGAAACTCTGTAAAATGCCGGTCTGACCCAACTCTAGCCCAAGGTGTCCCCAGCTGGCCCACTAACAACACAGGGATCAACCCCTGCCCACAACAGGCAGACAGCCATTCTAGATGACTGTAATAAAGGCAAACACAGCTCAGTCACAAGAGTAAGGTGCATGAAACACACATAGGAAATACCCCTGAAGAGCCAGTTTCTGGTGAACAGGGAACATTGCATTACAGGGCACCACAGGACTTCTTCTTTATAAGACCACTACTTTCAAGAGCAGGAGACGTAGCTGACTTTCCTAACACATAGGAACAGACACAGAGAGTTAGACAAAATGAGGAAGCAGAGGAATATATCCCAAATGAAAGAACAACAAAATCCCAGCAAGAGAGCTAAATGAAACAGAGATAATATGCTTGATATTTAAAGTAATGGTCATGTAGGTACAAATTGGACTCAAGAAAAGAGTAGACGATCTCAGTGACCCTCAACAGAGACAAAACATTAAAAAAAGAAATGATTAGAGATGAAAAATGCAAAAGCTGAAATTAAAAATACTCTAGAGGGAATAAATAATGGGCTAGAGGAAGCAGAAGAGCAGATCAGTGACCTGAAGGAGAGAGAAATGGAAAGCAATCAAGCTGAACAGGAGAAATAAAAAGAAGAGTGAAAAATAAAAATAGATTAAGGGAACTCAGTAACACTATCAAACATAATGACATTCACATTACAGGGATCCTAGAAAGAGAAGAGAGGAAAAAGGGGGTGGAAAATGTATTTGAAAAAAATACTAGCAGAAAATGTCCCTAATCTGGGGAAGGAAAGGGAAATCCGATCCAAGAGGCAGAGATCCCCCAACATAATCAACCCAAGGAGGTCCACACCGAGACACATAGTAATTAACATGATAAAAAGTACTGATAAAAAGAGAATTTTAAAAGCAGGATACTCTATGCAGCGAGGCTATCATTCAGAATAGAAGGAGACATAAGGGGTTAACCAGGAGAACAAAAATTAAAGGAATTCATCATCACTAACCCAGCCCAACAAGAAATGTTAAAGGAATTCTTTGAGTGGAAAAGAAAGCACATAACCAGAAGTAAGAAAAGTAGGAAGCACAAAAGCAATACAATTAAGTATATCTATAAAATTCAGACAAGGGATTCACAAAATAAAAGGATGTGAAGTATGACTCTATATACCTAAAACATTGGGGGAGATGAATAAAAATTTAGTGCTTTTAAAATAGTTTCAAATTTAAGCAAACATCAACTTACTACACACACAATGGAATATTGCTCAGACACGAAAAATGAAATCTTGCCATTTGCAACAACATAGATGGATCCAGAGGGTATAAGGCTAAGTTAAATAATTCAGAGAAAGACAAATACCATATGATATCACTCACATGTGGAATTTAAGAGACCAAAGGAACACAGACAAGAGAGAACAAAAAATAGACTCTTAAGTATAGAGAGCAAACTGATGGTTACCAGAGGAGAGGTGGGTGGAAGGATGGGTGAAATAGGTAAAGGGGATAAAGAATACACTAATGGTGATGAACACTGAGTAATCTACAGAATAGTTGAATCCCTCTATTGATACACAAAACAGTGTGTATTAATTATACTGGAATTAAAATTAAAAAGCAAGTGTTTCTCATTAAAAATTAAAAATTAACTTTTTGAAAAATAAGTGGGATGATTAATTTCTTTGAAAACGTGATGATGTGGTGAAATGAAAATTAAAAAATCCATTCAGCCATGACTTTTATAATATTCTGTTTGAGTTATACATGGTCCTGATATTTTCTCTATAGTGAAGGAAATATACTATACCATTTTAGTGTTCACTAAAAAAAATATGTAGATTGAATCAATTTATATGAGTTATAAGGATTAACACTGATGAAATAATGGAATGTAAATCTGGTTAACAGAGACAAAATATAAGTTGTAGGTATAAATTAGAGAGGTTGAGAGATACAGTTGATTAAAGAGAATGAAGACATATAGGAACGCTGGTGTCCTCAGCTCATAAAACTGGAAGATATATGGTATATGGTTGGTAGAATGAAATACTGTTCTAGTAGGTTATTTGAATTTCCTAGGGAAATCAGTGTAGTTGCTAGAGTAGTGTTATAAATAGTTGTCTAAAACAGTACTATCCAGTTAGCACTCTTTCTCACCCCCAATAATGTACAGAGTGAAACAATACACAGTGTGATACTTTGGTTATAAATAAGCTCAAATAAATAGATGAATAAATGGCAAAAAGTTCAATATAAACATTATTAGTCATAGGAGAGATCTGTGCACCAGAAAACTGACATCAAAAGCATGGAGAGCATAAACAATGTAATTGTTGGAATGGATGCTATTTATTTCATTATAAAATATAATTTTTTGCATTCTTTTGCTATTTTTGTTATCTTTTTTTGCTATTTCACTTTTTGTCCACTATAATTTTTAGTTTGATAAAAAATGTCTTAGGGTAATTGTCAAAGATATGAAGCAAATAGAACTCTCAGACACTGTCAATGGAAGTATAAAATGGTACAGTCAGTTTGGAAAATTTTCGTTTAGTTTCTGCTAAAGGCGAATATAAATAGATGTTATTCTCCAGAAATTCCATTCCTAGATATGGAAGAGAGCTGAAATAATATGGACATGGACAAAACACTTATAGGAACAATTTTTTAATAGTCCACAACTTGGAAGAACCAAAAGTCCATCAAGTTCAGAATAGAATATAAATTGGGATTTATCCATTTTATCAAACGTCATCAGGCAAGAAAAGGATCAGGTTAGAACTACAGTTGACAGTATGGATGAATATGGAAAACATAATGTTGACTGAGAAAAGCTAGACACAAAAGATTACATAATTTATTATTCCATTTCATAGTTCAAATAGGTAAAACTAAGTGTTAAACATCAGGGATCTGATTACTTTCAGGGAGAAGGTAATAATGACTGGAAAGGGACCAAAAAGATGGTACTCTTGCAGTGCTGATAGTATTTTATTTCTTTGTTTGGATAGAATTTACATGGATATTTTTATGATGTGATAACCATACACTGATGATTTGCATACTTTATATATGTTAAATTTCAATAAGATATTTATCAAAAATATAGTAATTTATACATAAAAGGATAAACAGACTTTTGAAACAGAATAACAAATAGCTGACTAGAAGAATGAGTGAATGAAAAGTAGAAGTGTTCAAGGAGAACAATGAGAAATCAAATAAAGGAAATCATCTTTTTTTTAAGATTTTATTTATTTACTTAACAGAGAGGAGAGAGAGCACAAGCAGGCAGAGCAGCAGGCAGAGGAAGAGGGAGAAGCAGGCTCTCCACTGAGCAGGGAGCTCGATGTGCGGCTCAATCTCAGGACCCTGGCATCATGAGCTGAGCCAAAGGCAGATGTTTAACCAACTAAGCCACTCAGGTGCCCCTAGAGGGAATCATCCTTAAAGAGGGGTCATTGAAAAGAAATTAATTTTAAAGTTCGTCAGGGTATCAGTAGATAAATTCTGATCAAAAAGCAGATAGTCTACAAAACAACTTTGAAAAGTCTCTTAACTGGGAATCTTAAAGTATTCAATAGTTTGATATGTTTTATTTTTAATTTAATTCTATTTTATTTTTGGGGCACCTGGGTGGCTCAGTCGCTTAAGTGTCTGCCTTCGGCTCAGGTCATGATCTCAGAGTCCTGGGATCAAGCCCTGTGTTGGGCTCCCTGCTCAGTGGGGAGCCAACTTCTCTCTCTCCCTCTGCCCCTCCCCCACACTCATGCTCCCTCTCTCAAATAAATAAATAAAATCTTTTTAAAAAATTTTATTTTGGCCTATAAAGAAAAACAGGAGACTTGGGCCTTCAAACTCTTCTGCAGTGTATCATCCCTAGTCTGAAATATATTACTGTCAAATCAGAGTTAGTGTTCTTCACGATTAGCCTTTCAATGGGTCAGAAGTCTGTGGGGAATGAAGTTGCGAGAGTTCAGGGGCTCCATTTTTCACTCGCCTAATGAGGTGAATGATAGACTCTGAAAGAGACCAGTCGACTGATTTCTTGGCAAGCAGCCATTAGGAACTCCTCATTAGAGTGTCTCTCTCAGGTTTTCCTAAAGTCGGATGATCTGCATTTTCAGTCTGACCACTGAAAAGTAATCTAGTCATGGCTTGCTCACAGCTAATGTGTCTCTACTTCTCTTCCTGGTGGATTACTATAATTATGAGGTACAGATGTTTATTTTTCTAAAAAGAAGAGTTTTCTCCCAGATAAGTTTAATACGCAATATTTGTATCAGCAAAATATTAAGACCCAAGAGCATTCTCTTTGCAGATCTTTTCTGAATTTTTGGACACCAGAAAAGAAATCCCATGGCAAGGCATGTGAACTGAGATATTGGAAAGGTATAATTCTTACCTCCTCTTAATTAGTAGTGGTTAGCTTATTTATTCCCTGAACGGTGCTGCAATCCTATTCAGTCTGACAAGTGAGATTTAAAGGTACATAAAGGATTATTTTAGTGAGCATTTCTTATAGGGCTGATGTGGTGTCTTAAGACTTTCATCATTTAAAGCCATCTACCCAATGCCTTCTGACTTCTGATTAAATCTTGTGACCAAAAACTCTGTCAAATTCATGTCCTAACAATAGCAAAATAATTTTTAATGTAATATCTTTTTAGAATAAGACTTGTTTGTTTATTTACTTGAGAAGGGGGAAGGGCAGAGGGAGAAGGAGAAGCAGGCTCCCCACTGAGCAGGAAGCTCGATGTGGGGCTCGATCCCAGGGTCCTGGGATCGTGACCTGAGCCGAAGGCAGATGCTTAACCAACTGAACCACCCAGGGCCCCCATTAATCTAATCTCTTATTTTTCTGACAGAATAGTTTTTTTTAACAACTCTCCCTCCCAGCTATCCAAAATGGCTAAGGCAGTGAGGAGGAGGGAGGTCGAGATGTATTTACCCAAGGTATGGATGTGTTCATTTTACTGGCCTGGTTCCTCTATATCTACTTCCTTGTTCCTGAGAGAATGGATGATTGATTATTTATTTATTTATCTATTTATTTTAGTACTATCTCCTTTCTCAAATAATGCAGTTTCACTCTGGTTAGAACCAGTTCTTCCCCAAGATTCACCAGGCCTGTGGTAACTTCTTCTAGAAGTTTTAATGAAGTTTGACCTTCTCTTTTATTTTCTGTACTAAACTATTTTGTAGTGCTGCTAGAGGCAGTTTAATAACAGGTGAGTTTCACCCCTAGGCTGATTGTATTTCAGTAGAGGTTGAAGTGATCTCTGTATGTCAGGTTGTTAAATCTGTAAAAAGCTATGTGATCTTTCAAAATGAAAGTCAGTACATCAAGGCAATATAGTTCTCCTTTTTCTTTTTATGGGCCTTTTTAAATCTTTCTTCAGGACGACTCTGAAATACCAAAAATGACTGCTTTTTTTTCCCCCTCACTCACGTATGGTCATCAAATATGCAAATACAATAATTGTCAAAATAAAATATTCTTGTCCTAAGCTTTGCAACCTTTCCAAGGAACTTCGTAATTTAGTGCCTCCATATGGACCTATGGGGGATTATTAAACTGAGATTTCAGTACTTTAATTATATTCAGTTAGCAATGTTCTTCAGGTCTTATTCTAACTTGTTTCTTCAACATTCTCCAAAACTCAAGGTACTTTTATATGCCAGTATATATATATATATATATATATGTGTATATATATATATATATATATATAATGTGTGTACGTGTACATATATAATATCTAGACTCTTTTCCCAATCTGAATCTTTCCAGACTTCCTTCCTCCCTCAGAAACCTACTTAATATAATAGCACTTCAAGAAAATTTGTATTTATTTGGTTATATTTTATATTTAAATGCATATCATTTTGCTCAATTATTTGATATTTCTTAAATACAGACTAAATGCCTACTATGTAACCAGTTAAAATTTTAAAAAAATGAATTATAAAATTACCTTGGAATGTAGTTTCTGTTTTATTGAATTGTGTTTCTATTTTCTAATTGCACCATTCTTGGAATGTCTGAGATCACTATACCATTATATTATATATTTGATAAGGTCTCTGATTCCTAAAGTTTATGAATATCAACTGATTGTCTGACTTTGTAAGTTAGGATTCTGTACTTCAGAGTAGCTTAAAAACTTGCCATGCTATTAAAAGTTATATCTGGTTCCAGACTGCATAGATCTTCACCATATCACAGGTTAGTTCTTAATTATCTTATAACTGAATTATTGGAGTAGTCCCTTAAAATATTTTTCTAATTCCATTCTTTGCATACTGGTGCAATGGACAACATTAGGTTGATGGACCAGATTGCATTATTCTGAGAACTTCTTCCCTCATCCATGGGGCTGGACCCTAAGGAGCTGTGCTTCTGCTTAATAGCCCTGTCCATGGTCCAGCAGTGGACACATAAGACTGGCCTATCAGATTTTATTTCCCCAGCATTTTGATTGTTAAGTGTAGAAACCTGGTATCTTAATGATTTTAATGATAGTATATTAGAAAGTCATATCCATTAACACTCACAGTTGAGTTCTTCACAAATGTCTTAATTTCTGTATTTCCCAAGGCTTAGTTTTTTCACACCATCCTTTGATCACATAAGATACCCTAATAGTTGGCTGATGTATCCTTTTACTTGAACTAATGAGTTAATTTCTATTAGATACAAAAGAGAAAATAAAATAAAAATAAAAACACTTGACTCAAATGTATTCTCCTGATATTGACATCAATGTGATATACTGAGATAGTATTTCTCAACCAAGACTGCACTTCAAATATGTTTGGAAAACTTTTTTCAAAGTAGTATACCTTGATTCTATCTTTAGAGATTCTGATTAAGTAAGTGAAGAGTGACATACAATTATTCTAATGTGCACCTGAGGCTACCAACCACAACCTAAAATATAATTCTGATCATGTCACTCACTGCTTTTGGCTGATTTCAATAATGGACACAAATTTTTGCAATCCCTCCCTTCAAGAGATGGATCCACTTTCCCACCTCCAAACCTATGTCTTGTCTGTCATTGAGATTTATTTTAACCAAGATATGACAGTGTGCCAACATACGTACATCATATATAGTGGCAAAAATCTAACTTCTTTAACATAATATAAAATGAAGATTACTCATTATTTGTCTTCTAATTTTTTTTTAACTTTATTGCTCAAATTGCTTGATTCTTACTATATTTCCTAGTAATATCAGATTGTAATGAAGCACGATGTCTATACTTTATATTGTTTCCTTTAAACTTTCCTTCCAACAGTATTTAGAGTAGCTAAATGTTACACATTATTTAGACTCCTTGTTATTTCAATCAGAATGCTTTCTTTGAAATAGACCACCATATTCCTTATCAGTTCTCACATATTCATCTATTTCCATGTTAACACAATGCATCGTATTATAATTATTTTTTAGGAATTGGAATCTTCAATGAGATTGTAGCTTTGGGGCCGTATTTATTTATCTCTGTGCCTGGCACTAAGTAAATTATAATAATTGTTTGTGAAATCAAACTATTATGCAATTTGGTAATCTGTAACATAGTAAAGACTGACGGGAAATGGAGGAATACATTTATACTTAACTGCTATAATCCAGGAAGTATCATGGGAATTTCCCATTATACCACACGTAGAATGAATATCCAAGCATTATCTATATGCTATATGGCAGAACTAAATAGCTTCTATTTCCCCTACATGTTTCTCATACACATAAACTATTTCCCCCAGCTCTGCTGACTGGTAGCCTGGCGGCTCAGTGCATATCATGGGTCAAGGCGTGTTAAGGTATATTTGGGTAATAAACCAAGAGGTTGGCAGAAATGCAGCATTGAATAGTTCTCTATCTTACCAGAGTCCTAGAAAAGTTAGCTCTCTCTAGCTACTTGAATCCCAGGAGACTTCGTCAAGGGCCTACATGCTATCCTCAAAAGGATGATGAAAGTTACCTTGAATTTGGAATGGATGGCAAAAAACAAACCATTTATTGATGATCATATTTCAGCTACCTATTAAAGAGAGGATAATAGTTCCTCTATATTTGTCATACACACTAATAAATGAGACCTTATTAAATTCTGCAAGTACCAATTAGAAGTCTACTAAACTCTTTTTGGCTCATTTTACGACTGCTACTATTACCACCACTACTAACAATAATAAATGATAAAGCTGGGATAAAAGCTAACCCGGAAAACATGCTGAGAAAAAAAGGTCTATGCTAGGGCTACTCCAGGCATGGTGTGTGTGGGTTAAAACATTTTTAATAATCCATTTCTAACAACAATATTGGTAAAATAGAGGAAATGGTTTAAAATACAAAATTCATTGATTTATTTTTCAAAGTCTATTTCTCATATACCCAGTCATAAATTCTGAAAGTATAAAATTCTCTAGAAAGGTAGTTCAGATAAACATATTGGCACCAATTACATTAAAAATAAATATTCATTCACTTCCCAGGGCTGATATATGGACAAGACATCAAAATGGTTCATGGGCAATATTAATACTAATCTTATAAATGTGTGGTTCTATAAATTACAGTTCTATAAACATTTAATACAAGCTCACCATTAAAATATTATTTTATCCATAATGAGTGTTATTTTTTACTCAGCTGCTATGGTAAATTACAAAACCTTATATTCTTTGAGGGATGAAAACTTGAGGATATTTTTCTTAAGAAATTAATTGCTAATTTTAAGCTATATGTATTTCCTCAGGGGTTATTTTGAAGATGGTACAATCTCCTTTCTGAATTAAATGCTATTCTTAAATGTTTTGAATAGAAATGCTCCTGTTTGCTTTAGCATATCATAAAATCACCTTGTCTATGCAACCATTGTCTTTACATGGGGGTCAGCTTTTCATTTTTGGCCGGCCAGTGAGTATCTAATAATCTGCAACGTATTGAATCTTGTTTTCTCCAATTCTGAAATTAAAACAAAAATGAATGAAAGTACGTTTTAATCCTACTTTTATGAAGATTATGTAAATTAATTCTATAATTAACGACATTGAATTGCCTAATTAACGACAATCTAAATACATGTATTTGCCAAATTATAACGGGGAATATGAACTCTGTTTACATACATCAATTAAATTAATATAGGTATAATTTTTGGCTTTCAAGATGAAATATCACCAATTCTGACAATGGTTTAAAGTAACTTTAAATTTGTTCTTTCAAGTGTAATCTTTTAGTTTTTATGGAAGAGTTTCAAGTATGTGATGGGTGCAGTTTTTTACAGTGAAGTCATTAGTGTATAATTTGTAGATACAGAGATGATGTCTTTCGAAAAGGAAACACTTTTAATGTTTTGATAACTCATAAAAACCTAACTAAATATGCAACCATTCTTTGGAGAGAATCTAATTGAGAATTCATGAACAATCTTTATTGGTCAAGGTCCCTATATCTCCTCCTTCTCTTATTGCAGACAAAAGGTCATGGGTTCTGTCTTTCAAACTGAAAGGCAATAATGATCAAAATAACTGTCTAATAGCCAGGAAGTTTGGAAATATGTAGCTATTTTCTTTTGAAAGGAAATATTTGCAACTTGCCTATAAATATTAATACTCTCTAAATTGCTTTTAAGGTCTGTATACGTGATTTAAATCATCAGGCTTCATGTTCTACAGCATGAACTTGCTTATAAATTTATTTGTAAGGCACTAGAAGAGGATCCTACAAAAGTTTAACTGACTTTCAGGAAGCTTGGAAGGGAATCTTCTTGGTCAAGGAACTAAACCGTAAGCAGATCTTAGGGGAAAAGAGAGAAGGGCTTGGAGAACATATTTAGCAAGAGGGTAAACAAGATAAGGAATATGTCGCTTATCTAATGAAAATAGACCAATGTATGAAAATGCAAGCAAATAATAAATGGGATCAGGATTCAAGTACTGGCTCCACAACTAACTGGCTGTGTAATCTGGAGTATGTATTTCATGGTTCCAGAACTCAGTTTCCTAATACCTTCTACGTAAAATGAAGGAGTGGGGCTCAACTTACATCTCTAAACTCTCTTCTAACATTAATATTGTTAGATCTGTGAGACAAATAGCAGTTCTTCCTACATAATCTTTGAAATTTTTTACATTTTTAGTTGAGATTTATCGACTATCCTTTGTGTTAACTTATCTGAACAGATTCATAATGATAGTGATTATATGTGTTAGATTAAGTATATATTTCAACTAAACACCATGAGAACATTTTAAAATCCCCCTCCTAGTTTTATCAAAAAGAAAGATACCATCAAATCTTCATGTCATGAGTCTTTTGTTAAATAAAAAGTTTGTGATATCTCTGTAAAAAGGCTTCTCGTGTTTCATGTTCTCCAGTATGCTTCTCTCTCTTTAGATTCCAGACCCCAGTTATCTGGTCTTGGGAGTACCAAAAAGGAGCCTAGTGGGAGAACCATATTATCATTCATCTGAACTCATCATCTCCCTTCTACACTCCACTTACATTTCTTCCCCATCTTCTCTCCGTCTCCCCCCATCCCTTCCAGTGTCTGTGCTGTTTCTATTCCTTGACTGGACTTAGAGGGAAACAAATCAGACAATATAGCTTGAATACCCAAACTAATGAGATAAAAAGAAAATGTTAATTGTTGAAATCTATGAGCTGGGATATTTTTTTAAATGAAATAAAAATTTAATTTCCTAAGATTTTCATCCTCAATGAAGATATCTTTCAAACTAGCCAACATCAGGCCTACCTTTTTTTTCAAAACATATTTGTAACTTGATAGATAATGATTATTCATTTTTTATTATACTGTGATTCTATTTCCACTGTAAGAATTCAATGTCTGTTGAGGCTGGATTTTATTTTAATTGAATATATTTAGTTAATGAATTGTTTATTAATGATAACATAGCTTCCAACAAAGTACGCTGCTCTCGTATTCCTTCTGGGATCCCAATATTTTATTTTTCAATCGAAGGATTCAGAGTTAAGGAATGCAAGGCCTTGAAAAACTTCATACAGAGAATAGATGTGATGATGGTGACTTGGCATAGCTAAACTTCTTTGTGGGGAAGACATGCACAGAAACAAATACTTGTAATACAAAATTCTAAATGCTCTAAGGGATGTGGGTCAGAAGAAGAGTGCTGGAGGGGAGAGGGCTTCACAGCAGGGTTGATATTTGGCTGAATCTCAAAGCATGGTATTATCAAGTATTCTTTAGGACGATATGTAGAAGAAGGACATTCCAAGAAAAAAAAAAAAGGAAATAGAAATATCTAAAGGCACAATGACATCAAAGAACATGATACTTTAGGACACTGTTATTTTGGCTATGTTTAAAATAATGGATCTAAACAGCCAGAGGTAAATGTAGTTGCGATGAGAATATGATGGGCCTAAGCTTTCACACTGAGAAATTTGGACTTGATCCAGACATCTGAAAGCCTTTGGATGTTTTTAAGTTGAGTGGCTATATAATTTGATCTTTACTTTTAGAAATAAAACTCTGGCAATATGGAAAATGGACTGATAGAAGAAAAACTGGAATTTAGAAACTATTTCACTTCAGTACTGAGAAGTTGTGGATTTTGTAACTTAATATTACCTAGAATTTTGAGATTTGCTATGATACATGGATGCCATTGCCTGGTGTCAGTAAAAAAGAAGGAAGGGAAGGTCAGAACTCTAAGCAAGGTTTTCGTATACTCATCTCCATAATGAAGATTAATATGTGCTATTTAAGTCAGCACATAATTCTATTTTTTGTAATTGAACTATAGCTGTAGCTTTAATTCACTAATGTATGATGATTTCTCTCTATTTTCCAATATAACTTGTCATTACAGGCATGTGTATGCTGAATAAGACTAGCATGTCAAGTGGTAGGGAGGGAGAAAGCAGGTTTCTGTGTCTTAGTATGATGGGTCTAGAATACAGACTTGTATTCTTTATTTTTTTTAAATATTTTATTTATTTATTTGTCAGAGAAAGAGGAGGAGAGAGCATGAGCAGGGGAAGGGGCAGAGGGAGAAGCAGTCTCCTCCCTGGGCAAGGAGCTCGATGTGGGGCTCAATCCCAGGACCCTGGGATTGTGATCTGAGCTGAAGGCAGATGATTAACCGACTGAGCACCCAGGCATCCCTGTATTCTTTATTTATTTATTTTTTTTGTATTCTTTATTTTTAAGGACTGAATGCAGGAGCATTTTTCAAGTCCTGTTAGGCATTATTGGAGAGTAAAGAATAGCATTTCTATCTTTAAAAAGAGTGTTTTCTTTGATTCCTAAGCACAGCCAATTGTGCTTCAATTGTCTCAGTTCATTAATAGAAACTCAATCTCTGGGATGGGAGAAACATTGTTTACATTTGAAAAGATTCTTTTCAGTTATATTTCCAAAAGAAAAGAAAAAGGAAAGGAGGTAAAGAGGAAGAAAATTGAAGAGAAAAAAAGTGAGGGAGGGTAAGAGAAAGAAGTACTGATGGGGCAGAGGAGCTAAATGAAAGCTGTCATTTGGACATGTTAACCACATGGAATGAAGAATAATTATTCCTCAGTAATTTTTACAAGCGGGGTGCCTGGGTGGCTCAATCAGTTAGGCATCTGCCTTTGGCTCAGGTCATGATCTCAGAGTCCTGGGATGGAGCCCCGCATCGGGCTCTCTGCTCAGCGGGAGGCCTCTCCATCTCCCTGCTGCTTGTGTTCTCTCTCTCACTATGTCTTTCTCTCTCTCAAATAAATAAATAAAATATTCAAAAATAACAATAATAATTTTTACAAGCAATAGTTACCATGTTAGAATTAAAAGAAGAAATTTAAGGAGTGCCTGGGTGGCTCAAGTGGTTAAGGGACCCACTCTTGATTTTGGCTCAGGTCATGATCTCGAAGTTGTGAGATCCAGCCTCCCCTCAGAAGCCTCATGTTGGGCTTCACGTAGGGTACAATGCAGACTCTCTCCCTCCACCTCCTCCCACCAGCCCCCCATCCCTTTCCCCACTCGTGTTCTCTTTCTTTGTCTCTAAAATAAATAAACAAAATCTTTAAAAAATAAAAGGGAGAAATTTCAAAATCTTAATTGTTAACTTAAAATGAATAAATGCAAACACATTTTAACATACATCACAAGTTTTTATAAAAAATATGTTTCAAAATAAAAAAATTATTGAAAAAAGTAATTGTTAAACAGGGTGCTTTCTATCTACTCGATTTTCTCATACATCATTACAAGCTGTACTTTTGTATCTGGCTCCATTTGAGCATCTACTTTAGCTCAGTAATTTTTGAAGAGTAAGCTTAATTCAATAGATTTTGAAAGCATTCACTTACTAATGTCTACAAATCTTATTAGAGAATTTTGCTATATTGCAGCATTTCCATTTTAAATCCTTTTATAGAAATAAATACAAAAAGCAATAATCTATTTTAACTATTTCCTTAGGATATATTCGTTACATTGTAAAATATGGCAAATTTTCTTACTGGAGTTGGTTAAGCGGAATTGAAACAAAGCTAAATAGTTTCATTATGATCTTTTCACTCCGGCTAATACTCTGCTGAGAAAATGCATAGCCTTCATTGACTGCAGGCTGGAAATTTCTCTTAAATTTTGTCTCTACTAAACTGAGAGCCCCTGAAAGGCAAAGTGGCAGAATGAGTTGGGATATCTATGTTCGCCATCAAGTGACCTTCAGAATACCCTGAATGAGATTACCCTAGTCATCCATATCCACCTCACATCACACTGACAAGATTCACTTAGATCTGTCTTAAGAAGGGTGTTCAAATAGAATAGCAGTTTATGATTGAAGAGGATTAGAGGGAAAACATGTGATCATGATGTGAGGTTTGCTCTGCTTCACCTGAGAAGTCCAAAAATGTATTTATCTAGATGGGTTGAGAAAAAAGAAAGCAGCTTTAATTTGCCAGAAGAAACCAACACAATTTTGAGTAAATATTGAACCCTGGGAAACTGAAGTTCTTGTTTCAGCTCTTCTTCTAATGGACTATAGTTCACAAAACTGCTTTTTTTTTCCCCCATGGCTTTTAAAGTTTTCTAAGATGATAGCTTTAACAAAAGGTATCTATTAAGCGTGTGATGTAGGTGCTTTGCCTCACATGGACAGCCTTGTTTGGAATCAATTTCCTTTGATGTAATTCCAA
The DNA here is from genome assembly GCA_028534135.1 of Potos flavus. Lineage (NCBI taxonomy): Eukaryota > Metazoa > Chordata > Mammalia > Carnivora > Procyonidae > Potos > Potos flavus. Next base: position 88,391,225 of record CM052900.1, on the reverse strand, counting down.
AGGAAGACTTATCTTTAATGGGAATGCTAGATCTATTTTTTTGATGCAGAAGCTTTTTTCTCTAATAAGGAGAACAACAATCTGCAGTGTAGAGAGTTGAAATTTAAAGCTTACCACTTTACCGAAAGAAGGAGACTTTAATTTATAGTTAAAAATTTTAGAGAAGTTTTAAAAGTAATTTCATGAATTATTTTAGGCACTATAGTGGATGTTCATTGTAGTGGGACAGTTTATATGTGCCTTGCCTATCCTCACATAAATATTGGAAGTATTTTCAATATAGAAAATTATTTTACATTTGAGTATTTATACATAGATATAGAATTATGTGTAGTACATCAGTGCATAGATACATTACATTGGCATATATATAATGTAGAATATGCATGTATGTGTGTATAGTACAGTATACTGTATATAGCTAAAGCCATATTTCTCTAATACTTCCCTGATATTCTTTCTCTAAGCTACAGATATCTTCTATACACTCTCTTTGTATTTTTTAATAATAGCTCCTATGACTTTTAAGATCTTTACTTATTTTTATGTAGAGTGACCTTAAGAGCCAATGTCTGGTTTCCTTTACCTTTGTGGACCCAGAACCCCTCACAATGCTTTGTCATTTACCAGGTCCTCAATAATAGCTACTTGAATATATGGATACATACTGAATGAATGTACAAACTTTCAGTTATAAAATCAGTAAGTCATGGGGAGGCAATATATAGCATAGGGAATGTAGTCAGTAGTATTATGATAACATTGTATAGTGACAGATGGTAGCTAAACTTGTTGTGGAGATTATTTCATAATGTATAAAAATACTGAATCACTATGATATACACGTGATATTGTATGTCGATTATACTTCAACTTAAAAAAATGAATGAATAGATAAATACAGATGTTTGAATAATCATATCTTTGAATATGTGTGTGTCTAATGAAATCAATTCTCATACCTCTTATGCTCAGATATATAGAAATATGTGAAAATGAAGAGAAATGAACTTAATATGTATAAAAATAGTTTACATTGGTTTATAAAATGGCTGTAATCAGAGACTAAACCATATTATTTAATTATATTTTTTGTCATTGATGCATCTGCATCTAAGATACTCTCATTATAGTGTCCTGCCAAGTTTTTAAAAATCCATTAAGGGTTATCAAGAAAGAAAAGCTCTTTATATTAAAGCTGACCCATTATAGATCATCTTATTCTACAATGAAGTTTAAGCTATAAAAGAGACTATAGCATAGTCAAATGATTTTCAACAAGTGTGCCAAGACCATTCAGCAGGTAAAGAACAGTCTTTCCAATAAATAATGTTGGAAAAAAATGGATATCCATATAAAAAATGAATTTGGGAATTTGACTTCTTACCTAACACCTTGTACAAAAAGTAGCTCAAAATGGATCAACGATGTAAACATAAGAGCTAAAATCTATAAAACTCTTGGAGGACAACATAGGGCAAAAGTTTCACAACTTTGGAATGTGTAATAATTTCTTGGATGTCACACCAAAAACACAAACAACAAAAGAAAAAAAATTGGTCTCCATGAAATTTAAAAACATTTTTGTGCATCAAAACACTATCAACATAATAAATTATAACCCACAGAATGGGAGAGAATACTTGCAGATTATATATCTGATAAGTGATTAGTATCCAGAATATATATAGAACTCCTAAAACTCAACAACAAAAATTCCAAAATCAAAAATGGGCAACGGACTTGAATAGACATTTCTCCAAAGAAGATATACAAATGGCCAAAACACATGAAAACATGTTCAATATGACTAATTATTGGGGAAATGCAAATCAAAATCATAATGAGATATCACCTAAATGCAAATCCAAATAACAATGATATATCACCCCTATACCCATTAAGATGGCTACTATTAAAAATAAAATTAAGTAACAAATATTGAACGGAAGTGGAGAAATTGGAACACTTAGCACTGTTGGTGGAAATGTAAAATGATGCAGCCACTGTTGAAAGTAGCATGGCACTTCCGCAAAAAATTAAAAATAGAATTACCACATGATCCAGCAATTCCACATCTGGGTACATAATGAAAAGTATTGAAAACAGCCTCTAAGAGATATTTGTAAACACATGTTGATAGAAGCATTATTGCTAATAGTTAAAAGGCAGAAACAACACAAATGTCCATTGACAGCTGAATAGATAAACAAAATACAGTATATACATACAATAGACAATTTATTACTCAGTCTTAAAAAGGAAGGAAATTTGAATAGATGCTACAACATGGATGAAACCTGAGTACATTATGCTAAGTAAAATAAGCCAAACATGAAAAGACAAATACTCTATGATTCCACTTGTATGAGGAAACTAGAATAGTCAATTTCATAGAGACACAAAATAAAATAATTTTTGCTAGGGGTTTGGGAAGAATGGAATGAAGAGTTATTGTTTCGTGGGTATAGAGTTTCAGTTCTGCAAGATGAGAAGATTTCTAGAGATGAAAGGTGGTGAAGATTGCACAAGTATATCATGGATATACTTAATGTCATTGAATTGTATACTTAAAAATGGTTTAGACAGTAAATTTTATGTTATATGTATTTTGCCATAATTTAAAAAAAAATGGAAGAGGAGCTATATATTTTTGTAAAATATTGCTATGAGTTTGAAACCTGGTTTTCATTTTTGGAATAAATTTGTTTATTAGTCTTTTTTTTAAGATTTTTTTAATTTATTTTAGAGAGAGAGAGAGCACAAGTGGGAGGGGCAGATGGAGAGGGAGAGAATGTCTCAAGCAGACTCCATTCTGAGCGCAGAGTCCATTGTGGGGCTCTATCTTTTGACCCTGAGAACATGACCTGAGCCAAAATCAAGAGTCAGACACTCGGCTGACTACATTGCCCACATACCCCTGTTTATTAGTCTTATTTAAGCATGATTATGTCCAATAATTTCCTCTGTGATATAATAAAGAACATAGTGTCTTGCCAAGAATAGAATATCATGGTGGGTAAAGTAGAGGATTAGAAGACAGAAATGTGTCCTTTCTGAATGACTCTACCTGGTCATCTAGCACCTCTGACTCCACTGAGGGAATAATGATAAGTTTAGATGTGAATGAACTTTACTACCCTCTTTCAGAGCTGTATTACTAAGTCAAATATAAATTTTTGGCTAGACTGTGTTGAATTTGAGATAATGAAAGATTTATTCAGAAGAAAATAAATCGTAGCAATACAAACAGGATGCAATGAGCAGAAGGGTCCCTTTAGGCACATTTCCCATTCAATCCACTTGCAACTTACACAAAAACCAATATACAAAGGTGTTCTCATGTGTGAACATCTATATGCAACAAAAGGAAAATGAGAGACCTGAACTCCTTCTGTACTTTTTGGCCCTGTCGTTCCCACCCTTAACTATAATGCCTGCCTGTCATAAATATTTTTCTGCACCAGGGTTTATAGCAGTGAGTTGAAATCAACTAGATAGAGAAAGATAGAATTTTATCTTCACATCTAATTAGAATAGCCTTAGTTGGCGGATCTTACCACCGCCTGCTTGATTTCAAATTTAAAAACAAAAAGGCTCCTTAGGTTAACAGTATTAATATGTTCATCTATGATTCACTGTACACCCAATCATTGTGCAATTTCTTTCATTTGTTTAACCATTACATTATCTTTTCAGTAAATTAGCCTTTACATTCTCAAATTCACACATGAATAGTCCTTAAAGGTTTATTAAGTTGACTCATTGTCTCTGTGATCTTGCTAATCACTGCAAATTAAGGCTTTGCAAACTCTCTCTCTGGCATTACCTTTCTCGCTGAAGCTAAAGAGAGGAATAGACATAATATGATCTACACGCAACTTTGGGGTCTTTACAACAATTTTTTTTTCTCCAATAGTACCCATTTTCCCAACTCTTCTCTAGGTTAAACTTTTATTTGAAACCTAGGCATTTATCTAGAAACTGCATAGATGTAATTTGTATATACACATATCTGTATATATGCCTAAATATGTTTATACACATATATAGAGATATATTTTGCATACATACGTATGGTAAATGATGTTGGCTTGTAATTAGATGGTGAAGATAACTCATTTTTATAGTGTTTTTTTTTTTTTTGTCTATTGTCTGATCACACAAGACAGCATTCAGAGCTCTTTTCCCAATCCCTTCTGCCCTATTCTAGTTTGCCTCCCCTCCATATATGTTTACATGATCATATCTGGAAACTGTGTTTTTCTCTCTGTGTTTATGACTATTTAGTGGAAGTTAGTCAAAACATGGCACAGTACCAAAAACATTTGCGTTTTTTTGTTTTGTTTTGTTTTAAGATTTATTTATTTGAGAGAAAGACAGAAAGAGAAACAGACTCCACTGAGTGGGGAACCTCAGCCTGACTGAGCCACGTAAGCTTCCCCAAAACATTTATATTTATCTTAGTAAAACTCACCCTTTCTCTTCTCTTTGAATGTCTTTAATTCAAAACAATCTTACTGTAGTGACCATATGCAGAGCTAAGAACTGAGACAATTACATTGAAAAGGAAAGCCAACAACGTCAAGGCCTATTTTCAGAATGTGATAAATGCTATAAAAATTATGATAGAAGGTATTTACAGGAAAGATAAACTAACAAGTTCGGGCAAATATAAAAAACTCAAAGGAAATTGTATGAAAAAAATTGTTTTACTTTGAAAATTTGTTTAAAAATGTAACACAGTAAGGGTACCTGGGTAGTGCGGTCAGTTAAGCATCTCACTCTTGGTTTTGGCTCAGGTCCTGATCTTAGGGTTGTGAGATCAAGCCTGTCTCCAGCTCCATGCTCAGCATGGAATCTGCTTGAGATTCTCTTTTCCTCTCTCTCTGCCCTTCCCACTCATGCTCACTGTCTCTCTCTAAAATAAAATAAAAAAATCTTAAAAAAAAAAGTAACACATTAAATTGACTCTTAAAGCCATATAATGAATTCCTTAAGGTACTTCTCAAGGAAGTACTTTAAAAGAGAGAGCGAGAAAGGGGACAAGGTATAATAGTTTATAATATACCAATGATTGTGCACTATCTTTTACATGAAGTTAATAAGAATATAAAATTAATAATTGCATTTATATAGTCTCTGCTATTATCCACAGATAAAATTCAAAAAATAGAAATTATATATGAAACCTATAGTGATGTTATCAAATGTAAATTTATCTCTAAGATAATTTCATAAGGAGAAAAAATATTTCAATTCATATAGTTTATTAAAATTTTCAGCAGTTTATACTACATTTTTCTTACTTAATAGTAAATAAAATTTATCATTAAGTTTTAATACTAAACTGTTCATGTCAAGGTGATCATTTTAATTGCTGCTTTTCAGACTCAATATTTAAGAATAAAGTTTGTAACCTAAAATCTGTTGTATATCAGATTCTGTCAGGAGGGAATGGTTTTGGAGAACATTTTTGTACTTCTGAAATACAGTAATAATTTCTCCTAATAATTTCAGATTTTACAATGTCTAAAATTTTTCTCTGAACTATCACAGATTGAATTATATTTGCTATTGTTTTAGCATTAAGCACATTTTATTACTTTGCAATTCCCGAAAATTTATCATCACATGTATGGAAAATCTTTACAAGTGTATTAGTTTGTTGGAGCTGCCATAGCAAAATACTACAGACTGGGTAGCTTAAACAACAGAAATCTGTTTCGGACAGTCTTAGATTTCATTCTGAGAACCTTCTCCTTGCCTTGTGAATGGCTGCCTTCTTTCTGTGCCCTTATATGTATGTTTATTCTGTGTACACAGCTCCCCAGGTCTTTTCATATGTACTAATCTCCTCTTCTTATAAGGATACCAGTCAGATTGGATTGGGCCCCATGCTCAAGGCCTCATTTTTAACTTAATTACCTCTTAAAAGACCCTGTCTTCAAATTCAGTCACATTCTGAGGTCCTGAGGGTTAGGACTTCAACACATAAATTTGGAGGCAATACAATTCAGCTTTAACAATTAGGCAGAGTATTTTATTTATAGATCATTTTATCCTATTGTTAAGAGAGATAAAACTATATTTCTTGTTGCGTTATAGCCATAATTTGAGGAACTTAGGAATCTATCATTAGAGTCTAAGCCTATAGTTTTTTTTTATTTGAATAATAGAACTATTTGTTTTCTAGTATGCATACTTAACCCTTAATTTTGTGTCTGCAAATTATATGGACCCAACATAAAATATAAACAAAAAAGCTGGTCATATCATTCTGTTGCTTTTTCCAGAATCAATTTCTAATGTATCATTTCAGAAGCTTAAGTTCTGGTAGTATTTTCAAGCCACGTAAAAGAAAATTTTATTGACTGCATTGGACTATTGCTCTATTACTATACATGGGTTCCATTTAGTGTTTAGGATAAACATGTCCTCAGGTCTTGCTGATAGCTTCTGAATGAGTTCCAAATGAGATGTTTGATGCTGGAATGAGCTAAAGCATATGGAAGTGTTGAGATAGAGTGAATATATGTTTTACATATTACATATTACAAATGTGACTTATTGTAGGTCAGATAGCAGACTGTTGTGAGTTGAATATTGCATTCTTAACAATCATGACCTCCTAAAACTATTGGAATGTGACTTTTACAAATTGAATGGCAACCCCCCTCCAAAAATATATATGTTAAAATTATCCCTGGTACCTCTGAATGTGAATTTATTGGGAGATTGGGGAGCTTTGCAGATAAAAATAGTTAAGAAAAATCATACTGGATTATGGCGGGCTCTGTTCCATGACTGGTATCCTTATAAGAAAATAAAACAGAGATGCAGTGAAATACACAGAGACAGGACAGCCATATGAAAGTAGAGGCAGAAACTGGGAGTATTGCTGGCATAAAAAAGGGATGCCAAAGATTTCTGGCAAAAGGTAGATGTAAGAGGCAAGGAAAGCAGTAGGGGAAGTTTGGAGAGAGTGTGACCCTGATAATACCTTGATTTCACATTTCCTGAGCTACGAGACAATAACTTTTTATAGTTTTAAGCCACCAAGTCTGTGGTAGTTTTGACAGCAGCTCTGGGAAACTCGAGACCCCATAATTCTGTCTCTCTCATATACTAACCTCTACATCATTCACTTTGTCACAACTACCACGTAAATACAATTTCCATCTCTCAGATCCTCATCTCCCTTCTAATCTTTGCTGAAACTCTTATAACTATCCCACATATATTTCATCTGTTTATCTTGTAACTTGTCAGTTACAAGTTAAAGTGTAATTGGTTTGAAGACAAGGGAATTCTTGTTTCTGAGTGTTGTTCAGATGTTTGCTGTACGATAGTTTCTCAATAGATATTTACCTAAGGAATTATTTTGCAAAACTGTATTAGCCACTTAAAATAAAGCTTGCTGATACGAAGGCATTCATGTTGAAGATATGTGTGAAAAGTTCTAACTATTGCATTGGGTTACTAAATAGTTTAAATAACAGAGTATGTGTAAAATCTGTAACAATCACTCAAAATAGGGTAGCTATTTTCACTAAAATGTACATTTGAATATCATAGCTTTTTTTTTTTTTTTACATTTGGTTCACTCAGCAATGCTTAGAACTTGACCTGCTTCATAGAAGATTCTCCAAAAACATTTGTTGAATCAATATTGGCTCTGAAGTAAATGAAAAAAACCTGGCATTTCAAAGTGAACATTTAAAAAAAAGTATTTCAAATTCATTTAAAAGTTTTAAGCAGGAAAGTGATATAATACACTTTAAGTTTTAGAAACAGTTTTTATGGCTACTATATAGCTATGGACTGCAGGAGGTCATGAATGAAACAGGAAAATAAATTAGGAAATTGTTAGAGTGACCCAAAATTATGGGTTTCAGTTGAGGAAATATATATGGAGAGAAGTGGAAAAAAATTTAATATTTTGGGGGCACAATAAAAATGGTTATATATGGGGGCACCTGGGTGGCTCAGTGGGTTGAAGCCTCTGCCTTCAGCTCAGGTCATGATCTCAGGGTCCTGGGATGGAGCCCCGCATCGGGCTCTATGCTCAGCGGGGAGCCTGCTTCCCCCTCTCCCTCTGCCTGCCTCGGTGCCTACTTGTGATCTGTTTCTCTCTGTTAAATAAATAAATAAAATCTTTTTAAAAAAATGGTTATATATGGAGTAAAGAAGACAAAGGCTTCTCTTCAAGAAGGTATCCCATTTTTCTGGCATGAGAAACTGGTTTGATGATGGTGTGATTCACTGATGTGGAAAACTGGGATATGTACACATTTGATATAGAAAATTGATTTAATTTTGGACATCTTAATTTTCAGATGCCTGTGAGGTATCTAAGTGAAGGTATAAAGTGAACAGCTGGGTAGTCAAGTCTAGAGGTCAGAAATAAGTTTTTCACTGAAGATAAAAATTTGTGAGTCTGTGATATATAGGTAATTCCTAAAGCCAAGACAATAAAGAGAGATGAGATGAAAGCTCAGGAATTCAGTATGTCAGAAAAATATGGAATTACCAGCAAAAGTAATGGAGAAGAAGCAACTGCTAGAGATGTGGGGAAAAAACCAGAAGATATACTGTTATGGAAATCAGGAGTCTTAAAAGAATAGTGTCAAGAGTCAACTAATTTTCAACTCCTTTTTTATTCTGGGGCTTAGAAACAACATCACCATAGGGCCTTACTGAATTGCTTCTGGCTTATTTATTACCTGTTTTGTCACTCTTTGTCCACAAATACTATGTCGATTTCCTCAGCCATCCTGCTCTAGTCTTACATTCTTAGTCTAGCCATAATGATAGTGTAAGGGCCCCATCTGATTTTACCAAAGCACCCATTTTTTATTTAATCTTTTCTCTCCTATACCCATCCACTCCAACTTTTTAGTTGTTCCCATCAAAGCTTCCTATTTATATTATGATCATCTTATTATTTCTTTGTGCTGCATGCACTTAAATTTAAACAAAAAATAAGAGGCAGTGAGTACAAAGAAACCAAGAGGCAGAGATTCAAATTGCAAAATAAGGCAGTTTGATTTACCTTATTTTCATTTTTATTGTATTGTTGCTTATTGCACATGACCACTCACATCCTAATAACACAGCCTAAACTAATGTATTAGACTTGTTATCTTATGACACTTCATAGAAAATAGAGAATAACATTTGATTGAAATGAAAAGTTGCCATATAAATGCCTTGCAATTTTTAATATGTAGACCACTGATTTTGTTCCAGGACTCCAAAAAATTTAATACACATATTTTAGAGAATTTTCACAGAGCACAATGGTTCTTATTCATGAGACTCAGACTGATTAATTGATTGACTGATTAAAACTCTAAGGAATAACTGTCTGCTTTAGAGACAGCCCTAGAGATTCTTTGTAATGTGTTTCAGAGAAACATTGTATTCAAACCAGTTGTTGAGCTCTGCTTTTCTCATGTAAACAATGAATGTTCTGAAAGGTGAATTTCCTCTGAGATTATTATTTGCAGTGAAAGATTTTGTGACTCTGGGAAGGCCCAATTCTAACAATCATTTTAGTTCCTCTAGCAGAGTTTCTCAAAACTCTCTTCAAGTGCCTGAGGGCAGAGAAATGAGAGTTCATGTGTCTGGAGATTCTTAGAACAAGGACAATCACAAACATCCTTTGAAGGTTTTATATTTCTCTAGAAAACAAAAGTAAAATTTTAATTTTATTATATATGTTTATTTTATTTAAGTGGTGTTCTTCTTTTCCTACTCTATTGAAGTAAAATCTATGCTCCTAGATGTTTAGTATTTATCACAGAGGGAATTCAATATAATCCTCAAACATCCTCTAGTAGGCCCAGAAACATCAGTTTGTGAAAATTAGAGAAATATGATAAAGGAGAACTGAAAAAAGTGGAGGGGGAAAAAAAAAACCAAAACCAAAACAAAACAAAAAATAGCAAATGGGAAGAATATTCCAAAAGAGATTACAGCAAAAATAGGACAAAGGTATTGATTTAGGACCCCTTGCTCTTTTTCCGTATATTCCCTGTGATTTTCTTTAAACTCTATTCCTCAGTTTTTCACTTTCCTTTAAATGTGTCTATGATGTAAGATAAATAAATGTTACATCGATGATATAAGCCCTTGTGTTTGACTTTTGCTGGCTTAAAATATATAACTATCTATTATACATTTAACCTTTACGAACATGTCTCCTGAAATCACATTAAAATTAAAGGAATTTTAAAAAATGGTATAAAACTGCATGAGGCAAAGTACAACAAAAAGAAAATGTATAAAGGAAGCTAGAGAAGGAGATGCTGAAAAGAAAGGAGGGCTGGGTTGCAGAATCCTGTCTAGCATTGCAGGAGCTGATGAGGAACAAGAACCTGAAGTTCCATTCTTGAGAATTTAAAATTTCTCTTACTGTCCTGTCTCTTCAATAGACCTGATGTAAAAAACCTAAATACTCTGTGGTTCCATTTCTCCATCTCCTAATATTGTGAGAAAGGAGTAGTTATGAGCATGCATCAGAGAGAGGTGGGAACCTGAGGGCCCTAATTTTTCTTTTTACAAATGCTTAACAAATTCTTCTATTGGTTTTTCCCTATCCCTCACTCTCTCATTCCAAGTCCAAGGACTTGTCAGGATTTTTCAAAAATAAACCAAAAATTAGAAGGAAGTTTTACACTAGGAATTCAAGAAAGATAAAACAAAGAAAAAGGAAAAAAGAAATTGTAAAACAATAATGATGATAATGATAATTAATAATAATATAGAAAAACTCCATTTTGAAGAGCATGAAACAGCCCAAATCAATAAAGTTGAAAAAAATCATCAAGGCATGCCATGGGAAAGCTTTTAAATATTAGAGGTGAAGAAAAGATATTAAAAGCTTTTCAAAGGGAAAAACAATAGATAATACAATGGGATCAGAAACAGAAAAGGAACTAGACTTTGCAAAAACAACATTAGAAGCTGGAAAAAACTTTAAATAATGTCATAACATTTCCTGAGGAAAAAAATGATTTATAACAATTTATTCTTCAATTGGCCAAATTTTCAAACAAGTATGAGGATAAAACAGACATTTTTCAGATGCAATATTTCCAAATTTACCTCTCAGGTATTCTTCTTCAGAAATATATTGGAAAAGAAATACCAGGAAAAAAGAATGGAGTAAGCCAACAAAGAAGAGGGCACAGAATTGGGAAAACAATAATATAATCCTACAGAGGACGGAAATCAAAAGGCATCCCAGGATAATATTGAAAAGAATCCCAGAGTGAAATGCATGGCAGCCTAAAGCACAATATGTCCAGATCAGAGAAGAACAGAGACACTATGAGGGAAGTCTTCGAGGGGGTGGGGGCTGACAGATTCCTCGATATGTTTGTTCATGTGTGAAAACAAGCTTTATAAGAAAAGAAGAGTTTTGTAAGTCTTGCATTTCATTTATTTTGTAATTATACGAATGCATTATTTTGAGAAAAATGAATGTTACCATCAACATGATGTTACTAAAAAAAAAAACAAAAACAGAAATACAAGGTAGAAAAACTACTGTGTATGATTCCATAATGGTGGCCATGTGTCGTCATAAATTTGTTCAAACTCATAGAATGTACAACATCAGTGAACTCTAATGTAAACTCTAGACTTTGGATGATAATGATGTATCAGTGTAGGTTCATCAAATGCAACAAATGTACCACTCTGGTAGGGCTATTGATAATAGGAGAGACTACGCATGGGTGGGGGAAGGGAATATATGGTAAATCTCTGGCAAACCATAAAGCGGACTCTTAACTATAGAGAATGAACTGAGGGTTGTCAGAGGGGATGGGTTAAATGGGTGATGGGGATTAAGGAGGGCACTTGTGATGAGCACTGGGTGTTGTATGTAAGTGATGAATCACCAAATCTTACACATAAAATTTTTATTACCCTCTATGTTAACTAACTGGAATTTAAATAAAAACTTGGGGGGAAAAGAAAAAATATCTCTCAAAAAATAGAATAAAATAAAATAAAATATAGAATATATAGGAAATCTCTGTACTTTCTACTCAATTTTGCTATGACCCTAAAACTGCCCTAAAAAGTAAAACTTCTCCAAAACTGCTCTTAGAAAACCTCCAGAATTTATTTAAATTGAGAACTGAAAAATTAGTAATAAAGTGAGGAAGCACAAGCAATCCACATTTGTCTTTTTAGAATGAACTTTTTAAATTTTTTTAAAATTTAATTTTATTATTTAAAAGATTTTATTTACTTATTTGACAGAGAGAGAGAGAGAAAGCACACTCAGGGGGAGTGCCTGAGGAAGACAGAGAAGCAGGCTCCCTGCTGAGTAGGGAGCCAGATGTGGGGCTTGATCCCTTGAACCCTGGGATCATGACCTGAACCGAAGGCCAACGCTTAACTAACTGAGCCACTCAGACGCCCCATAAAATAAACTTAAAAAAAAGCCAGTTTAGATTTATAGAAAAATTCAACAAATAATAGAGTGCTCACGTATGCCACACCCAGATTCCCTAATCAATATCTCGCAATAGTATGCCACATTTGTCACAATTGATGAACCAATATTGATACATTAAATTCACTAAAGTTCATACTTCATTTAAATTTCCTTAGTTTTTACCTAATGTTCTTTTTCTGTTCTCGGATCTCATCCAGGATACTATGTTGCTTTGATTCACAGAGTCTCCTTAGGCTCCTCTTAGCTGTGACTTCCCTTGCTTTGATGAACTTGACAGTTTTGAGGAGTATTTTGTAGACTGTCCCTTAATTTTGATTTATTTCATGTTCTTCTCATGACTACACTTGGATCATGGGGAAGAAGATGGCAGAGGTAAAGTGCCATTATCACCACATCACATCAAGGCTACATACTATCAATATTACTTATTATTATTGATATTCACCGTGACCACCCAGGTTGAGGTAGTGTTTTTCAGGTTTCTTTAATGTAAAATGACTCTTTTTTTTCCCTGTCTTCATACCTTACTCATTGGAAGGAGGTCATTATGCACACTCTACACTTAAGGTAGTAAGTTATGTTCTATTTCTTGTTTCATTTCAATGGAACACTTTTTTTGTTTTGTTTTGTTTTTGTTTTTGTTTTTGTTTTTTCAATGGAACGCTTTTGCTAGTTGTTCTTTATGGCCTTACCTTTAAGGTCTCCTGTATAGATACATCATCATATCGTTACTTTATTTCTTCCAATATTTCTTTCTCCATGACTTTCTAGAAATATGAAGTAGCTCACATTAGTGACAGAACCTGTCTGGAAATTTGTTTTTGCTGCTGAAATTGTCTACCATAGAAGGTCTCAGGAGGTTATTTCCTCTTTTCTTTTTTTTTCTCTTCTCTTTTCTTTTCTTTTCTTCCTTTCTTTTCCTTTCCTTTCCTTTCCTTTCCTTTCCTTTCCTTTCCTTTCCTTTCCTTTCCTTTCCTTTCCTTTCCTTTCCTTTCCTTTCCTTTCCTTTCCTTTCCTTTCCTTTCCTTCCCTTCCCTTCCCTTCCCTTCCCTTCCCTTCCCTTCCCTTCCCTTCCCTTCTCTTTCTTTCTTTCTTTCTTTCTTTCTTTCTTTCTTTCTTTCTTTCTTTCTTTCTTTCTTTTTTACTTATTTACTTATTTGAAAGAGAGAGAAAGCACAAGTAGGGGGGAGGGGCAGAGAGGAAGAGAGAGGGACAAGCAGACTGCCAGGAAGGGCTGTATCCCAGGACCCTGAGATCATGACCTGAGCTGAAGTCAGATGCTTAATCAACTGAGCCACCCCCCTACCCTCCCCTTTTCTTTTCTTTCAGTCTTTCTAGAAATTTATTTGATACTTAGAATAAGGAAGTCTTATTCATAGTGGTTATTTTGCAAAAACAAAATTCTTTTGTCATCAAAATCATCTTTTGTTAAACACAAAGCCATGTAATAAATAACTAAAAATGACCAGGGAATAATCTTGCTTTTAATTGAACATTATGATTTTTTTTTGCTTTATTCCTAAACATTCACATTAATTAGCTTCAACTGCACTGTCAGTTTTATTTCACATTTCTTTTCAATATTTTGTAGTTCATTCCTCAACAGTTCTCTGCTTCCATCCACCTTACCACTCCATTCATTTTTGCCTTCTTTTTAGAATGTCAGAAACTAAATAGGGCATGAAATCCTTAAATGTCGTTCTTTTTCCTTTCTAAATTTATCTAAATTCAAGTACATTCTCATTCTTAACATCCGGGAATGCATATGATAAGCCAGGCAATATGTCAAGCCCTTGGAATATGAGATGAGTGAGACAAACCTCAGCCTTCAAGAAGACCACCATCTAGAATGTTCATGAAACGAAACCCTCCAACATATTATTAATGTCAAAGTCTCCTATCACTTCTAGGATTATTCCCTATTAATTATTCTTCTTCCTGTTTCATATTCAATATGCCTTCTCTACTGGACTCTTCTCATTGCTTTATGGCCATGCTCAGCATCATTTAAGGATTTTACAGATTAATTAAGTGCCTACCAAAAGAGCACAGTGGTACCAGAGAATGTTAGATAGTTTAAAAGATTGGAAGCTAAGATGCTCATAGGAGGATAGCAGCTAATTTTGGAAAGACAGGTGGGACAAGAACACAAAGTGTCATTTATGCATTCTAAGATATCCAGGAATGGATAAGAGGAAGAATTTGAGCCATATGATTAGATAAACATTTGCCAGTGATCACGCACAGAGTTTTCCTACTTGTTCAACCCTTTTTTGTCTTGAATTTGTTTCAAGAAAAACTAAGACTAGGTTCTTACTCTATGTTATGCCTGAAACAAAATTCATTATTCTTGGCGAACCAGCGGAAATGCAAAATTCTTTGAGTAGGGAATCTTGAGGTTACGCTTGTCTCAGATGTCCTTACACATCACTTGACATGTGATGATTATGGCTAGAGAGAAGGTAGTTTTAATGCAGAGATTGAAACAATATGAAAGAAGCTTCAAGTGCTAATTTCAATTCATAGGGGTCATCTTATTCTGATGCCATTTGCTCTATAGGTAATTTTTGTTCTCCATAAATTGGTGAAATACTCTTACTTTTAGTTACTATTATCATATAAACCTTTCTATATTTCCAGTGAGTTCCTTTTGGGAATATGGTTTCTCTTATTAAAACTATCCAGAAACCCTGTTGTCTTTGCTACACACAGGTTTGATTCTTCATGGTCTGGTAGAATAAGATGGCTTTGTCCACTTGCTCAGATTTTGGAGTTCATGAAATTGACTGTCATTTATTTTATTTGGTCGTATTGTTGGGGATTTTTAATTTTTATGTTAGTATTTTGTTTTTGTCCACAAATTTGGGATATAAAACCTATCCACTTCTGTGCCATCTTCCCAAAATGTTTATCATTTTTCTCATTAAATCAGTATCTTTACCAACTCATTTTAACTTCTGGTCACAAAATACAAAATATTTTCATTTTATATTCAAGACACTGGATATTTGTATGTTTGAAAAATTGGAATGACATGCATTTGTTTGGGTTGAAAGATAGGTAGGCAGGTAATAGTATTCCTAAATAAAAATTTCAAAGCAGCATCATAAATTTTCAAAATAGCACTAATGAAAAAAATCAGTCTCTTCTCTGAATATTTTAATTATGTAAGACTTCGTCTCAATTCCATCACTAATATTCCTGATATGAATTAGAGTGGGTTGAGCAGCATCACCCCTTTCCCCACCAAAAAAGGAAAAAAAAAAAGGTTTATACCACCGGGAATTTATTCATATGACATTATTTGAAAAAGGGTCATTACAGATATAATTGTTAATAATTTCAAAATGAGATTATACTGGATTAAGTTGAACCCTAAATCCAAAGACAAGTATCCTTAGAAGAAAAGGAGGTATCACACGGAGGACAAGGCAATATGAAGACAGAAATAGAAACTGAAGTGATGCATCAATAAGCCAAGAAATATCAAGGATTGCTGGCAGCCACCAGAAGCTAAGAAAGAGGCATGGAGCAGATTCTCCTTCACAGGCTATAGAATGAACCAACCCTACTTGCACCTTGATTTTGTACTTCTGGCCTACAGAGCTATGAGATAATAAGTTTCTGTTGTTTGAACACCCAATTTGTAGTAATTTGCTTTAGAAGCCTTGGAAAAGTAATACATACCTCATCAAATGTTAGATTTTTTTTCTGCTTCCAAAGATTCTTTATAATTTACTAAAAACATAACTTTAGCAAATCAACTGAGAAAGAATAGTTTTTTTTTTTCCAAAAATTGTGCTGGATCATTAGACAGCCATATGTTTAAAAAATAGACCGAAGAAACATATCTTACATGTTAGACAAACTTAATTCAGAATGGATCATAGACTTAAATCATAAACTTAAAATCATAGAGTTAAAACATAAAATTATAAAACATTAAGAGGAAAATATAGCAGAA
Source organism: Potos flavus (assembly GCA_028534135.1). NCBI lineage: Eukaryota > Metazoa > Chordata > Mammalia > Carnivora > Procyonidae > Potos > Potos flavus. The sequence goes on along the minus strand of CM052900.1, from coordinate 88,374,783 downwards.
TGTATGTATGCCATTGGATTTGATCGTGAGTTTTTAGCATAAACTATTAAAGAAAAAGCTGATAAATTGAACTTTACCAAAATTAAAACATTCTGCTTTTTGAAAAGCAACAGAGAAAATATTTGCAAATCACATATTTGATAAAAGACTTGTAGGCATAATGTATAATCATCTTGTGAAGATGTGAAGAAAACAGGCAAAAATTTTAAAAATTAAATAAAGATCTGAGTAGACACTTTACCGAAGGAGATATATGGATATCAAATAAACTCATGAAATGAGGCTTAACATCATTTGTCATTAGGGAAAAGCAAATTAAAATGGCAATGACATTCCACTGGATGACTATTCAAATGTCAAAAATTTTAAAAATTGACAATAACAAATGCTGGCAATGATGTGGAACAACAGGAATTCATTACAGGTGGGAATACCGATGGTGCAGCCACCATGAAAGACAGTTTGGCAGTTTGTTATAAATTAAACATAGACTTAACATATGTCCCAGCAATATCATTTCTAGGAAATTATTCAAGTGAATTGAACACTTATGTTTACACAAAAACCTGTATAAGAATGTTTATAGCAACCTATTCATAATTGCAAAAAGCGGGATGCAACTAAAATACTGTTCTACTGGGAAAAGTGGGTAAACAAACTGTGGTCCATCCATACCATATGGTCCAAATATTATTGGATGATATAAAGGAACAACCTATTGATTCATCAAACACCATGTATTAATCATAAGTGGATTTTGCTAAGTGAAAAAAAAAAGACTCTAAAGGAGACATATTGTATGATGCTATTTATGTGGAATTCTGGCAAAGGCAAAACTATAGTGGTAGAAAACAGATCAGAGCTTGCAAGGCATTGGTAGATGGCAGCGTAGTTGACTGAAATGGAGATCTATCAAGGAAATTTAGTGTGGTAGATCTGTTCTGTATGAGACTGAGGTGGTCAAAACCCATAGAAAAGTACATACACAGGGTGAACTTAAATGTGTGAAAATTTTAAAAAAAAACAGTATTTGGGGGGAAGCTAATGCACAACACTGTGTAAGCAATAACATTACAAATGAATAATATAATTGCGTTGGAGGGAGTCAATTGACCTAATAACATTATAACTGATTTCAAGTCAGACATCTGTATGAACTTAGGTTTAGCTTAATATATATATACTAATGAATAGATTCAGAAACAACTATATGTGTATATATTGGTTGGAATTCATACATATATTCTACTCATCTGCTTAGAAGATATAGAAACAGTGGCACCTTAGTAATAACTACAAAGACATAAGAGACCTTGCGACAGAACTACCTAGTCAAATTTCTTTCAAATTCCTGACCCAAAGAAATGGTAAGAGAATAAATGTTTGCTTTTAAGCTGCTAAATTTTGAGCTGCTAAATTGTTATGTCACGATGGATAGCTAATGCACAGCCCCATAATGCATTTATAACTGTATCTTTTACTCCAGGATATAGTCTAAGATTATGCTTCAGAAATAATCGCCATGTCTCTTTAATCTCCTAAACTATGGAAAGATCCCCAAACTGTTTTTACCTTCGCTTATATTGACATTTTTGAATAATGAAGTTCAGTCGTTTTATAGAATATTCTTTAGCCTGGGTTTGTCTGATGTGGCCTCATAATTAAATTTAGGTTATGAATTTGGGGCTGGAATATTTATAATACATGTGTACTGCAGGATTTTTTATAGCAGCAAATAATTTTAATTATTAAATTTATGAGTTATTAAGTGAATGAAGATAAGAAATTAGTTAAACAAATTGTAGTTATTTTAATCAATGAATATGGTAACAGCATTAAAAATCATAATACAAATGTACTTTTTACACAGTTAGGATAAAGTATTACCTGGAAAAAAGAAAAAAATAAGTTTCAGAGCTGAGGGGATGATTTAACCTCATTAATTAGATTCCAGTTTGTAAATATTGGTTTTTTTCATGTCAGGACAAAGATATAAATACATAAAAGATATTCTTGCTTTGGCAATATAAATAAACCAATAGGTAATTTTTGAAAAGTTTCTACTGTGTAATCTGAGTTCAAACATATGATCTGAGATCAAAAGCTTATTTTATAACCCCATCATATAATCAAGTTCTACAATAAAAATTTATTATACATTTTTTCCAAATAATGTTATAGAACTTCTCATATCTGTTAATAGAAAAATAATGCAATGAGGGAGAAATACCAATGGCATCATTCAATTAAACAATTGATGTTTATGTGTGAATGTTCTACTGTATCCCAAACATTTCCCCATGCCAAATAGAAAAAAGATACTAAGAAAACACAGAATATTCAGGAAAGGATAATCATAAATTTTGCCTGTACATTAAAATCCTAGATGAACCATCTGGGAAAAGCCATTTAATTTCTCCTAACATTAAATTATTCATCTATAAAATCAGAACAAAAATTTCTATTCAAACTGCCTGAAATTAGTTATTTATGTAAAAGTGTTTAGTGATTTTTCTTTGAATTATAAAGTTCCAGAGAATTTACTTAAAATTGAATGTTTGAAAAAAATGTACATTTGCTCTTATTAAATTTATGTTTTTTGTCATTTGTGTACTAAAACAGAAAGCATGTGACAGTAGTTCTTTGGATTATTACCCATAAGCTATTTTTAATTAACTATAAACACATACAAATGTCAGTAGTGGGAGGAGAGAAAATATGTAGGCATATGTTTTAATAGTTTGGAGTGTTTGGAGTTGTTTCATGAGAAAAGCCACATAAAAATTATATATCAAGGTGAAGTATGGAGCTGCTGAAATATACAGATATGTGTGACTCAGAGAACTCTTTTGAGGGTTACATAAGATAATGTGTAAGAAGGTCCAAGAATTATATCTGATCCCTGGCAAAATGTCAGGGATATTCATTGTCTACTTTCCTGTTAAGAAAGCAATTAACTGTTACTAGCTGAGACTCATCTTGCTCCTTCTATCTAAATAGGTCAGTGGGAACTTGGCAGATTTTCATGAGAGAAGAACAATGAAATCTCAAAAGAAATTACTGTGTAAGAAAGCCTAGGTGTAGGAAAAACAAAAAGTTGGAATTTCCAATGTAGATTGTTAGTGTGGAATGATCTAATGCTCGGGGACAATGTTCTCAGCACATCTGTCTGTACTTGAATTCCACTTGCCTCATTTATTCTTCCTCTTTTCATTTCTATCCATTTTCTTTCTTTTTTTTTTTTCTTCTCAAAACTCTTTGGTCACTAACTTTTTTTGATATTGAGTGTTGTGCTTTCCAAGTAGATATATATCTAACACAATACCATTTATTTCTTTTGAATTCAATATCTGATGCTTTACTGTAATCAATTTCTTTCAGTCTCTTCTTGAAAACTTCCACTTATAAGCATTCCATCCTTTTCTGACTATTTGACAGTATCCGTTCATCTCTGTTTGTAAATGCTCAGGTTTTTGTTTCTTTGAAGCACAAGTTCAATGACTTTCCTTAAGTCATAGACACAGCTTAGGTTTAGCTGAACACTCCATCACAATATAATTATTCCTTTTGCATTGTACTCTTTTTTCTCTCTTTTCTTTGAAATGCCCATCTTTCATCTCTTTGTTCTTAATTTATTAATAACGAGGTGAGGCTCCACTTTTTTCCTTTGAATTAATTTCATAATCAGTTCAATTAAATCAGTTTAATTAGAATGGCATATATACATAGTGATGAGGTGAGAGAGAATGATGAGAAAGATATCGAAAATAAACCAAGCATAATTGCATTTTTATTTTACTCAGTGTAAAGACTAGTGATTCTTTACCTGGGTACATACAACATTTGAGGTTCCAATGGATACATTCCCTTTCTGAGAAAAAAATACACATATGATTCTATATACACAGTCTTGCATGAAGCTGTAAGAGACAGACAGATCTCTTTGAAGAATATCCCTGGCTATTGCCCTCATGTTGATGAGGTCTTGACTCAAATGACTAAAAAATGAGCAGCAATGTCATGCCATAGAGGAGATAACAAGTAACAAGAAAAGGGCATGATGGTAACATGGAGTATTGTAACACAACTTAAACTGAAGGAATAGTGGGAGGAGGAAAAGCCTCTGAATAAGCAGTACTATAAAAGTACAAAAGAATATAATAGCCACTTTACATAGAACTGCAAATAAACTCAGATACCAAGGGGTAGACATGTGACTGTGACTGTGTGTTCTGTGTTCTGAGAAGTTAGCATTTAAGATGGGTCCTAGAAAACATACAAAAGAAATTGAGAAAAATCATCCCTGACAGTTTTCAACAAGGAAGACAGAAAAGTGCATCCATACCATAATATTGGTAATAACATTAAACAATTAAGTTAGTACTTACTATGTTCAAAGTGTTTCATACATATTAACTAATTTAATCCTTATAATCTTTCTAATTGACTCTAACATTGTCATTCTTTGGATGAGGAACATGAGGGAGAGAGATTGAGTTACTGGCCTGAATTTAGCAAAACTAGTAAATGGTGGAGCCAGATTTTGGACTCACAAAGTATTAGAAGTCATCAAGAGGACATGACCTCTGGTTGAGGAGAGCTGGACCCAAGCAATCAGTTTCCTCAAACTCCTCAACCCCTCCCTTGAGACTATGTAGATTGTATATGTGATTAAATTTAGTTAAGGCCTCTATATAAACTTTTTATGGAGTTCCTGGATCCAGAGATGTATTCATCTTGCAACCCCTCAAGACAAACGTTGTATGTAAATTCCTTTGCTTAAACCTTCCACCTACCAATCTGGAGTAGCCTGCCTCTTTCTTTGGTCTCTTCTTCCCTCTGTGTATAGGGGCCAGTTTCAAATTTCACCTGTACAGATATTGTATGTCTTTTTCAGAGAAAGATCTTTTTACTCTCATTTAAGAGTGAATATATCGTGGATACTAATTTTGTCTGAGCTTCATAATGTATCATGATAAAAAAAAAGGGGGGAATTATTATTTTACCCAGATGGAGAACGTGGAAATATCAAGTGTATTGGGGAGGATTAGAATTAATGAGAAGGAAATGACTGTTCTAAATATTAGTAGTTTTAGAATGGCTGCCCTCACATAACCTCCTATGGGATTTTGAGAGAACAGAGAGAAGGAAACGCAAGCTCTGCATAGTCCTTTCTGAGCCTTCACATTATGTAGGTCTCTAAAGGGAAGTTGTACAATCTATCAATATTATAATTTCAGGTCCTTTAATCAGTGCATGTAAAGTGCTTTTTATCAATTTAGGTAAATTCTGTAGTCGCTTTATATATTTATAGTTGCTTCATTTGATATCATTTTGCCATTTGAGCCTTGAATTTTTAGGAAAAGTATATTCCACATTTTTTTAATTGAATGTGATATGATTTTCTGTACACAAATACATATCTTCAATGGCTTCACATATGACTAACACTGAACTGTTCTTTAATGAACACTGTGAACCTACAGTTCAGTGTGTAAATATTTTTTATCAAACGCTACCTGATAGTTCACTAATAAGATAAACTAAGGTTATGTTTCCTCTTGTGATGCATTAAGAGATTCAATATCATCTGCCAAAACTATTTAATCTCAGTTTAATTATGGGAAAATCATCACATACAAATTGAGGGACAGTCTATAAAGCAACTGGCATTTGGCCTTTAAAAGTTATCTTGCTAGGAAAAGAACATGAAAAGTGTTTTAGATTAAAAGAAACTAAAGACTTTGGATCTCACCCCCCCAAAAAAGAGAAAGAAATAAAAAAATAAGAAAGATAGGAAGAAAGGAAAAAATCTCATATTGAAGGATATTAGAAATAGGAGCAATGGGTGTGGTACATGAACAATGAATCTTGTAACACTGAAAAAATAAAATAAAAGTATTTGGGGAAAAAAGGAATATAGACTATGGATTGAAAAATAGTATTATATTAGTGCTCCACTAAAGTATTAAAATAAATTAAGCCTCGAGGGAAAATACCTTTAACCCAGAATTCCATACCCAGCCAAATTATTAATAAATAGAAAATAATGATAAAATCATTTTTAAACACACATTTCAGAATGGAGAGGACTCAAGAATTTTACTTTCCATGTCTTCTTTCTTTGGAATACACTGGAGGCCATGCTTCCAAAAACAGGAAGTGTGGGAAAGAGTGTTCCAGAAATAGAAAGAGGCAAAGAGGAGCTTTTACAATAAGTAAGCATCATCCAAATGGCAGCAAGAAGGGGTGCCTGGGTGGCTTAGTCGGTTAAGCGGCTGCCTTTGACTCAGGTCATGATCCCGGGTCCTGGGATCGAGAACCACATTGGGCTCCTTGCTCAGCAGGGAACCTGCTTCTCCCTCTCCTTCTGCCTGCTGCTCCCCCTGTTTGTGCTTGCTCTTTCTCTGTGTCAAATAAATAAATAAAACCTTTAAAAAATAAAATGGCAGCAGGAGTCCAGAAAATCATATATCGATCATCAGAAAAAAATGTGACATATTAGAAAAGATACATGAATTGAAGTAATAGAATATGTAATAAGAATTATGGATAGATATGTACAAAATTATGCAAATGAAAAAAGAGATAAATTAACTCAAGGGGGTAAAACAACTTTTTCAAGAAAGGAACTATAAAATAGAATACAGCTTTGGAGTGAACAGTATTAAATCATCATAAGTCTGAAAATGGTGATTTCTATCTTAACTAAAAACAGTGAATTTGATATTTTAAGAAGATGGGGAAGAGGAATTGGAATTGATTATGCAAGTGAGCTAAGTCTTCATTTCCTTTAAGTGAACAAATCAGAGGAAAAAAATTATAAAATATTATTATAAAAATGAAGATAATCATCAAAAAAGGAGGTTAAAAAAAGCTCAAACTTTTCAACTGAGTAGCAGGACTGAAAATTGTGCATTTAAATATATATATTTATGTATAAATATATATATTTATATATTATATATAATTTATTTATTTGCCTTTTATTGCTTCTACTAATAGCATACCTGAGACAAAGGCTTGTGTGTAACTTATCTGTGAAGGTGTTCTCAGGGACAAGAGTGAAGGTTAGTGAAGTAAAGCAGGAATAGAATAACCAACAAAAGGATATATCACCATTGATAGCTGTGACTGGTGATCAGGTGCTCAACAAATAACCAAGATGCAGAATATTCAGTATTTCTGTCAGAACTGAAATGAGAAGACAAGGTTTAGAACTAATTTTGCTTGTTTACTTACTCAGGAAAGCCCATTACTTAAACAAACAAATGAGGGTCAGGTATACTTGAGTCTAGTATCTCCCTGAGCATCCAATTTCCTGGGCTATGTCCAGAGTCAACCCTCTATCTACCTGAAATTGTACAGTCTGCATATGAATTACATATTTGGCCAACTCCTCTGCACTTCCATTGGGGGAACAAAACAGAACGAATCCAGAGACTGGACTTCTCACCCCATATTTGGTAGACTGTTTGTGTGATTTTTAGGTTTAAGGATTTAATGTTTTTCAGATCTTCAATTTTCTTATCTGAAAGATAAGAAGATTAGATCACTTCTAACCTCCCACGTGGTATGATTCTATTAACTAAGCAAAGAGATGTGCAAAATGACTTCATAGAAGGGTTCACAGACGTTAAGTCACCTGAGCTTCCTGCAAAATTGTCCATTTGAAGCCTATCATACGGATAGGATTTGGCAACAGTTGAAGACATCCTTTCTGAAAGCTGTGTTGAAAGCAATGCCAAATATCACTTACATCAGTTGTTCCTTTTCCCACTTATTTTCTTTCCAAATATCACCACCAAAACTGACAACCATAATTTGCATTATTTTTCTCCCCACTGGATACTGCATCAGTGACATAAATTAACTAAAAGGAACACAAAGTGGCATTAAAAATTTTGACTTAATTTATGATTTGGATGGCATTCCATCAGTACTAGCCAACCATAGTAGGACACTTAGCATATTGATACCCCATAGTTTTGTTTGTGTTTTCATTTTTAATAAATCTATAATGTGCACTGTTCCTGCTGCAGCTGCTTCCTTTGCATGTATAATTTATTGTAATATACTTAAATGTGCTGGTGTGGGTTTTTTTATGTATTTTAATTAATTTAATTGTGTTTCAACCATTATTATGGGGTAAAAAAGTTTGGTCTCTCTGAGAAGTAAAGTTTAACAATTATTAAACTGGCTAGAGTGAGGAAAGATTTGATAAAATATTACATCAAATGCTGGCTAACAAAAAAAAGGACTGTGAATAGGCTCAATCAAAAGTTCTTTATAAACCAAAACCATAATGAGACACAACTATGAACATATTAGAATGACTAGCATTATCATTATTTTTAAATTTACAATACCAATTAAAGTAGGGGAGCAACTAGAACTCTCATTCATTGCTGGCAGGAATGGAAAATGTACAAACACTTTGGAATACAAGTTGGTAGTTTCTTAGAAAGCTAAGAATAGCCTTACCATAGGATCCAAAATTCGTGCTCCTTGGTATTTACTCAATTTATCTGAAAACTTATGTCTCCACAAAAACCTGAATATTTATAGTAGCTTTATTTATGATCACTGAAAACTGAAGCAACCAAGATGTCCTTCAACAGCTGAATGGGAAAACAAATTATGATACATAGATAAAATGGAATATTATTCAGTAATAAAAAGTAAATATCTATTGAGGCATGAAAAGATATGGATAAATCTTAAACGTGTACTGCTAAGTGAAAGAAGCCAGTCTAAAGGAGCTACATAATATGTTATTCCAATCGTACAACATTTTGGAAAAAAGCAAAACTATAATTATGGTGAAAAGACCAGTGGTTACTAGGAATTCAGGGATGGGGCAGAGAGTTGATTAGGTGAAGCACAGAGGATTTTTTAGGTTGGCAAAGCTATTCTGTATCACAGTGTTACTATTAATACATGACATCAAGCATTTGCCAAAATTCACAGAACTATATATCACTAACACAAAACCTTAACTTGCAAATTTTGAAAATCAGTTAGAAGGTCAGTGGACCTCAGGATGTAGAATGGGACAAAACAATCTAACTTTATTACAAATGTAGGAAACAACTGCCTGGAAGAATGTGGGAGGAAGGGTACTGACCTAATTAACCTTGGGAATTACTGGGATCTGTAAGACTCAAGGCAAAAAGAGCTGTATGTAAACACTAGTTGATAAAATTAGTTTCCACCAGTGGCTCAGGGATAATCATTTTAGTTGTGTTTTTATTTTTTAAAATTTTCATTATGTTCAGTTAGCCATCATATAGCACATCATAACTTTTTTGTTGTAGTGGTCAACTATTCATTAATTGTGAATAACATCCAATGCTCATCCCTACAGGTGCCCTTTTTAATACCCATCACCTGGTCAAAACAATATGGAAAGCTTCAAGAATTTCCATGTCATCCTTGTGCAAGGGCCATGCTAATCTTCTCTGTATCATTCCAATTTTCGTATATGTACTGCTGAAGTGAGTGCAAGGTTAACCATTTTGATATCATTATACTTACAGACAGAAAATTGACTCATTAAGTAAGTAAAGGGATGGCAGATGGTGGGAGTCAGGTTTCTCTCAGTTGGCATACAAGGTTACAGACAAGCAAGGGAGAAGTCTATAATGATCTATGTAGTGATGAATTAGAGTTGGAGGCATTAGTATGAACTTGTATTTACCTTAATATAGATACGGATGTTTTCATATAGAAATATTTGTAGGTATGTGTCTATAAATGGGTTAATATTCACACATATATCTTCTAATTCTGTTAGCCTGATAGCCTACAAATAATGACACTCTAGTAGCAACAAGCACACTTCGGCCCAGCTCTTGATTTCTGATACCATTCTCCAAGAAAAGGAACCAGGCTTCCCTACAAACATGGATGATTCTGGAACTAGGGCAGTAATTGTACAAGATGAACCTAGAGCTTCTTTTAGTAACAGAAAGTAAGGAAGTACTCAAAACCAAACCCAAACAAATAACACATTCATTGGGGTATGTCAAAGGGACATAGGAGCCAACTCAAGGAGCCCCTAATGGTCAAAATTGCAACAATTTGAGCAATAAAATAAGGTGATATTGGATTATATAACTCAAAATATAAAACAAATATCAATTAAGTCCATACTGACATAAATAAATTATTGAATAATCAAATAAGTGGGGACAGAATAGATAAATACCCTGTGAAGAAGAATTCCAATGATGTATGTAAATATTCTCTCATCTTCCTCAAGTAGGTGGTGTGTTACTCTCCACTCCTTAAGTGGGAACTGCACATAGTAACCTCCTCTGAAGAGTAGAGTATGGAAAGGGGAGAAAGACTAACTTTACTGGAGACATCTCATGAACACTCTTCAACCAGGTGATCAAAATCAAAATCAATAGCACTAAGTCATGTGGATGGTATGTAACCTTGGTATGATGTGATGAAAATCGCACTTAACCTTCGGGTCTTCCTGCCAAAAAACACATAACTTACCCTTATTATAAGGGAAAACATCAGACAAATCCCAACTGTAGGTCACTCCAAAAAATACCTGTTAAGTCCTTTAGGAAAAGGTCAAGGTTATCAATAACAAGAAAACTCTGAGAAATTGCCTCAGCCAAGGGGAGTCTGAGGTGACATTACAACTAAAATTAATGTAATATCCTAAATGAGATCTTGAAATATAAAAAGGATATTAGGAAAAAAATAAGGAAATTTGTATAAAGTGTGGACTTTAAAAAATATGTCAATACTTGTTCATTAATTGTGACAAATGGACCATACTAATGTAAGATGTTAATAGAGGAAACAGTACCCAGTGAATGCGGATTTCTATTCAATCCGCAATTATCCTGTAATTCTAAAACTATTCTCAAAATTCATTTATGTATTTACTTATTTACTTATTATTTATTTATTTTTTAGAGAGGGAGGGACAGAGGGGAGGAGGGGCCGAGGGAGAGAGAGAATCTCAAGCAGGCTCCACGTCCAGTGTGGAGCCTGACAAAGTGCTCAATCCCATGACCCTGAGATCATGACCTGAGCTGAAATCAAGAATCAGGCGCTTAACCCGACTGAGCCATCCAGGGCACCCCAAAATAAAATTTATTTTAAAAATTTAATGTTTGTATGCAAATTTTCAATTGTTAAGCAAATATTTATTGAGTCCCTTTGCTTGTAGAACTGCATAGCCTTCATCTTGTAGGGAAGTTTATAGCCACTGAAGCCAGTCAGGAAAAAGAAGAGCCATGATGTCTTGTATAAAATGGCCAGATAGAGATAAAAACATTTAAAATCTGTAGATATCAGCAATATCATTGGAAACTTTTAGATAAAGGAAAATGAAGCAGTAACATTAAAATAAGCATCTAATTGAGGATTTTGTTGTGGGCAATAATCCACATTCCCATAACACTGGATTTGGAAGCAGGAAGAAATGTTTGTGTTTTAAATAGACAGCAAATTCTTAAGAACTCATTATTCCAAACCTCTAAGAACCAAACCTTCCCAAAACCTCATCCTGCCAAAACTTGTAGCACTTATAAGGCAATTTCCCAATGCTGTGTGCTGTGTGACAAAATCCAGAAATTTTTTAGAGCGCATTTGCAACCTAAAGATACTGGATTGTAAAGATAGGGAGTGTTAAATTTAACAGAGATGACATTATTCATTGTTTATACTTTTAAATCTTGACCCTAGGGGCACCTGGCTGGCTTAGTCAGTAGAGCACATGACTCTTTTTTTTTTTTCTTTAAAGACTTATTTATTTATTTGATAGATTGAGAGAGAGAGAGAGAGAAAGAGACAGAGAGCAGGAGGAGGGGCAGAGGCAGCAGGAGAGAGAGAAAATCTCCAGCTGAGAGCAGAACCTAAAGTGTGGATGGATCTCAGGGCCCTGGGATCATGACCTGAAACCAAAGGGCAGAGTCTGAGGCTTCACCAACTGAGCCACTCAGGCTCTCCAAAGAGCATGTGACTCGATCTCAGAATTGTGAGTTCAAACCCCACTTTGAGTATACAGTTAATTTAAAAAAAAATAAAATAAAATGGATGGTACTATGAACATAGAAACATGCGTGTTTAAAAAAAAATCTTGATCTTATGGGCTATCTGCCTTAATCCCACCTTAAATAATGATGGCTTATTTAAAGTGAGCCTGAATGATTTTTCCCCTCTTTATTTCATATCATTATTCATGCTTCTAAAAATAATTCAATCTTTGGAGAAACTTAATAATTAACCAAGCAAAACCTATCGATGAAAGTGGCATATTGATTTTCTCTTTGAAAGATGCATCTATTTGCATTCACATCTTATATTATCCCAGAGACAGCTTGGGTCACAAGGTCTTTAACACATTGAGATAAGTTTGCTTTGAAGCTCCATGTCATATTCATGGTGGGTCTAGTGATGTTCCTTTATTTATTCCTGTGACTCTGCTGTTATTCACATGCTTTTACTCACATAATTTCCCACTGAAATTTTACTCTCTGCCCTGAACTCTGTATCTTCCATTTGCTACTTTTTCTAAGTGTAGAAATTGATACCAATTTGCAATTCAGCTCCATTCCTTCAAGTCCAAGAAAAACAAAATACTCACCCAAGCTCTTTGTGGATGGAGCAGATCTTACAGAAGGATTGGTATGATAAAGGGGTTTTCAAGTTACAAACATGAAATTCAGTATTAACTATTTTTGATATAAAAGAATTTATTCAGTCACTGCGTCCTTCTGTCATCTTCCACGTGTCCATAATCTTCCTCCCCCTACTTGTTTCCATCACTCCTCTCTCTGTATGTATAAATTAAACACACTAAGGCAAAAAATGGAGATAAATATTTTCTAAAAGCAAACTCTTTCTATTTTCTTATGTAGAACAATGCATTTCTTTCCAATTTCCTCCACACATTCAGCTTTGGTACAGTTTTGTGTAACCCACTATTTGCTTGGTTATGGCTACTTATGAGTAAGAGAGAATTATTTGTTTTTACTTCAGGATTTAATTGTCTAAAATTTTCCCGTGAGCTGCTGCTCCAGATATTACAATGGTATTATACCACAGCTACAAAATATGCAATTAACTTCATATCTATATACGTGGAAGAATGCCTCTTTTAATGTCCTACACACTGTTAAAACTTATGGTCAAAAGTATTCCTTTTCTTGGGGCACCTGGGTGGTTCAGTGGGTTAAGCCTCTGCCTTCAGCTCAGGTCATGATCTCAGGGTCCTGGGATCGAGCCCCACATTGGACTCTCTGCTCAGCAGGGAGCCTGCTTCACCCCCCTCTTTGCCTGCCTCTCTGCCTACTTGTGCTCTCTTTCTCTCTGTCAAATAAATAAATACAATATTTAAAAAAAAAAAGAAAAAAGAAAAGAAAAAAAGAAAAGAAAAGAAAAGAAGAGAAAAGAAAAGAAGAGAAAGCCACAGTGTCCTCTTATTGATTCTATCATTTAAGCACATAATATGTGAGAGGCAATCCCAGTAAATTTTAGACATACTCAGTCACAAGATTTCCTTGATGGTACCACAAGAATTCAATAGAGCAGCTAATATCTAGATTCGATTTTGTACAGGTAGAATTGCTCTAGAAAAGTCAACAGTGAAAATACCTACCCAAGGAAATTATAAACCAAAAGAAACAATTTCTTACAATGAACACACCTATATCTCTCCAAATAAAGTTATGGGAAGCATTAAATAAGATTCTCACAAGGAAAGAAAAAAAAGAAAAACTATGAATATTCTTTCCTCTTTTCTGTAGACAGTTGTTTCCTTATAAGACCAAGTTACTTATCTTTTGGGAAAGACACAATGAAACTGTTTCTCAGAACTCTTAAATATTCATGGAATCATGCATATGACTAATATAATTTAAAGACTTCTTTTTTTTGACGATGATCTTTGTCCAAGTGGTAAATTTATTCAACAAATCCAAGCCCTATTCATCACACAAGAAACAGAATTATCTGCTAAATATTCCCAAAGTAGAGATGCCTGGGTGGCTCAGTCAGTTGAGAGCCTGACTCTTGATTTTGGCTCAGGTAATGATCTCAGGGTCGTGAGATTGAACCCCGAGATGGGCAAGATGGGCTCTGTGCCTGGCATGCGGAGCCTGTTTAAGATTCTCTCTCTCCCTTTCTCTCCCTCTGCCCCTCCCCCACGCTGTGCTCGCTCACTCTCTCTCAAAAAAACAAATAATAAAATAAGTTATAAAAACCTTTCCCAAAGTAATGGTTTGAATAGATTCATACAGGTAATAAAGAGCTATGGGAAAATTGGGTGAGGGAAAGTGAGGTGAGGCTTTCTTCATGAAACTCAGGGCTACCTGTATAGGTTTTCAAACTACATCTAATGTGGCCAATTCAACTTAAACTATACAAACATTCATCGATGCAAAACAATACACGAGTAAAAGCAAAAATAAATGTAATATAACCCTATTCTTCAATTAGCTTATGATTTTAATAGGACTACTACAAATAGGCAAATGAGAATAATATTAAGGAAAATAAGTTAAGCACCATTAAATATGAAGAATGTATGGTGCTAGCACAAAGTTGTGAAGTTGTGTAAGATTGTATAGATAGAAAGTTTCAAGGTTTTTGTTTTTTGGTTTTTGAAGGTTTTTTTTAAACATGTCTTTATAAAGATCATTTCCATCTCTACTTATTTCCAAACTGAAAGTACCTACCTATATTGAAGAACTGCCAAAAAATAACAAATATTAGTGAAATGGGTAACATTTAATATGTATTCATATTAATTATATTAAATATTCATATTTTCCTAAAAGTAAATGTGATATTGCTTGATCAAGGAAAATTATTATTTCCTATAGCAATAATTGCAATGGTCACCCTTGCCCTAATCTTCTCTTCCTCTGGGTCTACCCAATGACAGCCAGATGGACATTTCTATGCATACAACAAGGTCTGCATCACAGGAGATGAACCTCAAAATATGAATATGGCAGCTTATATATATTGAACCTCTGCCCTCCTGAGAGAGGGAGATAGCTTCCTATTATAAACAAATTCTCCTTGGAAATAGAAGGGAAAGAATCCTGGGTTCTTACTCATTGAAAGATAAATAAATAAAGGGGGGAGATAAGGCAAGTGTCTATACATTTACACACCTTGTAACATTTTCATGGTTCTTGGTTTTATCTCCCTTTGAATATAAACAAATACTTCATAGAGACAGATCTCCCAGAGTTCTCAAAACCTATTGAGTCATCTTTTAATTTCCAAGCCTTTTTTATTAACTCAAGTTCCAATAAAATGTATTCACAAAGCCTTAACCATACAGAAACATAAAAATTAAATCCTTTAGGGCGCCTGGGTGGCTCAGTGGGTTAAAGCCTCTGCCTTCGGCTCAGGTCATGATCTCAGGGTCCTGGGATCGAGCCCCGCATCGGGCTCT
>CM052900.1:88318409-88358844 GCA_028534135.1 Potos flavus | reverse complement strand
TACTCACCTATTAATTGTTGGGAGTTTCTTCAAGTGCATTTTATCCTCCTCCCTTTTTTCATTGAAATTTTTTCCCTCAGCTGTCTCATGCCTCATGCAATTCATAAAATTATGTTCATAAAGTTAGGTCTTTAACCCAGAACTCTCATCTGACCCCAGATTAATAAATACAACTGCTTATTTGATACCTTATACCTGAAACAAAAAGCCTGTTATTGAAATCATAATCCTCATGATCACAAGGTGGTGTTTTCCACGTTTCTCTCTTCAGTGAATGACATCAGTATGAATCCAGCTATGTAAGCCAGAAACCAAGTCATCCTGATTCCTTCCTCTCCTTCATCTTCATATCTAACATTATCTTATAAATTTCTCTAATCTTTGTTTCTTTCCATCCCCATTGCCTCAAGTATAATCTGACCTGCTATCATCTCTTGCTTGAATTGTTGCTGTAGGTTTTCTGCATTATCCAATATGGTAGCGACTAGCCACGCATAGCTATTTAAATTTAAATTTAAAACTTAAAATTCAGTCACATCTCAAATGAACATCCTGGATACATAACATTTACATGAAGAAGTTTCTGTTAGATTTTACTATATCTAAAGTGTTGTATCTAAATCTATTTTACTTCCCATCTAATTAATTATTCACAATGGACACAAAGTTAGATTTTTAAAATACAATTTAAAAAATCCCTAAACTACTCACACACGATTTAAATATTTCATTGGTTTTCCTTCTGCTTCTAACCTACTATTAAATGAAAGTGATTACTTGGGATAAAAAATCCTGCACCAAACCCATTGGCTCCTAGTTATTTTGCACCCTATTTCTCTAGACTCACTCTATAATTCACTATAATCTAACAACCTGGACATTTTTTTCCCAATTCTTAAATGACCTTCCCCATCCTTTTTCCCACTTTAAGGAATGTGAATGAGCAGTACCCTGATCATGAAATACTATTGACCCCCACCCCAACTTTTTTTGGTTAACCATTCAACCATTAATTTCAAATCAGTTGTAAAAGCCTCAGGAAAGCCTGCTTTGACATCCTTGATCAGGTCAAATCCTCCTGTTTTAAATAATCATGTATAATGTACCTCCCCTTCAAAAGATTTATTATAGCTGCAATTTCAAATTTATACGTGCAATATTTGATTAAAGAGGGCAAAGATGATATCTGTTTTTACTCAATTATGATGATTAACTCAGAGAAGCTGCTCATATATTTTGGTTGAATGAATTCAAGTCTCCTCATGACTTCACTCTTGTAGCTATGCTATAATGCCTGTGATTTGGCTATCATCAAAGGTATACCAGGGAACGTGCTCGGTTGGAAACAAAGAAACTGACTCTGACTATAATGAAATCATAATGAAAGGATAGCCAGGAAGTCCAAAGACCATGAAAGGGAGCTACAGCTAGCAAATAAAATAGCCTGTGTCACGTCCTTGTCATTCGCACAGCGCTGCCACTGGCCCAGCCACGTTGAACTCCCACCACTGCTAGCACCACTGGGTTTTTAAATACGCCATGCACCGAGCGAGTAATCCTCAGCTCTTACTGCTTGATTGTTCCCTGGGAGAACCTCAGTCACAGTCCAGTGCTTTGACTGCCAGAGGGCAGAAAGAAGAAAGTACAGAAACTTTAAATTTCCTTGTATGAGCTGGGGCCTTGCCTCTCACCAACATACACACACTACAAGCATTCTTCCCTAACAGGAATGAGGTCAGATGTTCGACAGTTCAATATATCAACAAAAGTCTGTGATAAGCTCTATTTCAACATCCTCCTCTGTTTCCTCAAACCCCCAAACACCCAAGATACAACTGTTTTGTTACAACACATAGGACAGTTTTGTTTTGTTTTGAGATACGTGAGGACAATTTTGTGTATTTTATTACAATACATGAGGACAATTTGTTTGCTTCATCTGCTTATTCCCTGCCATATTGCTAGAAAAACAGTACCTGGAATATAAACACTCCATAAATATTTGTTGAATGGATATTACCTAATAAGTATTTTTTTTTATTTGAGAGATAGAAAGAGTACACATGTAAGCAGAGGGAGGCAGAGGGATAAGCAGATTGTGTGCTAAGCATGCAGCCCAATGCAGGGTGGGGCTCGATCTCATGATTGTGAAGTCCACACCCCTGAGATTGTGACCTGAGCCGAAGTCAAGAGCTGGCGGATTAAACGATTGAGCCACCCAGGCTCCCCTTAATAAGTATTTTTTAAAATGACAACCTTTATATCAGTGTTTACTGTCTGTAAGACACTGTGGTAAATATCTTAAATATATTAACTCAATTAATTCTCACCAAAGCCCTGTGAAATAGATCTGAGTACTATCCTCGTGTTAAAGAGTTTAATACCCGAGTGCATAGAGAAAATTAACTTTCCCAGGCTCACACAAAAGTGAAGAGCAGAGTGTGAATTTTAGTTCTTGTAAAATGACTGACTTGTCTATATAACTACAATAGTAAGTGGCCTAAAACAGTGACTCTAAAACTTGGTTGGTTTCTGATTTATTAGGAAGAAAAATCTAATTAAAAATAATTGACTGATTATAAAGCCTATGATAGTATTACAACACAACCAGAGTAATGTTTCTAAAGCTCAGCTTTGCTCTGAAAATTTCAGTAGTTCAGTGTTTCCTAGTAATATCTTAAACCCAAAGTCTATATTTGCAGAACCACCGATGATTTTATACTGATTTTTTTTGGCACCTAGCACATTGTGCACCACTGATAGTAATTTCTACTGCCGTTCCTGTCATTATTAATATTACTCTTATTGCTCACTCCATTTTCATATGCACTCCTATGTTTCAGTCATCCTTGGGCTATCTGTATTTCTGGAAAATCCCAAGCTCTTTGTACGTTATGTATTTTCTTTTGGCAACAGAGACATAGGCAGAGACATAGGCAGCGGCAGCAGCAAAGACATGGCTCTCAGAGTGCATAGTGAACTACTCTTCCTCTACACAAGTGACCACCTAATGAGCTCATATATTACATAGTGTCCCATTCTTTCTCCTGAGTGCTCTCCTGTATGGGCCTAATGCCTACATGGCACATACAACCACGAGTCACAGGATCAGAGTTATTCCCCTAAGCCTAGGGTCAGTCATTCCTCTTGCTAAAATTGACACCCACAGTGCAATCTGACACACACGGGCACGGGTAGAGACAAGCAACTTGTGACCACTTTAAGGAGGGCCCCAAGCCCGTATCCCTGTCCCTACATGCCAATTCTTAAAATTTCTGACTTTGGTCAGTTACATTTGTAACAGAGGTTTGCTAGCTTCCAGAGCTGTGGCACAAAGCAGCACAAGGGAGGACAGGTCAAAGGGCAAGCTTGCTAGCAGGCAACTGCATAGCTCAATGAGCACTCAAGCCAAAGAACAGCAGTTGAGAGGGCAGGCTCTTTAGCAGGCAGCAGAGCTGGTTAACAGGCCAAAGCTAGAGAAGAAAGACCTCAAGTTACAGTGGTCATCACCTACAATCTTGCTCATAGAACACAGGGTCAGGGTTCAGCCCAAATCCGGGGGGTGACCACAGAATATGCTTTTTCTCTTGTAGTTCCCACTGTCCTAATATCTGGCCACCAAAATCCGAGTTTCAGTGGCATTTCAGGAAACCTTTGTGAAGCCCAACTGATGAATGATGTTCACTTTGGTGAAGTAGCACAGTACTTTATATATGATATAAAATGACATTTTCATGTGCTCTATAGATGGAGTTATTGCCCTGACTATGCTAGAAGTTCCTTTCAAGTAGAACAAGGGGCAAAATCTTTTATAAATATCATTATCACCCCTGATACATATCACACTCCTACTAAGCAGGTCTCAAAAACGTTTGTGAAAGTAAACTAATGGCTACTTTACAGACTGGATTGGCAAGTGTCTCTTTGTTCGGTTTATTAACAGTGTCCAGTATGATATGTGTACTTTATAGAAAATATTGACAGTGATACATTAGCAATAGAAAGAAGAATCAAGTTCAATGGTTTCCCAAAACTTTATTATAGTTTCTGGATTCTTGTATTAAAAAAAAAAAGGCAAAAAGCCTACTTTGTGAACCATGAGAAAGCTAACCTTTCTAAAGGTGGCATGATTTTGACATAGGCAATTTTTTACTTTTACCTTTCTGCCTCTGGTAATGACAAAAAGCACACTCTTCTAACAGTGAGACGAGGTTTTGAAACTAGCTCCTTGGAAAAAGTAGGCTCAGTTCTATTCTCAGTTCTGTTAAAAGCTTGACTGACCTGGGGCAAGGCAGCTTAATCCGACTGTGCCTTACTTTTAGTCCCTGGGAGAAAAAAACGGTGGTGGCAGTCTCTTAAATTTTCCTTAAAGTTGTATGGATTAATGAGAAAGATCTCTGAAAGGCTTTGAGTTACTTAGAAATAATTATCTATAAATATAATCTACTGTTAGTATCTTTGAGCCAAACGTCAAACTGGTAGTGCTCAACTTTTTCAAAACTGCATCCCTTACATATAAAAAACACTTAAGTTCTTACTCTAATTTAATAACAAAGAAAAAGTTTTGATATATACTTGTCACACATAGTTAATATTATTTTATTATGTAATTTTGCAATTCTATGAACAAATGGTTAAATATGCTAAATTTCAATCCTTGAGCTTCAAAGTCGAGTCCCTTCTCTGTAAGAACTATCGTGCTTTAAATACAAATAGCTTTGTCATACCCTTCTTAAACAAGACAACTGGATACTCATGAGTCCTGAGTATTCTTCCTCTTGAACTTGGACATCAGACTAGAATTGAGAATCTTAAAAGCATCAAAGTTCTGGTTATATATATATTTAAAAAAAAAAAAAAAGACTTCACTAAATCTGTAACAAGCTTACCTGGCTTCATTTTTTTCTTCATAAGCCCTAACTACACCTGACATTATGTGTGTTTTGTATTTGTCTTCCCCACCAAAATGCAAGATACCTAAGAGTAGGGACCCCTCTGCAAATTTTGTTCTTTTTGCTACTTATCCCCAGTGACTACAGAGTATATAGAAAGTGCTTAACAAGTGTGGGCTGGATGGATGACTATGTTACTTCTGATCCCCCAAACTACCCAAAACCCAAAACACACTTTTGAATATAGTTGGAACACAAAGCTTACATAAGTGGCAAATTATTATAAATATTAATCATAAGAAAGTATTTTTATTTTTTTGACATTTTTATATTCTGAAATAGTTGATCAGTCAATACTAGAATTTAGCAAGACTAAATATTATAAAAAAGACATTTTAAAACTCGCATACATCAGATGTCATCTGTTTGAAAGCAAGGAAAACTTGTGAGCTCTGCTACCCCCAAATCATTTCAATGAAAGCTGTTATGCTTATATTTTTCTAGTTTAAATATAAGTCTCATTCTATCAAAGAGTTTTGTGGCTTCAGAAAATTTGAAACTACTTACGTGAAGCGAGTGTAAGATATCATTTTTTAAATGACTATAATTGCATTTAAACATAAAAATAGTTATTCAGAAGGCATTATATATTCAATATTGTTCTAGGATTTAAAAAAAATAGAGCACTGATTAAATAATGAAAGCTTTACCTTTGCCTTTAAGGAGTATATGGTGTAGTTCTATATCAGAGAGTCAAAATTAATATGCATAAAATACTATAAGCAATACAAAATCGTTGAGTTAAATACAAAATTTAATGTGCTGCATATGCTATATGACTGAGAATGAGGGAGTATTAGGAAAGCAGACACAGGAAAATGAATGCGGAAAATTATACATGACATTGCAGTTAATCATTTAGTTCTGAATTAAATGATGGCAATGAAAATGAAGGTGATAAAAAGATGTTTCAAAAGAAAAAAATGGAAAATCCTAAACTATGTTTAGCGTACTTTTTAAATTAGGTATTGAAATATATGAGAAAAAATTTAAATAATTAAATTAAAATGGGAATATTAAGATTATTTTGCGCTCGAAATGAATAAATTATGTTATCTGGAAAATTATGGAAAATTTATAATTCTACCATGATGCTGAATAAATGAGATTCCTTTCCACTTTTTCATGTTTTAGAATGTGAAATTGGATATTACAAAGTTATGCATTAGGGGCATGCTTATTTTTGTGTGTGCAAATTATGAATAAAAATTTGTTTTTACGTTTACTTAGTATCTCAGAATAGTTATGTAATTATTTCACTCTGAAGTAGATTTTGAAGAACATTATGCAGTCTGATTGTTGAATTGAAATGTTAAGGAGTTGAAGTTTAGGATTGTAAGATTTTAAGATTTGGTGAAACTGTGTGTTGCCACATGATGGAATCCTCGAAGAGGACTGAGGTTTAGATAACCATTGACCTTTCATTGCATAACTGCAGAAATATTGAAAGCCATATAATTATCACCTGTTTTGCATGCTTTTTAATTCCTTAATCTTTTTGCTGTCTGCCCCCTCTTCTTTCTCGTCAGTGTGCTTGCTTTTTACCATGTGCTTGCTATCTTGCCAATGTGCTCCTCTTCAACCTTTTCCTAATTTACTCTGAATAGCTGGGTAAGAAAGCTAGAAAATACGGAAACTCATTAGATTTATGACATACGACAAATTCTCATCTAGTAAAATATATTAGCTCTATTTGCATGTTATAATATTAATTTAGGCTATTAAGAGATCTTTTTGTTTCTTTCTACATGTTGGTTTTATTTTGTCATTTTGGACAAGGGAATTTCCTGGGTATGTGACCTCACAAAGAGTAAGCCGTTTAGAAAATACAAAACGATGTATAGTCTAAAATTCAATTTCCTTAATAAATTTTTTTAATATAAGAAAACAATAACTATAAAATGCTAATAATCATTTTTAGTGGTGACCCACTTGTAAGATTAATCTCTAGACCTTAAATGTGGCTCAGTACAATGAACAAATAACAAAGGCATAATAAAGAATAAAAAAAGCAGTGCTATGAATATTAAGTTGGACAAATTTATAATTTTGTCCAACTATATAATTTATTATAATCTTTTAAATTAGTTACTAAGTAAACTACAGACTGCATGTGGACTCTATATCTAAAAAAAATCTAAACACAGTATACAAAAAGAATTTAATAATGTCTACAATATTTCATTTCCTGTTCCTGAATTATAATTTCATATATTGGATCACATCTGTGATAAGCTTCTAAGGACACGGCCTCCCTCTCTCATTTTTAAAAATTTCCCCCTAAATCAGTGACTAAAACAAAGCTTGTGAGTGTATAGATACACTAGATTTCTGGAGATACACACACACATATGTTAGTACTATATGGCTAAGTATCATGAAAGGCTGGGCCATGTAATCGTGTAGTTTTACTCACGCCTTCTGGATCTGATCAAGCCCAATCTTCACTATTTTATTTCCGTTGTACAATGACTTGCTTCTTTGCTCTTGCATTTTTTTAAAATTTTTTTTATTTTTTATTTTTTTTAAAGATTTTATTTATTTATTTGACAGAGAGAAAGAGAGCACAAGTAAGCAGAGAGGCAGGCAGAGAGAGAGGGGGAAGCAGGCTCCCTGCTGAGCAGAGAGCCCGATGTGGGGCTTGATCCCAGGACCCTGAGATCATGACCTGAGCCGAAGGCAGAGGCTTTAACCCACTGAGCCACCCAGGCACCCCTGCTCTTGCATTTTTACGTTCAGTAGACTTGATAATACTCAACTCAAAGTGGAGAATGCAGGTCCCATGTAGAGGAACTCAGTGCACTGGGAGTTATTTTACAAAAAGAGAATATGGTGTTTTTTTGTTTGTTTGTTTTGTTTTGTTTGTCACAGATGGCATTGCCTTTCCCTATAAACTTCCTGGACATCCGCTGTTGGGTTTACCAAAGACCACACAACATCCTTATGCAAATGTGACATCTCTAACATATTGGTTTCCTGGGACGTATGGCACCGATAGAGGCATCTTACACTGCAGCCTGAACCTACAGCAACGTTTCTTTTTCTCTGCGTCCCACTAGAGACTTCTTGGTCATGAGATAAGTAGGTTGGACCGGTATGTTGCCTCCAAAATCTAAAGAAACAAACAGAGTTTTTTAATGATAGGGAGTACAATTCATGGCCACTTTATTTCTACCACATGCCCCAGGCCTTGGACCCATAGAGCTTCAAGCAATCTACTCTTTGGCACGCTTATAGGTATCTGAGTTACCTACCACTTTCTGCTGACGAAGTTCAAGTAACATAATGCCATTCCCGGAGTGTACCAATGAGAACTGAATATAGTCCCAGAGCCAAAAAGTGAATTATACTCCTATTCTTCCCACATAAAAACAAACTACTTTTGATCCTCTTTAGTGATTACTAAAATCTTAAAATAAGTTGAATTTTAGTAGTGCAGGTACCACTATGTAATCTTTCTCCTTCAGGAATGTGTTGGCTATTTTGAGGCCTTTTCTACAATATATAATCATTAAAATCAACTTGAAAAGTTCCTCACAAAATTCTTTTGGACTTCAATTGGAAATGCCTTCATCCTACACTACATTTGAAGAGCATTGACATCTTGTCAATATTTAATCTTCATATCCATGAATATTTTGGTTTTCATAAAAGTCTTCCAGTAATTTTTTTTTAATTGTGTACATTCCGGTCTTGAAAATACGTTAGACTTTTTTTTTCTGAAAGATTTTATTTATTTATTTGACTGAGAAAGAGAGATCACAAGTAGACAGAGAGGCAGGCAGACAGAGAGAGGGAAGCAGGCTCCCTGCCGAGCAGAGAGCCTGATGCGGGGCTCTATCCCAGCACCCTGAGATCATGACCTGAGCCGAAGGCAGAGGCTTAACCCACTGAGCCACCCAAGCACCCAAAAATATGTTAGACTTATTTCTGGATATTTTAGTTTTTCTTATTCATTACATATGATAGTTTTAAACTATATTTAAATTTCTGTTTATGCTGGTACATATAAATGAAGTTGAATATGTAATATTGACTTTAAATCCATATTACCTGTGAACAGGTTTTTTTTTCCCAATCCTTATACATTTTTTATTTTTCTTACTCCACTGGGTAGTACCTGTTGTACAACGTTGAATAGAAGCAGTGGTAGTGGGCGCCTGGGTGGCTCAGTCATTTAAACATCTTCCTTTGGCTCAGGTCATGATCTCAGGGTCCTGGGACGGAGCCCTGCATCCAGCTCCCTGTTCAGTGGGAAGTCTGCTTCTCCTTCTTCCTCTGCCCCTCACCTCCACTTGTGCTCTCTCTCTCAAATAAATAAAATCTTAAAAACAAAAGAAGCAGTGGTAGTGTATATTGTTGACTTGCTCTTGATTTTAAAGAATCACATATGTTTTCCTTTGTTTCTAGTATTCTTATATGTGAAGCACTAAAATTTAGGGTAGAAATTGTGGCTTCAAAACACATATCAAAAGAGAGTTAAAAAAGCAAATAAATATATAGTGTTAATTATATGCCGGGAAGTGTTCTAAGCATTTTGCATATATTTTCATTAATTAAAAATTAATTTTGAATTAATTTTTATCGAAAAAAGAAACATACAAGGTAGACACTTTTGTTAGCTCCATTTTAAGAAGAAAGAAACATGGCACAGAGAATATTATACAAATCGCGTAGCTAAAAGGGGCTAAGCAAGGCTTAGCAATTGGGTCGTTCATCTTCTGAATTCATATTCTTAAAACTATGTTAGGTTGTATTAAGATGTAATCAGGAATCTATTTTTTTGCTTATCTACGAAGATCCAAGTTAGAAAGATTTTTCTTGATTTTGTTTTATATACTTATAAATCTATCTATCTATCTATAAATTGCATATATATGTATGCAAGGTGAAGCATCATGGGAATTTTTATATTTTTAAGAAAATTAGCACATATATACATATTCTATTTATGAAAATTTCATATATATCAAGCAATGATTTAATTCATTTTATAAAACCAGAAGCTTCATAACTAGAAACAGTAAGTTTTCACTCTAGAGTTACTTTTTAAGCGTTTCAACTTAGTGTTTAATATATATACATATACTTTTTGAAAAAATCAATCTAATGGCACTAAATTTTTCAAACTTCGATCTGATAGGCATGAATTCAATCATCCAACGTTCTCTGGGAGCTCTAAACCAGAAGTCATAGTCACCCATGGCTGCACACTGCGTTGGGAAAATGAACCACTAGCTAGAACTGGCTCAAATTGATGTTTAATCATCCTTTCACATGCTCTGAGCAGCAAATAATTTAAAAAAAATACATGAATGAAACCATGAAGTTGAAAGTGAATCCTAAAATCTTTAAAATCCAAATACTTAGTATAAACGTGATAATATTAAAAAATGCAAATTACTGACAACTTCTCAAGGATTTGCCTTCAAGGGTAGATTAGATTAGTGCTTACTACTAAATATCAGAAGAAAGACATAATATGATAACTACTACACCTGGAGAATGCATCAGTATTACCTTAAAAAGCAAGTGGAATAAAATGGGGGAAATATAGAGGTATTTAAAAAAATTTTTTTGATATATATACATCATATTTTCTGTACTACAACTTCGTAGTGAGGGAAGGGAGAAGATAGTAAAAAGGAGATGATTATTCTTGGAATTTACATCTGATGATAGCAGTTATGTTTTCCCCTGAACAAATTCAGAGAGCATTGATGGTTGAAAGACAATCTCAGTAGAGTGTTTTTTGTTTTTGTTTTTTTTTAAGGATAGAAACCTGGGGCACCTGGGTGGCTCAGTCAGTTAAGTGTCTATCTTCCGCTCAGGTCATGATCCCTGGGTCCTGGGATCAAGCCCTACATCTGGCTCCCTGCTCAGCGGGAAGCTGCTTCTCCCTCTCCCACTCCCCCTGCTTGTGTTCCCTCTCTCGCTGTGTCTCTCTGTGTCAAATAAATAAATAAATAAATAAATAAATAAATAAATAAAAGGATAGAAACCTGGAACATTTTGTCGTGTAGTAGAAAGACTAAGTCAGATCTCAATATTGAGCTTGTGGGTCAGCAACCACTTAGTAACTGCATGCTTTTAGAAAAGTTTCCTAAGCACTCTGAGACTCAGGCTTCTTATTAGCAAAGGGAGGAAAAGGCTTTTTGACTTCAGAATATTTTGAATGTGATTTACAGCATTGTAAATATCTCAGAGCTTTGCAAGAATATGTAGCTATCACTAGTAGGTTTTAATACTCTCAGGTAACAGCACCTCGTGTAGCAAGAACAGGCGCTTAAACCTGCATTTTGATGTTAAAGTAAGAAAGGTAATGATAAGAATTAAGATATCATTTATATGAAATCAACACATAAGTCTGTTGATAATGACACAAATTTTTGCAATCATTATGTTTGTTATAGGGAGATAATTCAGAGGAGTGCTTAAAAATCACAAATTCTCAAAACCGACTCCCAAGACGGAGTCCTTCCTCTATAGCTGTGCGACCTTGCAAGGTATTCTCATTTTCTGTGCCTCAGTTTCTTCTTCTGTGTACCAAGAAAAAAATTAACACCTATATCACAAGGTTGCTGTGAAGATTAAATACTTAGAATGGATCCTGCTACTTAGTATGATATGAATATTAGTTATTTTGGTTGCAGACTCGGATTTCCAAAGGATTTATTAGTTTCAAGAGAATTTATAAAATATATAATTTATCTCACTGAACCTTTATAGATAAGTGCATTCTTTTGGCATAGTACTCAAAGCAAATAGAATAAATATGTTAATTTATATTTATTATATATAGTACATTATATATGTCCTTTGAGCTGGCATCTTTCTGGATTTTATTATGAAAGAAATGTTAATTATAGAATCATTAGATAGTAAATATAAGAAAATAAGTATCAGAAAAAAGAACAAAAAAGAAGACACTATAAAGCCAACATTAAGAAGAATCAGTGTTGTGGAATGATCTTTTGTTCTTTTTCAGTGTGAGTGTGTTATTTATAATCGTTCTGTTTACAATTACATAATTTGACATAACTTAAAGTCTGATATAAATTATATGCAAATTATTAGTGTTAGTTTTGTAAAGATTTTTTTTTTGGTGACTGTGACTAAACTTATTAGCAGAAAAATGAACCTATCTATAACTTCTAGACAAAGTTCCTTCAAAGAGAGCTTATCGCATTTTTTAATCACTACCGTTACTAGAATGTTATTTCATACATTGATCCGAATTTCATTAATATTTAACTTTTCTCAAGTATTCCTAGTTCTGCCTTTTGTGATTCAAACTGCATGGTGTACTTTGTTGCATGCCCCTGACCTGCACTGGGCGGCCGCTGGTAATTCTAAGACTTATGGGCTGACTTGAAAAAAGGAGGGGGGTGCATGCCTCTGGACCAAGGGTGGGTTACCCCTGACCTTGTAAGAGGCTGCAGCAAGAGGATTTCCTTGTAGTCAGGCTGGCAATTTAAGGTTTTCTGAGATGAAGACATCCTGTCCGTAGGGACCCTAACAGCAGATGAGAGAGCCCGGGAGGCAGAGACAGCAGGCCAAGACTGACCTCCTAAGCACAGTTAGGAGAGGTGCCTTTGTAACAGCTAACATGGCTTTGCTCCCATCTTTCTTGGATGTGCTGTTCTGGGCAGGGAAAGCGTTATTTAAAGTGTTTAAATGCAGAGATACATATATTTCTGCCCCTTCTCAGACTCTTAATGTGGCGGCTCTCCTGCTGAAGGAGTGCTCCAAACCAGGAGATGTGTGTTCTACCCTGCTCGCAGCAGCAAGGGCACCTCCTAGAGAGGAGAATGGAATCCAAATTCCTGGGGCAGATGAGATGGAAGGAGGGAACCTATGAAAGGAGACAAGAGGGAGGACCTTGGAGAAAAGGGCGGTGTCACCCAGGACTGGGGTCACTTTGCCTTCTCTGCTGGTGACCCCACACAAAGTAATAAAAACAGAAAAGGCAAAAAAAAAAAAAAAAAAAAAAAAAAGCCAAGAATGAGAGGCCAATTCTCCCTTGGAAGAGAAAACATGTGTCCTCTCTCTCACCCTGAGGTCCAGTCTGTTTTTCAGGATCGAGTCCAAGAGCCACATGAGAAAGGAGTCTGTGCACCGTTGACACTTCTTGCTCCATGTAGGTAGATGACAATCCCCAAACTACACAGGTAGCCTGGTGGGGGCCAAAGGGGCCACCATAACGCTCTGCCAACTAAACAGCTGGAACCCATCCAAATCCTTTCCTTTTCTTACCTATGCTCCTGGCTTTCCCCACCGAAAGGGCAGACTGGCTGTGGCTGAGTTTTAAAATCCTCCTTTGTGCTCTTCTAGGATTCTGGGTATTGGAAATGCTTTATCACTGGCTTCACATTCAGGCGCCACAAAACAACATAGACTTTAGATTATAAGACAACTTGGGACCAGGGATGGATTGTTATATAAATAATAAGGCAAAAAGATGGTTTCTGTATGTATATTGGCCCCTAGGTTGTTTATTTCTTTACCGAAGGCTGCAACCCATTAGCTCAAAAGCCATCGGGTGCCAAACTAAAATATTTACATATCTGGTTGCTTTTGAAATAACCCAGAGAAGCAGATTTTTGGCCATTTGGAGCCTGCTTTCTTTGCATACTCATGAAATCTCACCAACATCTGCTAGCAAGAGAGGATAAAGCCTGGGCCATAAGGACCTGAAGCCACTGCTTGCTGTCCTTCTGCTGGGCTCTGACATGCTATCACCTACACATAAGCCCCCTATCTCCTGAGAGTTCCCCTGCTTTCCTCCCCTTCTGAGTAGCAACCCCACATGAGCCTCCCTGAGCAGACTACTGTTGTATAGTAGTCTACCCCCGTACGATACAAACCTGCCAGAGTGTCACCTAATAAAGTTGCCACCTCATGGTCATAGCTTTTTCCTTGATCGGCTCCCAAATCCCTCAAAGGCCCCATAAATATGTCATGTGCATACTAATTAAAAGAAAGCTGAAAAACCTTTATTAATATAAAATGAAGCAGACTTCGGAACAAGGAATATTATCAAGGATTAAGAGGGACATTGCATTATGAAAAAGTAGTCAATTCTCTAAGATGATTTAAAAATCCTGAATGCATTGGCATACAAAAGCTGAGCTTCAAAATACATGAAGCCAATCTGATAGAATAAAAAGGAAAAATCAAAGAAATATTCACCATCATAATTGAAGACTTCAATATCCCTCTTTCAATAACTGATCAAAAGGATATATATATATATATAGAGAGAGAGAGAGAGAGCGAGAGAGAGAGAGAGCGCACGCTATATCCAGTGTGAGGATTCTACATATACTTCCCATGATTTACTCTTGTAGGGGAGGAAAGTTTTCCTTGATCCTTTTAGGGTCCCTGGCTGGGTCTGAAAATTTAACTGACAAAGATGGGTTAACAGGAGAAAAGCATATAGATTTATTTAATGTAAATTTTACATGACTTGGGAGCCTTCGTAAGGAAATGAAGACTAAAGTAACAGTTGGGCCTGTGTGTTTTTACTCTAAGTTTGATGAAGGATAGATGTGGAGGAATATGATAGGTTAAGGAGTATGAAGTAATTGTAATAAACTGGGGGATACTTTAAAGGGCCTAGTTTGTTAGGATTCTTCTTGGCCTCCCTTTATCTTCAAAGATAAGGATGCTCCTTTTCTCTGGGTATGGGGGGCAGGGCATCTCTCACAGGAGGGTTTTATGACCTGTTTCAGGAAAGAAAAGTGGGGTTGGGGAAGGTCAGGGACCTTTCCTCAAACTCCTTAGCTTAAAATGTGCAATACACTACGGTGCCATACGTTATTTTGGGATACATTGTCCTAAACCCCATCATACTCAGATATCCAGAACTATAAAAAATTAATTCCAGAGAAGTCTTCAAACTGGAATTACAATCATTATAAATGGTTTCTGTAGTAAAATCAGGCTTTAGGTATAGTCTCTAGGTATAGGTGAGTATAGTCTTCCATGTCTCTCCCTATCACAATAGAAAACAGCAGCAGCGCTTCATGGATGACAGCAGCTGGATGTTGTGACACAGGCATGCAAGGAATACAGGAACATAAATCATATGAACTGCATAAGAAATTTTCAAGAGTATATTTGGTATTTGTGTCATAAGAATACAGTAATTGTCTTTGCAAGTCTGTCCAGAAGAAAAAAGAAAATTGCAAATTTTAGAAATGCCAATCATTAATAGGTGCGGTGCCCGAGGTATGTAAAATGGTAGATGGCAGGAAAGAGATAGCGTGGGAAAAAGACAGTAGGGCTTAAAACAGACATTGCAGTAATGCCTAGCTTCCGGTTTTCCCAGAGGTATTAAAAATGAATGTACACCTTAACAGAAAGTATCCTGCTTGTACAGTAACACGATAAGAGTAAATTTCTTTTTCTACTGGCATCAGTAAAATCCTATCTGCTCTTATGTGATCGTATTTATCTGCTTTGGGGGAAAAAGCTACAAAGAAAATTAAGGTGTTCTTAACAGGCAGTAAGAATATAGAATTGAAACAGAATTGCATGAGACAAAGTACCTATCTTTATTTTTCTTCTTAGAAATCAGTTTACAGGTACATAAACAATTATCATAAAATTTAAAGTATAAAATTATATATTTATATTTTATTTCATGACAACCTAACATTTTTCATCAAAATCACATGTTTATCCCCAGAATGTGTGTGTGTGTGTGTGTGTGTATATATATATATTTATATTTATATTTATATTTATATTTATATATGTTACTTATGAGTTGCAGACTGCAGTTGAATTTTATGGTCTTCCAATTGATTACACACCAATATCTGCGGTGTTGTAGACAATTTTTGTTAGTGTATTAGTGTTTTTCATTAGTTATGTCATTGTTTCATTACCTGTGGCTTCTGTAGCAAATTAAAACAGCACAAATGCATCCTCTTACAATCTGCAGGTGGGAAGTTTAAGCTCAGTTTCACTGGGTCAAAATCAAGGTGCCAGCAGGGCCACACTCCCTCCAGAGGCTCCAGGGGACAACTCCCTCCTTGTCCATTCAGAATTTTGAAACAGCATCACTTGCATTCCTTGGCTCAGGTCCCTTCTTCCAACACCAAGGCAGGCCAAGTACCATCTCTTTCTGCC
This sequence comes from Potos flavus, assembly GCA_028534135.1. Lineage (NCBI taxonomy): Eukaryota > Metazoa > Chordata > Mammalia > Carnivora > Procyonidae > Potos > Potos flavus. Next base: position 88,342,753 of record CM052900.1, on the reverse strand, counting down.
TCTGCTTTCTTCTGCCAGCCTCTTTTTCCATTTACTTTGCTCACACGGTCTTCTTTTCTGTGCCAAATCTCTCTCTTCCCTCTAATAAGGACACTTATGATCACATTTAGTGCCCAGCCAGATAGTACAGGATAACCTGGCATTTTGGGGATCCTTAACTTAATCACATCTGCCCTCTCTTTTTGTCATGTAAGGTAACATTCTGGGTTGCAGGGACTAAGATCTCCATACCTTTGGGGGCATTGTCCAACCTCCACAGTGTTCAAGAAAGTTTAGGTTAAGAATTATTAGCCAAAGATAAACCCAATAGTATATTAAGTTTGAGTCAGTCCTTCAATTCTCATGACAGTGGCAATCTAATTAGTCTGAGATGATCAAAATTAACATTTTTCCTGAAACTCAATGATGATCCTAAATCTGATTTATGTATTTTTCAAAAAGGTCCATTTATTTCAACTACCACTTCCTTATGTATCCTATAGTTAATGTCTTAAAGTGCCAGTGACTTGAACTAATCCATCTTTAGGAAAGGAAAAAAAAAGAGCTTGTTAATAATTTTTCTACATTCTAGAAAGCAATTAGGCATCATATAACTACTTTCATTAACCAAGTGGTAAAATATACTGGAGGAAATATTACCAGCGTTCCTTCCTTTCTCAGTAAGAGGGTATTATTTAGGGGTCTTCTCATTTTGCCTTTTAAAATTAAATACCGTTTTCAATTTGTGCAGGAAGAAGTACTACTAAAAAAGATTCACATCTGCAAAGGTTTTAGGAAATATATGTGTTTTGCTGCACATTGCATCAAGATGTTTAAGACTGATAAGAAAAAGTAAATAAGGTTTTGGCTGAACCACCCAGGTTAGCACAATTGAATATTTTCAATTTGTAGAAAGATATTTGAGCACTTCTTGCTGATTTAATACCTTTTAGGGGAGCCATTGATGTTTTAATTAGTAATCTAGAAAGAAATTTACAAAATGAATATGAAGTTATGTTAAACATAAATCAAATTTCTATTAGCTATTTAATCCCCCACAATATGTGGCTATGTAAAGGAAAAATCTACATGCATAGACTCAAGAAAGTTAAGCTCCTTGAAGTACCGAGCCTTGTATAATCTAGGTATTATATCTGTAATAATGGTTTGTATTGTGTTGAACATTGTGTAACAAAGTAAATTCCCGTGGTTTGCTATGGAAGATAGACAAACAATACCCTCTTTTTAATTTAAAAACAAACTTCCTTTGCCTCTAAGAGCTTATTAAAATCCCAATAGGGCAATTATAGCAAATCATCTTACCTAGAAAAGAACATACATACATTTTATTTCACAATATTATCTCTTCTCTTTGAAAGTAGCCTGAGAATGAATTGAATCATTTTGTCTCATTATCCATTCTCTATTATAGAAAATTTGATATCTGGAGTCACAAGTTTTTTCTTGTTCAGTCTCCCCACCATATTTATAATATATGAATACATAGTAATAATATTTTAATAAAAGTACAACATACCACAAATACTGGAGGACAGATATTTTCACACTTAAGCATCTAACGAAGTTAAATTTGCCCTGAGGCTAGATAGTGCAATGGAAAGAATTATAGATTTGAGGTTTCAGTACTGACTTGTTCATTTATGAGTTGTTTCAACTTTGGGAAAACACTTGAAAATCCTCAAAAATATCTAGATGCTCATGTCAAGACTATCTGTGCTGCAAGTACCAGTTTTTGGAGGCAATTTGTATTTGCTCATTCATTTCTTTCTTTTCTTTTTATCTTTTTTTTTTTTTTTAGAGAGAGAGTGGGGAGGTACAGAGAGAGAAATCCGGAAAAGTCTCCATGCCCATTGCTCAGAGTCCAATGTGGGCTGGATCTCACAACCATGAGATCATGACCTGAGCCGAAATCAAGAGTTGGATGCTTTAACCAACTGAGCCACCCAGTCACGCCGCTCATTCATTTCTTTTTTTTTTTTAAGATTTTATTTATTTATTTGACTGAGAAAGAGAGATCACAAGTAGACAGAGAGGCAGGCAGACAGAGAGAGGGAAGCAGGCTCCCTGCCGAGCAGAGAGCCTGATGCAGGGCTCTATCCCAGGACCCTGAGATCATGACCTGAGCCGAAGGCAGAAGCTTTTACCCACCGAGCCCCCCAGGTGCCCCATAGTTCATTTCTTGAACATATTTTTTCATATTTATTGTTTCTTCTATGGACCAAGCATTATTCTTGGAACTGAGAATACCTCAGTGAAAAAAATTATGGACAATGGTACCTAGAGCTCACATTCTATCCTGTGTGTGAGAGGGTAGGGAAGAGAGAACATTAGATAAATAAAATAAATAAATCCTGAAGTATTAGAAAGTAATAGCTGTTATGGAGGAAAATCCAGAAGAGCATAAGGACAAGGAGAATAGGAAACCCAAGGGTGAGGGAGGAGTACTGCAATATTTTAAAAGCGGAAAGAGCTGGCCTTAAGGAAATAACATTTTTGTCAAGTCTTGTAGAAGGAAAGGAGTAACCCTTAGAGATGTCTTGGAAAGTGCATTCAGTTGAAAGGATCTCAGACAGACCACGTAGAAACAGAGTAAGGGGACAATAGAATTTAACCAGGTTGGAGTTACAAGAAAGCGAGGGAAGTGGAGAAGAATCGAAGACAAGTGCGAGGGAATGATGAGTATATTTGTGACACCCTGTGGAACTTACCTTGGTAAGAGGGGCTTAAATAGATGAGAAGGCTGAAGGCACAGGAAATGTTGGTGGGATTCATGGATTGGCAGTAGGTGCGGGGTTGAAGGATTATCAGAATCTTGCGCCGGAAGCGGTTAGCTTATAAGAAAGCATATGGCAGTCAGAGAAGGGGATAATCGATATTGAGTGCATGGAAGGGTTATAGATTTGGTAATGCATGTTCTACGAGTACATTCAGTGAGTGACTGGCTGAGGTAGATGTGAAGATGAGAAACAGGGAAAGAACATTAGAGAAAAGAAGTTCACAGAAATCTGACACCAGGGTGTTGGAGTGATGCTAACTGTGGATAAAGGAATCATTAGGCATTAAAGCAGTAGTGGTGAAGAATGTAATAATAAGACAGGAGTTAAAACCTTGAATAAATGAGAGAGATGATGTGAGGTCTGTGTAGACAACTAAAAAGTGAGGCAGCAGCTGTGTAGTCAAAGCAGCAAAGACTCAGTGTTGGGAGTATTTGTAGAAGAGAGAGGAAGAACAGTTTGGAAGTGGAAATGTGAAGCCAGAAAGTCTCCTAACTCATCTCAAAGCTCATGTTAAAGGAGAAAAAAAATTGACCACAATTTAAAAAGGTTACAGGGGAAAAAAAAGAAAAGGTTACAGGGGAATTAATGTTTTCAAGGAAAGATCAGAGTCGGTCTTGTTGAAGAAAGTAAGGAAAACTTACAGAGAAGAGGATGAGGATATAGGACTTTCTGCTGTTGTCTTAACTACTTGAATAGGCACGAGGGGCACAGAATAAAGGATGAAAAGAATAAGGAGGAAATTAGAGAAAATTAGAATGCAGGATAAGAGATAGGATCCTAGGAACGTGTATCTTCTTCTGGTGTGTGACAGAATTAGGAATGAAAGAGATAATAAAACGATTTATGCCGGGGCACCTGGGTGGCTCGGTGGGTTAAAGCCTCTGCCTTCAGCTCAGGTCATGATCTCACGGTCCTGGGATTGAGGCCCCCATCAGGCTCTCTGCTCAGCAGGGAGCCTGCTTCCCCCTCTCTCTCTTCCTGCCTTTCTGCCTACTTGTGATCTCGATCTCTCTCTCTCTCTGTCAAATAAATAAATAAAAATTTAAAAAAAATGATTTATGCCAGTTTGAAGGTAGATGGCATTGATACCAGCTCTGAGTGTTAGAGGTAGAGGCAGGTGGGAAGTTCACTACCAATGTAAAACTGTGAAGATAATATGTGGGGTTAGTCTATTAGAATTAGAGATTTGAGGTCTAGAAAGAGGTAGTCTAATCTGCATAAAGGGCCACCCTGTCATCAATAGTAATATATAGTGGCGACACCTCATAAAATATTAAACAGAAACAACAGATTAGACATATGCCTGGTATTATGACTAGCTACTAAAATTAGAGTATTTAATGGAAATAGCAAGACTAAAATAAAATATTAAATACTATTTCTGTAGCATGAAAACATATACCTACAAAGCAATAATATAAATAAGTAAACATAGGAAAAATTTGTTCATGATTTTGAGATAAGCAAAGAAATCTTAGCAATGACATAAGAAACATAAAATAAAATAATACATTAGGCTTCATCAAAATTGAAATTTCTACTTCCAAAAAAACTGATAAGAAAATAAAAAAATAAGCCAATTTATTGGAAATGCATACATGTGATATAGGACTTACGTACAGAATAAATAATGAGCTATTATATCTCAATAAAAAACAAGTAATTAATTTAAAAATGACAAAAGGCTTGAACAGAGATGTCACAAAGGAAGACATATAGAGGTGCCTGGATGGCTCAGTAGTTTAAGCATCTTCCTTCGGCTCAGCTCATGATCCCAGGGTCATGGGATTGGGTCCCACATCCGGCTCCTGGCTCAGCAGGGAGTCTGCTTCTCCCTATACTCTTCCTCCCTGCTTGTGATCTCTCCCACACTCTCTCTCTTTCAAATAAATAAATAAAATCTTAAAAAAAAAAAACAGAAGATATATGAATAGCCAATAAGTACATGATAGATGGTCAACATCAAAGTCATCAGGTAAATGCAAATTTTAAAAATATCTGCTATCATTGCATACCCACTAAAATGGCTACATTAAAAAACCTGAAATACCAATGTATGGAACCCTCCTACATTGCTGCTGAAAATGTAATATGGTTCAAACACTTGCTATTGTCTTAGAAAGTTAAAATACACTTACTATATGACACAAGAATTACACTCCTAGATATTTACTAAAATAAATAAAAACATATGTATGCAATAGAACTTCAGCATTAATGTTCATAGAACCTTTATTCATAATAATTACAATCTGGAAAGAAACTAAATGTCTATCAGTAAGTGAATGAATAAACAGATTTTGTTTTCTATCCGTATAATGGAATACTACCGAGCAGTAAGAAATGACAACAAAAACAAAACATAAAACAAAAGCCTATTGATACAACAAGATAAATGAATCTTAGAGGTATTATGTAGGTCAAAGGGAGTCAAACATCAAAGAATACATACAGAATGATTCCATTTATATGATATTCTAGAATAGGCAAAACTAGTCTAAAATGACAGAAAAATGGTAGTCCAGAATAAGAGATAGGCATATCTCTGAAAAGGGCAAAAAAGAATTTTCTGGAGTGATTGAAATGTTCTACACATTGATCATTGGGATGATTATGTATTTTATAAAAATTTACTCACCTAAAGCTGGATTTAAGTATATTTTGATATAGTTGATCAAGGAAAAAAAAAACCTAACCCTTTAGAATAGCAAAATAAATGTAAGCAAAATATAGATATACAAATGGGAAAAACATTTGCAACTCCTATCAAAATGCTGATCTTTCTAATGTATAAAGTCCCACTAGAGGTTGTCAAGAAAAAGTTTAACAAGGAAAATGAAAAATGGTCAAAGAAAATGAAGGAATGATGAAAGAAAGAAAGAAAGAAAGAAAGAAGAAAGAAAGAAGAAAGAAAGAAGGAAAGAAGGAAGAAAGAAAGAGAAAGAAAGAAAGAAAGAAAGAAAGAAAGAAAGAAAGAAAGAAAGAAAGAAAAAGAAAGAAAGAAAGAAGAAAAAGAAAGAAAGAAAGAAGAAAGAAAGAAAGAAAGAAAGAAAGAAAGAAAGAAAGAAAGAAAGAAAGAAAGAAAGAAAGAAAGAAAGAAAGAAAGGAAGGAAGAAAGAAAGAGAAAGGGAAAAAGAAAGGGAAAAGGAAAAAGAAAAAAAAGTGTGTGGTTGGCAGTGGGTGGGATTAGACGTGGCTTTTAAACATTTACAAATTATTCATCCTCACTGATAATTAGAAAATGTATTTTTAAAGTATCTGGAGATGACACTGTTTAATTTATCAAATTGTCAAAAATTTTAAGTTAGAAGACATTTTGTCTCAGATGACTGTGGGTGCATAATCTCATGCATTGTTAGTGGGAGTGTAATTGGTACGTGGCTTTTCTAGCACTTTGAATATATCTATCAAAAATAAAAATGTAGGTACCTTTGAACTAGAAATTCTACTTCAGGGGCTTTCTCTTGGAGATATACTCACATATGTGCAAGACGATATGTGTAAGATTATTTTTAAACATTAGTTATTACTCTTATTACTATCATTACCAAAATTATAACACAATATAGGAAATCAGAACTCATTAATAGAGTACTGGTTATCTAGGTTTTGATACATCTATAAAATATTTAAAGAAAATAGGGAAACCCTCATGCTGAATTGGAAAGCTCTCCAAAATATACATTGACACGAATAAAAGAAAACATATTACAGCGTGTACAGTATCCCTGCCTTGGATGACAAGAAAACATTGGGAGGTGAAAGATAGAAGAATACTTTCACAGTATAATTTTTTTATGCTTTTCATTTTTTGAGCCACATATATGTTGAAGCACTTTAAAAATTAAGTATAGTAATTTAAAATTGTAAACTAATCGTCAAAATGATCATTTTTAACTATCCAAATTAATTACTTTTACGGGTGGACAAAGTCAGTTGTACTTCATCTCACATCTTATTTTGGTAAAATATTTACATAATGTGTTCGACCATTCTGGTTTTTGTTTTTTTTTAAGATTTTATTTATTTATTTGAGGGAGAGAGAGAGCGTGGGGGGGGCGGGGTCAGAGGGAGAAGCAGACTTCCCTCTGAGCAGGGAGCCTGATGCAGGACGGGACTCAATTCTGGGATTGCAGGGTCATGACCTGAGCCAAGGGCAGTCACTTAACCAACTCAGGCACCCAGGCACCCAGTGTGTTTGATGATTCTTAAAGATTTGCTCACTGCCCTCATTTAACTAAGCTATGGGTGCTATGAATCCAATTTACATGTGTGTTTTGGTTTTTCATAGATTGCAAGAGTATTTTCAGCAGAGATCAGGTAATGGATATGGCCAATTTCACAAAAAAAAAATTGTAAGGATTAGTACAGGAGAATAATTTGTGTAAAAGGCATAATTTTATTTCATTCTTAAATAATTGATTTTAAAAAAGCAAAAGAAAAAAAAAGTAATGTATCCAGTATCATCAAGACCAAAAAATCCCATTAGACAAATTCTATTTCATCATGTATGAAGATGTTTCTGCCTAGATTGTTACTATTCTTTTTCCCTGTTGACAGATGGTCTTATTATTCTGAAATATTGTGGAAACAACAAGCTAAGACATCAGCAATCAGCTGAGAATATAAACAGGTTTCTTCTCATTGGTCTCAATCCGCACTTGCAAGCCAGTGTGCTTCCCCTTCAGTTCAGCATTGTAGTATTTGGGGTTTTAAATTCATCTCATGTGGTCGATGCTGGACAAGCCATTTGTAACAATAAAAGATTAGGGGGGAATTGTCAACGAGCAGGGCTATATTTATATTTGAGCAATATTTTTGAAAAAATCAGCATTTCTTTAAAAATACTAACCGATTTAATGTTCGTCAGTCATCTTTGCTAAACGCTAATGTTTGTTTTGCACAAGAAGTCATTAAAACTTACAAATTAATTGCCCATAACTTAAATTCATATTATGTCCCAGCTGGCACGATAAACAGAATTTTCAAACTTTTTTTTTTTAACCTCTATGATAGTAAGACTTACTAACCAAGTGTCATTGATTTAGAACAGGTCAGCGTTGGCAACTATAGCATGCTATCTATCACAGTGGGAAAGAATGATCTACAACCCAGCAGTCCCCAGCAATCAATGCAGAAGCTTATAAATTTACATCATTGGCTTCTAAAACACAATTAATTTGTGCATGTTTTCCTAGCAGCAATTAGCAGCAGGCAGGAGTTTTAATGAAGTAAAGTTGTGATTCCCACAGGGACTATTTATAATGAACATTACAAAACAACAAGAGCTTCAAACTGTTTACATTAAGAATTGATTAATAACAAAGCCATTAAGCTACATATTAGGTTACATATTGTGCCAATTTAAGGGATACTGCTAATTAAGTAATCATAATCGTTTGCATGTGGCATATCTAATTAACTTTTTATATCTCTTTAAGTTTTTCCTTCAGGACCAACAGCATTCGAGGGGCATTAGCAAAGGGAACATTTAGGCCATTTCTTGGGATATTGTTTTCCAATAAAGTAGGTTTCTAGGAAAACAGTTTAATCAGAGTAAGTGGCTTTTCACGACAATTATTTTGGGCTGCACCAAGTTTACTCTTGAGGGAATGAATTAGCATTAGGTTAGGGTTAAATAGGATTTTAAAATGTTTCTATATAAATTAAGTTTGGAAAGTAGTTTCAAAACTTCTGAAAAAGTTTAACACTAGAGCCTAATGCCTAAAAGGATTCTATTGATCTGTTTTTTCTGTGTGTTATTTAAAGAATGCTATATATGTATCCAGGAAGATTCCTAAATATTGTTGATCTATGTAGGTAAGGGAAGGCTTAAAAGACTTTTCTGCAGTATCCACCTCATAGGAAATGATATCTCCGAAGTAGTCCACTTTCACAAATGAATTTTATGATCTATCTCTATTCAAACTAATTTTAAAATATTATTTTATCACCAAACTGTAGCTTCTATAATCAGCTTAATTTTTTTTCAATTAAATATTTATTTAAATTCCAGTTAATATGAGTTTCAGGTGTACAATATAGTGATTCCACACTTCCATATAACACCCGGTGCTCATCATGACAAGTGCCCTACCTAATCCCCATGGCCTATTTCATCCATCACCCACCCACCACCCCTCAGTAACCATCAGTTTGTTCTCTACAGTTAAAAGAACATGTTTCTGGAACATGCTCAGGGTGTTAACTACTGGGTGTGGCTCAGTTGGTTAACTACCCAACTCTTGATTTGGACTGGGGTTGTGAGATTGAGAACCTGCTTCGGGCCTGCGGAAGGCTCCTTGCTCAGTGGGGAGTCCGCCCGAGATTCTCTCTTCCTCCCCCTCTGCCATTCCCACTGCACTCTCTCTCTCTCTCAAATAAGTCTTTAAGAAATAAATATGTTTCTTGGTTTGCCTCTTTCTCTCTTTTTTTCCCTCTTATGATCGTTTGTTTTGTTTCTTAAATTGTACACTTATTTTGTATAATCAGCTTAATTTTTAACGGCCTCAAAATTTCATATTACTAGTTCTTAAACTTATCATTTATAGAGTATTTTACACTGAATAACGTATTCTAGCCTATTGTCTACCATAAACTACAAGAGTAGACTTGATTGTTACCATTATCAATTACAAGATAAAATAAATGTTGTTCTGGCCAGTGCTTTCTTCTCATGCTGCTCTTCTGCACTAAATTGCTCGGACTTTCACTACCAATCTACTGATAGTTCAAATACAAAACTGCAAGACACGGAATGTTTGCTATGTCATAGTACGGTGCCATGTCTTAACACAGATTTATTCTGATGAATGCTTAGTCTTGTAAAATAGGTTTTACCATCATCATTTTGTAGATGAGAAAACAGAACGAAATGTTAAGTAACTTTTCTAACTCAAAGAACTAGCAAATGGCAAAGCCAGAGCATAAACCCGGACATACCTAGCTCCAAAGGAAACTGTAACGGCTACATCAAAGTGCCTCTCCAGTTAACCTATTGCTTCAGTTCTCAAAGAATCTGCAGCCATCGTCTTCCTATTTAATGACGACAGTGAAGATATTTAATCAAAGCTATATCTTTTTTTATATGAATGTTGTGGCTGATGAAAAATGTTCAGAAAATTATTTGCCACTCATTTTGAACCTGGTGTGGACTCCGTTTCCGTCAAAAGAACGTAAGAAGCAATGCTGTACCAGTTTCTGGGACAACTTCCTATCTTTTGGAATCTCTCTTTGGGAGTTATGGACTGACATATAATAATCTTTTTTTTTAATATTTTATTTGTTTTTTGACAGAGAGAGAGAGTACAGGCAGGGGGAGCAGCTGGCAGAGGGAGAGGGGGAAGTAGTCTCCTGCTGAGAAAGGAGCCCGACGAGGGGCTCGATTCCAGGACCTGAGCCACAGGCAGACGCTTAACGACTGAGCCACCAAGGCGCCCCCACGTATAATAATTCTGAGTTCCTTGAGACCACCTTGCTGGATAGGTCACAAGTAAGCCTACCACTCAAGAGTTCCAACTGAGCCCAGGCTTTCGGCTATTACTACCAAGGGTTCAGATAAGTGACTGAACCTGTTTCAGACCCTCCAAATCGGACCATCTAAATGTTTAATTCTACGAAATGACCTCCGTGCAATCCAGATGGAGGAGGAAAAAAACATCTAGCTACACTCTGCCCAAAATTCCTGACCTACACAATCGTGAGACATCATAAATTATACTTCATTTGGTTGGGGAGATCTGAGTTGGATGCTATAATGATCTGACATTTTTGGGGGCGTCGGTTGGGGTGCATTTATTTTGCATGGAGAAGGAGAGTTGTTTCTTGAAAGGATCCACCAATAAAGGTTCTTATTAAGAACTCTTATGTCTCTCTGTCATTAAAAAGTAATGATTGGTGATGTTATAATATTCCCATAGAATAAAAGGGTTAAAAAAGATCCAATAGGAAACTTTTCTTTATTTTTGTTCTGTTTTGTTTTGTTTTGTTTTTGAGTTTTTCATTTGTTTTGGTTTGTTTTTAACACATTCAGACCCCGGCAAAGGGCTCAAATATGTAGACTTCTCTGAATCTTCTCCAGGCTCTGAGATCCCCTGGAGGAGAAAGTCAAGGCAAAAGAACACAGAAGAAGAAAAATAAAGCAAAGCATATTTTATCTTTTGTATAGTGGAATATTTCCCACATTTTATGATATGTTTCTGCGTTTCTCTAAAATAATAAGGCAATTTGCATTAAATTGTGCAAGTTGTGCCAAAAATAAAGTCACGGAACAAGTAGTAAGAAATAAGTATCTAAAAGTATAGCTTGCTATTCTTAATTTTGTATTATATTTGCTTGTGATTTTCAACAAAAAAATTAATATTAATCATTTGATTTTAACTTCCATATAGGAAATGTTTGATGTTTGTCATATTCATTTTAGCATAAAATCAATATCAAAATTTGTTTTTAAGTGATATTTTTAAGATTGAGGTATCTGCTTCTTCATGTTGAAAGTATAATAGGAAAAATTTTCCTTAGCATCTTGCTATTACTTATGCAGATTTATTTTTTACATTTTTTTTCCATACGTAAAATGTGCAATAAGTCAAGGAAAATCTGGGAAAAGTTATGAACATCAGAATTTCCACATGTACTACATTGTTTAGAATGTCAGTTGCAATGAGCCAAAGTCTAAGTACAAAAGAAGTAAAACCAAACTGTTCATTATAGGTATGTTTTTCCCACCCAAACCTTCTCATATCTTTAGACTGCTTTAAATTTTATATGTATATGTAGTTTAAGAAATTGTGGTTTCTGATTGCCCAGTTTCCATTAGATACATATTCAGTTGCATAATTATTACATTTAAGAACAATTCATCAAAAGAAATTAAATTCAGAGGGCCTTTTAAATAGGTTTTGGTACCAATTCCAATATGTGTGGTGGGGAGAGGGTGGTTTCCCACACCAACAAGCAATTCTCAGACACCAGCAGGGTGTCCTACGATTAACTCAATTCTGACACTATCTACCCTGAGAAAGCAGCAGATTCCACAGGTTAAATGGTTTGTCCTACAAATCCCCCGCCACTCCCACCCCAACTTCACACAGTGGTCACAGTCCAGGTTTTTTTCCTGCACTTCTGACAAACTGGCTGTGAATCAGAGGTTCCCAAGACCCTCTCTTCTAGTTCCACTAATTTGCTAGAGCAGTTCACAGAACTAAGAGAAATGATTTACTTACTCAATTACCGGTTTATTATAAAAGGATATAACTCAGGGGAAGCAAGATGTTAGAGATATGTACGGCAAGGCATGGGGAAAGGGTGCAGAGCGCCCATCCCCTCTCCAGATACACTGATCTACCCAAATCTATGTGTGTTCACCAGCCTGGATGCTCTCCAAACCTTGTCCTTTTGGGTTTTTATGGAAGTTTCAATTCATAGGCATGACTGATTAAATTATTGACCATTGATGACTGAGTCAACCTCCAGCCCTTCTCCCCTACCTGGAGGTTAAGGGAATACTGAAAGTTCAACCCTCTAATCATAGGATTGGTTTCAAGGGCAACCAGCCCCCTATCCTTAGATTACCTAGGGGCTTCCCAAAAGTCCCTTATTAACATAAAAAGGACTCTTATCTTTCTTATCACAGGAAATTCCAAGGGTTTTAGGAGCTCTGTGCCAAGAACAGTGGAAGACTGAATATATATTTCTTATTATAAATCACAACACCACAACATTTTATTATAATTATGCATGGTATTCTGGATCGTAAGTCGTATTTCCATCAAGTCAAAAGAAAGCAGCAATAGACCTTTAGTAAAATGCCTATATTTACAATTGGTTGGGAGGTGAGTAGATACAATAATGAATTTTAAACTTTCTCCTGACTTTATGATAAACCATGTTCCTACACAAATTTCAGAATGAAGAGTTTACCTTAGAGAAAAAACAAAACAAAGTAAAATATAAACAAATATAACTTTATAACTTTATAGAAACTAGCAACTGCTGGGATTATGTATTGAAGGGGAGCAAAATATACCACTTTGACATATTGATTATTTTGAATTAAAGTTACTTAAGAGATAGGCAGTGCAAGGAGGACACTCTGACCCCCAGTATGTCCCTCTGAAAGCAGGAAATAAATCTCTCATGTGAAAGGTACCCTCCCTGTACCAGAAAGCTAGAAGGCATACTTACCACCAGAGAGAGGAAATTGAGGGCCTGGAAGATTGTATAAATAAAACTTGTTACTTTCTCACTAATTTATTACACCAAACCCACACTTCTTCATCTTGTTAATTCTTCACAAATTTATTGTTTCTTTGTCCAAAAGGTATAAAAACTGCCTGCTTTGGTCATTTTTTCCAGTCTCATATTTTTATGGGCTCCTGTACATAGGAAATTAAATTTGTTTTTCTCCTGTTAATGTCTTATGTCAATTTAATTAATAGACCAGCCAAAGAACATAGAAGGGAAGAAAGAAAAAATTTTCCTCCCCTACAAAATATTACTAGAGTTATGGCAAGCATTAAGATTGTATTGCACAACTGCATTTTCAGGAAATACCCAATTATAATTTACTAGTAGGGTAGCAGGTTGGGAGAGGCCTACATTTCTGTCATTACAGAAAAAGTATCTGGAAGGCCACATTTTTATTGTTTTGTTTTGTGTAGCAATAATTGGAAGATTATGTACTTTACAGAGACATATTTCTTAGATTTTGGGTGTGCCTTATTTGATGTAATAAGTGTATTTCTTAAAATTTGCATGTGAAACAATTGAGCATTTTGTCACTTAAAACTTACTTTGGATATTTCAGAAGATATTACTATTTACATAAACTTTAGTTTATAAACTGGTAATATTTATACCTTTATCTTATATTGAATCTTCATCCCGTATATTTATAGCTCATTTTCTAATGTGCCTACAGCTCTTGAAGTCAAAACATACAAGATACATGGACTTTTTCCATAGCCTGGTTATAAACTTGTGAATAATAATTTGGGCATCTTGTAGTGCTCCGCATTATATCTCTGAGCCATTTCAATCAGCCCAATGTCTGATGACCCCCAAATCAGATCACCAAATCCCATCTCCCCAAAATATGCAAACCTCTATTTCCAGGTGGCCTCTGTACATTTTCATGGAGATATCTTGAAGCAACCTCACATGTAACACAACCAATATTAAACTCATTTTATCATCCACATACCCATTCTTGCTCTTCTCTTACATGTTCTCTTTCTCTTTGTTCCCATCAACACTGACTTGGTCTAATGTATGGTAATTTCTTCCCATCTGAACGATGGCAATAGCTTTTTATCCCACTGTCCTGGTCCATCCATTATTGTCATCGAAATTGTGTTCTTGTACCCCAAATTCATTAGTCATATTAGACACATTCTCAATCCGAAGCAAGCTTCTGTGTCATTAAGTAAAGATTTTTGGAGTGACCAATCCCTCCTGCCTTCCAGGAAATATCATCATTTAAGATTCAACTCATTTTTCAAAAAAAAAAAAAAAAAGATTCAACTCATTTTTCATTTTTTGTATCAGTACAGCTTTTCCTAAAAGGGGGCTAAATTAATCACCTATGCCGTGGTATTCTTAGAGAATTGAACATATATCATCTGTATAATACTTAGTGTCTGTGAGGTAGTAAGGGCTCAAAAATGGCAGTTGTTTTCATGAATTTTATTAAAATGATCTTTGCATATATTTGTCTCTTAAACTTCTGAGGGCATAAAATTTATTCTGCTATTTATTTTATTACAACTCCAAACACACCACTTGGCATTTAGTAGGAGACACTGTGCATCTACATTCAATAAATATGACCCTGACTGGGGCTGTAATTTAGAGTTAAAAGTGCTAGTCACAATTATTATCAATAAGAACATACTTTCTCATATTAGAAAATACTGGTTGATGAGCTTTAATAATATTATTACTATTACAAATAAGAGAACTATAATTCTGAAAGCTTTAAGTCATGACTGAACATATGGATTTTTATATCTATAGGGAGGTATATTAATAAAAATGTTTTAAAGTACAAGAGTTCACACACAAAGTGAAAGAATAATTTCCCATCTCTGAGTTAAATATAATGAATTATCTTTCAACGATTAGTCATTTTTCTCCCAGATATGTCTGCAAAAATTATATTACTTTTGGGATCTCAACAAATTTGCTGTCAACAAAATATGCTTATAGCTTCTCTAGGAGTATTAGAACAAAACATATTTAAATGGTTGTTACAGCATTGCCCTTGGTTATATCTTTCTGATTTTATTTTGATTTGATTTTATTCTGTAGGCCTGCAGCTGAACTGTAAATTATTTTTGCTCTCCTGAGAAAGGATTTCACCATTCTGTCAACGATTGAGTTCTGCGTGCAGACTAAGAGGGAAATAAGATATAATGAAATACCCTTAGGGAAAAATTATAGGTATAGTATAGGTCCATAGTTGTTCAATATTCTACAGATACAGCATTGTGAAAAATATTATCCCAGTCCTTTAGGTGTGAATAGCAATCCATGGGTGAGAGAATACACATGAAAATGAGAAATGTTCTCATTAATGGTATAACCATTAAATCTTAAAGTGGTTACAATACACAACAGTATATGACTAGATGTTGACATATGTTGGGCAGCACTACTTATTATGAAATACAGAGAATCAGAATGTAATGGCTCCTAGAAATAGTTTTAATTCTGTAATTTCAGTTCATTCATTCTGCAAAGTATTTAGGTCAACAGGAGATATTTATATGTTACTGAAGATTGGGGGAGAAGTGTTAGGATATCCTCTCTGTGTTCTATGAGGATGCCATATCTCTCATTGAGGACACATTAATTCACTGCCAATAACCAGCAAATTATAACTAGTCACCATAATCATCATCTTCATCATCACTAGAGCACATATATTCCAGGTTGCTGTTCCGGGCATTGTACAAATTAGGTTAAAAGTCAATTATAAGTTGTTTGCATATGTACATTGTAAATCATCTATTGGTTGATAGATATCTAATGGCTATTTATTTATCTATATATCCAACTCTCTATATTTTTTTTTTTGTTTGTTTAAGCTATCTATGCCCAGGTATTTCAAGATAGCAAAAATTATCTAAAGAGATTCAAGGTTGTGAGTTCAGTCTCATAAAGAGATTCACTCATAAAACTTTTAACTGAGTTCTCTGAAGAAAATAGGATGAAATTATTAATATATAAGTAATAAGATTTGCAAACTCACTTTTATGATAGTCTGTGTTCAGTTTACATTATGGACTACTAAGAAGGTTAGAGCAGCACTGAACAATAAGGAAGCTACTAGTCACATGTAGCTATTGAGCACTAAAATTGGCTAGTATGATTTATAATAAGCTATAAGTGTAAAATGTACACTGGATTTTATAGACTTAGTAGGAAAAATAGAATATAACATATGCCATGAATCATTTTTTATATTAATTACATACCAAAATGATAATATCTTGGCTAAATGGTTAAAAGAGATAATTATTAAAAAGTAATTTTATTTGTTTCTTTTTACTTGTTTTGACTACTAGGAAATTTAGGAGTCTGCCTGTAGTTCACATTACATTTATATTGAACAGCACTGGGGTAGAATGTTTGAAATTCATGTAGCTAGGGTCAGGTAAGTTTCAAAGAAAAATGGAGGAGATTTAGTAAAAGATATATTAAATTAATTCAGTTATCTTCTAAATGACATCCACTGTGTGAAAACTACCTTAAGATTAGGCTTTAGGGAACTGTTCTGATACTGTTATTTGTGATAAAATAAAAGTGATGGGCACATTTCCCCCAATACATAGGGGAAATATGCCCATCATTTCTGGAGTTCAAATAAAGCCACGTTTCTGGGTAGTGGAATTCTCTCTTGTGCTGAAATACTGCTTATGTTTACATGAGTCCAAAACTTATTTGGAAAACTGAGCTTCTGAGATAAAAAAGCGCTCTTTATGGCCAAATGATCTTGATAAATCGATTCTAGAATTCATTAATATTCTACCTTTAAAGGATGCCAGGAAATAAGATATCGATGGGGAGCAGATGAATAGCAAGCTCTGTTATCTTTACTTTTCACACATTCCTTATTTCCAGCCTATTTTCACATATCTGTTTATATGTGTGGTTGTAATGAAAATTTATGACATATGAAATTTTCTGTTTCTAATTTTCAAGTCATATATATGCACCATATATTTTCATATCCAGACTTAAGACATATATTACATATTGCATTCTTTGTTACTTGTGGCAGAATGGTATTAGTCATATTAATTCATTGTGATGATTCTAGATGGCATTTTTTATATGTCATCTTTGTCATATTTTGGTTTCTCACTTAAAAATAAAAAATAATGAAACAAAAGTCTACATAATAGGGATTTCTAAAAATACTTCTTAAAACATTTATTGTACTTTATCTGCCTGAATACAATGCCACATCCAATCTAACATAATGTGTCTAAATACTTATTAAAGATTGTAAGCTAGGAAAATATTCATTACTCTTAAGTTATTAAGGGTATGATTGTTATTAGCAGAATGACTACCTATAAGTTATGAATTACAGGTTTTAAAAAAACAATTATTTGGCCTAAATAAAACTTACCAAATTAGCCAGTTTAACTACTGGAGAATATCATACTGTTTTGTCCCAGCCAAGCAGATGCAAAAAGAAATATCACAAGACATTTCAAAGGAAAGAGATTGTAGTGACCATCCCTATCTAGGGCAGCTCCTATATGAAAATTGTAAAGTAAAGTTGTCTTATTTAAGCCTTTTATGACCCTTTATAGCCAATCTCCAGCTGAGGGAAGGGTCCTCAGCTCTGGCTGCACATTACAACCTACTGGGAAAGACATGAACACGTAAGTCTGCTTGGCCCAACAAAGATGGACTTCATCAATCTCTTGTTTGGAAGAAGGGCACATCTCTATATGGTTTAAAAGTTCCTCAGGTGGTTCTAGTGTGGACCAGTTAGAGAACCTCTAATCAAAGACAACCAGAAACCCCATATTCCCTGTTTTCCACCATTCTGTTACTGAAGCCTGAACCCTCTATATTTTGAATGAAGCTAATACTCTGCACCTTGCCCTGCTAATTTCTCACTGCTAAATGTCACTACTAATTTGTTTTATATTTTCAAAGCCTCATTAGGTTACTGGCCTGCTAATTACATATCCCAATTCATAATAAAACACTAATACTAATAGTTGAAAATGATTTAATTTGTGCTACTTTTCTAATTAATGAATTTGCTCCTTAACCTAGTTTTTAGCATATCCTAAGGCATGAACGTATAAATAAAATATGAATTTCAGTCATTTTCACACACCTATATAGGAATACTTTAACTCTGGTGGGACATTCAACTTTCCTTAGTATTTCTACATAAGGATGATTTTAATGGGACTCACTGTCCTGCTCCCATTATTAACACAAAACCACAAAGGAAGGGAGGAGATTTCAGGATGAATATGAAGTGAGAATATTTAAGAAAAATATCAAGAGAGGTAAGTAAGTTGAGGATTCAGGTAATGTAATATGGGAATCTGTGCTTGTCACTATGAGTATTTTCAAACTATGTTAGCTGCTTTATTTAAAACCATTTTGATTATCTACTTCATGAATAGCTCTGTAGTAGATAAAATCAGATAAAATACAATCTTTTCCCTTAAAGAGTATAGAGTCTTTGTAAGAAACCATGAAAATTTTAAATAAGTATATAAATTTATAAGACAGTAGTGCTAGAAAAGTTAAAATGGACCCTACTAAGTTCAAATAAATATTATCCAATTCACTAAGTGGATAGAATTATTTAATCATGAAAGGGATTGTCTTTGAATTTGGACAAAAGCATAGAAAGTGTCACTCTCATTTAAAAAAACAAAAATTCATACAAATAAATGAAATTAATCCTTTTTTAGCATTTTCTTATATTGTATCATTAAACTGGAATTGTATGATGCTACTCAAAAAATAATTACAAAGACTACATTTTAAAATTTAACTAAGGCATTTTAAAATTTAACTAATGCATGTTAAGGAGAATAGATATTTTAAAGGGAATCAATGATAGTTGATGTAATGACTGAGATTTTTGCTCACAGCTAAGAATGATTGAAAAATGAAGTATGGATACAATTAATTTATTAGGATGTTTCCACCAGTGCTAAAGAAGGCGACTGGCCATTAATGGTAATCATTGCAATTACATGAGAATGAAGTTGATACAAACCAAGTTTAGAAATATCCATAACTAAAATTTTTTTAGGAAGTGAAGTGATGTGATTAAGAAAGTGGGCAAAAAGTTATAGTCCCTGGTTTCAAATACTGGGTCAATCATTTATTATTATTATTATTTAAAGATTTTAGTTATTTATTTGACAGAGAGAGACACAGCAAGAGAGGGAATACAAGTAGGGGGAGTGAGAGAGAGAGAAGCAGGCGTCCTGCTGAGCAAGGAGCCCGATGTGGGGCTGGATCCCAGGACCCTGGGATCATGACCTGAGCGAAAGGCAGACACTTAACGACTGAGCCACCCAGGCACCCCAAGAGGGACAATCTTAAGCAATCTCCCTGCTGAGTGCAGAGCCTGACAAGGGATTCAATCTCATGACCCTGAGATCATGACCTGAGCCAAAATCAAGAGTCAGTGGTTTAACCGACTGAGCCACCAGGCGTCCCCAATCATTTATTATTATTTGACCTTGAGCAAGTCGCTGTTCTGTGCCTCATGTTGTTTAGCCATAAAATGGAGATCGTGTTTACCTTTAGCGCACTGGTTTGTATTTAGGAGAGGAGTTTAAATGCATTAGTGTAAGTAAATTTCTTAAAAAGCACGTGGGACACAGTAATATATAGATGTTAACTATTGTTATTACTAAATAAGTATGCAAAGCTACTTATGTTTCTAGTTTATCTACATTTATATCTATACAGATGCAGTCATGGTTTCAATTACTAATCGCTTACTCCCAAGAATTTACAAGGTTTTACTGTTTAGAATTTCCTAGATCTTTTTCTCTTGGCCTGTAATAAGACATTGCTGTATTCTGTAAACTCAGTTTGAATCACTGCGTGTTGTCCCATTGTATTGATCTGATATTTTCTATTGATATGTATCATAATGTCTCTGTCTCTCTGAATGACTTACCTGCCAACCTTTGAAAGTCTTGTTGCTATAAATTATTTGATGTCTAATCCATGAAGTTAAATGTCTATTGCTGGTATTTTTATATCTACTCTATATTATTCCTTCAAAATACCCAGCTGGACATGTATACTCCCCTTTTGTAGATGGGGAAACGTGGCCTTAAATGTTTAGTAATTAACTCCAAATCACTCAGTTCATTAAATATCTGAGTCAGAATTCAAACTCAGAGCTGTTTATGCTGTCATAAACCCAAGTTTATGCCTGTTGCCCTGACCTCACCAGGTTTTCTCTTGGTATTCTAATTTCTTTTTTTTAAAGATTTTATTTATTTATTTATTTAGAGTGAGAGTGAGCGGAAGGAGGAGCAGAGAGAGAGGGAGAGAGAGAATCTCAAACAAACTCCCTGCTGAGCACAGAGCTGAGCAGAGATCTCGATCCTGGGGCTCGATCTCATGACCCTGAGATCATGACCTGAGCCGAAATCTAAGAGTTGGATGCTTAACCAACTGAGCCACCCAAGCACCCGTTGGTGCTCTAATTTCTAACCACATTTCATACTCTGCTCTCTTTCTTATTCAGATCACTGGCCCGTAGCTTTCATATTTAATTTCAAGTATGAATTGATGTAAAAGTTTTAGCTAGACAAATATACAGATTGGCTTACGACAATACTTTATTTCATTTAGAAATGCTATTGTCTTATTATTTATCTATAACATGTTGTAGATCATGGAGCTGTAGTTTCTGTCTAGCAATTTACTGAATAAGAATTGTTCATAGAGAACTGACGGGCTTCTGAGAAAATCACTTTAAGAGATGTCTAGATCAAGAAAAGAATACCTGTTCTATTGAGATATATGAGTGTATAAGGACTTATTTTCAAGTTATTATTATCATTTTCCATCTGCTTTAAAGGAAACATATTAAAAAAATAAAAAATAAAAAAATAAAGGAAACATTTTATAATGATTCAGCCCAAAAATTCTGAGACCTGCCTGCCTGGCTAGGTTAATCCTGGAGCTGTCACTGATTATGTGATTGTCAAGCATAAATATCCAGCTACTAATCTCAGGTGAGGATTCCCACCTCATGGAGACAGCAAGGATCTTAACACTGCCAGCCACCGGAAGTAGGAGCTTGCAGACTGGCCCACTTCATCTTCTACTTGTTCAGAGCACTGAGGAGGACTCGACACACAAAATACTGGTTGAAACATTTTATTCAAAGAAAGGGGAAGAGACACAACACAGATTAAGATCAGTGTTTGCTAGTGTGCGCTGATCTGCCATGGCTAGTAGGTCTTTCCCAATGCATGTGCCCTTCTCATGCTGCAGGTGAAAACTCTGTTCCCTTCCTTCTGGGGACAGATCTACTGGTGGCACTGGCCATTTGGCATACGACATTCAAATAATACAAGGAAGTTCACTGAGTATCCAGAACAGAATGTTTTCTCCTAATAAAGAATAAGAATCTGGGCCAACAATAGTTCAGGACCTGGCTTCCATATTGGAGAATGTTCCAGGCCCAGGGCACTGAGTGAGAAAGTTCAGAGAAGGGCAACAGGCCATGAAATGGCTGCTTCCCCAGCGTGACTTTGGACAAATTACCTAACCTCCATATTGCAGTTTGGGGGTCATGATAATATCACCCTCATAAACTGTTGGGAGGATTAAATTAATATATGAAAAATGCCTACAACAGGACCTGGCACATACTAAGCATTTTACTAAGTAGTAGCAATATTTGTCCAGTTGTGACAGTTTTAAAATATGAGTGGTGTGCTTAAGCTGCATTCCCCTTGTATCTAGGTGGGCTTGTGACTACTTCAGTCGATAGAGTATTTCTGAAATGACACTATGTGATGTCCTAAATGAGGTCCTAAGTGACCATGCAGCCTCTGCTTTCTTTATGGGAACACTCACTCTTGGAGCTCCATGAAAAAAGTTTCTCTAGGTTGAGAATGCCATGCTGAAGTCCCACAGAAAGCCCATGTAAAGATGCCCGGACACTACACAGAGCAAGAAAGTGATGCTCAGTGCACCCCCTCTGGTGTTCAAGTTTTCCCAGCGGAAGCTTCAGACATGAACCAAAGATTATCTACCCTCTCCTGCCCTATCTAAATTCTTGAGTCATAGAATTTGCAAGCATAATAAAATTATTGTTTTATACCGCATGATTTTAGATGGTTTGTTACACAGCAAAAGGCAACCAAAATATTAGCCTATTTATTTTTGTAGCATATATTCGAAGTATCAACACAGGCTTTGCCTTGCATTTGGGAATATTATTTTGTCTTTATTACCTTTATTACCACTGTCCTTCCAAAGGTTCCCTTCTAACTCAAGCCAGTTGAATCCCACTGAATTCAAACCAATAACCTGAGTTCTTGTTTTTTGCACTCTGATTACTGAACATTTTAATTTAAAAAATTACAAAACTATTACAATTTGACAGTTGCCAATCTTTCCACTACTCCTTCAGTGCTGCTTACGTTCCTCCTACATAAGGCAAGTCAACAATTCCTTCTTATGTCTTTTTCTCCTTCTTGCAATTCTCCTAGACCAAATTCATCTGCCAACTTCCTATTACTCTACACCTTCTGACCTTAGATGACCTTGGCTCTTATTTCACAGGAAAATCATGATAGGAAAATCATGATTCCAGATCCTGTCTTTCTCTCTGCCATCTCCTGAAAAATGATCATCATCTATAGCTAATCAATCTTCCTTCTATCTTCCCTCCTTTACTTTCTTTCCTCCTCCTCTCTTAATCCTAATTTAGTGAAATAGTAGTGTTCTCCCTCCCATCTAAGGCTAATTCCAATGCCTAAAATTTGTATCATACCTCTTCTTGTTGCCTTGGGCACTTGCTCCAGTAATGATCTATTCTCTCACCAATATTTTCAGATTTTATCTTCTAAATCTTTTTTGTATACTGATATGGTCCTGTTTAAGTGTCTTCCACTCAGACAAAAAAAAATCATTCTATGCTGATGTTAATGAGTGAATCTTTTAACTTGTCTTTTGTATTCTTGTGCATTTCTTGAATTTTTCTAGTGCATACACGCTATACATAATAGAAAATATAATAGGGGTAATTTGATAATTGGTCTAACACAATTCTTCAAAAGTTTTAATGTGATAGTAGATTTTACATTTTACTTTATTGTTAGTCACCTTTATTGGACAAACCAGTTTATTTTTTTATTATTTTTTATATATTCATCTCAGAAATTATGTAATGCAATTGAGCTTACTTTTCAAATAATAGGAGTAAATCCTAAGGAAGCATTCATGTGAACTGGAGAAGGATTATTTCTACTTAACTTTCAACTACAGAGGGATAGTTACAGACTGTTCTACTGGCTCATCAAATTTTCTGTTAATTTCCAAAGTTGTGTGCTTTAGCAAGACTTTCAAATTACAAAAATTGTGTATGGAGTATGTACTCAAATGATCTCCATAAGACTCCAGATCCAAAATAAAATCAGGATATCAAAGTAGAAAAAATAATGCTGTGGTATTTTCTGTTGCTTGCTGATGCAATTTATTTTAAATTAAATTGGGTTAAATATGTAACTCAAGTGTTATAGTTAAGAAAATAACAATTTAACATCACATCACTATTGCATTGAACTTAAGAGTGCTTTTTCGAAATGGAAAAGGAAGGTAAAATTAATCATGGTATGTTAAGGAATAACAATATACTGTCAACAATATTAACAATATATTTGCCTATTTAGGTAAATTTGATATGTAGGCAAGTGAGAAATAACTTTCTAAATAACAAAATCAAGATATATTTATTTTAATTTATTCATAAGACATTTATTCAGTAAATGTTTGTTGGATTTTCCTAGCCACTTTTCTAAGGTCTAGGAATACAATGAAAAAAACACAAAAATTTTATTCTCCATTACTCCAACCTCTTTGGACATTATATGAATGCAGACAATAAATTAGATATCTCAGAAAAACATTATTTGTAAATTTAGTAACGAAATTTCATTACACAGACTTCTGGGTTTAGCTCAGACATATAGAGAGCTAGCATGTCATTGTCACCCTTACAACAAGAGAAAAAAGTTGAACAGACTGCAAATGAGATTTTTTTTTTGAACTCGAGAGAGAACTGGAGTGGGAAGGAAAAGAACTCACCCAATATCTGGAGAAAATGAAGCTCAGGCAGGGAGGAACAGGACACAGCCATTTGTTTACCTGGGTTAGATGCCACCAAATGCTGTATAAATCAGTGAAAATATTAAGGTAGATATTTTTAATTAATTGCAAAAGCCTGAGTATGGTTAGTGTGAAACTATAAAGCCCTTGAGGGCCACAGACATAGGATAGTTGTGTCCCTTCTGCAGAGTGTTTTCTCTAGGA
>CM052900.1:88292064-88317909 GCA_028534135.1 Potos flavus | reverse complement strand
AAATTCATTGAAACTCAAGATGGGAATTGGTGGCTGCCACCCATTCTCATCTCAAATGTGTCCCCCCATCTCATCTAAGGAACAAAATTCTTAATCTGTAGGTATGAGTTAGGGCCTCAAAACTGTAGACTAATGGTCTAGTGGAAAAGCGCTGCAGTTAAGAAGGGAAACAAGGAATTAAAAAAAAAAATTCTTACTTGGAGAAGGAGCTCTGGGGAATGCACTAGCCCTAGCTTTGCATCTGGAGAAGAGACAGTCTACTTACAAAGGGCACATGGCTGGGATCAAGGTTCATAGTGTCTGCTTAAGACTGAGGCTTATCAGAGCATCAAACACCCTACCCAATTCTCTTCAACAAGCTAACATGCATCTAGTAAAACTAATAGTGGAAGACACCTGGGAGAACTGCAAGACATGGGCTTTCTCTAGGGAGAAGTGCAAAGGAAAACTCAAAACTGAGTGGAAAGACAAACAAAAGATATTAGAGGAATTTGCAGCGTTTGATCCACTGAGGATAATCCAAACAACAAACCCAGCTGCACATCACAGCCAAGTGAGGCTCATCCCAGGAATGCAAGCCTTGTTCAATACTGGGAAAAAAGTATTTTACCATGTTAACAGACTAACTAAATGAGAAAAAAACACAAATATTTTTTCAACAGATGAAGGAAAAGCATTTGACAAAACCAGTTATCTGTCCCTGATAAAAACATTCCACAAACTAGAATTATTTTCTAAGTATCTGAAGACACTTCCTTAATCCAATAAAGAATATCAACAAATCCTCTGGCTCACAACATATTTGATGAGAGACTACTTTCTGTCTAAGATCAGAAATAAGGCAAGGATGTCTCCTTCCCCTACTCCTATTCAACGTTATGTTGATGTGCTCATGAGAAAGATTTGCAATAAGGCAAAAAGGGAAAGGAAAATAAAAAGGCACATAGAAGAAGAAGAGAGGTGGGGTGCCTGCATGGCTCGGTTGGGTCAGTGTCTGTCTTTGGCTCAGGTCATGATCTCAGGGTCCTGGGATCGAGCCCTGCAGGAGCCTTGAGCTCAGCATCAGGCTCCCCACTCAGCAGGGAGTCTGTTTCTCCCTCTCCCTCTGCGCGCAGCTCCCCTTGTTTGTGCTCTCTCTGTCCAATAAATAAATAAATAGAATATTACAAAAAAAGAAAAAGAAGAGAAGTAAAACAAAAGATATGGTTGCCTATACAGATAATCACAAAGAATCTTAAAAAAGTCTCCCAGAGTTTTAAATACGTGCAATTCATTTTATGTCAATATTTTTCTTGTCAATAATGCTTTTAAAAGCTTTTAAAAATTGTAAGCTAACAAAGCATATTAATTTGCTCTATGGAGTTGACAATGACTCCTTAAATATTAAAATATACCTCCTAAAGTACCAGGCAGTTCCTCCCGCAGTCCCGCAGTCTTCCACCACTTCTTTCCTTTCAGTATGACGGATGGTGCTGTGTCCTTCGTTCGCCAAGGACTACCTGGCAGGTGGAGTGGCCATGGCCATCTCCCAGACCATGGTAGTGCCCATTGAGCGGATCAAGCTGCTGCAGCAAGTGCAGCATGCCAGAGGCAAATCACCACAGATAAGCAGTAGGGAGGGCATTATAGACTATGTGGCTCATATCCCCAAGGAGCAGGAAGTCTTGTCCTTCTGGCGTGTCATCACATACTTCCCCACCCAAGCTCTCAACTTTGCTTTCAAGGATAAATACAACCTCTTCCTGGGTTGTGTGGATAAGAAAAACCAGTGTTGGCACTACTTTATAGGGAATCTGCCATTAGATGGTGCCATTGGGGCCACATCCTTGTGTTTTGTGCATCCTCTTGATTTTGCCCATACCCATCTAGCAGCTCATGTGGGCAGAGCTGGAGCTGAACGGAAATTCAGAAGCCTTGGTGACTGCCTGGTTAAGATCTACAAAAGTGAAGGGCCTGTACCAGGCTTTAATGTGTCTGCGCAAGGTATTATCGTCCACCCAGCTGCCTACTTTGGAATCTATGACACTGCAAAGGGAATGCTTCCAGATCCCAAGAATACTCACATCTTCATCAGCTGGATGATCGCACAATCCATCACAGTGGTTGCTGCATTGACTTCCTATCCATTTGACACTGCTCGTGTCGGTATGATGATGCAGTCCGAAAGCAAAGGAACTGACGTCACGTACACAGGCACACTTGACTGCTGGAGGAAGATTGCTGGTGATGAAGGTGCCAAAGCTTTTTTCAAGAGTGCATGGTGCAATGTTCCCAGAGGCATGAGTGGTGCTTTTGTGCTTCTGTTGTGATGAAATCAGCTAGTTCAGGTAAGTTAATTCCTAATTTTTTCCCCTGTTAACGGGCATGTATTATATAACATACCTAGAATATTTTTGACGGACTGTTGGCTATTTATCAGTGGCAACTCTTTACTGGTTCAAAATGGCAAGCAATAATATTCATCTGATCAGTTTTCTTTTAAAGCCATTTCCATGATGATAAGACTCAATTATATTTTTTATTTCAGTCATTCCTGTTAAATTTGAAGAAATAAAAAAAATATGAAATAAAAAATGCCTCTTAGAAACAACTGCTTTTGCTTTATTGATCCTCTTTTTTTTCAAACGAAGGATAGAGTTCAAAATTCTTTGTAACTAATTCATTAAAATTGTATGACTAGTCTCTGGGAGTATACTTATCTTCTTATTTTCTTTGAGAGGGTCTGGTATTTAACTAAAGACAGTCTCACCCCATGAAGGCAAACACTTAAAACAGAGAGTTCTCAACGACATTTCAGTTATTTTTTACATAATTTGATTTCAATATAATCTTTAAGAATGACCCTAATTTTTCTTATAACTTTCTCAGAATGTCACTGATTTCAGTAATTTCATATTCATTTGTAAACAGATTTTTCTTTGGATTTATTTTATGAATACATTACTAGCATACCACCTCTTATAATTGTTTCATTATGAATTAGTCCCTTTTCCCTTAAGTACTGGGAATAGCTTGGTGTTTAGTGCTCTAACCTTTAGCAAAACCTTCCACCATAATTTGCTAGGGATAAGAGGTAGTTAAGAAATCAGCTTTAAAAAAAATTAGGGGTGCCTGGGTGGCTTAGTGGGTTAAAGCCTCTGCCTTCGGCTCAGGTCACGATCTCAGGATCCTGGGATCGAGCCCTGCATCGGGCCCTCTGCTCAGCAGGGAGCCTGCTTCCCCGCCTCTCTCTGCCTGCCTCTCTGCCTACTTGTGATCTCTCTCTCTCTGTCAAATAAATAAATAAAATCTTAAAAAAAAAAAAAGAAATTAAAAAAAGAAATCAGCTTTACATTTGAATACCAAAATTAACTAAATGGACATCAGTAGGATTGTTTTAGAGCATGTGTCCCACATGAGATATTGTTCATTTTCTTAACCAATATTAGTTTGTAAAGGTCTACATTTCTTAAGAGAAATTGCTAGTAAGTAATGTTTACATCTTCTTAAAGCTATTTCAGTGCTATGACTTCAAATGTTTTCACTCAATAGACACCCTAGGGCTCTCTGAACTTTCTGGTGGAACATAGAAATATTTAAGTTTTTAAAAAAGTAACTGAACATATGGGCAAGTATCAGGACATTACATGTAAAAGTGAACTGAAGGATGTATCCCTTCCTCATTATATTATTAAAATGTGCAAGAAGTCAAGTGTTTTTCACAGGCTGTCTAAACTTAATTCTGTAGAGCAATTGACCATCTATTATTTGTTGCATGAAACACTCCCTTTCGGGTCATTGAAATTATTAGAAAACTGTTTCCTGGAGTGGCAGGGCTCACTTTCTCTCTTTGACCATAACCTACTTAGAGGAGTGAGTATAATTCTTAATGTGTATATAATAATTTTATAGACTCCATGCAACCTCTGTTGAAATAAACTTTTGAGTTTAGACGAACAAGTTGTTCATTGTGTCTATTAAATTTTTGCCTTATTTTGAGCTGTAGTTATAGCCCGTTCATATTTGTATTCACCCTCAGTATTTAAGACGTTTTCTTTCACAGTACATGAACCCTGAATTACAGTGGTGTGCAAGTAATGTAATCATAAAATAAATCCAAAATTGATAGGATTGACCTTTCCTCCCACAATTAGAGAACTCTACTACTTTGTTTTTGAAGTACATTTTGTCACCTAAGACCAGTGACTCAGGGAAATTATCAGCAATTGTGAAACTGTATCCTCAGCCCACAGTAAAGAGATAGCAAACACATTTTACTGAAAGAAACACCACACATTTATTCCTCTAGATCTTCTAAATTTTAAACTTCAGATAAGTCAGATCATTAAAGATTTAAAATCTAGATGTATTACTCCTTTGTTAAATTAGTTTTATACAACCATCAAGATATCTATCTAGCCTACACTGAAGAACTATAACAAAGATGTTATAGTTACTCAAAGTGTTTTAGCAAATCAATTTTATAAATCAATACTTATTCCTTGAATAATATCTACAGACAGACAATACACTACATTCCATGCTGCCTTATACAGGGAAACTCCTCAAGGGTAGGTTTTTCTCAGTAGTTTTCAGGGCCCTGAAAAATATTCCTATATAGACTAAATGGCAAGTTTTATGGCTGAATAAAATCTGACTAATATAGCTGATTTTGCTTTATTTCTTTCGGATAATGTAATTTGTGACTTACCTCTGGCTAGTGTGAAGAATGTGACAGTGTCTATTTGTATAGCGATCTCACCCCCAGCTTCATCTTTTTTTCCTCTTGCTTTACTTACATCGTAAGTATCTACGTTCATTTGGAGCCTAAGGCAGCTCTGCTTGTCTGGTAATAGCATTCTTCCTTCACTTCAAAATGGTGACAGTAAAAATTTGAGACGATGTCAATCTGGAACGTATCAAGCTCGTGACAAGTAGCAGGGGTGGCTATTAGGAGTCTAAAGAAAACCAATAATGGAGGGGATTGGCAGATGTTCTGCTGCTGACTCTCATGAGCATGCATAAATACGTGAGCCTCTTTCAAGGAAGTACAAGGCTGAGGTTCATGCAACCCACTGGTCTAGCTGAAGCTAGGTTTACTATATTTTTACTGGTTTGTTGTCCATATTTGCAGTACAAGCTCATGTGACTTGAGGAAAGAGGCCCCATCAGGAAGTATGTGTCTAAAACCAAAAACTTTAATGACCTCATTTCCTACACTATCAAATATAAACTCCCCAGAAGACTCTTAATACTTTTGACAATGCAACTAGATGTTTCACCAGTACTTCTTCCCCTTTATTTTTAGATACTTTGTAAATATATCACATTCATTTGCTCCACCAATCAGTCCCTTATTTATCTATTTATTCAATTACCATGTTGATATTTATTAGTTTTAAGGTAATGGTCATAAAAAACCTGCCATTATGTATATAATGTAACACTGGCAGCAGCATCCTTCTTTCACATTATTATTTAGGGTTAAAAATGTGAACGTCCTGGGAAAACCAGTAATGCCTAACTCCCAGAGGAGTGACTGGTAGTAATTCCTAAGTCCAAATTAAAATAATTTTATTTTTGTTCTAATGAGCTATTACAAAAGAAGAAGAACCCAGGAAATGTCAATATATTTAACTTATAAAGATTTTATAATGTTTTATTTTATGTTTAATCTTTATTTTATAATGCCACTTAGAATGCATTGTAGCTCAAACAACTTTGAGGAATTAAAGTGAAAGTTCATTAACATGTTACTCTGGGGAGACATTTATAAACAAGTTACAATAAACATTATCTATGTTATATTGAACTGCACTGAAAACCAGAACTCACACTTCCAGTAAGTTAGGCCACACTGTCCTATTAAGTGAAGATGTATGAATCCTCATGTCAAGATGTTTAGTGGGAACCCAGGAAAAAAACAAAACAAAACAGAACATCTATTAGCCTTCGTAAGTCCAAAGTGAGACTGGGCCAGCTGAGTGGAATGATTATTCATGCCAGCAACTGGGAAATTAAAAAAAAAAAAAAAATTCCCAGCAACTGGGAAATTTAAAGAATTTTTCTTTTTTTTTTTTTTTTTAAAGATTTTATTTATTTATTTGGCAGAGAGAGATCACAAGTAGGCAGAGAGGCAGGCAGAGAGAGATGGGGAAGCAGGCTCCCCGCTGAGCAGAGAGTCCGATGCAGGGCTCGATCCCAGGATCCTGAGATCATGACCTGAGCCGAAAGCAGAGGCTTCAACCCACTGAGCCACCCAGGCACTCTAAAGAATTTTTCTAAAAATTTTTCAATTTAAAAATTTTTTTAAATATTGAGAGAGAGAGAGAGCTCTGCAACTCAAGATGTGGTGCATTATAATGATATCATTTGGAAGCATGCAGGATGGCAATACTCCTCCTCCTTACTGAATTCAAATGCATTTTTATCAGGACATCCAAATAAAGTGCATGTACATTAAAGTTTGAGAAACACTGCCATAAGTGCTATGGAGACTAAGACAGAGATTGTTAGCCTCCCAGCAAGGACAAATGGACTCTCAAAGAGTAACTGAAGAGATGTTATTGAAGTGACTTGTTATGGGTGGTTATTGTGTGCCTCAACCTGCCCAGAAATTTCTATGTTAAGGCCCCAAGTACCTCAGAATGTGTCTCTATTTAGAAACTGGGTCTTTAAAGAGGTAATATAGTTAACATGAGGTCATAAGAGTGGGCCCCAGTCCAATATGACTGGTGTCCTTATAAGAAGAGGGAATATGGCCACCAATGGGTAGAGAGGGAAGACCATGTGAAGATACAGGGAGAAGACGCCCATCTACAAACCAAAGAGAGACACATCAGAATACAGAAATCCTGCCAATACCTTGATCTCACAGTTCTAGCCTTGGGCATTGTGAGGGGAATAGATTTCTGTTGGTCAAACCATTCAGTTTCTGGTACTTGTTATGGCAGCCTGAGTAAACCAGTACAGGTCTATTCATGAATGTGTGGACAGAGATAAGAATGGTAGAGTACTTCCAGACTAACAAATCAAAGAACTATCCCCACTTCTAGGTCCAAGTGCAGCTGTAATTGTAGAAAAAGATTCCCTTGTAGAAGCTATGGTCTCAAGAAGTTGAATGCAGCTGCCGAAGAATTGCTGGCTGGCAGGAAAGATGCAAGGAGAAGAAATATCCACAACACTTACTACTTCTGTCCTTCAGTTTTCTTGTTTGTCCTGTTGGCTAACTCTAACTGGCAGCCAGAGGGTAAGGGTGTTCTAATGATGTGATTTGTGTAAGTTAGCCTCCTGGGGGAAAGAAACAGAGTAGATGATGATGTGAAGTAGATTGGAAGAGCAAATAGAAATTATGCAGCAGAACTGCTTATCTTTCTTCCTTCTTTTTAGTAAATGATCCTCATATTTATGCAGGGTAGGAAAACACCCAGCTGAAAGACTGCTTTTCTAACATCCTTTGCATCAATGTGTACATAGCCACATGATTAACTTCTTTTTCAGATATGAATAGAAATTGTTGGGTGGAACTTCAAGTCATGCTCCTTACAAAGGGATATGGCTAGCTGGAGCGTGCCATTTGCCCCTTCTCCCTTCTTCCTGAAGCCTGTAACGGATCTGACTGATGCTCTGACAGCCATCTTGGACCATGGCATGACCTTGCAGTGGAAATTCAGAGCAGATATGTGGAAGGGATTCGCGTCTCTGATAACTGTGAAGCACCTCTAAATCCCTGAATATGTCATTTGGCCTGAGTTTTATTTTGATCTGAATGGAATTGAGAATTCACAGATGTAGGAAGAGTTTTCCGCCTTCTCTTATCTGCCCAAAAGTTGGGCAAAAATATTCATTTGAGGAAAGCCTGTATCAAAAAGAGAGAAAGGGACTCTTACCATCTCAGATAAGGAGCTGATACCAAGATCAATTTATGTAAGCAGCCCTTACTAAAATAGTTCCTGTCTTCCATTACTTCCTTCATATATTTTTTAGTTACTTCCCCATAAATTATAATCCTTTGAAACCCAAACCCCCCTCCCTTTGTTAAAAAAAAAAGGTATATAAGCCCCAAAATCTAATTGCTTCTTTGAGTATCATTTCTTTTCTGTGAACTTCCATGCACATACAGATTAATAAAAAGTATGTGCCTTTTCTTCTGTTAATTTGTCTTTTATTAGTTTAATTCACAAGCCCCCAGTTACTAAATCTAAGGTGGTAGGGAAAAGTTTTGCCTCCTGGCAGTATAAATTTGGACTGAATTCAAACTGATGCAGAGTGAAGGTGAAGGAAGACTATTTAAGAAGCTTCACAAAATAATGAATATATATTAATATTTTTTTAAGTTAAAGAATGTCTCAGGGGCACCTGGGGGGCTCAGTGGGTTAAAGCCTCTGCCTTTGGCTCAGGTCATGATCTCAGGGTCCTGGGATCGAGCCCCCGCATTGGGCTCTCTGCTCAGCAGGGAGCCTGCTTCCCTCTCTCTCTCTGCCTACTTGTAATCTCTCTCTCTCTGTCAAATTAATAAAATCTTAAAAAAAAAAAAAGAATGTCTCAGGATTTTCTGAGGTAAGGTCTTCTGTGCAACTCCAATAAAATCACAGAACTGTTTTAAGTGTCGCTATTTCTTACCTGTTAAAATAGTTTAATAATAACATCCCTGATATGCTTAATTATTCTGAAAATCTTTATGACAATACTTGATGAATAAAGAATGAAGAAAATGAGATTAAGGATCAGAATTTTGTGATCTAGTCCTAGCTCTTTAACTAGCTGGACCTAAATTGTCACTCTTTTTGGGTAGATAGTGTTCTTTTTTTTTCTTTTTCAATGAGATTTATTTATTTATTTATTTGAGAGATTCAGAGAGAGGGAGAGCGCACAAGCAGGGAGGAGGGGCTGAGGGAGGGAGAGAAGCAGACTCAGCGGGGAGTCCAATGTGGGGCTTTATCTCATGAACCTGACACCATGACCTGAACTGAAATCAAGAGTTGCATGCTTAACTGACTGAGCCACACCAGTGTCCTGATTGTGTCCTTTATCAGAAGCTCAGTTGGATGGAATCATTTAAATCTGTACAATGGATTATTACTCAGCCATCAAAAAAAATGAAATCTTGCCATTTGCAATGACATGGATGGAACTAGAGGGTACTACGCTAAGT
Source organism: Potos flavus (assembly GCA_028534135.1). Taxonomy (NCBI): domain Eukaryota; kingdom Metazoa; phylum Chordata; class Mammalia; order Carnivora; family Procyonidae; genus Potos; species Potos flavus. The sequence goes on along the minus strand of CM052900.1, from coordinate 88,308,776 downwards.
GAAATAAGTCAGTCAGAGAAAGACAAATACTATATGATTTCACTCATCATATGTGGAATTTAAGGAACAAAACAGATAAATATAGAGGAAGGGAAGGAAAAATAAAATAAGACAAAAACAGAGAGGGAAGCAAACTATAAGAGACTTAACTCTAGGGAACAAATTGAGTGTTGCTGGAAGGGAGGTGGGTTGAAGGATGGGGTAACTGGGTGACAGGCATTAAGGAGGGCACTTGATATAATGAGCACTGGTGTTGTATGCAACCGAGGAATCACTGGATTCTACCTCCAAAACTAATAATAAGTATATGTTAATTAAATTGAATTTAAATTTTAAAAATTTAAAAAATTTCTTAGATTTTAACTAATGATTTTTGGCAATTATATGATATTATTTTTATTTATTAAGGATTACGACATAGGTTTAAATCCAATCTCTGAACTTCAGTATCTGTAAGGAATCTACCTACATAAAAGAATAGTGAATATAATGTGACGTTAAACCCATATTAAATAAGCTATTTAAAAATGAGCTTCTACTATATCCGCACTGGGTTTTTAATACCAAAAGAACACACGTTTCCCTTATTTATGATTGTTTTTCTATTTTTAGGCCACTTAGTTATGGGGAGATATAACATGGTTCTGAGGAAGTATATATGGCTTGAATTAGGGTTCTAACTTTGTAAGAATAAAAAAGCTCCTGTGGTTCCCTTTGGCAATAATACTTTCTTTCTATGAAGTATGATATAGTTCTATATATATGAACACATATATGTGTGTGTGTATGTGTGTGTGTGAAGATAAAAATGTTGTCATTAAATTATACTTTCTTCTGTGGTTTGTGTTATTCCAGATATATTACATGCATTCTGATTGACCATGAAGACCTCAAGTGTGTTCTTTCCTTAAAATGCATGTGTGTTTATACATCTGTGTAATATTGAAAAGAGAAATACACAGAGAATACAATTCAGGGAACTGTAAAGAAAAGATGGGGGGAAATCAACATAGATTTTCAGAAAGAAAAATTTCCAATTATGCCAATGATTACATGAAAAACAGATAAGAAGTCTTAGTTGTCTAAGAAGGAAGATTATATCAATCTCTGTTTGCATAAAAGAATGTTGGTAAGATACAAAAAATATATCAAAGATTAGATAATAAGCAATAATTCATCTTTGTGCTTAGGAATCATAAGAGTGAAGCTTCTGATAATGCTCTGCTGAATTATTTTGTTTGCAATCGATTGGTAAATATATTAAATTCATAATTTATAACCACATTCATTTATGAATATTTATTACTCACATAATGGGTTAAGTCATTGAGCATAAAAATGTCAAATCTATCTTGGTTACTATAATCATTTGAATGATGTAATTACCATGTATACCTAGCTTCTTTGTCCATTATAACATAAAAAGAAAACAGTAAAATACAGAACAGAAAACAAACAAGAGCCAAAAATATCTAGGGTAAAAGAAGGGTGTTACTCTTGCACCCTCCTCTGAATACAAAAGTGGATTTTGCACCCACATAGAGGTAGGACACTAAGAAGCATGACTCACGCTTTCCTTTTTTTACCTTCAAGTTTGCATGGTGTTTTTCAACCAATAGAACTGGAAAGGTCTTTTGGAATGCTCCAAGCTTATTTTTATTCTATGTTCTCTGTTTATATTCTATGACTGCCTCTCTGATTCCCACTGGAGAGGACTTGACGAACCAGCAGCACTTACCCTTTTCTTTACTTTGATGGAAAGATTTTAAAATCATAGAATTATAGGAACTTGGATGTAGAAGAGACTTGGGTTATCCAGTACAATTACCAATTGTATGTTCAAATCCCCTCCTACAATACTTATGATACAGAGTCATTGAACCACTAGTTATACTCGATAGTGATACTTTAATTATCAGCATTTCTTTAATTGAGCCAAAATCTGCCTTTGTTTTCCTTTTACCTTTCTTTTACATTTCTGGTGTCTGGAATTACAAACAGGTCATCCGCCTGCTCAGCAGCAAAGCTGTCATCAGTGCTTGTGTATGATACTTTTGGGGCACACATTTACTTATCCTACATTTTATACATTTGATTTTTTGCTTTTATATTTTTTATCGAGATATATAAATTACATGACAATACACCCATTTTAATGTGCAGTTCTACAAATATTAACAAATACCTAGAATTGTGTAACCACTCTCACAATCCAGATACAGAACACTTCTATCACTCCCAAATAGTCCCTCCTGCTCCTTTGTACTCAACCACTCCTGTCACCCCAGCACTTGATGGTGAGGAAGACTCTTTGACCAGACGTCAGTCTGCTCTGAACCCTTTTCTTGACTAAGCCTTGACCTTAGGTTTCCGTGTTTGTCCTTTCAGAACCCAGTTTTATCAAGAATCCTCCTAAGTCAGTGTAGAGAAAATCTTCCCACCTGAGATATCTGGTCATCCTGGCTTGCCTTCAAGAATCCTGTTAGGTCAGTTTTAGCAAGAATTCCTCTTCCTCTGATGTCTCCTCTTAGTAATTTTCCACCCATTGATCTCCTCCCCCAACCTGCTCCCCGGTGATAAAGCCCCTTTGTTTTCTTTGTATGCAGAGTCAAGCTTGATCTCTCTCCAAATGCAATACTCTTGACACTTCTGCCCATTTCAACAGTCTTGAATAAAGTCTTCTTTACCATTTTAACAAGGGCCAGAGTATCTCTCTCTTTTTTTTTCTTTTTTTTAACATCATGCAGAGATAACCATTCTGAGCATTTTGCTTTGGAGTCTAACAGGTTTGTTTTTTTAAAGTACTCAGGCATACACTAATTCTTTATAAACTTTGTGTCCTGTGTTCCATGCCATTCCCTAACTAGCCTTTTCACTCTACTATATATTGTAAATATATTTTAGTAGCTAGAGTTCTTACCACCTTTGTTAGTAATTATTTCATGTTCTCTAGCAGAGTTAATTCACTTTTTATTTTATGATTCCATATGCCTATATTTCTTACTTAATTTCATTTTATCCAGTAATACAATTATTCACATGGTTGATTCTAACATTCAATTGTAAGCTCTTTGAAGACAAAGACTGAACATTTTCAACTTTATATTTCACAGACAGATGAAAACATCAGAATTGTAACTCAGTTTCAAAGGGCGAAATTAAAAACAATCTTCTTTTAACCCTGTACTGAAGCCTTATTAGAATGTTTTTCTTCACTAGTGAAGATCACAAGGAAATCCATTATTAAAGCACCAAAAAAAAGTAGATTTTTTCCCTGCATTCTAAATTAGTCTTCTTTAATCTAGCATAACTTTTATAGGAAATGGAACTAATCCTCAGAGAATTTAAGTGTTTTATCCAGGTCAATTCAATGGTTATTAACTTAATCCTAATTGGAATTAATAAAGAATACTGCAAAATGTGTGCAAAATCTTGTCTTATGTGTGTGTGTGTATACATATATAGAGACAGAGAGAGAGAGAGATTTACCACGCACACACATACGATCTAAGACCTCAAAACACTTAAAAAATCATCAATTCATATTATCCCAAACATTTTATCATCAATAGATAATAGATAACCAGATCTTTTTTGTTGTTTGCTTGTTTTATTTTGTTTCTCAAATGATTTCATGTTGAGAAGCAAGGAAGGCCTCTGAATAAAGGCAACATAATGTCAAATCTTGCAAGTTATCATTTAATTTTGTGCAATAGTCATGTCTATGAATTTTGCGTTTCTATAATATCTTCCTAACTGCTTATTCCAAAGAACTATTTCTTTAATGTATGACCTGTATACATCTGTGTTTATTTTTAGTCCATGATGAGATAGCAGTTCAATAATTTTAAACAACTAGCTAAAAAGCCCACTTAAGGGTTAAATGTTGCATGCACATATCTAATTATGTCTCTGCATTCCTCTGGAAGGAAATAAGCCTTTCTTTGCTTGCATGAGTCCTCAAATTATTTCTGACTCCTAGTGATGCAGAAGCATTTGTCTGGCATCTCCTGTAACCAAGACTGCAGTAGGTTATCTATGGCCTGAATCTTGCCAACAATCATTCATGTCTTGTAATTGTAAAGCTTTTTGGTCTGGGTAGAAGCACTTATTATGCAACAATGCTTCATCAAAGGTAAATTTGATTATAAATTAAAGAATTGATGCAATTTTTCCAGATACTTTGACACTTCAAAATGAGTTATCTGAACAATTACAATTTGAATTACTTAAATAGTTATCTCAACTTCTCACTTGCATGAGTACGCACACAGAACAAAATGGTACTTAAATCATGTGAGACGTGTGAAAGCCCTTAGAAATCATCTAGGTCAGTACTAAGAAGTACTTAGAACTTCTAATCATTCGGGGGTGGAAGGTGGTAAGGAGCCCCTTTGAGTAAATGAAGAAATGATATTCTTACTTAAATTAAGTAGCCATGAAAATTGGTTATTACATGCCACCCAACTAGTTACTGAGGCAAAAACTTAATCTTTCTGGATCTCAAATTCTTCCTCAATAAAATAAGTGAACTGAATTAAATAAACTTCAGTGTCTGATCATTTCTAATAACCTATTTTGTAAGGAACATAACATAGTAACTGATCAAATATCAGAAAATATCTAAAGATATTATATTAATGAGGCAAGTTTATGAAACATGTAAAAACTAGACAATAGATGACATCTTAGTTTATTATTTACAAATCACTATATTGGACTTTGAAAAAGATTTCAGAAGTTAAGTCTCACATTTAAGGAATTTCTAGTCTGATAGGCAAAGTATTACACAAATATATAATAAGAGATATAAAGTTCCGACAATTAAATATATTTAAGAACAGCAATACAAGTGACAAATAGTCATTATGTAAATAGTGAGCTAGAATTTCCTTGGTGCTATGATTTTTAATAAAGACAGTTTACCCTGGACTAAGAGAAAGAGGAGAATTCAGTAGAGTGCTAGATGGTGGAAGGGGTGTGAACAGAAAGAATGTTGTATCAAAATTTAAACATTTTAATGTAAGTATTGTTGGAGGTACTCTTAATGGCTCTACTAGCATCATGATTCACTTTGTTGGCCCCCTTGACCCCCAGTTACTGCTGCTTAGGTAAAGGAAAATTTGAAAATTAAGTTTGGATCTCAGGCCCTCAGTGAAACTGGATCAATGAAATTCTACCTCCAAATATTTTGAGCTACAATGAGGGCTCAGACATTTTTAAGTGCCCCATACAGCGCCTGGTCATTGAAGGAGTCTTAACTTGAATTGCTCCGACTTCTCTAAAGTCGTAATGCCAGAAGAAGAATTACATTTTCTGGTTTATTTGCTTTTAAAAGGTATGGAAGTGAGATTAATTCATTTTGGTTCAATTTCTTTTATTTACAATCCAAATCTATGGATTCAAATATCAAATGATAAAATTATATCCTTATGCCTTCTATAAAAATGTTGAAATTTTTCTTAGCCTGTGCTCCTGGGAAATATTGACGATTGAAAAATCCTGCCACAATTTTGTGTTCTAGGAAATGGTATATTGCAAAGAATCAGCCTTCCCCACTTGACTTAGCTAAGACTCACAGATGACTTGTAATTTACCTGTGACAAGGCTAGACATTTGTTTGTCCCCACGAACCCAAATGAATAAAACATCCTTTAAATGTGAGTGACCAAATTTTAATCAGGTATCTCTTCTCCCAGATCCCTGAACTTTGACCCACTCTTGATTTTAAGCAAGTATCAGGAACTTAACCAAATGTTGGATCCTATATGCCTATTTTCTGTTTGACTGTCCTATCACACCATCCACTCATCCCTTTCCCCCCCAACCTGTTCTTTCTATCAGGTCAGGCAGAAAATATTCTGTTTAAGCACAAAGAAAAACATTCACAAATCCAGAAATAACCCACATGCACCATTGATCATTCTCCCCCCAACACCGTACCCAGTACTTTTTCACTAGGTCACCCGAGCACTTAAAAACCATCACACCTTTAATTTCAATGGGGTTGAGTTCAGAATGCATTCTGGCCTCTCTTCTTTATTGCAATAACCTTGAATAAAATCTTCCTTGTTTGTTTAACTTTACCCAGGACAATTTTTGCTTTTGTAAGAGTTTCTTACATATTTTAAAATAAAAACAGGCAATGAAGCAGATAGCCATGCAGAAAGTCCTTCTTCTTTTGGCTCTCACTGATAAGTCAAACCACCCAAATATAAAACTAGATTTCCTTATTTCTATTTCCAGTTGCATTCAAAGTTAAATATTACTGTATTGATTATACCCAGCCTTTGGCATAGATTTTGGTATATTTTGGCAAAGTAAGTAATAATTATAATATTTATAAGGACTACAAGGATAATGGGAGACTGTAATATTTAAAAAAAGATTATATTACTCTTTAAAGCACAAGACATTAAAGAGAAAATGCCTTTTATATTTAGAATGTATTTTATTCCTCATCACATGTACCTCAAAGTGAAGTTTCCTCAATATGGGAAAGATGTTTTCTGATGTAAATACCCCTGTATATACTTTCATCATAATGCTTCATTCTCTGTATTATAATAAATCTCATTCTTGATTCTTCTTTCCCTCAGATGTTAACAATTGTCAAGCCCTCATCTACAACTTCCAGACTGAATTAAAGGCTTTCATCATGCCCAGTACCGTGTAATCACGCATGTTAGGGCAGGTCATTCCCACACAAGGGAACCCAGTAAAGAAGGATTGAAATGAACCCTGTAATCCACTCACCAAGCTGTGTTCCATGAGGTTCCACTGTGTTTGAAGAAGAAGAGAGGTTTTTTTTCTCATTTGCATGAAGGGGTCCTGGGATATTAATTTCCCTGCTCTGTATTATGGGCATCATGATAGCAGTATTTCTAAAACAGAATTATAATTTTCTGCCTCTCATTATCCAAACCCTAATAGATTAGAGATCAGGGTCTATATGTCTTATGTTTTAAAAGTTTTTATTCAAACTCCAGTTAGTTACCATACATGTAATATTAGTTTCAGGTGTACAATGTAGTGATTCAACACTTCCATACAGCTCACAGTGCTCATCACAAGTGCCCTCCTTAATACCCATCATCTATTTCACCCATGTCCCTGCCCACCTCCCTTCTGGAAACCATCAGTTTGTTCTCTATAGTTAAGTTTCTTGGTTTGCCTCTCTTTTTCTTTTTGATATTAGAGTCTCAACATTTCACTGTCTGTAACAGAAAATGCTAAATATATATCAATTGAATAAATGAAGGGATGTAGATCTTTTCAAATATATTAAGGTATATAATTGTATCTCCCCTCAAAAAAAAACTGATACATTTTAACTTTTCTTGAAGACTAAGTTGCATGAATGGAAACAATAATGTATTTCCTAATATAATGATGCTCTCAGGCATATAAAATATGCTTATGCCTTTCTTTAATGGTACCAAATATATCCAAATTGGGGCATGCAAGTGCTGTTTTCATAGTTTTTGGGGTTTTTTTCTCTTTTACCTTTGCTGTCATCCTTGCACGTCTCATGAGCATCATTGCAGTTTCATTCAGTTCTCTAATATACTTCTCTGTAGATTTGGAAACTGGAAAATAAAACTGTGAGTGATCTTATGGAAGGTAAACTTGTTTACTACCAGTAAACTACAAGAGATTTGATGATAAAATGGTCTGACTTTGAAGGGGAGGAGGGCAGCTATCTTAGACTTATTTTAAAAATTATCTGCCTTAGTTCATCTTTTTCCTTATCCTCTTCACCCTTTTCTTCTCTTGTGCCAGTATGGCTGTTGAATAGATGAGTTGCAGATATGTGATTTTTTTTAGGCTCTTTGTCTACTTTGCTTGTGAAGGAAAATGTGCTTCATTAACTATCCTCAATACCGAGTAAGCCCACTTTCCTTATCCTCATTTAATATAAAACCACAAAAGGATTACAACAGAAAGCAAGTCTAGATTATCTATTTCATTGGTACAACAGCTATTTGGTGCTGAATTTATATTCCGACCATTTATTTTATAAGTGTTCTCAGATTCAGTGGATTCAAATAAATTTATATTCTCTCTGACAATGCAGGTGACCCCATATGACTCTATCTGTATTTCTGAGAGGGTTTTTCAATCTTCGCTGGCTTTTATATTACCTTCAGGGAGTCTTTTTATTGATATGTGCGTGTATAGTATTACAAATGGGATTGCTCTTTCCTAATCCTTTGAAAGTTGTAGCCAATGAATATACATAATAACAAAATTGCAGGCATGGTTGCACCTTACTGAAACACACGTCTTTCATCTTTCAGTAAAAAAAAAAGAAACGTGTATCTTTTAAATAAATGACACTATTTTATATGGTGGTTGTTGTGGGTTATAGTCCTCCTGAATAGTCATTATTTCTACATTGAAATGTTTGCTCAGAGCTTATATTTGTTGAGGAATGAATTTTTAAAATTAGTTTTATTTGTCTCTTTAAGAAGTAGTAGAGTTTTTCAGAGAGAAATCTTCAGAGCTGTATCTGCTGGAAAACTGTGATGTCGTTTAAAGAACATGCATGGGTTATATAATTCTAGGTATAAACTCCAATTCCAACAATAGCTCTGTGACCTTCAGCAAGTCACTTAATCTCTCTGATCTTCAGGGGTTTTTTTTAAACTTTAAAATGACTTATTTGATTTTATTCACATAGGAATAGTTCAGAGTTTCTATGAGAAATAAGTGAGGTGACCTTTTAAGAACTAACTGCATAGTGTGCTTCCAACAATGCTACTTTCCTCTTCTCTCCATATTTCTTTAAAGGAGCCTGTGGACGCTAATGCTAAAGGAACTTGATTTGCAAACAAAATTAGACTGGAGTTTTATCAATGGCTGGCTCTGAGGATATTCTTACAGGAGACTCAACCAAAGGGCCTAAGTTATCTACAGCCTGTGGTTCAGAATTCCCCGTTGTGTTACTTAACTTAAGGTAACACTAGATAGCTGCTGTAACCAATCAACAATGAACTCTCAGTAGTTAAAGAAAATGGAAATTTATTTCTCACCCAGGTGAAGTCAACCGGAATAATGGGGAGCTCTGCTCTGTGCAGCCATTCATGACTCAAGCTAATGGAGGCTCTGCCATATTCAATCTGTGGCTTTTAAGCTCACCCTCGGGATCAATATCTAGCCAACAGATGGGAAAGATAAAGTGAGTGAATGACAGATCTGAAAGTTTATTAAGCTTGGAAGTGAAAATCATAACTTCTGCCCATATACCACTGGCTCCACCCAGAGACAAAGGAGAATGGGAAATGTAGTATATAGCCTGGGAAGCCATGGCCACGCCATAATTCTGCTCCATGGAAAGAGCGAATAAATCATTGATAGAGAGCTAGTTGCCTCTGGTCCACTTGGAAAAGCGTTGAGAATTGCTAGGGAAAGCCTGCGTGTGCCCTATTAAGTAGGAGTGACTGAATAATGTCAATGAAGGAAACTCATTCTAGTCTAAGAGAATGGTAAGGAGCATAACCTTGGTCAAGGAGAAATAATTATTATTGAAAAGAAAAAATAAGTTTGAGGTTAGTTGGTATAAAGTGGCTAAGTTTTTATCTACACCATTCAAACCTGAAAAAAAAAATTTAAAACCATGTCCCGGTTCTTTAAAAAGGGAGTTATAATTACAATAGTAAATGAACAAAGCAAATGCATGGATCTGTAAATACAATACCATGAAATATCCACGCAACTCTAGGAGCACCAAATAAACCTACTTTGTAAAACAAAATTGTCAATTAAATGGATAATTTGACTAATTAAATTTTGTTAATAAATAGATGCTTTTGTTTTTGTAATTTGGGTTTACAGTTATGAGACTAAATAGTTTAAATAATTGAATTGCCTCAAAGAAATGATTACTTGCAGGTATACTTATAGTTAGAATTTTGATGGCTCAGGTTTGCTTTGTCAGGAAATAACAATTCCTTGACCTCAATAAGAACTAGAATCCATGTTTTTTTTCTGCTTTCCACTCATGCCCTCTCCAAATCAGTGTTTGTTATTGTCCAAATTAGGTCATAGGCATCTGGTCAAATTGGATAATTATTAATCTGTTCATGTCATATTCTGCTTTTTCCATTAAAACTATTCAATGATTTCCAGTATTTTTAAGTGAAGTTCAATCTTCTTATCAAGCCAGGCAAAGATATACATTCTATCCTGTTTATCTCTCAAAACTCATCTTTAGGTAATTAGCAGTAAGAACAATTGTAATACCTATCTTCTACAAAATCAAACTTCAGTAAGTCTCCACATATTTGAAGCAGTGAACATGAAAATGTTTCGATCTTTTATGGAAGAAAGATTTTATGCAATAATTATGTATATGAGGAAAAATGAGAAGGTGATATTTATTTCGGAATGTATATCACAGAGGCAATAAAATAAAAAAAATGAAAGAAGAGAAATGGGCTACAATTATGTATAAACTTGATTTGATTTCCATAGTGAAGAGAGGACATGAAAAAAATTAGAGTAAACAATGTAATAAGTAAGCAAATTTGATGTGAAGGGGTTCAGAACAAGCTACTCCAAAATATACCTCTTTGGCATATTAGCTATTCTCAACTGACAGCACTTTAAAGATAGCACATGCAGGAAGGTGCTTTCTGACCTCTGTCTTTCTCCCTAAAAGCATGTCATAAAATATCTCATGAGAAAGATGCCTTCTCTTTAGCAGGAAGAGATGGAACATTCTTATTACCAGAGATTGGGAGTTGGTACCAAAATGGGTCTGTACTACTAACCAGCTGTAAACAACTGTATTCTGTAAACAAACCTACTAAAATAACCCCTGTCTTCTGTTAGTTTTACCCGTATATTTCCTAGTTACTGGTCCCCAATTTACTGCTCCTAGTCCCAGTCCCCTTGTTTTGTCACACCCCCATAACTTATCATTTTGTTAAAAACAGTATATTAGTTTTTGGGCCTATCAGCTTCTTCAGATCTTCATTTTCCTTTTGAAGACTCCCGTGTGCATGTAAAAATATTAAATAAAATTTGTATGCTTTTCGTTTGTTAATCTTTCTTATGATAGTTTACTTTTTCTGCCCAGCCACAGACCTGAGACAGGTAGAAGGCAGATGTTCCTCCCTTGGAGGGCACATCAAGAAACAGCTTTGAAAAAGGCAGACTCTGAAATTTAGGAATGAATGACCCCATGGCTGCATTAATTTAGATGTTGCCTTTAGTTCTAAGAGGTACATAGGTAATGGTCCTTCTGCATATGTAAGGAAGAGGAACCTTACTTTCTAATAGACCTTCTCGCTGAGATAACCCCATTGCTGTAGCTACATACAAACAAGGCCAGGTGTTATCACATTTACTTTTAGTAGATGGGCCATGAGCTGAACTTTTTCACCTGTCACTGGTCATATGCATCGAAGTTTGTGACCCTGAAACTCCATGTTTGTATCTTTTTTCTATTATTTTTTTTTAAATTTAAGCGCAATTAATTAACATATGGTGTATTATTAGTTTCAGAGGTAGAGTTCAGTGATTCATCAGTCTTACATAATACCCAGTGCTCATTACCTCAGATGCCCTCCCTAATGTCCATCACCCAGTTACCCCATCCCCCTATCCTTCTCCCCTCCTGCAATTTGTTTCCTATGGTTATGAGTATTTTATGGTTTGTTTCCCTCTCTGTTTTTGTCTCATTTCATTTTTCCTTTGCTTCCCCATGTTCATCTGTTTTGTTCCTTAAAATCCACGTATGAGTGAAAATATATGATAACTGTCTTTCTCCAACTGCCTTATTTTGCTTAGCATAATACTCTTTAGTTCCATCCATATCTTTGCAAATGGCAAGATTTCATTTTTTGATGGCTGAGTAATATTCCATTGTTTATATATACACCACATCTTCTTTATCCATTCCTCTGCTGATGGACATCTGGGCTCTTTCCATAGTTTGGCTATTGTGGTTTGCTGCTATAGACATTGGGGTGCAGGTGTCCCTTTGGATCACTACATTTGTATCTTTGGGGTAAATACCTAGTAGTACAATTGTTGAGTTGTAGGGTAGCTCTATTTTCAAATTTTTGAGGAACCTCCATACTGTTTTCCAGAGTGGCTGCACCAGTTTGTATTCCCACCAACAGTGTAAGAGAGTTCCCTTTTCCTCTGTTGTTTCCTGACTTAATTTTAGCCATTCTGACCAGTGCGAGGTGGTATCTCATTGTGGTTTTGACTTGTATTTCCCTGATGCCCAGTGATGTGGAGCTTTTTTTCATGTGTCTCTTAGCCATTTTATGTCTTCTTTGGAAAAATGTCTGTTCATGTCTTCTGCGCATTTTTTGATTGGATTATTTGTTCTTTGGGTGTTGAGTTTGATAAGTTCTTTATAGATTTTGGATACTAGCCCTTTATCTGATAAGACATTTGCAAACATCTTCTCCCATTCTGTCGGTTGCCTTTTGGTTTTGTCGATTGTTTCCTTTGCTGTGGAAAAGCTTTTTATCTCGATGAAGTCCCAATAGTTCATTTTTGCCTTTGTTTCCCTTGCCTTTGGAGACATGTCTAGTAGGAAGCTGATGTGGCCAAGGTCAAAGAGATTGCTGCCTGTGTTCTCCTCAAGGATTTTGATGGATTCCTGTCTTACATTTAGGTCTTTCATCCATTTTGAGTCTATTTTTGTGTATGGTGTAAAAAGATGGTCTAGTTTCATTCTTCTGCATGAGGCTGTCCAATTTTCCCAAGCCATGTGTGTATCATTAATTTAAAGAATGGATCTTACAGAAAGAAAGCATTTTTGGCAAGATCGACATGCAGCTACAGAATGATATTTGTAAAAGATTTTAAATATTTTGAAGCACGATATCAGTTAGCCCCATCCATATAACCAGGTCATTTATTCCTATTACGAAATTACTTAACTGTCTCCTTAAATAGAGAACTAAAGGTATTGTATGTTTTTGACAATATGGAGAAATTGAAATAATATTCCTTTTACTCTTTCCTCATTACAGAATGCTAGCCATTTGATTGCCATTGTAGAGATAGTAGTGTAAAAAGTAGAGTTAAGTGATTTCTTTGAATGCACCAGCATGGTTAATTCTCCAAAATATTTCCAGATATCCTTTGCCACATATAAATAACATATGTTAAGAGAGAAAGAGTGAAACAAATAGATAATTCGATTAAAAATATAATTTCAATAGATGAATAAAACATAAAAAAACCTTGATTATTTATAGCAATGGATACATTGTTGTTACCCGACTTGAAAATTATTGAATCAATTTTCAATTCAGACAGTATTTCCAAGGACAGTAGAAATCTGTAGGGAATTTTAGGAAAATCTGCAATAAATTATGTTTATACTAGAGAGATTTAATTAGAGATTTTTATCTAAAATCTATTGGAGTTTTGCCAGTTAGTCATTAAGTTTTATCCCTGCTTGGAAGCCATCCTAAAATGTAGTGCTGTGATCCCCTATAAGATACAGAGTGACATTCTAAATCTAGCATATTAAAGTGAGAAGCAAAAATTTCAAGCACACTTTTTAGATTTTGAGAGCTTTAAAAATTTCTCTGAATAATTAACACCCTGGCACCAAGAACACTAATTTTTAGTCCTTTTTCAAATAAAATTCATCCCCAATTTATCATCTTATTCCTTGCAAAAGTATCATTATATATTGCTAAAACAGGTCTCATCTGTGTTTTGTGTAGACTCTTCATACGATTCCCATTACAGGATGAACTTGAGAAAACAGGAATCTGTTTTTATGTCCCTATCCTAAAACTATTACATTAGGATACCTTAGGACAGTCTGAGGAGTTTTCGGTTTCAAAAAATTTCCCTGACTTTTCTACATTCTGATGGAGATTTAAACTTTCTTTTCCTTGAGTTTTCACTACCCTTTGAGTTCTCACTATCAGTTGCATTGCAGTTATTTGTTGACATGGCAATTATTTGTTTATGGCTTCCCTAATAAGACTATGAGATCTTTGAAGAAATAATTTTATTAATTTATGAATGTTTGAAATATAGTAAATCCAGTGTGTAATACAAAGCATATGTCTGTGAAAAGACAACGAAATTATATAAATATAGATGTGCAAAGAATGACTTGGGAAAAATAGATTCATTTGAGGACCACAGCATATAAACACTGCAGAAGTAGTTACAAGAATGACATAAAAATGTTATTATATGAAAAAACCATTATATTGTATTAGAAATTCTTCATTGAGAAAAGAGTGGGAAATATACTTGGAATGATGAACTGAGGTGAATGTAAATGGGAAGAGCTTTGAATGCAAGCCTGGAGAATTTTAACTTTAACTCATGCAGTGAGAAACCCTTTGCTAAGGGGGAAGTAATAAGTTGAAAATGGTATTATTAAAAAAATGGAATTATAGAAAAAATCTAGTGTGGCAAAATATATCTAGTGTAAAGTGTGAGATAACCTGGACACTGAAGAAAATTTAGAACCGACTGTAAGCATCAGAAATAAGGAAATAGCAACTGACATAGTGATGTCAGCAACTTGGATGTTGTTTATTCCATAGACATATATGTATTTAGAAAAATATGCAGTCGTAAATTTTACATAAAATATAAATATTTAAAAGACCTAAATCAGTCACAGAAACAAAGGATAATTTTTTTTAAAGATTTTATTTATTTATTTGACAGAGAGAGAGAGATCATAAGTAGGCAGAAGGCAGGCAGAGACAGGGGGGAGCAGGCTCCCTGCTGAGCAGAGAGCCCGATGCAGGGCTCGATCCCAGGACCCTGAGATCATGACCTGAGCCGAAGGCAGAGGCTTTAACCCACTGAGCCACCCAGATGCCCCCAAAGAATAATTTTTTAACTGTTAATCATTGTTTCATTTGTTTGAAACCTCTTATCTTAAAAGTATGATCTGAATGGTAGCATTCAGTCGTAGCTATAAAATTACATTATAATGTCTTTCCTAAATTTTGAGGTCCAAAAAAAATACACCATAAGAGCACTTCAAACAAAAAACTTTCAACTTTTAAAGAATTAAAAGAAGAAAAATCCCAATCAATTATGAGACTTAAAGAAAGGATTCATGGAAGAGATCTTGAAGGATTAGAAATATTTTAAACCTATATTAGAATCACATTTCACCATTTGACTTATTGGAAAATTTTAAAAAGTGCTTTTGATAGTATGAAATAAAGATAATCATTCATATTCTTGAGAAGGTGGCAGGGAAGATAAGGTTTTTATTTATTTATGTTAAGTTAAAAAACTTGAACCTTGTGTAACTCTATTTTCCAGCAAGAAAATGAGTACTGTCAGAAGGGGAAACTCTTTGTTTATCCCCAGAGTTATAAAATGGATGGCTAGATGTATGAAAGAAGTTATAGTTCATGAAGAGACTAAGGATGTAAATTAGAAGAAGGTGGACAGATGAAATAGCAATGTCCTAGAGGAGATGGGATTAGATAGTTGCTTAGGTAAAAAGATGAGTAGAAGCAGAAACATTTTTTCTTTATTTTATATGAAAGGAATAGGTGCCTTTTTAATTGCTTTGGGTATGCCTTATTGATATCATATCACAACAAAATAGGTGTTAGACCAAGAGAAAAGGTAAGAGTTAAGAGGCAGGAGTACTTTGTTAAAACGTTTTGGAAACAGAGATAATATCCTGATTTGAAATGTTGGATGTATAACAAATTCAGATGAGTATTAGGTCTCATGGGTTATTCCACTTAATTGACTTAAACTGGAAAGAATCTAGAGTTGAGGTTAAAGTAAGAGGCCAAGACATTAATGGTAGCACATCCCTTATCAAGTTACAGAAATTATACAATAGCCTTTTTATTCTTTAACCTATTTTGGTGAATAGAATACTTTATCAGAGTTGAAAATTACCTTGAATATCACTTTGTCTGCCATACATACAGATTGGAATGGTCTTCTGCTTGTAAGATTTTCCCAGAGGTCAAGCTGTGCAAATTTCTGTCCAAGTGACCATAACTGATTGATCTAGGGCTAGGGATCTCTATCTTAAGAGGGGCATGGACAACTTCTCGAGAAGTTAAGTCTTTAATGATGGAACACAAAAATTCAGTAGTATACAGCACTGAAAAATTTATGGCAATACTTCAGAAATTCTATGAACACTGATAAAGCAAGTATGTGTTTTTTTCTTGCTATCAAAAGAACTACAATTAATAATAATTTATATTTGAAGCTGTCTAAGAATAAAATATTAAGAGACTTCCTCAATATCACACATTGCATGGGTGACAAAGCTACAAACTGACAATGTAAAATGGCCAAAAAAATTATTATAAATCATTTTACACAGGGGAATTTAGGACAGTGTTAACAATAAGTAACAACTAGACTGGAACTACTTCTTAGATTACTACCACATGTGAAACTTCGAATAATTCATCCAGATTTGGTCTTTCCTTTGGAATCTTTTTTTTTTTTTTTTTTAAGATTTTGTTTATTGGGGCGCCTGGGTGGCTCAGTGGGTTAAGCCTCTGCCTTCGACTCAGGTCATGATCTCAGGGTTCTGGGATGGAGCCCCACATCGGGCTCTCTGCTCAGCGGGGAGCCTGCTTCCACCTCTCTCTCTCTCTGCCTGCCTCTCTGCCTGCCTCTCTGCCTACTTGGGATCTCTCTCTCTCTGTCAAATAAATACATAAAATCTAAAAAAAAAAAAAAGATTTTATGTATTTATTTGACAGAGA
>CM052900.1:88271270-88291964 GCA_028534135.1 Potos flavus | reverse complement strand
TCCATAAAATATATAATCAATATTAATAATAAAAATTATATATTATCATTCTTTTTCACAAGGGTGTTGTTACTTCAACAATCAGGATGGAAATAAAGTATGTAAAAAGTTATATAGAAGAGAAGTAGAATTTATTAAGAGTTTGTTTTACAATGAATAAGCAGGTTGCCTATTATGTTTTAATAGTATCCGATCCTAAGCCTTTGTGTTTCCTTTGCACATTTCTTGAAAGGATTCTGGAAATTCATTTATCATATTTTTGATCATCATTTAAAAAATCCATAATTAGTTTTAGAATGACAAATATCACTCCCTGAAAACAATGTTTATCGCTTTTGCACTATATGATGGTCACATTTCAAACACTGTATCTCTTGAAAAGCATGCATATTTGAGAAATGTATGTGGTTGTATACATATGTATTTAGCAGTCTTTCTATTTATCTAGGTATAAATGCATACCATAATCTTGCACTGTGAGGAGAAAAGTAGAAATAAAATCTATTTTTGAATCTTTCAGTATGGAAATGGTTGCATTAGTAGAGACTGCCATACTGTCTGGAGAACTGTTGACACACAGCTTGCTGGTTGGCACAAGGATATTTACGGCTCTGTTGGAGAAGAATCTCCTTCAGATGAATTCAATGAGCTAAATTTTCAACTGAAAAGGTGTTTAGAGTGTCATACGACCTGGTGAATACAAGGTTTCAGTGAAAGATTTGCAGCTGTAAGAGACAAAATTGTCTAGGAGTCAGAATTCTGAGCACATAAAATGGGTACTAAATGAAACTCTGAGACATACTGGTGTGTTAGCTACTAGGATAAAGACTAAAGAAAATAAAAACACAACACCAGAAGGACAGTTACATGAAGAAAAGTCAGTTACTTCAGAAACATGATGTAAGATTTCCTCTTTGAGAAAATGGCCAAGAACATCTTTATCTGAAGTACAGCCTGGTGATTAAAACAATGGTCTCAATGGGTGAGGGGTTTTAAGGAGGGCACTTGTGATGAGCCCTGGTTGTTATAAATAAGTGACGAATCACTGAATTCTACTCCTGAAACCAAAATTACACTATATGTTGACTAACTAATATTTAAATAAAAACTTGAAACTAAAAAACAAAACAAACAAACAAACAAAACAACAACAAAGACAACCAGTGGTCTGTGAAGTAAAGCAGCCTGAGTTTGAATACTGTCTCCCAGGTAATCTA
Source organism: Potos flavus (assembly GCA_028534135.1). Taxonomy (NCBI): domain Eukaryota; kingdom Metazoa; phylum Chordata; class Mammalia; order Carnivora; family Procyonidae; genus Potos; species Potos flavus. The sequence continues at coordinate 88,290,747 of CM052900.1, read as the reverse complement.
ACTTCCACGTCATGCCTCAGGGGGTTGTTATGAGAATTAAATGAAGCAATATGTGCAGATTTGTTGGCATATTAAATATTTTAAAATGTTAACTATCATCATCATCATCATTAGCTTTCTCATTTGTTTTCAATAGGACATCTCTTGGAACTTGGATAAAAGATATGACATTTCAATCATAATTCTTCTTAATTAAAATGATGGACTGATGCTATTTCTACCCATTTCTTCCCACACACTAAGCATTTTTCATGAGAAAATGAAAAGAGTGTTGGGCTAAAAAACTAAACAAAAATTTTCTCTCTAAACCGAATGGCTAACCTTGGTCTTAAGTCTGTGAGTCTTTGATTACATTCAAGAGCAACAAAATGGACAACTCTTAGATGCTTACGGGTTAAGATCTTCCTGAAAGTTTCTCAAATGAAGATACTGAATTGCTTTTCAAGGATCTCAACTACATTTTTCCTGTCAGTAACACTTAATTTCAGCCTTTAATTGAATGATGACATATGGCTTGTGCTAGTTAAGTGGAAAACATTGAAATATATACATTGCTAAGTCGGTCATTATTCTAAGAACCTCACTTATTGTAACATTATCTAAAAACCTCTGCAAAAATAAATCAGTAAGTTTTCTATAAAAGAAAGAGGATTTTTATCACACTGCAGTTCAAAATTCTAGAGACAGTTTTCCATAGACTTTTTTTTTTCCTGTGTGACTATGGAGATCAACACAAGAAAGCAGAGGCAAAGTGGTGTGGGGAATAATACAATTTTAAAAGAAATATGGATGGAATGATCAGATGAACGTAATTATACAGTACTGCACTCTTCCTACATAGCATGGCCTTTGATTGGAAATGAATGGTATGCGACTTGAATTTCTCAGCACTATCAAAACCAACATTAAGTAATACTGAATTTGGCAGTGTTTGCCTGTATTTCCTTGGATAGCCCCTTTAAGTTTACTTTTCTTCTTTCTTGTCTCATCTTGTCGTTATTGTTGTTTTAATGATTATCGAACACAACTCTCAACTCCAGTTTCTAGTTTATTAGTGCTAATGTGCAATTATATTAATTGTCCTAGTGTACATATACTGGTGTCCTTTATAAGTAACATGTTAGGTGCAAAGAGAAACTAACAGTGGGAATGTCAATTTCTATGAAGAATATTCACGTGAGTTTATCTGTCTCAGCACTCTTCAACCTACAGCATCTTGATAGCTGCTGATCATTGCATTGCCATAGCATTTTTCTCATCTATCATTTTGAATAGATAATAGATCCTTCTCAGATGGCTGCAGATATCATAAGTGCTGTTGTAAGATGCTGTTGATTTCATCTATTTGTTGTAAGAATTCAGTATGTTCTAACATTTATCAACCAATTTGTCATCTATAATGTTATGTTTCCAGTGTTTTCAGTTTCCTTGTTTTTACTTACGTAGTGATAATATAGTCAGTTTTGAAATGTGTGAATTTGTCCTACAATACAAAATTTGGGAAAAGACATTTCAGGGATGCCTGGGTGGCTCAGTGGGTTAAGCCTCTGCCTTCGGCTCAGGTCATGATCTCAGGGTCCTGGGATCGAGCCCTACATCAGGCTCTCTGCTCAGCAGGGAGCCTGCTTCCCCCTCTTTCTCTACCTGCCTCTCTGCCTACTTGTAATCTCTCTCTCTCTCAGATAAAAAAGAAAAGAGAGAAAAGCCATATCATACTGTTTGGTGGGGAAAGAAACAAGAGTAGCTCTTATTTAATGGTAAAAGATATGAGTAAAAAACAGTAAATAATAATATGAAAATATTTGATAAGCTCACCATGAATACTGAGCTCCTAGTTTGCATTGCTTTTTAGAAAACCGATTAGTTAGGAGATAAAAAGAGATCTGAACCAATAGACTCCATGCATTCTTTAGAGACATATATGATAAAGGGACACGTATGCCTTCTCTTTGAAAGAAATTTATTACAGAATCTTCTCTATTTTATGACCTTATGAAATCAAGTAAAAAAGTACCAAGAGGGGAGCATAATTTTGCCTGTTGGAAGAGAAATAGAAGTTATCATTAAGAACAAGGAAAATGCAAGGGCTCTGATATTTCTGAAGTTACCATTGTCCTTCACTGAAATTTAAAATTATAATTAATGTAAAGGTACGAAAGAAAGCAGATGTGACTCAATAAACCATGCTCATCACTTTGAACAGGATTAAGTTCCTCATTTCAGTTCTTCTAATCTCCAGTCTTGTTCTAGATGAGATGACATAACTTGATATACTGGGGTTGCAGCTGTCAAAGAATTTTATTTTATTTTATTTTATTTTATTTTATTTTATTTTAAGATTTTATTTATTTATTTGAGAGAGAGACAGAGACAGAGACAGCACAAGCAGGGGGAGTAGCAGGCAGAGGGAGAAGCAACTCCCTGTGAAGCAGGGACCCCTGATGTGGGACTCAACCCCAGGACCCTGGAATCAAGAACTGAACCGTAGACAGCTGCTTAACCTACTGAGCCAGCCAGGCACCCCAGAATTTTAAGTAAAAATGTAGCTGATTAAGTCCACAAATCTGGGATTAGAGATCTCTAGCATGCATGCCATGGGGAATTCAAGCCTCCTGAGACTCACATTTACCTGGTCTTTCTCATTTAGACAGTTTTATTTGTCCCCTTTGAGTCCAAGATTCCCCTTGGGAACTCAACTGTTCTATTTCTTAGTGAGCTTGACTTGACCTGCAGCGAAAGGAGATGGGTTGGCATTCCAATACAATAACATCACTGTTGCCCCTGCCTGTGTTCATCAGGATCGAAGCAGAAAATTATTAATATACACAAAATGGGTAATTTGAGGAAAGTCTAACAGAAGTATTATTTCTATATGGGTTATGTATAATAAAGCTAGGAAAGATAGTGCAATATGTTCAATCTAGTAAGGAGAAAATGGGCCATAGTTATCCTCAGGCCAGAAGTGGCAACAGAGGGCCAAGGTAACCAAAACCTGGAATAAAGGAATTCAAGTGGAAAGGGAATCCTAAAGGGAAAGATGCCCTTGGGATGAATGATGCAGTCAGCCAAGGGGACTTCAGGAGGAAGGATCCAGAAAAATAAGTAATTCAAACTTCCTCTCCTCCTGCCTTGATATTTTCTTCTGGATGTCCCATTTTAAGGATTTAACCAACAAGCAGTGGGCAATTGATTCTTTTAATAGTGTCCATATATATAAGGCTTTTGGGATCAAGAGTACAATGGGGAAGGGTGAAGAATGAACCTACAGGAACAAATGAAAAATACCCTGTACTCTCTGGCCCAATGCCCCAGCAGCATCAATCATGGAGGTGTCCCAAGAATATCACCAACCCCTTCTTCTGCCTGATGTTCTCTGAGCCTTACCTTCTAACTACTGAGACTTTGCTTTTAACTTTTTCACCATTGCCATCTGATTTGTTACTGTTATCCCTGCTTTAGATACTGTTGTAGGCTCCATTTGCCAATGTGCCAATACTGCTTTAATATAGCCATTGATTATTAAGGAGAATTTCCAGTGGCTATAGTGGAGTAGTACTAATCTTACTTCTTTGTCTCCTTCGCTGCCCAATGAATCAATTGCCAGCCACACTCTACGTGATTCCACTCCACTGGACTGCTGCTCCGTGTATAGGCATAATCTCGCTCCACTATCATTGCCTTTTCCTATCCCTGCTTCAATACTGTCAAGTGTTTACACTTCAGCTGTCATTTCTGGACTTTCACTCCAGTGCCCTCTGGCATGACTGCAGAACACCACTGCAGAAAATGGCCCTCCCTAGTGCCTCTCCTTCTGTTATTGATGATTCTTGTTTCGTTTTTCTCTACTGCTGCCCTTACATTTTTATAATCTCTAACAATGATGACACCTGACCACAATCCTTCCTTGCAGTTGCTGTCACTATTTTCCCATACTGAAATCCACCAAATACATGTAGGGGAACCTCTTCAGGAAATTTTTCAAAAATGATTCTTATCAGGTTAATGGCTGTAATCCCTTTTCGTGTGTCATACTTCAGTGCAATTTGACACATTAAGTATTAATTAAGGGTTTGTATTGTTGTCTGTACTGGGCCATAGTATGATTTGTGAACAGGACAACATATTCCTTGTCCTTTTAGAGATTATAGTCTAGTAGATGATACAGACAAGTGTACTTGTTATGAATCGTATCCCTCTGCAAATTCGTATGTTGCACCTCTAACCTGCAATATGACTGTATTTAGAGATAAGGTCTTCAAGGAGGTAATTAAGATTAAATGAGTCCATAAGAGAGGCTCATAAACCAATAGGAATAACATTCTTATAAAAAGGGGAAGAGACCCCAGAATTGTTCATGCACAGAGAAAAGGCCGTCTAAGGACAGCGAGAAAGTGATCATCAGACAGAAAGTAAGCCAGGAGGAAAGATCTCATCAGAAACCAAACCTGATGGTCTTTTGATCTTAGGCTTCCAGAACAGTGAGAAAATAAATTTCTGTTGTTTAAGCCAGCCAATCTGTGGTATTCTGTAATGCAGCCCAAGCACATTATTACAGATTTTGGTACCAAGAAGTGGGGCACTGCTGTAACAAATACATAAGAACAGAGAAGTGGTGTTGGAATTGAGTGATGAACAGAATCTGGAAGAATTTCTGAGTTACTTGTTGGAAATAACCTAGATCACTTCGAAGAGACTGTTGATAAAAAAACATGGATTTTAAAGATGCTTCTGGGTGAGATCTCAGATGGAAATGAGGAACATATTACTGGAATCTGGAAGAAAACTGTTCCTTGTCATAAAGTAGTGGAGAACTTAGCTGAATTACATTCCATTGTTTTGTGGAAGATAGACTTAGTGAGGAACCACCTTGGGCATCCAGCAGAGGAGATTCCTAAGCAAAGTTTGTAAAGTACATCTGGCTCCTCCTTATTGCTTATAGAAAAATATAAGAAGAAAGAGGTAAACTGAAGGAATTGTTAAGCAAAGGAACCATGAAGATGTAGAAGGTTCTCTCAGATATCTCAGATATTTCAAAAAATGAGGAAGTGTATTCTGGAGAGAGCATCAAGGGTATGGATGGTCAACCGCTCCATAAAAGATGACCCATTGATTTAATCAGCCATCTCAGTTAAAGCCAGGAATAGAGACGGGGTTATACCACAATTGGTGTGAATTAAAGGAGAAAAAGACAGGAGAATATAAAAGAAAGTTTTGGAGTTTGGGGGTTTTGCTGGAGGACAATAGACCTGTTCAAGTGCAAATAAATGTTAACCTTCAAAAAAGAAAAAAGAAGAATGATCCAAAGGGCTATGTAAACAAGGCTGCTGTTGCCTCACTGACCTCCTTGGGGCAAGGCTGTTTCCCTCTTGCTTTCAGGAAGGGGGATCTCCTCTTCATTTTCAATAAGACATGCCTCCCTCACTGAGAACTTCAGGACAAGGCTGCACCCACGGTCAAGGAGGGCAGAGCCACCACCATGTGGACTTGGAAGGCAGAACATCTTACCAAAGAGGATTATTTTCAAGCCACAAGATCTAATGGAATTTGTCTCATTAGTTTTGGAGTTTGCTTGGGAACTTTCACCCTTTTCTTCCTTACGTCCATTACAGCTAGAGAGGAATTTTGTTTCAAGATGAATCATACTTCGAGTCTCACCCATACCTAATTTAGATGATTTTTGGATGAGATTTTGGATTTAGAGTTGATGCTAGAAAAGGTTAAGAATTTTGAGGCTGTTGGGATCAGGTGTTTGTATTTTGCACGCCAGAAGAACATGAATTGGTGAGGGGAGCAGGGGAAGACTTCTACAAGCTGAATTATGTCTTCCCCAAATTCATATGCTGAAGCCCAAACCCCCACTGTGTCTATATTTAGAAATAGAGCCTTTTAGGTTAAAGAAAGTCATAAGAATGGGACCCCATTCCAGTAGCACTGATGGCCTTATAAGAAAAAGAGACACCAGGAGTACATGTCCACAGAAGAAAGACCATGTGAAAACACAGCGATAAGGCATCTCTCTGCAAGCTAGGAAGAACTGTCTCACCAGAAACTAATCTTGCTGACACCTTAACCTTGAATTTCTTAACTCCAAAGCATGAGAAAAAAATTTGCTGTCATTTAAGCCACCCAATCTGTGGTATTCTGTTACGGAAGCCTGAACGGATAATAGTCAATTAAAAAACAAAAATGTGGTAAGTGCTAGTGAAGGAAATGAAAATATAGCACACAATAGAAACATGGTAGGATAGAAGTCAGACTTGGCAGTTCAAGATATGCTTCTTGTAGGAAATTTCCCTGTGAGCTGAATCTTGCACATTAGGTAGAAATTTCTCAGGCAAAAAGATAGTGAGGAAAAGGTTAGAAAACACTGTGAATAGTTGGAAGTTGGGGATGCTTCCTGGCAAATATATATGAATAATTCTAGCATCGGACAGATTATGGCACTGTGAAGAAATGGGAATCATTTAAATATGAGGATAATCTAGAGCTGAGGATTGACACCTGCCAAAAGAAAAATCTGTTGTGATTATTATATATCACATCTTCGTAGTTGTAAACTCAAATATATTAATAAGTACATTACATATGTATGGTTACTCCAATTAAAAGGCAGAGATTGTCAGAATGGATAAAAGAATAAGATACAAACCAATGCTGCCTATAATATCTGAACGTTAAATAAAAAGGGACAGATAAGTTAAAAGTAAAAAGAGAAAACTGTATTATGTAAATACTAATGATAAGAAAGGTGGCTATATTAATATCAGACAGAATAAACTGCAGAACAAGAGACCAGAAATAAAAAGGAGCATTTCTTAATGATAAAAGAGTCTATTCATCAAGAGCACATAACCATCTTAAATGTTTATATACTTAACAAAAGTGTTTTAAAATATGTAAAACAAAAAAATGATAGGTATAAAGAGATAAATGAACAATTCAAAATTATGGCTTGAGATTTTAACATTTTTCTCTCAGAAACTGAAAGCACAGTTAGACAGAAAATCAATACAGATATAGAAGAATGGAAAATCACACTCAACCAACCTAACCTAATTGACATTTATATAACACTATACTCAACAATGACACAATATACATTCTTTTCAAGTGAACATGGAACATTTATGAAGATGGGCCATAAAACAAGTCTCCATGAATTTGAAAGGATTGGCATCATATATACTATATTTTCTCCCTGAAATGGAATTCAATTTTAAGTCAATAATAATACGGTATTTGAAAAAATCCCCAGAAATTGGAAAGTTAACAATTGAGGCACTACTCTCTCAGGGATTATTATTTCTATTTTCTCTGACTTGATTTAGATATTCAACACTAGTTCCATCGAAACCCGCATGGGCTTTTTTTTTTTTGGTAGAAATTAATAAGTTGATTTTAAAATTCATATGGAAGTGCAAAGGATGCAGTCCAGCCAAAACAATTTTTAGTATTATTTCAAGACTTAATTTGAGCTATTATAATCCATACAGTGTAGTATCCTCTGTATGGATAAGTAGACATGTAAACTAATGTACAAACCAATGGAATAAACTAAAGAGTCAAAAAAAAAAAAACAACGATGTTATTGTGTGTTTGACAATGCCTAAGAATTTCAATTTGAAATAATGATAGTTTCCTTCAATGATTGGAAAACTTGATATCCATAGGAGAAAAATGAACTTTAAAGCTTACCTTACCCCATGCACAAAAATCATTTTGAAATGGATGGGAGATTTAAATGAAAAGCTCAAATATATGTCACCTAAAAAAAAAAAAAAGTAAAATTATTGTCATATTGGTTTAGCCAAGATTTCTCAGACCAGCACTGAACATAACTTTTTAAAAAAATGATGAATTGTATCAATTATTAAAAACTTACCATCTTCAAAGACACCCATAAAAGTGAGTAAGCAATCTATAGATTGGGAAAAAGTGTTTTTTGGTGTTTATATTTGACCAACTGTTTGTATCTTCTGCATCATTTTTTAGTCATCACTGTTAGAGTGCCCAACTTTCCTGGTTTGCCTGGGACTGGGGGCTCTGAAATGCTGCTATTTTCCTTTGGATGGCTCTCATTTTGTTGTTGATACCACTAAGTGTCGCTTGGTTTACTAGTCAAAAGATGTCATTTGCCTCGCATCTCCCGCTGTAGGTTGTTAACATATTGCAAACCATACTACACTAACATAAAAAATAACACTCTTCGGGATACTTGTGAATCAAAGCTTTTTAATAGAAAAGTCAATGTATAAATCAGGCCATCATAAAATCATAAACACAACACAATATTAACCTTTATTGAATATTGAGTATGTGACCAGCACAGCTATGTGTATACACACATGAACGTGTATATATGTAGTACACACATATGCACATAGATGTATGTATATATACACACACATAGATATATATAAGCACATGTTGTCTCATAGGTTTTAGCATTACCTCATGAGGAAGATACTGGTACTATCTCCATTACATAGTTGAGGTAAACAAAGTAAGAAGATTGAGTGGAAAAGATGGAGTTTGAGTTTGTGTTATGGCTCCACTACCAACTGGTTACAAACTTGACCTCTTTGAGTAAGATTTCTCTTTTCTTGCCTGCCTTCCAGTGCTTACTGAGTTAAAATCTATGCCAGATCTTAAATCAAAGCCCATATTTGTGTAAATTATCTAGGAAGCAAAGGAGTGCAATATTAAAAATGTTTAACGGGAAGTGTTTTAGAATTAGACTGAGCTGATTTTAAGTTCTCGTTCTTTCACTAACCAGCCATGAAACATGAAGTAAATTATTCAACATTTGTAGGAATCATATGGCCCCATTAACAAAATAGGAATTTTTGAAGATTAAATAATTGTATTTATACATGTGTATTTTATATATACACACACATATATATATTTATTATCTATACAAGTATACATGTGTAACTCAATATTATTCTAAACTCCAGACAAGCCCGTAAGATCTAGAAAGATTTTAATAATAATCTATGCATAGTTTGGCAAATTGCCTGTATGCCATCAATTTTTTTAATTATTAGAAGACATGTAACTGCCTTCCTCCAAACTCATATAATTACACGAATTATTATAAATTTTAGAAAACATGAATTACATATTGCATTTTAATTTTTAGTTTGAAATTTTATTACCTCTGCTATGTGTAAGAAATAGTAAGAGATACGATATTATATAAAAGATTCAAACATAATCCCTAAAACAATTGCCTAAAATAAGAGTAGTTTATTTTTTTTAAAGAAAATATAAGAATCATTGCAGAGTTTTAATTTGTTGGCTCCAATTTAGTCTTCTAAGAGTGGCTCAATGTGTTGTATCTAAGGGATACTTCTGTACCCCTAGGGTGGATGAGCCAAGGGCTGGGAGACTTGTTTCGAATCTCATCCTTGGAAATTTCTGGTGCTAGAAGAGGCTAGTTCCTCTGATCTAAATCTCTTGCATCCTGCCAGCCCAAACAGAGGCTTATCCAAACACCAAAATATAACATGAAATTAACTCCCTATCTCTACTCCAGTAACCATGAACATGTAGTTACTGTTTTCTGTTGTATTTAAATTATTTTATTAGAACTATATTTAGTTGAACTTATTTTACAGTTCTTCTCATCATTTTTTGTAATACCATTGACAATGAAGTTTTTAACCATTAGGCGTGACATTAGAGAGCATCATTTTGTTAGCAGGTAATTTTTTGGAACTTGAAAAAAGTAAAAATCATTAATATTTTAAAGATTTAAAAATTCTAACTACTATTCCCTCTTTGTCTAAGTTTCTCATTCTAAAAGTCACATTTTAGGGGCGCCTGGGTGGCTCAGTTTTGGGGGGCTGCCTTCAGCTCAGGTCATGATCTCAGCGCCCTGGGATCTGAGATCGTGCCCCGCACAGGGCTCTCTCTCTGCTCAGCAGGAAGCCTGCTTCTTCTTCTCCCACTCCCCCTGCTTGTGTTCTCTCTCTCTCTCTCTCTCTCTCTGTGTCAAATAAATAAAATCTTTTAAAAAATTAAAAAAAAATAAAAGTCACATTTTAATCTGCAGGATCATTTAAGCTGGCAGAACTAATTTAATCATGGTCTAGAATCTATAGCACATAGGTGATCTTACCTTTTGTCCTGAAATAAAAGGTATGTGATTCCAATCATACATATATGAAGAAACTTCCTATATTGCAAATTGAAAAAAAGGAATAGTATTCACGATTAAGTGTGTAAAGAAGCCAATTTCCAAATGATGCTTTTGAATCTTGAAAAATTAATTCTCAGAACATTTAATTGATAATGAAGATTATATTTCAACATGCTGCATTCATTTATTAATAAAAAGAAGAAGGAAAATTGAGATTATTTAGTGTATGATTTCAATGTTAGAGGACTGAGACTGAGAAGATTTTTATTTATATAAGAAAGTTGGCATAAGCTTATTTAGATACACTGTAGAGAGGAAAAGTTAAGATATTTTGGCAAATGTCATTATAATATTTGAAAGCCTTAAAAGGAAAAAAATGAGTTTGAATTTGTTTAACTATTGAGAGTGGTGTTTTATATTCCATAAAAAAGGTGTGGTTGTGTTAGTACAAAAGTATATTTTAAAATCAGAGTGTAGGGATGCCTGGGTGGCTCAGTTGGTTGAGCGGCTGCCTTTGGCTCAGGTCATGATCCCAGGCTCCTGGGATCGAGTCCCACATCGGGCTCCTTGCTTGGCAGGGAGCCTGCTTCTGCCTCTGCCTCTGCCTGCCTCTCTGCCTGCTTGTGCTCTCTCTCTCTCTCTCTCTCTTTCTGACAAATAAATAAATAAAATCTTTAAAAATAAATAAATAAATAAAATAAAATCAGATAGTAGTCTAGGGAATGACAAAATTTGCTTGGCTAAGAGACTCAGATTAGAGGAAATTAAGTTGGTGTTAACAGCTGTTTTAATTAATTAATAATTATCTTAAATAAGAAAAGACTTTAGACCTTAGAATATATATGCTCAGATTTGTTTCTTGAATTCTGACCTTCTCTGCGTATGTGTTAAATCAGTCACAAAATTCTATTAATAGTATCTTTGCAATATAGTTTGATTCTTCCTGTTTCAATTTTGTTCACTTCTATCAAACGCTTCTGAAATATTCTGATGTGACAGAAAGGAATATGAGGAATATTAAATATTTAAGAGAGGTAAGTGAATTTATTGGAGAATATCTACCTTGTTGCATCAATATGCAATGCTTCAACTATTTTGTTATAGTGAGAGCTAACTTTTCTACAGTCAGGGTTTAACCTAATTTCAACTGGGTGTTTTCAATTTGAGTGTTTATATATTTCCTTTTCTTGTTAAGAGGAGTGAAATACCATGTCTGCTAGTTTCCTTCCACAATAAAATCTGGCAGATGCCACGAGGGAGACTGGTATAATTTGGAGGAGAATTTTTTAATTCATTTTCATATTTCTTTCCTGCCCTACCATCAGTGGCGCATTGCCTTACCAGTTATCACTAAAAGAGAAAAAAAGAAAAAGCATCACTGCTTAGCACCAGTAGCGGGAGGCACTAATAATCAGTTGGAACAGGGGTCAGATAATAAACAGATGTGAGAACAGGTCCCTCCCCTAGCTCTCCATTCATAGCCTATGTGCTTGGTGATTATAAACACGCATCACAGTTCTTAGGAAAAAGCAGCATCCAAGAAGGAAGTTTCCCTGAACGTGCAAGCTTCCTAAACTCAGTGTGGAAGTTTACCACCTACCCTCTCTTCCCCTCCACATCACAAACAGCATCCTAGGGGACTTTGCGTTCCCAGAACACATAAGAAAATATTTAAGCAGCATATAAACGGAAAGGACATGACATATAAATAAAAGGAAAATGACAAACTAGAACTCTATAACAGATTATGTTATCAATGGACGAGTAGTCGTAAAAATAATTATACAATATCTTACAGTTTTCCCAATCAATATACTGACTTACTCAATTTTCTTTTATTTTTTTTAACATTTAAGACAAATAATTCCTTCATCCTAAGTCGCAGGTGGTTAAGGAATAGTTGATGTAAGTTAACAAGCACCACATTTAGATGTATATTTAGATGTACAACTCAATGAGTTTTGACAAATGGATGTAATTAGAACTCCACGGCACAATCAAGAAAAAAACAGTTTCATCACCTCCACAATGTTCTTCCTGCTACTTGTAGTCAAACTCTTTCCTACTACTAGCTCTTGTCACCCACTGATCTGATTTTTGTTCTTACAGTAGTATTGCGTTTTCCAGAATCTGATCCAAATGGAAATAAGCAGTATCTACTTTTTCTGTCTTCAACTACATAGCACAATGCTGCTGATATTCATTGATATTGTTGCATGAATCAGTAATCCAGTATTTTCATTGCTGAATAGTATTCCACTGTATGGATACACCACAATTTGTTTATCTGTTCACAGTTTGACAGAAATCTAGTTTGTTTCCAGTATTGTTCCAATATTATGAATAAAACTTCCATAAATATTCATGAATAAGTATTGATGTGGATATATGTTTTCATTTCACTTAAGTAAATATCTGGAGTGGGGCAGTTTGGTTAATTTACAAGTGTACAAGTGAGCATTTAACTTTAAAAGAAACTGCAAAACTGGTTTCCTAAATAGCTATACCCTTTCAACATTCCAACCAACAACAGTTCCAGTCACCTGTTTTTGTTGTTATTGTTTTAATTTAAGCCATCCTAGATGTCTGTGATTGTATCCCATTGTGGTTTTATTTTGCATTATCTTAATGGCTAATGATGCTAAACATTCTTAAATGTGCCTATTTGCCTTTTATATCTATTTTTTGGTGAAAATATCTGTGTAAATATTTTTCTACTTTTTTATTGGTTTGTCTTCTTATTGAGTTCCAAGAGTTTTTTATATAGTCTGTCTGCAAGAACTTTCTCAAATGTATGTTGTGTAAATACTTTTTTCCCAGTCTGTGGCTTATCTGTTGTTAATTTTCTTTAGAGATATTTTGAAGAGCAGACTTTTTTATTATGATGAAATCCAAGTGATCTTTTTTTTTTCCTTTTCTGATATGTGCTTTTTGTCCTCTTAAGAATGTTTCTCTAACCCACAGATTTCCTCCTATTTTCTCAGAGAAGTTTCGTAGATGTAGATTTTTACATTTAGAAGGTCTTTCAAATAACTGTTTGTATGTTTACATACAATGCAAGGTATGAGTTGCAGTGTATTTCATTGTTTGCAAAAAACACCCAATTTTTCAGCACCATTTGTTAAAAAGACTATCCTTTTTCCGTAGAACTACCTTCACAACTTAGTTGGATATCAATTCACCATTTATAAATGGAAACAGAATATACTCTTTCTGTCTGGCTTTTTTTCAACTTAGCATAATATTAATATTCATCTATGTTGTTATATATATTATTATTTCAGGATCTTTATGTTTCTGAATAGTATTTCTTTTTTTTTTTTTTAAGATTTTATTTATTTGTTTGACAGAGAGAGATCACAAGTGGGCAGAGAGGCAGGCGGAGAGAGAGGGGGAACCAGGCTCCCTGCTGAGCAGAGAGCCCGATATGGGGCTCAATCCCAGGACCCTGAGATCATGATGTGAGCCAAAGGCAGAGGCTTTAACCCACTGAGCCATCCAGGCGCCCTGCTGAATAGTATTTCATTGTATGGATGTGCCATTTGGTGGATTGCACCACAATGTGCACAATGGACGATACTACTTCTCAACTCTCCATTTCAGTTCCATTGATCTCTGTATTAATTTTTAACTGTATAATAAGTTTTCAAATCAGGGAGTGTGAGTTCTCTAAATGTGTTCCTCTTTTCCAAAATTGTTCTGGCTATTCTAGATCCTTTGTTTCTTCTTATAAATTTTGGAACCAGCTTGAATCTACAAAAAAGGTTGCTGAAATTTTTACTATTATTATATGTATGGATCAATTTGAAGAGATTTGATATCTTTTTTTAAAAGATTTTATTTATTTATTTGGCAGAGAGAGAGAGATCACAAGTAGGCAGAGAGGCAGGCAGAGAGAGAGAGGGAAGCAGGCTCTCCGCTGAGCAGAAAGCCCAATGCGGGGCTCGATCCCAGGACCCTGAGATCATGACCTGAGCCGAAGGCAGAGGCTTTAACCCACTGAGCCACCCAGGTACCCCAAGAGATTTGATATCTTAACAATACTGTTTTCCAAAACTTTTGGCCACACTATATCTCTCCATTTATTTAGGATGTCTTTAATTTCTCTCATTAATGTCATAATTTGTAGCACAAAAATCTTGCACATACTTTGTTTGATTTGCCTTTGTGATATGTCTTTGATACTATTGTAAATGATATTCTATTTTCATTTAAATTTCTAGTTGTCTATTGCTAGCATATAATAATACATTTAATTTTAATATATGACCATTTATTCTGCAACCTAACTAAACTCATGTATTCAGTTTAGCAGCTTTTCTGATTAGTTCTTTTGGTTTTTCTATAGAATTATGCATTTTCCTCCTTTTCATTCTCTGTGCCATCTGCTGTATTTTTTCTTCGTCATATTACATTTCTAGTGTAATAATGTTATATCAATTAAAATTCATTGCCCTATTATACTGTTATACTACACTTTTCAGTAAAAGTTGAAAAAAAGTAGTGACATGTACATTCTTGGAATGTTTCTGATTTTAGGAGTAAAGTCTTATCTTTTACCATGAGGAATAATAGATGCTAATTTCCAGTATTCACTTTATCAGTTTGAAGAAGTTTTTTTTCAATTCCTAGTTTAGCGAAAGTTTTGATCTGGAATGGATGTTAACTTTTGTTGATTTTTTTTTTCTTCTATTCAGATAATTATATGGATTTCCTTTTTAGTCTGTAAATATGGTGGGTTACTTTAATTGGCTTTTGAACATTGAACCAACTTCAGATAACTCAGATACACTTCACTTGGTTATGAGGTGGTGTTTTTTTTTTAATGCATGTCTGTAATTAACCTGCTGACATTTCATTAAAGAGCTTTGGTTTACGCTCATGAGGGCTATTGGTCTGCAGTTTTCTCTTACTATTACTGTATCAGATATTGGTATTAAGATATTGCTGGCCTCATAAGTATGAACTGGAAAGTGTTTCCTCCTCTGCGATTGATTGATTGATTGATTTACTTTTATTACAGTGTTTCCTTCTGTAACTCTTTTTTAGATTGATAGATATTAAACTGTCTACCCAACAACATTCACTAAGAGTTTTTTTTTTATCTGTTTTATCTATGAAAAACTGTCAAGCTGAATGATTTCCCAGCTGTCAGTGAGCCATTTTTCTCTAGTCTGATCGTTAAGCTTTTATCCTACACTCTGGAAAGTGCTCCATGCCCAATGCACACCTTTTGACCACATATATCAAGAGTATTGGTTTCAGTCTTTTGATATCTGTTTCCAAGACCTGTATTAACAAATATACTCATTAGGTTGAATAACTTTCCTAGGTATTTGTAAATATCATTGGATATTTTCTGTTTGATATTTTTTGCATCCTTCATGTATCTTCATGACAAAAAAGAGATTGACAAATACTATAGTTTATAAAAATTTATTTCACTGCATTTCTATATCATTAACTCTAATGTTTTGCCACTGTGGATTAGAATTAATACAATACCTTATAATACCCAAACTCGATTTACTGCAACCAGATTCAAGGACTATCAACTATAAAGTGAAAAATTCCTCTCAAATTTCCATTCTCCTTCCCAAGGGTAAGTGTTGATACGTTTGGTATAAAGTTTTCTAGTTCTTGTTAAGGCAATTTTTATTCTGGGTTATGTGCCATCTTATTGTGTAAAAAAATTGTTATACTAACAAAATAGGATTTTCACAGAATAGAGCTAAGCAAATACAAAGAACATTTAAAAATATGGTGAAACTGACATAAGTCTTCACTTTTAGAAAAGTAGAAATCCGAGTTCAATTCTTAAGTTAATGTTTTAAACAAATAATGATTATTGACGTTTAGGGTGGTAACAAAAAGTCTGTCATTGTGACTAAAAGCAGGAGGAAACTTGGAAAAGTACAAAACCTATTATTTTACCTTTAATAATTCAGTTATTCATTTCCATATACTTTGCCTCTTTCCATGAGTCTAATACCCCAAAGAATTGTTTTTAGTGCCTTATATTTCATCAGGATAGCTGGTATACTTAGAAAAATCAGAGAAAAATAGCAAAGCCCATTCTTGTTCAACAAAGACAATTTACTTATATAAGATTTACTTGAGATTTATTGTTTGGTATGTCAACTACACGTACAGTGTGCAAAACCTATGCTTTAGAACTGACAAATTAGCAGCAGATATTTCTCATAATTATAACACACCAAGGTAAAACTGACAGTCATCTCCCCATATTCTATTTTATGGCCAAGATGCATTTAGAGCTCTGGCACACCCAGAATCTTCATAAACAGGATACTCTTGTAAAACAAATTATGTAAAACATGAACAATATGTACTTTCATATGTACTTATGAACAGGCAAAGTCACAACAACAAAATAAAATATATTTACCTTTAGAGATTATGATACAATATGCAGAATTCGGATTAAAGCCTTCACTAGAATTGTGGCAAGTCTATATTTTGCATTTATTATATGAATAATGGACACAATTCTCCATTTGAACTGCCTGAAACTATCAACCAACTGAATATATGAGCTTTCTTCCCCATTAATATTACATAGCTTGTGAAGGTGTTCCTTCCTATGCATATTTAAACAATATAGCACATCTTTCAACAATCTAACATGCTTGAATCACTGTAGTTCTTGAAACATGTATACTCATTTCCCCATGAGCATGGTGTATGAAATATATAGATCACTTATATACACATGCTTTAGACAGCTCACTACTGAAAGTGGCCTGCCTACAATAATACAGATAGTGACAGAGTGACACAGTGCAAATTTGATTTCAGGCTTCTTGACTACAAGTCTAATGTTGTTACTACTATAGCTTGATTTTGAGAGGAAAATAATTCACAAAAACACTTCTATGAGGCATTTGCCAAAATGGAAACAAAAGGAGTATGAAGTTCACCACATGATATAAACTCACTTTAGAAGTTTGTGCTCTTAAATCCAAATGAGTTGCTTAATAGTTGACTGCGGTAGAAACAAAACTTAGACACATTTAAATTCTTTCTCTTAGATAACTTATTTACATAAAATATTCCCAACATACCTGTGAGGCTCCCTAGTATATGATAAAGGAAATTTAAAAATTATGTGAAAAGAAAAAAAATTCACACTTCAAGGAAATTATTCCTGTAAGGCACTCACCCTATGAATCTGTTTTCAAATAATAGACTTGACATGCTAGGTGGGAAGGTCTTTGGGTTATTTAAAATTTTTTTCCAAGCATTATTTAGGATAGATAAAGTATTCTTAGCCAAGCTCAGGAAAGCTTATTTTAAAAAATAATACATCCTTTCTAAATTCTGAATTGAATTCAGAAATGAAACCATGGAGATGTGAATGAATATACCTAGGATTATGAGTTACTGTTGGATAATATAATTATTGATCTGGAATGGAGTGCTTTATATGATGAAGCCCCGAGTGTTTGTGCAAAATCGTAGATTCTGTGATGGCATCACTCTCTCCCATGTAGCCCTCTGCCACTATGTCCTGTGTTCTCTTTTCTGGTTCTTCTTTCTCTTGCCTTTGCCACAGTGTTCCAAGGCTCCTCCCCAAAGCCCCTCACCAACCTCAATAATTTGTGTCTTGGCATCCTTATCCACTTGTATAATTTTCACTAGTATTTATATGTCGGTGATTTCAAAACTATATATGACACCCTAACTTGTATCCCCGAACTGAACTTCAAGGACGCATTCCCTCATGTCACTTCTGAAACATATTTACCGGTGGGTGATGCCTCACAAATATTTCACATTTTGTGTGACTGAAATTGTTTTATTCCCCTTCTAACCCAATCTGCTCTTTCTCTTTTCTTCCAAGCTTGCAAGGTAGCTTCCGAGTCAACCCCTCTATTGACATTTACGATCACCAGAAGGGCTACTGTTTGTACTGCCTTACTACTTAAAATCATTCTACTTTTCTCTTAACTGAAACTTCTTCCAGTTTCAACTATTTCTCTTGGTTTTTTTCTGTCATTTATTCACATTTTTTAGCCTCCTTTGTAAATTTCACTTGGTTTCAGAGACTGTGGGTCAATGAAGGCAGAGGCTGAATGATACGTTCCTTCTGAAAGGTTTCAAGGTAATGCTGGCACCTGGTGGAACGTAGGGTCAGACTACTTTTTTCTAAGGAGGCTTGGTTTTAGGCTATGTTAGGACTGGCCGATTTCAGACTTGCACAGCTCTTTTTCCTGTAGTACAGTCACCACTCTTCAGGTGACTTCATAACCATTCTGAGATTTCAGCTTTAAGCCCAGTGTATTTATTAAGGTTCATCTAACATGGCTGGCTCTGAAGTTTAACTTCTGTCTCACCAATTCAAAATGATTTCACAAATGGATATTCAGCTTATTTGCCTTCAAGCTCTGTGGTATGTTGGATTTACTGGAATCTTGTCCTCATATACAAGGTTAGGAACCAGCTGTTACATGAGGGAAATTGGACACACATGCTCAGGCTCGTTTCTCTGCAATCTCCTCTTCTCTGAAATAAATGAACACGTTTGAGCCCAAGCAAAAAGAGGATGGAACAGAGGCATTCCTCCCCTAGTCTCTTGAAATTCACCAACTGGATAAGTCACTCAACTTATCTTAGGGCAGAGAGAGAGAAAGGGAAGAGAGAGGCTAACATATTATGTTGAGTTCCCTCCACAGAAAAGGAAGACCAGGAGATGAAAAGAAATATTCCTTTAAGCAGAGCTTATAATTATGACAAAGAATGAGTAATGTTATGATGTATATATAGGCAAATTTCCATTTTAATGTAAACTACATCTTTTTATAAGGCTGTCAGTTGTTCATCAACCCTTATACCACCAAGAGCTTTCTAAATGGCAAAATTAAACATTTTTAATGAAATTATTAATTTGGGAAATGATTTTTTTTAATCTATGTCATGTTCCAAAGAAAGCTTGTCTGTATAAAGTGTACTTTTGACATGATTGGAGCAGGTAGAACACATAGATTTTATTCAACGCATGAGTCCAGATGCTTGAGAGATAGCTGAGTACTAGATGCTTGGATAGATACTAGATGCTTGGAGAGATAGCCGAAATAAGAGGGGAGGGGATATTTGCCAAATGCCTTTGCTTTTTCTAGGAAAACTAAACTGAAGTTATATTTCTGGAATAAATTTGGTATTCTAATGGATGTCTTATCAGAAAGTCTTTAACAATACTTAAGTAAAAACTAGGGGTGGGTTACACTCAGCAAGATGGCAGAATGAGACAATTTCCATTGTCAAAATATATATATATGAAATATATATGAAACTAAATATATATGAAGC
>CM052900.1:88218379-88270770 GCA_028534135.1 Potos flavus | reverse complement strand
CATGCAAAAGAGGATCCTGGTTGTGTTCAAGGCTCCTTAGTGTTATGGTGCTAAGTATTGGAAAATAATAGTAAAAATGCATGGTGCAAAAGCTCTCTGACCCTCTTTCATGGTTACATGGGAGTGGACTGCATCTTCAGTCACTGCGGCACTGAAAAAATGCTTTTAAGTTAGTCCTTGAACTGCCTGTTAGTTCAGTTAGTTAGACACTAATCCAGAAAGACTTTCAAATGTACTCTGCATTTCATAGTATCCTGAATTGGACAGAAAAAAGCTCTTAGAGTAGAGAGATGTCATTAGTTAAGTAAAATCATAGAAAGTGTTTTACATAATAAATAAGAGGTAAGAAAACTCTATAGAAATCTATTGATAAAGATCATTTCAATATATAGAATTTGATGTTTAAAGCAATATTGATAAATTTCAAATTCCAAAACTAAGTATCATGTCAATATAGTTGTGAAAATGTCCTGTAATTCAAGAATGAAGCATTAGATGGAGAAGTCACTTATAAGACAGACAAGAACCAAGGAGAAATATCAACAATTTCAAGATAAACAAAACCAATATTAGGGGATTAAATATTGCGTAGTTTTACCTTTGAAATTTTAGTTTTATTTAATTATTCATTCCACTAATATTTATTCATGTCCACTATGTGCCTAGTTGCAATTTAGAACCAAACCAAATGTTACCTTTAAGAAAATGATAGTAGGGGCACCTGGGTGGCTCAGTGGGTTAAGACTCTGCCTTCGGCTCAGGTCATGATCTCAGGGTCCTGGGATCGAGCCCCACATTGGGCTCTCTGCTCAGCAGGGGGCCTGCTTCCTCCTCTCCCTCTGCCTGCCTCTCTGCCTACTTGTGATCTCTCTCTCTCTCTGTCAAATAAATAAATAAATTAAATATTAAAAAAAAAAAGAAAATGATAGTAGATTAGAAACTATATTACACATTAAAAAACTACTATTAAATAAAACAAATGATTATATAAATACATAATATCAAACTGTAATTTTACTTGAAACAAAAGTGCCATGTATTATAAGAGGAAATGGAAGAGGATTTCATTTTCTTTGGGGCCTCAGAAAATGCCTTTGAGGGGAAGCGATGAGGTAAGGATTAACATTATTGGTGGGATGGTATATTGTAGTGGTGGGCATTCACTGAAGCTAGAAAAAGGCAGTGCCAGTTCATGAAAATCTTGATAGCCATGTAAAATATGGAGTTTGTTCTTTCTCCTAAATGAAATAAGAACCCATTTAGAGATTTTGGACAGAAAAATGGCATGCTCCAATTTATGTTTTAGATTCATTGTCACTACTAGGTAAATAATATATCGAATGGAAGCAGGAGACCAATTTAGGACTATATAGTCACACACATATAAGTTGATGGTACTTTGTAAGGATTTAGTGGCAGTAACAGAGAGATATGGATGAAATCAAGATTTATCTTCTGGTGTAATCATTGAAAATTTTTGATGGGTTAGTTAAGGAAGAGAGGAAAATGTTGAGAATAACTTCCAGGTCTTTAGCCTGAGCGAGGCAGTGTGTTTTGGTCAATTACAGTGGTAGGGAACAAAGAAGAAAATGCAGTTTAGAGTAGGCAGAATTGTTGGAGATTAATCACTATATTTTGACATTTAATTGAGGATACATGGAAAATAATCAGTAGAAATATTCAGTAGGTGGTAGAGTACATGGACCTGGCCCTCAAAGAGAGGCGTGTGTGGAGGATTGTGGGAGTTGATAAATTGATCATGGACAGTAAGGACACTCAGGACTGAACACAGAGAAAGTCCTGTAAGAACAGCTTGGGTAAGAAAGAGGCAGTAAAGAATTTTAAGATGAAACAATCCAAGAAGGAGGATGAAAACCACGTTAGCATGATTTCATAGAGAGGGACAATTTTTGTGACTTATTTTCCTAAAGCTGTCAGCAGCTTTTGATACGATTCCTTGTTTTTCACTACAAGGGCCTTTCTAAAGGTAGGAGGAGAAGGAATTGAGACTACAAATGGAGGGATTAGTCTTTAAGAGAATGAGACAATGTCTGTCTCTTCGGCTGCTCTCCTAAAATACCACGGCTGAATGGCTTTCAAAAAAAATTTATTTCTCACAGTCTGGACGCTGAATCAGAGTGAGCATGTCAGGTGAGTGTGCTCTTCTGGGTGGCAGAGTTGTTGTATCATGGCCTGATAGACGGCACCAGACATCTCCTTGGACCTCTTTTATAAGACACTAATCTTGTAATGAGGGTTTCATGATTTAAACACCTCCCAAAGACTCCACCCACTAGACCCACCATCACTTTGAAGGGTTCGGACTTCAACATATGAATTTTGGGAATGCACCGACATTCAGATCATAACATTGGCCTCACTGATAATAGATAAAGTGAACAAGTGCTAATGTACGCGTAGTGTAGCTTTAGTAGTGGGAAAATAAATCATGGCGTGGCATCTGTTGTTTGGCCTGCCAGACATCCTTCCTGATTACTTTGGCTCCAGCATTCCTTCGAAGAGAAGCTTGTCCCCCATTAGGAGATGAAAAGGGCCTATATGCCTCCGCCTCTAACATCTGAGCCATGTGACTGTATTTTGTGTGGTAATCAAATTACCATAAACCTTGGCCATATTCATGATCTACATCTCTAAATCCAGCGTTTTGTTTTGTTGTTTTTTACTGGTTTTCAAGAAAAATATGCATGTTATTCACCAAGTTTGGTGGCAATTCACGGCCAATCAAACTTGCTGCTCCAATATTCAGTTATTTCTTCCCATCTGCCTTCCTGCTTTCTGTTTTAATGTCTACTTCTTCCTGCTACAGAAGCTGAAAGCCTAAACATGATGCCTTTCCTCTTGAGTCTCTCTGATCTTCCTCCCTAAGGAATCAGGTCTCTGTTCAACAAATCTCACATATCTCTCTATCACTCTGGATAACAAAGTCCCAGGAGGCCAGCACCCTCAAGCATCTAACAAGAAATGAATCCAGAAAAAAATAAATGTAGGCCCATCCATCAAAATTTTGCCTATGTGAATTGCAGTCTTCAAAAGCTATTAATCAGAGTCTGGGATTCAAGTTCTGTGACTATTCATTAGTGGACAAATGCAATAAAAACTTTATCTGATGTAAGCAACCTCAAATTACATTTTCTCCTACTCATACTTACTTAATGCAAGACAAGCATGGTGAATTGCAGTGTGGTCAGAATGCAGCAAAGAAGAAATATGTCCTTTTCTATGAACTCAGCATTTAGTTCTCGCAACAATCTATGAGACCAGGTTTTGCTAGTATCCTCTAGCAAAGATGATCAAAGAGAGACACTGAGAAGTTAAATAATTTGTCCAAAGTTGTCCACCTATTAACTGAATCATGCTATTTTAAAACCACTCAATGATTAATTAATCAGTCATATCATTAATTACATGCTGTTCAAAAAAATGGATTTAAGCTTGATGTATCTTAAGATAGTAACCTGATATATTGGCTTATGTTCTGTTCTTAGAGTACCAGTTATAAGAATTTATACAGTAAGGCTAAAATCATGAGATGGCTGAATTAGTAAAACATGGGATTTTACCACATAACAGTCCTTCATAAGGCACAATTTGGAGAAAAAAAAAGACTTTTCTCTTTGCTTCACCAATTATTGATAGCCACCAGGAGGGTGCTTACATTTGAATTATAGCATGTCAGATTTATTTTCTAAGTTGTAGCAAAACTGCATGTTTTAATTAAGTTTAAAGGGCCCACCAGGAACAATAATATTATATGAGACATGGCCAACAGCGTGTTAAGAAACATGGCATTTAGCCACTGTGGCCATTTTTATAGCTACTCAAAGGAAAAAAAAAGAGTAAAAAGTATTATGTTGTAATATATCTCTCATTTGGTTATAGATTAATTTCATCCTTGCATATGCCTTTAAACTGTTAAGAGCAATAGGCCTGATATATTCACAATAAACATTTTTAGATTAAGTGAATAATAATATTATATCAGGAATAATAATCAGGATGACAATATTGATGATTATGATTTAATTTGAAGCATATATGGGGACACTTAGGGAAAATTCCATGATTTTATTTATTGTTTTAGCCCAATTTTTTAACTTAAATACTAATTCTAATTTCTATTTATATGTCATTAAAATAAATGTTGAAAGCTTGGTATGTACAGATACTACAATACCAGGGTTTAAGGAATTTAGGTCTTCCTGACTCCAGATGGAGAAACAAAATACTTTCTTTCCCTAATTAAACACTGTAAACGGGCACCTGAGTGGCTCAGTTGGTTAAGCAATTGCCTTCGGCTCGGGTCATGATCCTGGAGTCCCGGGATAGAGTCTCGCATCAGAATCTTGGTCAGCAGAAAGTCTGCTTCTTCCTCTGACCCTCCCTCCCTCTCATGATCTCTCTCTCTCAAATAAATAAGTAAAATCTTAAAAAAAATAAAATAAACACCATAAAACATTTCAAACACTTGTAAGATTTTTAATAGAAAAAGAAGACCATTTAAAACGGTGAATCTTGAATTATTCAGTTATCATTTGATGACTTTCTCATTCATTTCTTTGGTTATATGTTTATTGACTCAATCAAGAAATAATATTGTAACAAGCTACAAATAGATACATTATCTTAGACATGCATAAAATCAAGTTTTCTTGGCAAAAATTAGACCTGTAGAGCAAAAATTTCAATCTGGGAGATAAACACTAGTATATGTAAGTACCAGGTAAAGGAATAATTCCAAGAAGAGAAAATCAACTCCGCCTTAAACCAGGGGCGCCTGTGTGGCTCAGTTGGTTAAGCAGCTGTCTTTGGCTCAGGTCATGATCCTGGAGTCACTCATGGTGCTCCCTGCTCAGCAGGGAGTCTGCTTCTCCCTCTGACCCTCCTCCCTCTCATGCTCTCTCTCTCTCATTCTCTCTCTCTCAAGTAAATAAATAAAATCTTAAGAAAAAAAAGAAAAATTAAAAAACCAAAGGTGATATTACAGAGGAAATACTTGTTCTGAGTATTAAAAAGTGAATAGGAGTTGAACACACAGTCTAAGATAAAACATGCGAAGAAAGAAGTCCAAGAAATCTCCCACAAATGGTTCACTTAGTTCAACACATATATGTTGAATAATTTAATTCCGTAAATATTTATGGAATTGTTATTATCAGGTAATACAAAGAAAAATAACAGTTCTTTCCTGTACGAAATCCAAACTAAAAGCTTAATCAAAGTAACCAGATACTTAAAAATAATATGGAAAAACTACAACAGAGGACTATGCATAGTATTAAACGGAATACCAGAGAAGGGATCATAATATCTGCAACGGGCAAAAGTAGGAGAAAGTTAACGAAGGCTGAATTAGTAAAACATGGGATTTTACTGGAGAGTGTGCTTCAGGAGCGTGAATAGGAAAATCACCCAGACTAGAAATAGCAGCGTTTGCACAGGCGGACAATTGCTGTTTATCTATATTGCTAGAACATAACATTTAAGGGAAAGGTGATGAAAGACAAAGAAAATATGATAAAAACATATAAATGTTTGCTAAGAAGCTCTGAATCCTGGCAGGAGCCTCAAAGTTAGAATGAGTCCCCCTAGGAGATTGTGCAAGATAATTCGCTGGAATGCCTGAAGACAAATATTATTTTCTGATTATATTTATCTCATCTTATTTCCTGTTTTTGTTTATATTTTATAATTCCTGCAAAGTAGTAGGTCATGTATATGATTTATAAATAAGTAAATATTTTGAAGATAGATGAAGAAGATGATAGTAGAAGGTGGTGAGTCATGCAAAATAAAAAGGTTATGAAATCAGATGTTTGCTTTGGAATGATGCTTTGGAACATTTAAGGATAAGGAAAAGGAGACTAGTTGTGAGACTACTAGAATAATATGAGAGCGTTAGTAAGAGCCTGAACTAATTTAGTTTTAATAGAGAGAGACAGGGAGACAAAGTATCAGATTGAAGAAATAATTAGGAGGGGAATGTAACGCTCCTTGATTAATGTAATAATTGCTCATTTGTTGACCACATATTAGAGGCCACATGCTATGCTACGTGTCTCACATACCTTACTTAACCCTCATAGCAGTGAAGAGGTGGCCATTCTTCTTTTACTTAGCAGAGAAAAATGAAGCTTAGAGAAGTTAAAAAATTAATCAAAGGGTGCATAGCTGGAAAGTGGCAATGCTTGACTTTAAAGCCAAGTTAATAAGACTCCAGAGTCAAGCTGTTAACCACTTACCTCTGAAGGAAGAAACCGAGACAGAAAGGAAGGGGTAGGAAATTGATTCAGAGGACAGAAGTTAGTGAGAGATGGCAGTTTGCCCAACGTTTCCCATTTGGTATCTTGAAGAATAGCACTGAGTGGTGATGAAGTACTTTGTCTAATTGGTAAACATTTTCACTCATTACATAGTGATTTTCACATGCATCAAACAATCCAGATCAGTTTAAAATTTTATTATGTTACATGCACATCACCGACAATTTAAGGGTAAATTCTGTACTTATGTGTACTTATGTAGAACCATAAAATGGTCAGGAATTTCATTCAGACTTCAAGAATGTAACCACAGTTGAATATCTGAAAGAAAAAATGTACGTTGGGAAGCACAATCCCAAAAAGAGCAAATAATTAGAACATAATTTGATAAAAGTACAATTTTATAGTAATTTCCAGTTGGTGGGGAATGACTAATTATAAACATAAATTAATAAAAATATACCACAGCCTTCCAAATTAGCCAACCATCATTTTCAAGTGTCATGTGAAGGTTTTCTATTGTCTGAACAAGAAGACTAAGCAGAATATTGGAGTTGTTTCTATTTGCTTTTATTCTAGATCGTTTTCCTTTCACATCCAAGAAAAAATATTATAAAGTATTCTTAGGTAAAAAAAAAAGACCACTCTAGTAAACTGAGCAATCACTGTTTTTTCTTCCTCAAGTAGGTATAATTTTCAAGTTGAGTAAAACTCTAGGGAGGCTAACAGTGGAGTTTTGTTAGGGAAGCGAGTTAGTGCTCTTCAGAGATCTAATAATCACCTTTCTTCTGATTATCTTGGGGCATTTAGGCTCTTTGATGTTTCTATCTTCCTCGAAGGGAACGGCTGCTGTGGAACAGAGATAGGCAAATATGGCTGGCTGGCTTAAAGGACAGACAGAAATCACACTCAAGGGAGGCTGGGCAAGATGGCTTCCCTTAAAAATGGTTTGTGAAAAAAAAAATGGTTTGTGGTTTTTGATGAAATTTTAGAAATATCTGCACTATTGATAGAAGCAAAGGTACAGATCTGCAGAATACCATAGTTTTGGTGTACAGGCCATAAAAAGAAAAAAAAGTCAATTATTCTTAGAGACAATTAGTCATTAGGGTAAATTCTGACAAATAATGCAATCTCTCTCTCTCTGTATCACACACACACACACACACACACACGACCTACGTATGCATGTACATCACTGATTGATCATTCTAAACATTGATCATTTTAAATGCAGGAGTGTGAACCCTGCATTTCACTCGGTGATGTTTATCCCAGAAGATGATGACTACAGATGATAAGAAAACCCATTTTTTCTTATTTCACAGATATTAATGGTAAAATTAAATTCCATTAAGCACAGTGTGGGTATATTGTATCACAACAGCAATAATATTAATGCTTACACTTCTTTATTTGTGATTACTTAGTGATTCCTAATTAAAAAGATATACTCTGCAATGTTTTTTTATTTTATTTCTCAAAAATTATCTATTTGTATTCCTCTTGATACCATTTCTTAATATTATTTTATGTGATTAAATAGCAAGTAATTTGATTTTGTACTAAACTCACCAACAGTGACACCTATTGGTGAGATGTAATTACAAAATAGTAAGCATTTTTTCCTACACATATATCTAAGTACCACATATCGAAGAGTTCACTTTATTTATAAATTAGAATTATCTCTAAAGTTTTGATGTTTATTGTGTCATGATTAATGGCTGAAATATTATGAATACTCGGAGTAAGTATGTCAAAATGGTCCAATTCAATTAGTTTAGATATGTTTCAAAGCTTTATTTTTATAAATAAAATTTATTTTTTTCTTTTCTATCTTATGGATTAATTAGACAACAGCTCATTTATTGATCATATATGCTATATGCCTCAGATACCTTACTTAATATTCATAACAATAAGAAGATTATAGCTTTTCTTATTTTGCTTATGGGAGGAAAATTAGATTTGACAGATTTTTTCCAATTTTCTAATTTTTATTTGTGATAAAAAATTTCTTTTTTTTAAAGATTTTATTTATTTATTTGACAGAGAGAGATCACAAGTAGGCAGAGAGGCAGGCGGGGGGGCGGGGGGAAGCAGGCTCCCTGCTGAGCAGAGAGACCAATGCGGGTTCGGTCCCAGGAGCCTGAGAACATGACCTCAGCAGAAGGCAGAGGCTTTTAACCCACTGAGTCACCCAGGCACCCCATGATAAATAATTTCTAAATGAAACAAATTATTACTTTTTTTTTATTCAGTCTGGATAAATGAATGAAAAGAACGCTCCCTCAGAGGTGAAATGCTCATAAAGAGGACAATTTTCTTTCATCACTCTCTACTTAAATCTCAAAACATAAATAAATGTACTTTGTTTGCTATGCTTGGGTTTAAAACACAAATTCTTGTAAAACAATGCACTGAATGGAATCTACACAAAATGCTATAAAGAAGTGAATGATCTATACAATATTCTTAGTTTTGTCACACTCTCAAATTCACTTATGTACATTTCACCTCTTTGTTTCTTCAAACTATTCTGATACAATATGTCAGGCTTGCGTAAAAGCAGGGATTGACATTTAGTCTCAAACCACAGCTTGTAAGCTTGAAATTTAAAGTTGTATGCAGTATATTTTTGGGGTGTATATATATATACCTACATATATATCAAATATACTATATATATATATATATATATAGAGAGAGAGAGAGAGAGAGAGAGAGAGAGGGAGAGAGTGTGTGTCTCTGGCAAGAATTGCATGAGACAAATACATGCAGTTTTGTCAATTGCTTTAACATATGCCTTTCACCTGTATTTTTAATTACATTTGCAAGGCAAAATAAAATAATGTCGGATTTCTGTTTGTACACAGGTATTGTGACTATATGACTATATCCTTTCATCCTCAACGGTTAGCTGCAGTCAACTTAAGCAATTTTGTTAAAATCCAATTCAAAAGACACTTTCTGGGGTTGATAAACATAATTGCAGAGAACAGTGAAATAAGCAAGGCGAAGCATAGTTTTTTTTACGGGATTGAAGGTTACAATGTTACACAAGTTTGCATTTGCAGGCTTGATATCCATTTCCCCCTGTTTATTCAGTGATCTGTCTTGTCCCTTCAAAACGCTGTTTTCTTAGAGTAAATAACCAAATCACATATTGAATCTGATAGCATTCCTCAATTTGACCTCTCTCTCACATGTGTTTTTTGCAGAACATATACTGTAACTTATCCGGACACTAGGCAAAAGTCTGTTGGAATATAGAGTACTTGGTTATTGACACCTTACAAACAAGAATATTGACCGAGATAGTTAAGTAGCACTGAGCCGATCTAGATATTGATCTCCACCAATACCTGTGGGGATGTCTCAGGATTTTTATGAAGTGAACTGAGTGATTACTGGAAAGTACTGAATCAACAAAATAGGAGGAGAGTTTATATATATAGAAGCCCTTTCAGTTCAACTTTATACACTTTATACGAATAACAATAAATTGTGCACAGCAGAATTCTGATTTAAATATTTCTCTTCTCAGAACAGCTTCTAATCTGGTCTGGTCTAGATGCCTCTTTTCTTGTTCTCACATCTGTATCCCACTTTGGCTTGAACCTGTTTTTTATCATTTGCTGTCGAGTCTTTCCCTCCCTCAGATAATCTGTAAAAAAATCTGATTACCTACTTTCCTTACTGTTGCACTCCATCAGTTCCAGATTCTTTGGGCAAAAGACACTGAAAATAACTTTGGCAAATTTAAAGCTAAAGAGTTGCTCCCAGAGTCAAAAGATAATGTGATAGGTATTTTATCGCTTTAATTTTCTGAATTGGTTTGGAAGGAAAAAAAATCAGATCCTAATTAATCTCCCTCCAAAAAAAAGTACAAACAACCAGAATTCTGTTCTGGGATGGTGCTCAACCCTCTTTGTCCCATAAATGGAGACCTTGTCTTGACTATTTTAGCCAACTCTGTGTGACGCTGTTCCCAGTTAATCTGGAAGACTGGAGCTCTCGTGGGTTGCACAACTCTGTTCAGTGACAGTAAAAGTAAGAGTGACAAACATCAATCTCACACCAAGCCTTACAGAGAAGTCAATTTTTTTTTTTTAATGTTAGAGTTAAGACAGGTTCATACTTAAGAACTACATTTAGATTTTTTTGTATGTAATAATTGTGAAGACCCCGTGCTAATTTGTGCAGTATCACAGATGCCTATGTTGTAGACCAAATACCAGGCCTTTCTTCCCTTCCAAATATGTATTTGGTTGTTCAAATACTCTCAGTTGTAAAACTGTCTACAGTAATGTTAATTTCTATAAAATGATTTCAGCTAGCTTCTTTATTTCATTTTCCCAAGCAGTCCTATATATCTTTATTAACTGAATGTCTTCTATACTTTATAGGTCTAGCAACTTGCTAATACTACAAGTAGAAAAATGAATAGTAAGCCAGATACCTGTCCATAATAGACTTAGAATTTTATGATATAAATAAAAATAAAGAATTTGACGTCACTGGGCTATCTCAGTGATATGGGCCTTTCTTATTTGTTGTTGTTTAGACAGCTCACAGAAATGCTCTCTATCCCATTAGTTTTCAGTAAACATATTAATGAAAAATTTAATACAAATACAATGTCATGAGTATTGAAATAGAAGTACATCCTCAACATTATTAGAGCACTGAGGAGGAAAAAATAAATTGTCTCAGAGTTTCATAATGGTTTTCATGTTTGGGTTGAGAGATGAAGAGAAATGTAAAACAATAATGCCAGACATGGGGAAATAATGAAACCCTGGGTTTAAGGCACAGGTGTGTCCTAAATTGCTAGATCAAATCAACCTTAAGGCACAAATTTTGACATTTTGCCAGAAATGCTTGTGTATCATATAGTGTAAAGAGAGTCTTGGCCAGGGAGTAAGTTAATTCATATCTAAACATTTTCTCTAGACAAGCTAGTGGTTTCTGATACTCAATGAGTAATTAGATTTTTGATGTGCTATGTGGTGAGAGAAAATTGAGTGGAGATGCTCAGAATAAAAGATTATGGTTATTATTTTGTAATGGGTTGAGTAGAAAATTAATTAACAACTTAACTTGTGGTTTGACATTTTTAAAAGTTTAGATTTTAAAAATATTTATTATGTACTTCTTTTCCAGAGTTTAGTGGACATAAACCCTTCAAAAATACATGGCAAGCTATAATGTTTAACTTCTTTGTTGAATAGGCTTTCTAAAAGTGAAGGGAAAATGTTGATGTCCTTGCAAATTAAGCCCCATAAGTATGATTTATGGTTTGGGGTCACACATTTTTTAATTAAAAATGGAAAAGTTTTTTTTTTTTAATCTGAGTCATACAATCTAAATCTCAGGGTGAAAATCTGTCTTAGTTACAAAAATTGAAAATAAAATGTATCTTGTGGGTTTACAAAATCTTCGGCATTGCTGACTTTCAGATGTTTAATTTCACCAGTTCTAGTCAGCAAAAGGAGAATGAATAAAAAAATAAGGGATTATTATCTGTAAGGAAAATGTCAAACAGAAGTGAAGACAAAATTGGAGAACTAAAGAGTTGACCAATTCGTGTCTAAATGGCTTAGAATGATAGAGGGTTTTAATAGTCACTAAATAGCTATTTCTTGAATAAATATCATCCATAAAAGAATATAAGAAGACAGGGTGGGAAATGAAATGTTTGAAGAGTCATGCCTCTTAAGGCACTAGGATTACTGAGTGTAGTTTTAACTCAACCACTGCATTAAAATACCAGCTACATAACCAGTAAAATAATAATAGGTTTGAAATTATAAAAATTGTAGCTATACTTTGGGATTTTCAAATTTTCTAACCATTTTTAGAATTATATAGACTGATTTATGATAATTGCTATACCCCTTGGTGTTGCATACTGTCCCTGAGTGAAGCTGTTGGGGAACATGGGGAGTAAGTGGGGATGAATGGATCTGCCAGAGACAACATCTTGTACACAGTCAGGTGTGAAGATAGCTACTGGGGAAAATGCTAGATGAAATGATACTCTTCGTTTATTTCATTGTTTAGTCATGTCCTTCTTTTGTCCCTTAAAACACTCAATATTACTTAAAACATGCATTTATACCTACGGGATCTTAAGAATAAATGAAAAATCAAGAAAAGATAAGAATACTAAAAAAGAATTACGATGTTGGGATCAGAGAGGTTACTATGTATGTATGGCATAAATTTGTCTCTGAGCTTTTAGCAACCAGTGCAAAGAAGAATGTGTTTACTCATATAATTCAACATTGTCATAAGATTTTTAATGCCGTACTTATCAGAAGCAGCAAAAATATTCCTAACGCTAGTACTTATAATTACATATTTTCATATGAGAAAGGCACTATGGAATGTAGTGAAGATCCTCAAAATCTTTGCAGATTCAGTAAAAGGGTGGCAAGATGAGGCATAGAAACCAAGTGGCATATTGACAGATCGCTAAATAGGTGCCCTGGTATTGGTGTTTAAGACAGCAACATATAAAATAGTTCATAGGCAATTAATACCATGTATCTTACAGAATATGCTCAGGTCATTATAAACTTTATTCATATGTGTATTGTCACTAAAATGAGAAATAAGCTTTCTCAGAATATTTTTAAACTAATTTAAAAAATGCAGCCATGGAAAAAATAAGCTGAGTTATGATCCAAGCTCAATAACAAAAATAATGGAACAGCACTCAAATAAATACACATGGAAATATTCCGGATCTTACTTTAATAGATTGGTAACATTAATTTTTCTATGCATTGTGCAAATCCACATATCTCCCACCAAAATGAACAAATCTTTTTCTCTAAGTGTTTACATCATTACTACACACTCATTAATTTATTTAAGAATGTTTATTAGTGTCTCTTATGGGTCAGCACTGTTCTAAATGCTTGGCACATAGTCACAGGCAAAATGGGAAAATCCATACCTCCATGGATCTCACATTATAGCAAGGATAGCTATTCAATGAACAAGAAATAAAACACATAATTATAAGAAGATTTTTGATAAGAATTATGGAAAAACAAAAAAAATAGAGCAAGGTGAGGGTGGGAATGCAATTGTAGATGGCATGGTCTGAACGGGTCTCACACGGAGAAGGTGATAGAGGAGAGATTGGAAGAAAGTAAAAGAGGTAAGGAACATTCAGTGTATAAGAAATAGTGACAGGGCTTTAAGGTAAATGTGCCTGTGAGGCTGCCTTGCTCTTTTTAACTAGCATGGTGATCTTTAATAGGTGTTCTTAAGTTCATATGCTTCCTTTACTAACCCTGCTTGTGTAATTATAACTCTGACATTTCTTTTTAGGAGTAGAATAGAAAGCCCTTGCACGTCACAGAACAGGAATGAGATCTCTTGCATAACTCTCAAGCACTGAAAACTGTGAATAGGCACCACTAAATCTACACAGAATCAGGAAATGTTATAAGCCATTCTGCCCCCTCACTGAGTAACAACACCTGTCCCTTTAGAGCCCTCTTGGCTACGCAGAAAACTTGGAGTTGGCTTTTGGACAAGAGTCCATCTTCTCCCCAGATGGCCAGCCTCCTGAATAAAGCTCAAATTCCTTTTCAACCAACACTCATCTTTGAGTATTGGCCCTTTGAGTAATAGGAAGCTGAACTAGGGATTCAGGAACACCTGTGATCCTTAAGGAACAGCTTATGATCCAATGCACCTGGAGTTGAGTCGAGCCTAGAGTAGAGCTTGTACTACGTATATGTTCCAAACATTGCAGAGACACACTTATATACATTTTTTAAATTGTAATTATCTGAAATTCAAATTTAATTGAAATTAAGTATATATTTCAACGCTGCTCAGAGGATAACATGGTTAGAGTTAATCATTACCAAGAATATGTATGAGTACCTGCTTATATTTAAATAAATACTTTATCATTTGTATTGTTATTAAATACAGTGTATAGTATGTGAATACACACAGAAATAAAATGCAGTTTGTTATTAGCTTGATATAAATTCCATAACTCATAAATCATGATTTTAATACTTCTAATAGGCTGCTTTACCATGTTTTATTTTTCTGAAATAGCTAATGAGCCCTGAGGGGGAAAAAAGGCATTCTAACAAGGATCTTAGTTAGATGGCCAAAAAATTTTTACAAAGCTTGTATAGATTAGTTATAAATTTAAAGGAAATGAGCATTAAAAATTTATTTTAAAATTTCTGCTGGGCTAAATAGTAGTAAAAATTTAAAAGAAGGAATACATGAGACATATGATTTTATGGGATATATTTGTATAATTAGAATTAAAAGGATTTATAATTTTGAAGTGACCTTATACTTATGTAAAAATGGCACAATATCATATTGAACACATCATATTTCTAGTTTAAATCAGTAAAGTCATTAAACAGAACATGTGATTACCAGCAAAATGCTTCATATGTCTCACATATGGTAGACTTACACAACAATATACATATTTTTTATGATGAAAACAGAAACAATCCCAATGACATAACCCCTTAGAATTGTAGGTATAACTGGCCCAAATCCACTAATCCATCCCTTTGGAAACCCAAGGGTTCTCTGTAAATTTTCCTTCTTCTCTCCTGGTACCATGTGTACTTTCCTGTCACTGTATCCTGTTCTCTCATTCATAAACTCCATCTCTTCAGTTAAATTTAAAACCAAAACCAAACAAAATGCCCAGATTGCATTTCAGAGCAAAGTAAATTAAAGAGAAATGAATAGTATCATAAGCTTATAGAGTTAATTTTCTAAAAATATCCAGTGGCTGCTGCATACATTTTGCAGGATGTTTGCTGCACTGTTAAATCTGGCTAATGGAGTAAATGGAAGCTAAAATCCCCCCTACACTCTGCTAACCAAGCTGGAACCTGCAGGTGTAAAACACGTATCTGGTAGAGAATTTGTATCCGACGTATATAAAGAATGCTAGCAACTTATTAATAAGAAATAAGAAAAACAACCCACTAAGAAACGAGGGATCAGTAGGTTTGCACAGAAACTTTACCAAAGAAGAGAGGTAGATGGCAAATAACCACAAGAAAAGGTGTTCAACATCACTAGTCTTTAGGTAAAAGCAAATTAAGATCACAACCAGTTGTACTGCACTCTAATAAAAATGGTTAAAAATTTTAAAAACAAGAGTAACCAAAGAGGACAAAATGTTGGCAAGGAAGCATATCAGCTGAAGAGTTCAACTCACATGCTGATGGGCATGCAAAAGGGTATAGCAACTTCAGAAAACTTCTTGGCAGTTTCTTATAAAGTTAAACATACACTTACCATATGGTAAAAGGGAAAGAAAGCATATTTCCACATGAATGTTTATAGAAGCTTTATACATAAGAGCTCAAAACTGCAAACAACTCAAACGTCCATTAACTGATGAATGGACATACAATTTGTTGTATTTTCATACAATAGAATACTATTGAGCATTACGGAGGGAAAAAATTCAGATACATGCATCATGCTCAGTAGAGGAAGCCAGGCATCAAAGACTACATACTGTATGAGTTTACTTACATGACATTCTGGAAAAGGCAGAACTATAGAATAGAAGTCAGGTCAGTGGTTATTGTGGGCTAGGAATGAGGAGTGGGGTTAACCATAGAGTGATACAAAGAAATTTTTTCGTTTGATGGGATTTTCTATATCTTTTTTAAATTTTATTTTTTTTAATTTTTAAAAATGCTTTATTTATTTATTTGAGAGAGAGAGAGAGTGAGCACGAGAGGGAGTGGCATCCGAAGGAGAAGCAGGCTCCCCACTAAGCAGGGAGCCCAATGCAGGACTCGATCTTGGGACTCCAGGATCATGACTTGAGCCGAAGACAGTCGCTTAACCACCTGAGCCGCCCAGACACCCTATATCTTTTTGTTTGTTTGTTTTAAGATTTTATTTATTCATTTGAGAGAGAGAGGACAAGCAAGAGAGTCAGAGGCAGAGGGAGAGAAGATGCAGACTCCCCACTGAGCCGGGACCCTCTAACACGGGGCTTGATCCCAGGACCCTGAGATCATGACCTGAGCTGAAGGCAGACACTTAACCATCTGAGCCACCCAGGTGCTCTGGAAATATTCTATATCTTAACTGGACTAGTTATTACACAATTGTATACGTTTGTCAAAACTCATCGAAGTGAATATCTAAAAAGGGTGAATTTTTCTGTCTATAAATTATACCTCAATAGACAGGGTTTAAAAACATTATTTGCAAAATCAAAAAAAAAATCAAATACCTATAAATATGTATAATAAAAGATATGCCAGGAAAATAATTAAAGATAACTAACTGATGTTTGGGTGGTTTAGAATTATTAAATGGCTAATTCTTCTCAAACTGATCTTGAGAGTCAATGAAATCACCATCATAACAGAAAGTTGTTCTTTTTGTTTTTCCTGTGTGTGGAAATGGGGTGTTGGGAATGAGATAGTTCTAGAATTTATAAGAAAATAGAAAATTTAAAGAAGCTTTGAAAATTCTAAAGACAATGAAGAACAGTGAAGCACTTGCACTTGAAAATATTAATAATTATTATAAAGCTATAGCAATTAAAACAGTATAGCATTCATTCAAGGATAGATTGACTACTTGCACAGAATTGAGAATCAAGAAAACACCCCCGCAAAGGCCATCTGACTACAAAATAGGTGCAAGTGCAGTGAACTTGGAAAATGGTGGTGTTTTCAACAAATCACATTGATCCATGGGTGTATCCGAATGAGAAAAAAATCCATTTTGATCATTACTTCACACCATACCAAGAAAAAAAAAATCCAGATAGTTCATAGACCTAAATGTGAAAGTAGAATACACAGTTTCCACAAAAGTTATAGAAAAATAGCTTCATATGTATGCATATTTTTTAAAGATTTATTTACTTATTTTAGAGATAGAAAGTGCAGTGGGGAGGGGGTAAGGGAGAGGGAGAGAGAGAAACCCAAGCAAACTCCATGCTGAGCACAGAGCTTGAGGAAGGGCGGGATCTCAGGACCCTGAGACCATGACCTGAGCTGAAACCAAGTCAGCCGCTCAACCAGCTGTACCACCCAGAGGTCCCTATGCAGATTTTTCTTCGACATGAAGCAATAAGCACAAACAATAAAAGATATACTGATAAATCAGTACAAAAACTATAAAGGTCTATTAAAAGGCACCAGTAAGAGACTGAAAAGGTAAGTCACTGACTGTGAGAAAATATTTTCACTATACATATCTTGTTTTGAAAAAAGAAAAACTTGCATTGCATAAACCTATAAATCCATTAAAAAATAGACAATGGAAGATCCAAATTAAAGCCAAAAAGAATACAAAATGTTTCTTGGGGCACCTGGGTGGCTCAGTAGGTTAAAGCCTTTGCCTTCGGTTTGGGTCATGATCTCAGGGTCCTGGGATCGAGCCCCGCATCGGTCTCTCTGCTCAGCAGGGAGCCTGCTTCCCCCTCTCTCTCTGCCTGCCTCTCTGCCTACTTGTGATCTCTTTCTCTGTCAGATAAATAAATAAAATCTTAAAAAAAAAAACTACAAAATGTTTCTCAACACCATTAATCATTTACAAAATTCAAATTATAACCCAAAAGTGACAAAACTAACTCACCAACCTGGGTTAAATTAGAAACAGGGCAGCAAGTGCCACCAATGCTAAGGAGGAACTAGAATTCTCATAACTTGCTGGCAGAAGCGTAAATTGGTGCAAGGAATTAGTGTCTTTTCTTGAGATCGTAATAAGATGATCTTCAACATCAAGAGAACCCCAAAATGGGACAAATCTATTCCAATCAGTAGAAAAAAACAAGAACATTAGTGCATGCATTCATTTATGTGCCTAATACATTTATAAGTATAAATGAAAACAACTCATATGAACAAGACCAAGCAAAAATATATCTGGGGCCTTGGTGGCACAGTCAGTTGAGCACCCAAGTCTTGGTTTCAGCTCAGGTCATGATCTCAGGGTGGTGAGAGTCCAGCTTCATGCTCAATGGGGAGTCTGCTTGAGATTCTCTCTCCCTCTCCATCTCCCTCTCCTCTGCCTCTCTCCCCCGTGTATGCTCTCTCTCTCTCTCATTCTCCCAGATAAATAAATAAATCTTTTAAAAAGTATATCTAGAAGTTACATATATACTGATTTAGCTAAAAAAAAAACCTAAAACATTAAACGTATGGAGATTCAGTTACTAAAAATAAACACTGCCATAGTGCCAATTAATTTCTGGGACATTTACTTTTTAGTAGAAGTTTACCTTTAAAGTCTTCAGTCAATAACCCAAATTAAAAGCTAAGAAAATCACACTGCCAATGGCTCCTCTGGCAATAATTTGAAATATTTTGGCTAGAACTGCAGAGTTAGAAGTGACCATGTGTTACCCATCCAGGAAACCAAAGAATTGTTTCAATAGTTTGTGAATTATAGGGGGTTTTACTAGACTGTGGCCAATGGCCCATGAGTAATGCTCTCCATGTCATTTTGTAGAGTTACATTCCCCAAGCATACCTAGACAAAAATCAGTACTGTATTCCTATGAAGCTCGAAGCACTATACATCAAATGATTGCTAGACAAGTTCTTCAGTTCCAAGGGACAGATCTCAGGAGAAACCCAAAAATGTGATTAGAGAAAACTTCAGTCTAGATGGCCATAATCATCGTAACTATTAAATGACCATTCACTGCAGTCCCTGTCATTTTTATCTATGTGAGGAAAAGCTTTGTATTTTGTTTCCAAAGCTTTTATTGGCTTGTTTTTAGAAAGTGTATCCATTAAAAAAATATGATCATAGAGTCAAGGCCCTGCCCCTCGCAGAAGGAAAGAGAAACTTCTTTGAATTGAGTATCTAAAAATAATAAAGATTGCTTTCTTTATGCATTTCATGTAGCAAGTGACAGCTGTCTTTCACTTTCTAAAAATCTTGATTAAATGCAATAGTAGCAAAATCGATCTTTTCCTATTTAACTCCCTGTAATAAAAGACAAGGAAAAAACATCATATTATAAATCTCTGTGAAAACAGCACCTGGGAACCACCCCTAACATTTTATATAATATTCTTCTCTATCAGAAGGAGTTATAAATTACCAACATTATCCTTCTACATCTTGGTGAAAGGATTAAAGTTACACTTAGAGATTCATATTTAACATAGAATGTAAAATAATATGTGGATATTGTTTGTAGTTCAGGCCAGGTGAATTTGCTTATTCAGCATTTCTGTAGTGAAATCATCTATGAAGTAATAGCAAAAGTGACCAGAGAATTGAGAAATAAATGCCAGTCTAAACGGATTAAATTGAAGCATTTCATGGTACATGAACAAGAATGAGTATTGTGAAAGATATAAACAACCTATTAGTAGTAGAAATGCAAAGAATACATCCCTCATTGGTCTTTTATGTAAAATGTTTAAAATTTTAAAGATTCTCTTTGAAAAGTAAGAGATAACTGCAAGTGTTTTGGATTTAAAGGTGGGCATATCTTGTGCATCAAATGTAATTTTACGATGTAATTCTATTTGCAGATTGATTAAGAATGACTTAAAAGAAATTTTGCTTATATAGCTCACATATTGTATAATCATTTGTGATAAATGAGAAAATTTTGACTTGGAACAAGATTGAAAGTATTTGATGCTTAGTACTATATGTTGGCTCATTGAACATGATAAAAAAAGAACCTTTTTTATAGTGAGGCCATCACCCCTACTAGATTGAAGCAACAAATAGTTCTATTTCCTATTTTACAGCTTTATCACTTTCATAAGCTAAACTTTAATATTAATAGTTCTGGAAATAATAGTTATATATCTATCTTTTTCCAATTAAAAAGCCTATTGTACAATGAAAATTAAAACGAGATACCAATTTCACATAGCATGCTGAAAATAATATTTTAAAATGCAATAACTGGTGTAAGGAGGTGGAATGGATTCAGATACTCCCAACTGAAGAGCAAGTTAGTATAATTATTATCAGGAGAAGTTTCACAATATTTAGCTAAAGAATTAAGAGTATATATGATCTGACTGAATATGTCTATACCAAGAAAAATTTTAAGGAAAACATTAAAGTGCACAAAATTATATTGAACTGGATGTTGGGAGTAGTGCTTTTTGTGCTAGTAAGCATAGCAAGTCTCAACTTCAAAAAGCTAAGAGCTGATTACACAGGAAACGGCATGTTTACATTCTAGAAAAAAAAGGTGTTACTATAAATTATGTGGTAAGAGAATATTTACTGTTGTGCAAGTGTTTTGAAAAATAAAAGGTAACTAAAAGAGTGTACAAATGAATAAAGAATAAAACTGTTCTTTAGAGATTATCATAAAACAG
The DNA here is from genome assembly GCA_028534135.1 of Potos flavus. Classification (NCBI taxonomy): domain Eukaryota; kingdom Metazoa; phylum Chordata; class Mammalia; order Carnivora; family Procyonidae; genus Potos; species Potos flavus. The sequence goes on along the minus strand of CM052900.1, from coordinate 88,250,126 downwards.
CTGATAAAATTTAAGTCATTATCATCATCATCATCGTCACTGTTATCACCGTCATCATTGTAATAAAAACTCAGCAATCTAGGAAAGAAAGCACCTTTTTTAACCTGATAAAGAATATTTTTAAAGTAACAATGAGAAGGAATTTCATAATAGTGAAATGTTAAAAGCTTTCCTCTGTCATCAGGAAATAAGACAAGAATGGGTACTTTCACACTTCTATTCATCATTGTCTAGGTTGTTATAGCCAGTACAGTAAGTCAGGAAGAGAAAAAAGGGGGGATGTGTAATAAAAGGAATAAAATTTAAAAAAAAATCAAAGAAGACCTTGATTTCACAGATATCAAAATGATCACAATAGAGTAATTGATACAGAATGATTTTTGCAAAAAAAAAAAAAAAAAGTGGCAAATGGAACAGACTAGTGAGTCTGGAAAGAGATTCATACATGGACGGACACTTGGTTTATGACTAAGATGCAGCTCCAGAGAAAGTGAAGGGATACTCTTTTTAAAAAGATTATATAATAATTGAATAACATGGGGAAAATGCATCTTAACATCTACCTTGCATCTACTTGAATGATTACAATAAAGCTTCCAAAAGATGATATGGAAAATTATCTTCATGCTAAGGAAAAAAACTGTCTCTCAATAGGTACTAAAAAGCATGAATTGTAAAGTAAATAAATAACTATGAAATTAGATTACATTAAAACTATAAACCCTCCATTAATAGACAAAATTAAGAGAATGAAAGACAGGGAGGATATTTTGGCCATACATATATTTCCCAAGGGCTCAAATTCTGAGCATAAAGTGAACTCAGAGACAGAATAGACAATCCATTAGACAACAGACTTTAACAAACAGTCTATGGAAAAGAGAATATCTAAATATAAAGAAAAATAGACGAAGAGACTCTTTTTGGTTGCCAGGCAAAAGCAAATTAAAATTAAAATGTTACTATCTACACTCTGTTCAGAATTGCTGAAATTAAACAGAATGAAAATTCCAAGTGTCAAGGAAAACATGGTGCAGTTGGAACTCTCTTAACTAGTGGTGTGAGGTTAAGTACAGGCACTTTCAATAAACACTTGCCAATTATTTCATAAATTTGAAAAAAACCGCAAGACCTATGGCTTAGTAACTCTATTCCTAAGCACAAACTCAACAGAAATGTAAACATATATGGACCAAAATAAAAGCATAAAATTTCCATAGCTGCTTTAATTAATTGCTAAAATACCAAATAGTTTAAGAATACTAGAATGGATAAGTGTTTTATTTATACAGTGGAAAACTCCACAACAATGAAAATGTACAAACTCTGCTGCATGCAACTATGTGGGTAAATCTACAAATATAATGTTAAGTTAAAGAAGACAGACACAAACTAATACATACGGTATGATTCCATTTATATACTGTTCAAAAACAGGCAAAGTAAATTTGTTTTATTAGAAATTAGGGTGGTGTTACTTTTGGGGAAAGGGAGAAAAGAAGTTAAAAGAGGCCATAGGAGGATTTCTCAGACTGTTTTAATACTTTGTTTATTGCTCTGGATGCAAATGAACACGTTTCATTTTGTAATAATTCATCAAATTTCTGTCTGATAATTTGTATGACTTTGTGTAAGTATATATTTTTAGAAAAGTATTTACTTGTGAAACAACATCCAGAATTGTAGTTGTTTTCCATGACTAGACTATACTGTGATGATTGTAATCACAAGATATATATATATATATATATATATATATATATATATATATATATATATATTAGTGTGTGTGAGTGTGTGTGTGTGTGTGTGTCTGTGTGTCTGTGTGTGTCTGTGTGTGTTGGATGAGTGAGAAGATAAATGATTGTAAATTTAGGATGTTGATCCAATGAAGACATCCAGTCACCAAAGTCTATTAACTCATTTGGAATGCTGATGGATACATGTTTCCCTTAATTTTTTATTTAAACAACAACAAAACCAAGGATGAGAGTTTGTTGTTGTTTTTTATTTTTATGTTAGTCACCATACAGTACATCATTAGTTTTGATGTAGTGTTCCATGATTTATTATTTGCGTATAACACCCCGTGCTCATTGCAACACATGCCCTCCTTAATACCCGCCACCAGGCTCAGCCATCCCCCCAAGCCCCCACCCTCTGAAACCCTCAGATTGTTTCCTGGAGTCCATAGTCTCTCTTGCTCCATCTCCCCCTCTGACTAACCCCCTTAATTTTTCCCTTCCTTCTCCTAATGTCCTCCATGCTTATGTTCCACAAATAAGTGAAACCATATGATAATTGTCTTTCTCTGCTTAACTTACTTCACTTAGCATAATCCCCTTCAGTTCCATATGTGATGATGCAAATGTTGGGTATTCATCAAGGATAACTTTTTAACCAAGAAACCTTTCAACAGAAGTTTTACCGACAGAACATACTCTTCTCATCCACTCCAGTGGCTTACTTTTTGGAAGGGGCATGTAGATCTTGGCCTACTTGCCTTAAAAAAAAAGAAAAGAAAGTTATCGACAGTTTTTTTTTTTCAAGTTTGTATTTAAATGCCAGAGAGTTAACATACAGTGCAATAGTAATTTCAGGTACTGACAGCTCATTGCTCTCATGTTTCCCATGAGAAGGAAAATACTTATAACCACCTGTGAAGATATATTTATCTTAAAAAACATATTCACGTATTCAGAGTATTAAGAAAACACTCATAAAATATATTCTTAAAGGCACCTTTGTGTTGAGGTTTGGTCTGTTTTCAGACCTGACCAGTATGCATAGTAGGAGTATAGCAACTGATCAATAAAAAAAGTAAGACAACCAACAAGTGTGAGTGGGGCTAGGAAAAATATCAGCATTCAGGGAGGCAACTTAAATTTAGATTTTACTGGGACAGTCTTAGGTTTCTAAGAATCAGTTCTCATTGAAATGAGTGTGGCAAGAACCAAACAAATGATCAGAATCTCTACCCTGGATGTGGCTCAGGTGAAGCTCTTACACGAAGAAATGAGTGTAAGTCAAAGAATCTAGAAAGGAGGGGGAGAAGACAGTAGGAGTTAAGCTGTAGATTTGTAGGCATTCAGGGTAGAGTTTTTGTGTCAATTACACAATCTACAGATTTGAGAGAGCATTGTCTTCTGATTGCTGCCTTCTTCAGACCAAAGTGATTCAAGGATTGGGAGTGTCTGAAGTAATAAATGAAAGCCCTCAGGTCCTGAACACACGTTGGGCACTTAGTGAAGTAATCTAGACTTTGTGTTTTAGACGTGTAACATAATGAGTTTTGGAAAAGATTTCATTTCATTTCATTTCATTTTCTTACATTCTTGAAGGAAAATGTAACTTGCAACTGAGAATCATTTGTCTTTTTTTTTTTTTTTTTTACTAATTTTAGTGCTTCTTTGGTTAATAAATAGTTCCCAGAATACAAAAAAAGGGAATTCTGTTTTCTAATATGCCAAGAATTTTATATTGAAATGTGATTATAATCATCAAATTATAAAAAATCTAAAAAAAGAAAAATATATAAAGAATCTACAGTTGTAGTATCTCCAATCCAGAAATTGAGTTTTAAAAAGAAAGAGTGCTAAAATACCTATATATCAATATCTATATCTATATATAGGTTGCTTTCATTTTTCCTAATTGATTATGGGTGATAAAGATGAGCTATCTGATAAGAAAATGCCACTGTATCCTCATTAAGATTCCTCCTTAGCGTTAGAGATAATTTTGATGCTTCCTCATTACATGTGAAAATAATTAAAATTATACCCACAAATTTCAAGATTCCATCACTTTGAGATATGTTTTTCCAACATATTAAAATGTATTTGGATACATTGGCTTGCTTTGTTTTGTTCCTCAGTAAACATGTCACATTTATACTTAGGAAAGATTTATCATTTCTGAAAGTCACCCAGGTACTTAAGTCATGGGCTTAAAGCAGTTTTAAAAATGTAACTAAAGATAGACTGTGACCTTTTAGAAGGTGAAAAGACTTATTTTTGAGCCATATGGTCAGCCTCAGGCTTAAGACATTAAAATTGAGGCTGGAGGGAGTTCAAACAATGACACTGATTAGTGCATATGTCTCTACATTGGATGCACCAAAAGACAGCAAGAAAATCCTTTATGACAACTTGTCTGTTGCCATTAATACAATCCTTGCAAAAGGAAAAGAATCATTCTTGGATATGTCAATGGCTGAGTTGGTTAGAACCACAACAAATTGCATGAAGTTATTTCAAATACAGTTTTAGGCAATATTTAAAGGGCCAAAAACTGAACAGATCATAGTTTGGGGGCATTTCTGATTGGTTTATCCCGAAAGTACCCGAATTATTTCATTTCTTCTCCCTTGATATCCATTCCGGGTGTGTTTTCTATAGGACAAAAATAAAATGACCTGAATCATTGCCCTAAAGTCATGATTCTCATAGTACATTACTCAGGGTAAATATCTAGACATTGATTTAGTCAATTTTTAGAAAGTTATTTTACTCTCAGCTATAAGACAATACAATCATTTTCTCCTTTGATTCTCGTATTATAGCAAAGAGGCAGAGAATTTTTCCTTCTAAATAATATTTGCTTTTTTCAGGCTGAAAGGCATTTATAAAGATGGAGAATGGCAAATTGATGTGACAGCTTGTAAAATTCCATATTTACTCTTTCTTTTTCTATGATTTAAAATTAGAATCATGATGCAAATTTTCTAATACTATTACTTCACCTTATCACTCCAGGCTTGAGAGTCTAGGGGATTTGAAAATACTTAATGGCAGGAAGAAGAATCAAATACATATCATATTTTCAAGTTTCAGTATGAAACAAATACGCTTGGTAAGACTCTTGTGGTCTCCTTATTAAATAGATCATATCAAAGTGATATTGTGCATGAATACCATACAATTTTGTGGTTTTTTCAATTATTATCTTTATCATCATCTATCTTCAAATCCAAGATAAAATAATTTATTTAAATGGGCCTTGGACATCTACTTTTTCGAGGTGACTGTTTAACATAAGGGTGGGCTTGTCTTCTCTGGTACTGCTGTGAGACTTTATTGACCATGCACTTGAGTGCCTGATACATATAATATCAGATCTAAAAGTATATCCTATCACTGCACCTCAGCATTGCTATTTTAATATGATGTTATATTGAAGATGACTACTGACTTATGAAAAATGGAATGTTAAAAAAATATATACAGAGAGGGCATTTTCCTTAAGGGAATTAATAAATTCTAAAAGGTACATGCTAATTTTACAGGAGGGTTGAATAATAACCATCAGAAGGGAAATCTTGTTGTATCAAGAGAAGGAAATATTTGAATTTTGGTAAACGAGAAATATAGTACATCAGATTAGTGGTCTCAGGAGATATTGTGGTAGAGAAAATGAGATAATGAGGACTGCTCAGGATTTACCTTTTTACAACCACAAGCGTGAGATGAGCCAAGGGCACAGTTTGGCTTGATTGATGAGCAGAGTTAGCTCTGAACCAACTGAGAACAAACTCGTATACTACTATTGGTTAGATCAGTTTGGAGGTTGCTTATGAAATTTTAATGCAAAAAGCTATATGTAAACAGTAATTAGATGTGAATCCAAAGGTTATTTAGTTAGTTCCATCTTAGGAAATGATTTATGGAACTTTTGGAAAAGTTGTGTTCTCTGCTAACTTAGTCATTATCATTGTAAAGACACTAAATATACATGAATTCATATTGTCTCACTTGTCCTATCTCAGGCCTTCAGGACATACAAGGACATCTTAGGAAAAGCAAAATAAATTCTTCTATGTATACTTTCCCCCCAAATCCAAGTCCCTTGCTAGTCTTGCCTGGTTATTCTGAATAGGTAACCCATCTCTACTTCGTGGAGTTTTTCTTGAGCTCACAATAAACTAACCTTAAAGGTAGTCATGTTAAATTAACCAATAATTTTTATAATATAACTACCCACAATGGCTGTATTTCTACCAAGTGAATCTGCCTTCAAACCAGAGAGAGAGAGACACTTACCCAGCTGGTGCATCAGGTTGTCTCTAACGTGAACTTACAGTTTGGATTTTAAGGTCTCAGTTTAAATCACTCTGAAGGTATGAACCCGAGGACTGTGGTGTGGCCCTCATGAGAGTTTCAAAGAAGCTGATGAAATCCCTTTGCTAAATTCTGAACCAGCTGAGAGACAGATAAAAGAGATAAGTGGATGGAAATCAAAATATCAATTGTTATACAAATACAATCTAGATTGGAGAACGTGCCTTAGTTTTGATATGACTGTGCTGTTTCTAATTCGGCACATTGCTGCACCACTTCACAGTAGAGCACTCAAAACCAGACTTGTCCCCATGAGGACATAGTTTTTTTGCCTTGAACAGGCAGATCCCCGTTTCCTCCAACCAAAATTTGAAATTCACCAATAAGATAAGCCAGTCTTTTCATGGAACAAAGAAGCAGTCAGAAAGAAGACAAGACTACTACTTCAATCAGGAGTCCTTCCTACGGAAGGAGACATCAGAAGTAGAAAGTTGGCTGATTAACAGAGAGGAAAGAATGAGGAGGATATTCATCTAATACCAGTGGCCACCTAGATTCTTTTTTTTTTTTTTGACCACCTAGATTTTCCACCTAAAACTGAATTCATCTCCATTTCTACTTGCCCCATCTAAGCAGTCACACATCATCACTTTTTGTGTTTTTTACCTTGTCATTTAAATGCAAAGTTGTGGATCTATCTTTAATATTGTTTTATCTTGTCCTCTCTAAGCCAGTCAATAATCGTATCACACTTTTCTTCACCAAAAGAAATATTCCTAAATTCGTTTTTTTCCTTATTCCTACTATTCTCCATCACCTATAATCGAGCCAGGATTTTTCAGAGCATTGAGAACATTGGCCCTCTAAAATCTCTGCAAAAGAAAGGACTTTCTGTGATGTTTACAAACATTTCAAAAATACCACATGCTTTACACCATTGTAAAGATTTAAATACTCATGAGCAGAGATGTCTTCCAATAAAGAAACCTCGTTGACTCGTTTAATATAAAATTCCCAATCTCATTTCAACACAGCAACTTAAATAAATAATAATAGCTTCTAGAACCTCTAAGAACTAGTGTTCTGTGAAACACGCTTTGAGAAATGCTTTCCCAAAATATTTTAATAACTTTCTAACTAGTTCCTGGCCTCAAAGGTAGTCATGCCAAACTACCAACAGATGTTATGATATTACTTTCCCTGTTTAAAAACATTCTATATATCTGCACTGTCTCTTCGGCAAAAATAAGTTCAAACTATGCAGGGTAATTTTCAAAGTCAGGTACAATTTTTACTCAAGCTATCTTTTTAGTTGAAACTACCACTATTTCCTAAAACAAAATTCTTGCAAAAGTCAAACATATTTTCTTATTACTTCTTCAAAGGACAAGTAATCTAAGTTTCCTAAGTTTCAGGTCCCTCCAATCTTACCTCTTAGCTAAAATTACATATCAAGCCTTTCCTGACTCACCCTTCCCTGTTTGCACATAAAACTCATTACATTCTGTGCACTGGAACTCATCCTGTTTTTTATGTTTTATATATGTTTGATATATTTTATACATGTTTGATACGTGTTGAATCAACATGTGTCTGGGCTCAATGGGCCCAGAGAAAATATAATGTAATGATTAAGAACTGTGGCTCCACATCCTAACCAAGATCACTTCATAGATACGTGATTTCAAGCAAATTACTTGTTTTTTGTGTGTCTTTTTCCTTATGTCAAAACTGTAAATAAATATTAGTTGGCAGGATTTTCATGAATGTTAAGCAAGAGTGTATATGTACAGACAACAGAGTTTCTTAATATGTTAGTATTATGATTAATATTACAGTGCAAATTTCTTTATATCGATATCAAGATTTTATGTTTCTTTGTAGTGTCCCATTTGGGGTTTTTTTTTTAAAGATTTACGTTTTTGAGAGAGAGAGAGGGATGGAGAACGTGCCTGTACAGATGCACACACACAAGCTAGGGGAGGGGGCCCTCAAGGAGAGTATCCCAAGCAGACTCCCTGCTGAGCACGGAGCCCTAAGCGGGGCTCCATTTCATGACCCTGAGATCAGGACCTGAGCCCAAAATCAAGAGTCCCACGCTTAGCAGACTGAGCCACACAGGCACCTCTGTAGTGTCTCATTTTGTAGAAAAGGGGATTTGTTTATAGGAAATATTTATGAAATATTTTCTGGAGTAAAAAATATCAGAACTCTAAGGATTCATAGGGGCCGTAAAATCTAGTATCCTCGTTTCATAGATTGGAAGCTGATACACTGAACATGCAGTTCACTTGCCCAGTGTAACACAGTTGGTTGATAATACATGCAGGAATAGTCCTTTGGGCCAAGACCTATGAGATCCAGATTTTAATTAATGACTTACCTAAGAAAAATTTGGCAAGCTACTGATAACTCAATATATTAGTTCACTGCCAAAGTAAGCACTCTTCATGTAATACAGGGGTAAAATGCAAAAATGACCCCAAAATTCTTCTTGTGTCCACATCCTCTGAGTAACTTTTTGTGGTCTCCCACGATCTTTCATTGGCCATGTGAATTGCTTTGAAAACCAACTAAGATGTTATTAAGTACAAACAGAAGTCTGAAAAACATTTGTGAGTAGAACTTTTCTTTCCTCAAATGTCTTGGAACCCTCTGGGCACCACGTGAAAATGTTCACACAAGCTTGCTGAGATAAAAGAGACCAGAGAAAGCAGAAATGAGATGTTCCAGTGTAGCCCCCTCCCCACATTCCAGAACAACTTGTGCCAGCCAACCTGTCGACTCACCACAGAGCATGAGTGAGTCAGGCAGAAGATTCACCATTTGAGCCCAGCCCAAATTTCTGACCCACAGAATCATGAGGTAAATGAAAGGTTTTAAGCCACTAAGTTTGGGGCTGGAGTGTTACACAGCAAAAGTAATCCAATAGAAACTACTTTGTGGATTGGTAGTTAGTTAAATGTCTTATGAAAAATAGGCAGATACTTGCTCTATTCAAGTCCCCTCATACATAAGAAGACGTTACTTTCCTCTAAACAAAATTATTATTTGGTTAATAGGATGTACCATAGACCCGGATATCATAACATTGAATGCTTTTGTCCTCAACACTTGTCAGTTGTTTGTTACATCAGAAGATTTATTGTCTTAGTAGCTGCGTCTCTTTGTTGGTGTTCTCTGCTTATGACTAATTTTTCAGCTCACCTATTGACTCTGGCACATTGTGTGCCTCAAAGGAAGTATTCCATGACATAAGATATGCTTGGACAATTGCCATGAAAAGTAACTGTGGTATCTGAAAGCCATCTAGCACATTCAAAGAGGTTGACAATGTAACATTCTACTTAGATACCTGAGAAAAATAATCAGCAATTTCTCCCATTCCTTAAATAATAAAAAACTTCTTACACCCATATTGTTAAGTAAAGCACCAAAAAGCTACATTATAGCTTCACACCCATATTTACATAGATTTTCATAGTGCTCTTGGTAGTAAGATAGACAAATATGATATGGAGGAGATAGGGGATTATTCGATTTTTCCACTTAACTCAGATCTCCATGAATGCCCAAGAAACACTTCCTTAAAATCAGCATGGATGGTATTGATGACTGTTTACCAAGGACTCTCTCTCTCTCCCTCTTTTTTTTTAAATTAAGCCAATGGCTCATTTTTCTTTCTTCTTCTTCCTTTTCTTTTTCAGTGATTCATCAGTCTTATATAATACCCAGGGCTCATTGCATCACGTGCCCTCTTTAATGTCCATCACCGAGTTCTCACATCCGCCTGCTCCTTTCCACTCCAGCAACCTTAAGCTTGTTTCCCATGCTTAAGAGTCTTATGGTTTGTCTCCAAGGATTCTTAAGGTATACTCGTGCAATTTTTGAGCTGTAGGGAACAGAAACAATGTAATTTAATTTCTGTACCTCTGGCATCTATGCTAATGTCTAAAACATATTGAATGTTTTAAAAATTTGTGGAATAAATAAATCATCGATTAATGAACCATGAGGCTAGCTCTGAGTGCTCCCTATTTCGATAATACTATCAACTTCAAAAGAATGGACAAGGATAAAGCCAAAAGGAGACAGGGGAAAAAATTAAATTGACTTTACTCGAAAAGTTTTTTTTTTTTGACTCAAGAGTTAAATACATTTGATTATGTTATCAGGTGGTACAGTGACAAACGCAAAGCTAAATAAAAACTATATCACATGGTAGAGAAAACAGTCAGCATGCTAATTATCCAGAACACTCAATTTAAGAAAAAATAAGCATCTTCACCTAGTCTAAAATAATTAATTTGCGGGGCACAGTGTACTTCTATCAGAGTTATTTTAATTAATTATTTCTTTAAAGATTTCATTTTTAAGTACTCTCTACACCCAACACGGGGCTCAAACCCACAACTGTGAGAACAAGAGTCTCATGCTCCATCTACTGAGCCAACCAGGAGTCCGAGTTAGTTTAATTTAAACTCCTTGAAATTCACTAGCTTGAAACTTGAATGTCCTTATTTTGCCATGAAAACTAACAAAAGTTCTAACTTTAGGTCAAGGTTGATTGGCAGAAATGCTTGGCAAAGTTGATGTACCTATAAAACAGAATGAAGCTTCAGTTTTCTTTATCTTGTTAATGATAATACGTATGCAATGCCAAGTATTTAGCAATAATAGTTAATCAGGGAATCCATTGTAAATGATTAAAAGCATATTAAATATGTCATTTGTAATGCAGGCTTAGGGCTACCATTGCGTTTTTGCTCTAATGAGTTAATGTGTTTGAAGAAATGATGATGTTAGGCTAAAGTTGTTTTAACTTTTAAAGAAAAGGGTTTTTAATTAAAATAATCATAGCCTCTCCTTGAAAAACTCATTGTCTTTGTAAGGAGAATTAAAGAATTGCATTTTGTTCTGCAATTAAGTTTTCAAAGCACTAATGAAAAATGGGACCAAAATGACCAGTATGGTCACCGAAAAAGGCCTGATTTCATTATAGCTGATCTGGAATCTGTTCAAATTGGAGAACACGAGGGGCAGCAGGAAATAAACATCCTCAGAAGTCACAGACAAGCTGAAATAACGACATTCGGCAGAGTGTTGAAGAAATTAACTAACGCCTATATACGAGGAGATTATTTAAGCTTCTTGCATTCAATTCAAATAGGGAAAGACCGTGTCACCTCATAAATTGAAGTGCATCCGACACATAAAGCTATTTTAGGGAAAAACCTACTCCTTTTAAAATTTCCAGTATCATCAGGAAGCCCAGACGTAGGTAACTGCCAAGATCTGACTTGCGTTTAAGACAGTCTGATGTGTGAAATCTTGTGAGATAACACTTTGGGATTATTTTTTATCAATTCTGTGCTGTAGGAAAGCTATCCGAAGATAAAGAAATAAACATTATCTCTCTCATCTGAACTAGTGATTTTCCATACCTTGCAAAATGATATTTTTAAGCTTATTTATAAATAATAGGTCAAGGGCTTTGTACAGAAGGTAGATCATGTTTTCAAAATGAACCCTCATTGAATAGCGATGCAATTTCTGACAAAAAGAAAAGGACACATGAAGAGAGAAGATTTTATCTTTATTATTGTCATTATTACTGTCATCATGACAATCATCCAAAGTATTTTTCATTATAATTGTCCTAAGCATTTATATTCTGTGCCTGTGAGTGCAGGGCACTCTTCTAGCATTGTCATCATCAAGATAATAAAGGTGTTATTTCTCTTTCATCCAGTCTAAGAGTTGTCATTCCCATTTGGCTTTAAAATACAGTAAATGGGAAAAAAATAAAATAAAATACAGTAAATGGGGATTTACTGAGAAGAAACTAGACAATCCAGAGGAGAAACTAGAGAATAAAATATTAGATTATAGCTTAATTTTCCCTTCAACTTGGAAAATTCACCCCTTTGTATAGATATGAATAAAATTAGTACTTCTTAAAATTTGAATAATAGCATTCAGAGGAAACAAGGCATTCTATTACATTTGTAACACTTTTTAGAAGTATGATTTATAGTAGATATTTATTACCATCTCATCTAATTTCAACTTGAAAAGTTACAGAGAAAATCATCGGCAAGTGCATTTTATATTTAAATTTTAAACAACTTAATTAAAAATTCAAATAAGATGATAAAGTACAGACTTTATATATCTGGAAAAGCAAATATATTTGTAATATATTTGTAATATATTGTAATTGAAGAGGTATTTCTCACACACCAAACTGATAGGAGCCAGCTGGCAAAGGTGAAGGAAAGCACAGAGGGCTTGTTTGTTTGTTTGATTCCTGTAACAGATGATGATGCCAAGGGGCAGCAAATGTCATTATTTCTTATGCTTATTAACTGGAGCTCTGACTGAGCTTAGGAGACCATGAATTCCTGGGGATATAAAAAAGCAGAACAACCATTCTTTATCCCTTTGAGCTCCTTTTCTAGGAATTCTTCATGTGATGAGGCATGTTTTCATCATTCTTATATGTTATATAATATTATAATGCCTCATAATAGGAAACCAGGATCTTTGAAACTACGGACATTTTATTTATTTATAAAGTTTTTTAAAAAGATTTTATTTATTTATTTGAGAGAGAGCAGAGCGAGAGAGAGAGCACATGAATAGGGGAGAGAGGCAGAAGGAGAGGGAGAAGCAGACTCCGCGCTGAGCAGGGAGTCCTAACACCCAAGAGGCTCATCTCAGAACCCTGGGATCATGACCTAAGCCGAAGGCAGATGCTTAAAGGACTGAGCCACCCAGGCACTCCCAAACTATGGACATTTTAAATGTTCTCTAGGACGCACTCAATTAATTAGCAAACAGAATGCCTCAATTATTTCACTTGAAAAATTCAAGTCTATGAAGTTTTAGAACCAGCAGCAAAGTGTTAAATATGACTACATAATATGAAATAAAGGGGAGAAATCGTAAGCTGAATGACTTCTCAGAGGCTTGAAAGGCAGATTCGGTGAAGCACCGAACAGTGATGTGAGCAATGATCACTGAGCAAACAATGAGATATAGATTAGTTTAGCTAGATAAACAGTCTTGTGATAGATAAAAATGAAAATAATAACCTGCAGATTATTTTTCTATTCAGTGTCTAGGATAAACAAGTAAATATATGAGTGTTATCAATTATAGCAATAAAGAAACATTGAAATATTCATAACTATCATTGCCATTTGGCAGTCTAAAAGAAAATGAAAGAGGTACTAGAAAACAAGGAATTGCAAAAAAAAAAAAGGCACCATTATTAGCAAATGTATGATCCTCAGATGCAACATCATGGTGGACTGTTGAAAGGGAAGCCAAATTTAAATCAGGGACACTCTTATAAAGAAAGAAATCAGAGTAAACATTTTCATTATAATTTAGGGACTTCAGACAATACAAACATTAAAGTTCTTTGCCTGGGAATCACATTTTATTTTTCTGCTTGCCAAGTTGATTTTTAAATTTCTCTTCCGTGGGTTTTAATAAAGATCATAATTGTAACATACCAATAATTTTGGCAATGCCTATATATCTATAAATAAATATATTCATCTGGTTTGAGATTTTAAGTTTGATAATGGATAAACTACATTAATACAGTTTCTCAAAAATGTCAGGACATTTTATATTGATTCAGAAAGACCTTCTACTGAACTCATAAAGCAAGATTTTTTTGCTTCATAGACACACACTTTCATTATATATTTATTTGATTGTGAACTGTTAATTCAGGTATTTTTAAAACTTTCTTCCAAGAGAAATCTTCACCTAAAGACTTTTTTTTTGTAAAACTTCTCCAATTAAACTACTTGTTTTTCATCAGAAATACTTGTGTGGTCTATGGGAAATCACACATCTATGGTACTATTTCATCTTTTTAATTTTTATTGCATTATTTGTTGTTTCTTTGAGATGAGTAGCAAGACATATAAGTCACACATCCAGAGTGGAAGAGGCAGATTTAAGAAGAAAAAGTTCAGTGTTATAGATGAAGACCATTTCACTCCTAGTTTCCATGGAGCAAGTGGAGGCAGGGATAAGTGCTAGGTATTAATTAAATAAAAAGAGCAAGAAGCAATAGCTTTAAAAATCTGAGATACATTTGGCAGCAAATTTCAGCCTTCTGTGAACTCAGACACTGACTTCATATGCACATCAGACCATCTTTCAAGGATGCTGGCAGGAAGGTAGTTCTCCCTCTCTGAATGTTCCAGATGGACGTGAATGGTGTCTGCCTAGTTGCCAAAATCCACTGTCTATACTTAGGGTCAGGTGTTATCCAGGGGAGCCAACAAGGTTGTTCACTGCTATAGAAATTCACACTCATGGGATTCCAGAAGCTTAAAAATCAAAAGGAGGCTGAACTGGATGGAGTCATTCAGCCTTGGTGAGCGGAGGGGTTCTCCTTTTGCCCTGATCATCTCTAGATCATCCCTAATAAATTACCTGGCATGCCATAGGTACTAAATATATATATATTTGAATATAATATATATATATATATATATATGAATGAGCCAATGGTTCTAGACCCAATGTTTTTCCCCAGCTTACCCCTCAGCTCTATTCTTAATTTTCATTTGTTTATAATTATTGAAAACTGTTGTTTTCTTGACATTTTTATTCCCTCTTGTGTGAATGTTTAATGACTTTTATTTGCTAAACCTCATTTCTTAAGGAAAAACAACTTAGAATTCTTGATTTGAATTTAACATTCACATCATTTTATTTTATTTTTCTTCAAATAATTGTAAAAAAAGGCATGACACTCTTTCTTTTTCACATGGTACATATTTGACTCTCCTTGTCTAATTTCATAAATGTATGACTGATTACTTAGGGAGACTGAGTCAACTCTTGAAAATGTGACCAGACCTCTCTCACCATTTGCTTTCAACATCATACTGGAAATCTTTCCTAATGCAAGCAAGAAGTCAAGAAAAGGAAATGAAATGTACACAGATTAAGAAGGAAGACATAAAACTATCTTTGTTCACAGATGACATGATCATCTATGTAGAAAATCTAAAAGAATTTCCAAAAATAAAGACCTCCTGGAACTAGTAAGTGATTATAGCAAGGTTCCAAGATACAAAGTTAATATACAAG
Organism: Potos flavus; assembly: GCA_028534135.1. Taxonomy (NCBI): domain Eukaryota; kingdom Metazoa; phylum Chordata; class Mammalia; order Carnivora; family Procyonidae; genus Potos; species Potos flavus. The sequence goes on along the minus strand of CM052900.1, from coordinate 88,234,941 downwards.
TCAGTTGATTTCCTACATACTAATAATGACAAAGTGGAATTTGAAATTAAAATAGCATTTATATTAGCATTCCTATTCCCCCCCAAAAAATACTTAAGTGTAAATCTAACAAAATGTGTACAAAATCTATTTAAGGGAAACTACAAAACTCTAAAAAACAAAATCAAAGAAGAACTAAATAAATGGAGAGCGATTTCATGCTCATGATTAAGAAAACTCAATATTGCCAAAATGTCACTTCCTCCCAACTTGATCTATAGATCCAATCGTAATCAAATCCCAGCAAGTTATTTTGTGGATATCAACAAACTGATTCTAAAGTTTATATGACAAGGCAAAAGACTCAGAATTGCCAAAAAAGTATTAACAAACAACAAATTTGGAGGACTATTACTACCTGACTTCACAACTTACTCTAAAGCTACAATAACCAAGAGACTGTGGTATTAATAAAAAGAACTAGATAAATAGATCAATGGAACAGGATAGAGTCCAAAAATAGAGCCACATAAATATAGTCACCTGATCTTTGACAAAGGTGCAAAGGTAATACAACAGAGCAAAGATAGTCTCTTCAATAAATGGTGCTGTAACAACTGAATATTCACACGCAAAAAAAAAAAAAAAAAAAGAATCTAGATAAACCTTACACCCTCACAAAAATTAACTCAAAATGGATGATAGATTTAGATGTAAAACTCAGAATTATGAATATAGCACAGGAATAACCTGGATCACCGTAGGTGTGGTGATGCCTTTTTAGACACAACCACAAAGGCAGGATCCATGAAAGAAAGAAAGAAACTGAACTTCATTGAAATTAAAAAATTCTGCTCTACAAAAGATGTTATCAAAAGTATTAGAAGACAAGTCACAGCCTGGAAGAAAATTTTTGCAAAAACCATATCTGATAAAGGACTCTTATCCAATACATACAAAGAACTCGTAAAACTCAAAAATAAGAAAACAATTAATTAATTAATGGGCCAAAGACCTTAACAGATACCTAAGCAATGAGATATACAGATGGTAAATAAACATATTGAAAGATCGGATGTCACCAAGGAAGTGCAAATCAAGACAACAATGAAATACCACAGCACAGCTATCAGAATGGCCTAATCTGGAACCATGACGACATCAAATGCTGATGAAGATGTGGAGCAGTAAAAATGCTCATGCATTGCTGGTAGGGACACAAAATGGGTCTCTCTAGATGACAGTTTGCCAATTTCTTACAAAACTAAACATATTCTTGATATGCAATGTAGCAATCACTTTCCTAGCTATTTAACCAAAGGTATTGAATACTTATACTCACATAAACACCTGCACACAGATGTTTATAACAGCTTTATGCATCATTGCCAAATCTTGGAAGCAGTCAAATGTCCTTTAGTAGGTGAATGGACAAGTAAACTGTGCTATATCCAGATAATGGAATATTATTCACTGCTAAATAGAAATGAGCTATTAAGCCATGAAAAATATGGAGGAATCTCAAATGCATATTACTAACTGAAAGAAGCCAATCTGAAAAAGCTACATATTATATGATTCCAACTATGTAACATTCTAGAAAAAAGCACAACTATGGAGACGATAAAAAGATCTGTGGTGGCAAAGGGTGGGAGAGGGGGATAATTAGAACACAGAGGATTTTTTTAAGGCAGTGAAAATACTCTATGACATTACAGTGAGGGATATATGTCATTGTACTTTTGTCCAAACTCATAGACTATACAGTACCGAGAGTGAACGCTAAGGTAAACTATGGACTTTGAGTGACTATGATGTAGGCAATATAGGTTCATCCTTGGTTAAAAAACAAAACAAAACAAAACTATGGTGAGTAATATTGATAACTGGGGAGGCTATGCACTGGTGAGGGCAAGAGATAAATGAAATATCGCTATGCCTTCCTCTAAAATTTGCTGTAAGCCTAAAACTGCTGTAATAAAACCCCAAATCTTTTTTTTTTAAGATTTTATTTATTTATTTGATACAGAGAGAGAGATCACAGGCAGAGAGAGAGGCAGGCAGAGAGAGAGGGGGAAGCAGGCTCCCCGCTGAGCAGAGAGCCCGATGCGGGCCTCAATCCCAGGACCCTGAGATCATGACCTGAGCCAAAGGCAGAGGCTTTAACCCAGTGAGCCACCCAGGTGCCCCTAAAACCCCGAATCTTAACAAATAAAATCTCCATTTACTGTAGAGAACAGTGTTGCTGGAGGGGTGGTTAGTGGTGGGGGGAGATGGGTGACATGGGTGATGGGGATTAAGGAGGACACTTATGATGAGCGCTGGGTGTTGTATGGAAGTGATGAAGCACTAAATCCTACTCCTGAAACTAATATTACAATATATATTAGTTAACTGGAATTCACACAAAAATTTGAAACAAACAAAACAAACAAACAAAAAGTCTCCAGATACCTTAACCAAGACTTGCTTTTTAGCTTTCATTTCCCCTCATTATTATAACATTTTTTATTTTTTAAAATACCAAGAGTATTTTTTTCAAGGCTGCTCTTCTCTAAGGATACCTAAAAATTGCCTAGATGAGATATTTTGAGATGCTGTTTTAAAAATACAATTAAAAACCAGGAAATTGATTAATATTTGAGGGGCCATTCAGTTATATGAATTGTATTTAGTGGGGTTGTAAATCAAAATAGAATTTGTTGTAAGAAAGAAGGAGAAAATTGTTGATTCGGCTCATAATTTTACTCATTAAGGCAGATCTTCCAGAGAATGTTCATGCAAAGACAGGATTTCGATGCCCATGAAAAACTTTGAATTTGATTTAGAGAACTGGCATGATATGGGGCATTAAAGCAAGTGTGAAATATTTGTTTTAATAAATATAATTTTCCATTATTTCCCAAGATACAGTTCAATAGGTTATATGGAAATAGAAGGCAGTCTTTTAAATTCCATTGCCCTCAAAAAAAAAAAAAATTCCATTGCTCTCAAATTTCATCATCTTACAATTTTGAATTTTGATTTTTTTCCTATCAAATTATGTGAGATGCCATCATTTGCAGCTTGCATTGAATTTCCCTTACCCTGGAAATCTTGATTCCCCCATCCTGCTCTACTTTTTCTTTTTCCAATTCCACTTACTACTTCCTAGTATTTAACACAATTTAACTGACTTTATTTATTACTTCCTTTTTGTTTTTTCCTATTAGAATGTAAGCTACTTGAAGGCAGTGATAATGTGCATGTGTATGTGTGTGTGTGTGTGTGTGTGTGTGTGTTTGGTAATTAATGTATCTGGAGTACCTAGGGACCCTCTGGCCCAAAGTAGACACATATTTAATAAATATTTATTAAAACTATGTTTAGACGGTGATCAAAGTAAAACTAATAATATTTTCTATTTCCATAGGGTGAAAAATTTCAGTGTGGTATCAAGGACCGGGATACATTTGCCACCTACGTAGCACAACTTAAATTATGTGTCAAAAAAGCTTTAGCTTTTTTTTGGTTTTGTTGTTACTGTTGTTACCATTTCAGTGATGATTGCAATTGAAATCTCATCTAAGTTTGCAATAAAATTCCATCTTCTGGCCACATTCCTAAATCTGTATTACATGTTTGGGTAGCATAGAAATTGGTCATAGTATACTCTGAAAAAATCAATATTATAGGTTCTTAGAATTAGAAATGATAACTGAAATCATGTAGTCTCAACTCATTCTTATTTACCTGTGGAAAAACTGTGTTTACATAGCAAGTTACGGACAGATAAAAAGGAATAAAACTTAAATATATTTTTGTCTGTATAAAAATATGTATTTGGTTGTATTGTTTCACTATGAGTATAGGTTTCTATAATCTGTGTGGTATGTATGTAGCTTGCAACATACAAAGGAATTATGTTCAATGATTTCAAAGGTCATTCTGAACTTTAAAACTGAAACTTGTGATTTCTTATAGGTTCTTTCAGTACTTGACATTTATTGACCATTTTTATAAATTGTAAATTCAGTTTATTAATAACCCTATCATTAATCGGACATTAATAGAGCAGATCATCTTTTCCTAGACTTGTCCTTAAAAATCACAGAATCATTTTGTAAATAGAATTGTAAGACTATTTTGGCATTATTTCCCCCATCATTGCAAATCTATAGAACATTAACTTATGGATTGGTAGCGGGAAAAACAACTTAAAGTAATTCTTGTTTTTAGTCACTTAGTCAATTTTATCCAATTAAAAATAGTCATGAAAGGAGTCTAATGAGTATAGAAAAAAATGGAATAATACTTACTTTGCCGAATAGAGAAGTTTATATAGTCTATGTATTTAACTTATTTGCCAATAAATAAATAAGTAGTAATTTCTGGCTTTCCCACCTTTTTGATGGAGATTGGTTTAGATGTTTTGCTAAGAGACATTCCTACTTCTGACAGAATCATAGTCAAAATAGTGATGAGAGTAGAATGTGAGTCATTATTTAATATCCCGGATTTGTTTTTTTATTTTATTTTATTTTTTTATTATGTTCAGTTAACCAGCATATAGTACATCATAAGTTTTTGATGTAGTGTTCAAGGATTCATCGGTTGCGTATAACACCCAGTGCTCATCACCACACTGCCCTCCTTAATACCCATCACCCGGTTACCCCATTCCTCCCACCCTGCTCCCTTCTGTAACTCTCAATTTGTTTCCCAGAGTCCAGAGTCTCTCATAGTTTGTATCCCTCTATGATTTCTTGTTTATTCTTTTTTTTTAAGATTATTTATTTATTTATTTATTTGACAGAGAGAGAGACAGAGAGAGAGGGAACACAAGCAGGAGGAGTGGGGGAGGGATAAGCAGTCTTCCCACTGAGCAGGGAGCCTGATGCAGGGCTCAATCCCAGGACCCTGGGATCATGACCTGAGCGGAAGGCAGACGCTTAACGACTGAACCACCCAGGTGCCCCTCTTGTTTGTTCTTTACATGAGAAAGAGAATATGTGATTGAGGGGCAGGAGTGTGGACTTGTGGTTGTTCCTGAATCATTTCTGGTTAAATTTTCATCAGGAGAACTGTGCATTCTCTGAAAAACAAATAAATAGAGACAAGGAAACAAATAAAGGAAGAACCTTAGTCTGGAAAGTGAAAAAGTGATCCAAGAAAGGCAGAAAAAGAAGCAAGGAATTAGAAGCAGAATAAAAAAGTGCTTGTAGCAAAAAGTAGAAAGCATTACCATTCAGATGTACCATGAATTTAAATAAGCCATTGTGGCATTGAATCTCTATATGACTGATTTTTGTACTGTCTAGTTTATAGTTGACATTACTAAGTATTACACAAGAAATAAACACTATATAATGTAGCAGGCTCACTAAACATTTGTATTATGCAGAAAATTTGATTTTGATTCAAACTTATAAACACACGAAACAAAAATAAAACAAAAAGGAGAATTCTAGTACCCACCTTATTTCTATCAATGTGAAAATAGTTTGATATGCCATTCATAATCTGGCATTATTGAAAATTTTTTTTAGCTTTGAAATGTTTTTGCAGCTTTTGCAATAAACTACTTTTAATATTTTTGAATTTTTTTTCAGTAACATGACTCTAGCTGAACTGCTAGGTATTACTTTTTATGTAAATTTTCTGCTGGAAAGTGCACATATTAAATTTTGAGGCCTTTTAAGATTGTTAGATTATTTCCTTCTCCACATACTACTTGTGGCTAAATTTAATGGTCTGAAAAAATTCAAAGGTGATGTTGAACACTTTGCTGGAAAGGAAATGGAAATGCATGGCTCAATTCAAACAAACATAAATAATGTAATTACTCAGTCAAGTATTAGAATACTAGCTGCCACTCAACGTCCTTTCTCTCTTTTGCCTCAGAAAAAATGGTCTATTCCAGGAAGCAAATCACTCAACCTAGGATTACATTTTCCAGGCTTTCTTACAATTAGTGATTTCCACGTTTCTAAGAGCTGGACAAATGCTGGATGCAGGTGAGAGTGTTATATAGGCCTTCACAAACTGGTGAATGGAATCCTGAAGTTCTTACAGCAATCTTGGACCTGGAGTTTATCCTGCATATATCTGATGACTTCCTTGAGTAGCCGTATCAGCAGAGAATGCTTACACTCAGTGTTCTCTTAGGTAAGAGGATACAAGCTTATATGTATAAGCCACTGCTAATATATTGTATATAAGCCATCGTATATAATACATTGTAAGTCACTGTTACAGTTCTGAGATTGACATTCAGGAGAACAGCACTAATTGCCTTCAGTAATACTTTATATAGGAGATATTTACTAGAAAAAATAAATGTGTTTTATGGAATTAATAGCTAGCAATGTATACCTTAATTCATTTTTTTCTGATTATATACTCAAGATGTAGTTAATTATGGGGATAAGAAAGTCAGTTGAGATTTTTAAGAACCTTGGAATATAATTTGTGTAACCTTTGATTCAAAGACTTCCCAACTATATGTAATATTTAAATAATATAAATCAATCTTTATTACATAACATGTGAAAATGAATAAAGACCTAAGACTTTTATTTACATCTGGTACAAAATTCAGTGGGAAACATCAATCACTAAAATTTATTTAAAAAATAAAACCTTTCAATACAAATCTTATGTTACCTCTTTTGATATGTAAGACAATAGGAGGATCATTTATTAATTTAACTTCTTTACATGTGAGATTAAGGTTAGATTTTAAATGGATACAAATAAAACTCTTATGGCAAATTTAATTTCCTAATATTAAGAAAACAAATACATTGAGGCATATGTGGTTAAGTGGATAGTTTCTTTCACGGTTGGGTCCAGATTCAGATTCCAATAATTAATTTGCAGTGTAGAAAAAGGAAGTTTGAGGAAGAAAACTAATGAGTTTGGCTTTATACATTCTGAATTTGAGGTGACTGCAGGACACTGAAGGTGATGAGGAGGCAATTGATTAAACAAGTCTAAAAGCCTTGACAAAAGAGTCTTGAGGACAAAGACTGCCACAGAGGCTTGAGAGTCATTAGCATATAGATGAGAATGTGGCTATCCAAGCGGGCTGTAAAGTTGAAAGAGCAGTGGGCCAAGAATTGCATCATAGAGATTGGCAGGTGAGGAGATACCCATAAAGAAAAATCAGCATGGGCAGGAGAAAACAAGGAGAGTTGAGTCACCTCAGGCAAGAGAGTAGAACTTTTCCAGAAGGTAGTAACCGGCGGTGTTAAACATGCCAGGGAAGTCTGGTAATACAAGGTCCAACAAAAATCTATTGGCCGGGGCACCTGGGTGGCTCAGTCATTAAGCGTCTGCCTTCGGCTCAGGTCATGATCCCAGGGTCCTGGGATCGAGCCCCGCATTGGGCTCCCTGCTCGGCGGGGAGCCTGCTTCTCCCTCTCCCTCTGTCCCTGCTTGTGTTCCCTCTCTCACTGTGTCTCTCTCTGTTAAATAAATAAATAAAATCTTAAAAAAAAAAAAATTTATTGCCCCTGAGACAATTGAAGCTGTGGGGGAAACACATTGTGTTTGAGAAAAGATGAAGACTAGAGAGAGTCTAAGATTAAGTGCCTGATGAGAAAATGGAGATAGTCATTGATCCTGTCATTTTATGAGTAATGTCAACTTTTCTTCTTTATTTCTAATTCTTATAAATCATATTTCTTATTCTATTGACTCCTGCCATCAGAGTAATACTAATAAAAGTGGTTATATCCACAAATTTTGACTCCTTTTTTATTTTGAAAACACTATTTCTAGATTTTCATCATTTAGTTTGAAGCTTTCTTTGAGTTTCTGACAGAAATCTACGTTGACCTATGATACCCTGTTCAGATCCCCATTTAGGAATGAATGGTTCATTTTCCCAGCTGCTAGGAGGGTTGCTGGCAGCTTACCCTCAGCTGTCAACTCCTATCTGAATTGTCCTGACTTAAGAAAACCACCTGGCCCAAAGTATTTCCCCCTGGAACATCCTCCACCAAAAGATTAAGCATCACAGGGTATAGATTCTAGACTTGCTCATGCATGTCAGGAACACTCTGGCCAGAGATCCCAGCTTCAGAATACCCCATACAATCGGCTGAAGCTTCCTTCAACATTGCACAGCTCAACTTTTCCCTCTGCCCTATCCCACTCTCTTGCCCTCCATTCTACAAGAACTAATTCCAGGAGTCCTCCCCAATAAGCCAACTGTATGATAATCACTGCACCAGAGTTGGCTTCCTAAGGGAACCCAAGCTGCAATATTCTTTTTTTTTTTTTTTAAGATTTTATTTATTTATTTATTTGACAGAGAGATAGAGAGCACAAGTAGGAAGAGTGGCAGGCAGAGGGAGGGAGGGAAGCAGGCTCTCCACTGAGCAGGGAGCCTGATGCGGGACTCGATTCCAGGACCCTGAGATCATGACCTGAGCTGAAGGTAGCATGCTTAACCAACTGAGCCACCTAGGTGCCCTGCAGCAATATTCTTTATCAGATTATTAATTTTTCTGTTATTTCTAGTTTCCTCAATACATCTATTATTATTTCTTTTTACACATTAGAAACTCCTGATTGATTCTTGGACTATACGGGCAGTATAAATTCAGACTTCGCTTTCTGTCCTGGTGAAGTTTTGGAGTTGTGTGCTTTCCCTGGAAATAAATAGGAATTGATGAGAGGGACTCAGTATTTGCTGCCTGCCACTCATGGGTGTAAGGTGTGCACATTTCTGACATGGAAATTTTCTCTTTGCTCTTTCATGTACAACTATATATTTAAATGGTTTTAGTTTTATTTGATCGTGTATGTTCATACTAGGGCAGAATCTTCTGAATTATTTCAGTCTACCATGTTTCTCAAAACATAAGTATCAATATTCCCTCCTGATCTGTCTTTTATGCACACACATACACACAGGGGATTATCTATATAAAAACTTTTTTTTCTGTGTCATGGTAAATTTTGAATAGTTATGGAGAAATTTGAATAACAACTCCTTGCTTTAGGTCAGATTCCCCAGAAGTTGATCCTGATACAGGATATGTGTATGAGTGATTTATTAAAGCAATGCTTCCAGAAGAAATTGGCAAAATGTGGGGAAAGCAAAAAAAAAAAAAAGAGGAAGCAAAAGGCAAACAACTAAACTTTCAGGCAAAATCCCAGCTTCAACCTGATCCCATGGTGAACTCTGGAGCATAAATTACACCACATTGTTTGGCCTGCCCAAAGCAAGAGAGTTAGTTGGATTTTCAAATTCACTCACCAGTCAGTTATTTGATTGAAGGCCATCTAGAAGGACGCAAACTCCCAAACTCCCAAACGCTTTCCACTCTCTGTAGCACAGGAATATTTCTCTGAAGACATGTGCAGGGGCAAGTCCAGAAGGAAAGCACACAGAAGCAGGTAGCAATATAGTCAGATGGATAGATAGATAGATAGATAGATGAGATGGAGATGTAAAATAGATTTTAAATATATACATAAAAAATAGAAAATACTATATAATATAAAAATTAGTTACTATGTGTATAACACCAAATTTTACATATGAAAATGGAGCCCATGTTTTCTAACTAAAGAGCATGTTAGTGATCTTAGGCTGATGAAGATGGGAAAATAGATGTTCTTATCTATATAATATAAATTCAAAAACTGCAGTGGGAAGATAAAACAATATTAACATGCTCTCTTTTAATATAATCCCTTGTCTCTCTTAAAAAAATGGAAGTGAGATGAAATAGAGAATATTACGAGAAAGAGATTATGTTAGTAACATATACACAAATTTCAGATCTTGTATATAAATAGTGCCTCAGGGGGATAGAATGAATACTATGGCTGCTTAAACTGCTTTGGAGGTTTCTAGGAAAGTGAAGAGGAAATAAGAGAGAGAAAATGGTAGTTTGATTGACCAATGGTTGATATGTGGTCTGTAGGTATGGCTCAGAGTCTAAAAGTAATAGTGAACAGTTACCTCCGTCTGCCTACTGAAGTAGATGAAGGACCATATCTATATGACCATGTAACGAATTTACAGAATGAGATCATTGGTTTCTCATTACTAAAAGAAATCAACAGCAATGGGGCGCCTGGGTGGCTCAGTGGGTTAAAGCCTCTGCCTTCGGCTCAGGTCATGATCTCAGTGTCCTGGGATCAAGCCCCGCATCGGGCTCTCTGCTCAGCAGGGAGCCTGCTTCCCCCTCTCTCTCTGCCTGCCTCTCTGCCTACTTGTGATCTCTCTGTCAAATAAATAAATAAAATCTTAAAAAAAAAAAAAAAGAAATCAACAGCAACTCATGTTGGCTCAGAGTACTTCTCCTTTATGCAAGATTTTAAATTAATATGTTTATTACTATACACGCACACACACCAACTCCATAATTTAATGAAGTTTACAATTAACAGAAAAAATTAGCAAAAAGCATTGACCAAAGTACGCCCTGCAAGTCGTGATTTATGCTTATTCTAGGAAAATATTTTAAAGGACAGTCTACATTACTGACTTTATATTGAGATGGTCTATATTCAATGTCTTCTACTATGTACTAATGGAGTAAAATATATTGAATTTTCTTCAATAACTTTGAACATAATAATGTCTTTTAAATTAAGGGCTGGAAATATCAAATGTCCAAGATACCAAATGTTTGTTCCACAAAAATCTTTAACTTTAAATCTCAGATTTTTCTGTAATAGAAATACATGTGTCTGCAAATAGATTAAATGGAAGAGAACATTAAAATTCTAACTTCATCTGCCAATCCCTCAAGGTTGCTGAGAATCAGTTCTTTAACTAATAATAAGAAAGAAAATAAATCATCCTCTTATTTTATATATCTAGGTCTTTAAAATGAAAATCATATTTTAAAATGGGACAACTGAGAAAAGTCTGACTTAATTTTTAAGCATAAACTCCTAACAGAAACTTTCTTTCAAGGTCACTCAAAATTATATCACAGAAAGTTAAAAACCATATTTAAACTCTTAAGATATCTCAGAACAAATTCTTGTCATCTTCTTTGAGGTAATTTCGTAAAGCTGTAGTGCCCCCTGGTTGCTATTTCATCCACCTCTCTGGCCAGCCTCTGAAGAGAGTTGTGAGTTCTCTCTGTTATTACTCTATGAAACACAGTTGACCTTTGAACAACATTAGGGTTAGGGGCACTGACCACCTGCACACTCAGAAATCCGTGATAACTTTTGACTCCCCCAAAACTTAACTACTAATAGCCTACTGTTGACCAGAAGCCTTACTGATATAAAAAGTCAAGTCACACATATTTTACATGTTATACATATTGTATACTGTGTTCGTATACTAATGTAAGCGAGAGAAAAGAAAATGCTCTTAAGAAAATCACAAGGAAGAGAAAATGCATGTACAGTACTGTATTGTAAAAAATCCATGAGTAAGTGGACCTGTGGAGTTCAAACCTGTGCTAAGGGTCAACTATACTTTTAACCCTGCATATCAGAGAAGCTTCCTTAATGAAACACGTTGCATTGGAATAAGTGCATTTGGATTATAAATGTTTTAAAAGTTGCAGTGGTCTAATCATTGTAACACGATAGCTGGCAATTGTTGGTTCATTGCATTTGTATTGGTTCATTGCATTTTTTACTTTTTATATCGGAGATAGTTTGCTTTAAGCATTAAATTCAGCAGAAGAACAGTTGTTTCCAATTTTGCTAATGATTTACGCATTGATGAATATGGATTACTGTAGATTTTGGACACAAAGAACTGATCCTTTTCAGAATAATTCATTTCTTATTTTACTTTTTTTTAAATCTTTTTAAAAAAATTTTTTTATTTATCCATTTGACAGAGAGAGAAAGATAATAAGCAGGCAGAGGCAGGTGGAGAGAGAGGGGGAAGCAGGTTCCCCGCTTAGCAGAGAGCCCGATGCGGGGCTCGATCCCAGGACTCTGAGATCATGACCTGAGCGGAAGGCAGAGGCTTTAACCCACTGAGCCACCCAGGCACCCCCTTATTTTACTTTAAACACCTTTCTTTATTCCTAGAATATGAGAGAGATTAATATCACAAATAGGGACTGATGAAAAGAGAAAATGTACCACTTTTAAAAGTTGTACATTAAATAGTTGTATTGCCAAATAAAAACAATAAAATAATGCTTCCCATAAAGTAAACAAGTAAGAAGCAGACCATTAATATGAATGAATGTTAATTGGCAGAATTTTAAATTAATAGGGCTAACCATAAAGATTATCTGAAAATATGTTAATGAATTAATCATGTTTTCCATTAAGAGAAAATAATGAGCTAGAGAAATATCAGATGGATTATTGTGTTCATTTTTCATGTTAAATAAAATACTGCTCATTTATTAATATCTCAATATGAATGATAGGAGAAAGATAACTTTAGTAGACCTCACAAAAACAAAAACAGAATAAAGGATTCATGCAACCTTAAATTAAAGCTATTCTTGCTACTATCACACACACACACGAATACAGTATTAGCTTTAAAAACAGAATACAGGGGCACCTGGGTGGCTCAGTGGTTTAAAGCCTCTGCCTTCGGCTCAGGTCATGATCTCAGGGTCCTGGGATCGAGCCCCGCATCACATCGTGCTCTCTACTCAGCAGGGAGCCTGCTTCCCCCTTTCTCTCTGCCTGCCTCTCTGCCTACTTGTGATCTCTCTCTCTCTGTCAAATAAATAAATAAAATCTTAAAAATAAATAAATAAATAAATAGATAGATAGATAAAAACAGAATTCAATAAGCAACAGGCAAAAGTGGACCTGAAGATAACTGTCTCAGGACACCTACTTGACATTTGAAGTATTCCTTTCTGAAAATATGTACCCAATCAAATCAATATTATCTCTGTATTTCCTTTTTGATTTAGAATCATAATAATAAATGTGTCAAAGTTGTTAAAGAAAGTATAAAAACGGTCCCATATTCAACATCATTCCTTTAGGACCTTAGTAACTTTAATATTAGCTTCTATGACTAATTAAACTGTAAATTCATTGTTAAAAAAATCACCACACTTCCAGTCAACAACCAACCAACCAACCAAACTAACAAACCAAAGCCCTAGTCAAGAACCTTGTTCACCCTACTGGAGCTTGTAAGCCCTTTATTGAATTATAAACCTTTTATTGAAATAATCTGCAATTAATCAATGTTCACCCAATGACGCTGATTAGAGATATTAATGACAACAGTAAGCATGCAAAAAATCCTAAATTAATTATCCTTAGAATAGCAGATATCAAAGTGAAAGATTCTAAAATGAAGTAAAGACAAATGAAATAATTTATTATAAACCTAGAAAGTATGACTTCTGTGCGTAACTTGAAGAAACTTACATTTCACAAAGTTTGCTATGTACATTGAGCATATTAAGAAAGAAAACTTTTTACTTGAAGCATCAATTAATTAATATTCAAACCCTATTCCTGAATGTTGTATTTTCCTCCAGGGTTTCCTTTAGATGAAAAGGCAGTTGTTATACAAAAATGCTAACAAAGTGTTATGATAAACCCATCTGTGAGAATTCCTCAGTTGCTAGTACAAGAACAATTAGAAGAGCTCACGTGAGCAGCTCTGCAACATTTCTTGGCTTCGACGAGCAGCTGTGCACAAAACATTTCAACAATATCCTCAGAGGGAGTCATTTCAGAAGCAACTGGGAAATACCAAAGATGAAAGTCTGGCAAGAAAGTACTCCAACTCAGGAACTTGCTGCTTTAGACTTTGAGGTATAAAACATTTTCTGGACTGGTTTGACACTTATAGCATGAAAAAAAGGAGGGGGAGATGTAGGGGAATACTTTTACCATGTCATTCATCGTCTCCAAATAATGTATTCTTCCTAAGTCGTAAGTTATTCATTTTAAAGTGCATACGTACAATAAGAGAAAAAACAAATTGTCAATAAATTGCTTTTCCGCAAAATCAAACTCCAATTGCAAAATGAATTATCAGGAGTTGTGGTATGCTTAGGAAGAAGGGATGATGAAAGTGTAATAAAGTAAATAAAGCAGTTTTACAAATGAAATATGTTTAATGGATCATGTAATAGGGAGAAAATAATGCTTTTTCTTGATCTGAAATATTTCTGCTGATTTTTTTTCAGCTATCAATAGAATTGCTCATCACACCCTCACCCTGTCCTATATGTCCTTTTTTGAATTTTGCAATTTACTAGAATCAGGAATGTCATCACCATAATCATAAGGCGAAAATAATTTCATTTCCTACAGTGCAATTGTATATTTTATAGAGGATAAAGGACAGGGTCAGTTTTGTCTTATATGATGAAGAGAAAGACTTATTAATTCATGGACTTGTAAATTGAAGGTCAAAGCCAGTGTAAATGAGTGAGACTGAAGGTGCTAAAATGAGCTCTGAGGTGACCAAGAATACTGTGTTTGCCAAATTTTCCTATCTCAGTTTTTAAAAATGATCTGGTAATAAAGCCAGTCTGTCATATAATATAAACATCAAATTCAGTAGATAATTCCCATTCACGTAAGCCCAATTTATTTAGGCTAAGATTATACTCAATTCTCTTAATGTTTAATAACTCAGACCTCTTAGTCAATAACCAGCATTATAGATAAGGAAATAGCAAAATCTAAAAACTGTAGATCTTTCCATGATGTGTCTTTTGTGGCTGGCTTCCTGAAATGTACTATATAAAATGGTACATTTGTATTTCACTTGAAAGCTCATTTTGATTGCATTTTATCCATTATTTGCATTTGTTATTTCCATGATAACTTCTGTTATGTTTATGTATTTTCTCTCTTTGGCTTCTGTGCCAACTCTACTTGATTTCTTCTGACAGTGGATTAAGGTAGCCCACATTCTTGTTAGCACCAATAAGCGCGAAAGGCACTTGAGTGCAGCTTTAAATGAAGACGGATCACCTGCAGCAAATGCAGTGTCTCTATAACCTGCAAAGCAAAAAAAACGTCTTAATGTTTCAAATTGAAATGAGAGAAAACTTAGATAATTTGTCTGCAATCCAACATAGGTAGAACCGACTGATTCATCTTAGTGTTTGCTTAAGGTAACATATTATTATCATTTCAGTGAATGACATTTTTAAAGTCTGGCTGCATTGAATATTCCTAAATGGCACTTATGTCTGTAAAACATAATTTTATCTCTGGATATTAATTTAGTTTAATTTATTTTTCTGTAGGTATGGCCAGTAAAGAAAATACATGAATTACGCTTTCAGTATATAAGTAGTTTTGAATCATATTCTACTTCTCAAAACTACGATTAAAACATATCAGACAGGGGGCCTGGGGGGCTCAGTCATTAAGTGTCTGACTTTGACTCAGGTCATGATCCCAGGGTCCTGGGACCGAGCTCTGCTTCGAGCCCCGCATCGGGCTCTCTGCTCAGCGGGAAGCCTGATTCTCCCCCTCCCACTACCCCTGCTTATGATCCCTCTCTCGCTGTGTCCTCTGTCAAATAAATAAATAAAATTAAAAAAAAAGACATATCAGGGGTGCCTGGGTGGCTCAGTGGATTAAAGCCTCTGCCTTCGGCTTGGGTCGTGATCTCAGGGTCCTGGGATCGAGCCCCTCATCGGGCTCTCTGTTCAGCAGGGAGCCTGCTTCCTCCTCTCTACCTGCCTCTCTGCCTACTTGTGATCTCTCCCTGTCAAATAAATAAATAAATAAATATATATATAAAATCTTTAAAAAAAACATATCAAACAGATCATGAAGAGTTCACACATTAATTTTCAGTACGATCTAATATTTCATTACCTTCATTAAATCAAAATGGAATTTTAATTTATCATATGTTGATCAGTTCTACCACTTAAAACAATAATAATCCAATCCTCCAAAAATATGTATAATAAAATCACAAAAGATAAAAAAACATGACTTTGGTTTATATTAGGTTTTTTTCCTTAAAAAAAATTCATCTCTTGATCTATAGAAAAAAGCAAGAGCTAGAGGCAAGGACCCTGCCAATCCACAAGGTAAGAAATTAAGAGCAAAAACTTTGGCTACTACTTAGCTGGTATCTGGGGACAGGAATGAGAAGAGTTTGCTGTGGAGATTACCGCCTAACAAAAAATGAAACCGGTTTCTGCAGAAGTAGAAAAACAAGGTGCAGTCATACAGCTAAGACACAAAAGTATGTAACAGAAAGTTAAAGAAAAGCAGGGATGCAGAACATATTAGTTAAAAGGCTTTTCAAAACAATTCTGTAATGATGTTTGGTGATGGATGTTAACTAGACTTGTGGGGGTTATTTCATGAATATCGAATTATGTTGTACGCCAAAAACTAATAATGAAGTATTGTATGTCAATTATGCCTCATGTTTTTAAAAAGTTCTTAAATGAAGAAGATGAATGAAGAAGATCGTTGAAGAAGATGAATGGGAGTAAATTTTACACAGTCTTTAAAAATCACTTTTTAAAGAATGTAGTTTCCAAATATGGCTTAACTGGACTAGCCTGCATTATATGCAGCTCTTTTGGAAATGGGCTAAATATTCTGAAGCTACTTTATATGTGTTCTAGGATTAAAAAATAAACAAGTGCTTTGTTGATATGATAGCCAGGATTCTTAATGTT